>JAREIS010000195.1:0-1212500 GCA_030060385.1 Muscicapa striata striata | reverse complement strand
TAAATCGTCTTTATCTCAACCCCGCGAGTTTTCTCACTTTCAACCCTCAGATTCTCTTCCCCGTCCCACTGTGAGGGAGTGAGTGAATACCTAGGGGGGGTGTTAGCTGCTGTCTGCAGTCAACACACAACAGCTTGATAGATAAAATTATTTCTCCTGTTTAAGTGGGCCCTATATATAGCAAAACATTTCTTCTCTTAACCCTCATCGACATTATAGTACAATTTTTGAGCTAATCAAAGGACTCCCTTTAACCAAACATGAATACCAGGTGCACTAAATGGTCTTCTATCTCTATGAGGCAGGACCACTCTGAAAAGAAATTCTGTTTCTCAAAATCTGCCTATAAACAAGGGACAGAGACTTCAGTGAACAGTGATGGTCAGTGACTTGATAACATGTGCTTGATGAAACTCTCTTTTCAATCATCTTGGAGAAATGAAAAGAGCACCTATAATCTGAAGCCTGTTTCTCATTTGTTGTAGCAGACCCATAAATAACTGTGGGGGACACTATATTGCATTGTTTAACATGGATGAGTCTATGGATCAAAACCAAATTTCCATGGTATAGGGATTCACCACTCGATAAACCCACTGATGGTGAACATATCATTCCAGTGATGCTAGTGGAGTCATACCAGCCTATAATTACACTAATGGGAATGAAAACCCATCCCAGGGGTAAAGACAAACAGATATATAGCATTAAATAAAAATAGACAGAATAGCTACCTCATCTTTGGGTAATATGTTGTGTAGCAACCTTTACTATTAGTTTTACTCATGGGAAATTTTACACATGGAGGATAGGCTAAATTTCATGTGGAAGAATCAATTCTTGGGACAACAGAAAATGATGTAAGATAGAAGCAATGACAAATATGGCTAAAGGTATCACAGAGAAACAACTGCTTTTCAGATTAACCATCCCTTTTTAAATTGCCAGTAAACCTCTGTTATGAAAAATAGGGTGTTTCTAATATTAATATATTAGGCATTTCAGGTGGCAATTTGGGAAAGTCCCTTAGCAAAGGAGTAAATTTTTGTATCAGTCTTCATTAATTCTCCACTTCCTTAAGAACTTTGGGAATTATCTGTTAAAACAGGAATGTAATGAAGAAAGACTAAAAGAATGTGAGGAAGTACATAAAGTTGGCCCCATGTCAGAAAAACCTGAATTGTGATAAGCAAGACTTCATGCAAGGAGTAGGTATTTTATGATGTCAACAATTTTGGTTCAATAATCAGTTGTCAGGGGTTTTAAGCTATAATTTGCCAAACAAAACACTAATTAAAAAAAAATAATAATAAGGCCTTGAACACTGTTGCAATTATGAGTTACCATTACCTGTAGTCATACTTATGAACCTATGGTCTGCTACATTTTGTAGAGTCCAACAAGTTGCCTGGAAGCAAATAATGTGGTCTCATAATGCTGAGTTTGCCTCTGCCATCTCCATTCTCAAAAAGCCCATCCATCCCCATAAAGCAGAAATCCTCGTCCCACTTCCTCCCCCCTGCTGACAGCAGACAAGATATCACTGCTCTCTGCACTAGTTGGGATAACTGAAAGGAGAACACCTGGACAGGAATATTTCTTTCTTTATAGTCCAGTCTTTTGAGATTTGCTCTTCTTCTTGTTTGACCTTAAACTATGAAAAACCATGGGCCAAAATCACCAAGGGATAAATGGGTGTCACAATCCACAAACTATCTTCTCATTTAGCTTGCTCTTTAGTAAATTTTATGTACAAAAAGGGGTCTTCCTCCATGTAGTCCAAAACTTTATGAAGTGACTTAGTCCAAGTATTCTCTTGTAGGATTTATCTTGCACTGGTGTAAATGGCTGCAAAATGCAATGCCAATTAAGAATAAGGAGGGCAAAAAAGATGCTCAGCAATCTGGAACACCTCTGCTATGAAGACAGGCTGAGAGAGTGGGGATTGCTCAGCCTGGAGAAGAAAATGCTCCAGGGAGACCTTAGAGCACTTTCCAGTACCCAAAGGGGCTATGAGAGAGCTGGAGAGGGATTTTTGACGAGGACAAGGAATGATAGAACAAGTGGGAGTGGCTTCAAGCTAAAAGTGAGTAGGTTAAGTTTAGCTTTTAGGAAGAAATTCTTCACTGTGAGAGTGGTGAGGCACTGGCACAGGTTTTCCAGAGAAACTCTGGATGCCCCATCTCTGGAAGTGTTCAAGGCCAGGCTGGGTGGAGCTGTGGGCAACTTGGGATAAGTGGAAGGTGTTCCTGCCCATTGCAGGCAGAATGGAGCTAGGTGGTCTTTAAAGTTCCTTCCAAAACAAACTATTCTATGATTTTCTCCATCCAGAGGCCACATTAATCAGGTTTACAGGTGCTTGAAAATATCCAAGTGAAACTTGGCAGTGGATCAAATTGTTTTGGTTTTAAGTTGTCTTATTTTGGTTGCAGTTTGAGGGAATGTATAAATGAGCAGCTCCAAGCAAGGCACAGTAGTTTTAAGAAGCCAGCAGCCTCCTCTGCCTCCAGACCAGTTCACATGCTTGTTCACAGCCATTCCCAGTGCTTGTATCTCAACTTCCATGCAGGCACAGAGTTACTCTAAGAGGTGCATAAATAGGCAATACAGAATGATGCTAGGAGCAGATCAGAGTTCCAGCTTCCGTTTCAGTAACACCAAAGAAAGGAGAAAACAGAGTTTTCCTTTTCCCTTACTTTTTTTCTTTGCTTGCTAATAAGATTAATGGATTTCTTGTTGTGTTCTTCTTAAAAGAAAACAGAACTCTGTGTGATGGGAAAGGAGTGTTGCAGGCTCGGCCAAAGCAGAAAACTAAAAGGGAACTTGAGACTGCAAAAAAAAAAATGTGGTGCATAATGGGACCCATCTGCTTGTACTGAAATCTCTCTGGATGAGCAACAGATAACAAAGTTCAGATTAAATAAATGCTATATATTCATATCCATGCTTTCTCCACTTCAAACCACTCAAAATCAGAAAAGAACCATTTTCTCTTTCCAGAGTCTACCATTTTTAGAAGATTTATTTCACTTCTGTATCTATTCATAAATTCCAGTTCAATCTAGACCCAGTAGCAGACACTTGAATTTCTGCTGCTTCATATTCTCCATCTCTTGTCACATATGGGGTATACAGGGATGTAAACTGCTATCAAATTAAAATTATAAGTGATTTGCATTCATTTTGTACATATGCAGATTAGTGCAAAATATGAAGAATGGCAATCAACCCAGATGATTAAAAGAAAACCTGCTTTCTTACATGTTCTATTTTCTTTTATTCAGATTTAGGACAAGTGAGTACCTCTGAGCAAGCTCTTGAGAAGCAAAAAAAAAACCCAAAACAACAACAACAAAAAAACACCCCTGAATAATTTTGGAAATCAAAGCTGTGCTCAGAAAATGTGCTTGTCACTATTTCTAAACATGCACAGGGCAAAGATCACTACTATCCACATGGGAGATGGCAAGAATGAAGTCCTGAATATCAAAATAGATATATATTGTGTATTCAGAAGTTATACAGGTAAGAGAGACCACTAGGAAGATTCTTCATGCAACACATAGTGTAGGTAAGCTTGGGCAAAAGTATTTACTAAAAAGTAAAAAACCCTAAAATATATTTCCCATCTGAAGAATCATTACATTCCTCTTCATGTTGTTCCCTTCACAGTAAATAACATGCTTCAGGTCTTGTCTAGTCAGTTTCCTGATTTTTTTTACTGATACCTCTGCTCCATCTGTCCAGCAGAGGCCCCTGCCAGTAAATTTCTGTTGCCTCTGCAAGTAGCCAAAATGATCCCATCACTCCTTAACTTGCACTTAGATGAGCTTAAAAAATAGTGTTTTCCCTGTTGTTCACTGTGTGACTTCTTACCAAGCCTTTAATTATTCTCATATATCTTCTCTAGTTTATGAACATCCTTGTCTTTTCTGCTGGTAGCCAACCAAAGAAGTGTTTCAACAGAAGTTAACCCATGCCACATAGAGAGATGGTTGCACTATGCCTACATGAGATTTCTGTGCTTGAGGAAAGTTTCACATTAAACTGAAAGCTCCTCTTTTACCTATTTATTCATAATGCCAGAGAAGACTGTTTCACAGTTTTGGAGTGCCTGGAGAGAGGATCCCCAATGAAAAACTTGCCTTGCTTTTACTTTTCTTTGAAGAGTTGATGTTTCATTACATTAGAGATGAGATCACCTGTCTGTACACAGCTCACCAAGACACACAGATGTCTGTCAGTATCTCCTACTCTTCCATTACTAACTCCCCCTGGTGCCTCTAGACACCACCCCCACTTTTTAGATGTTTCATTACATTAGAGATGAGATCACCTGTCTGTACACAGCTCACCAAGACACACAGATGTCTGTCAGTATCTCCTACTCTTCCATTACTAACTCCCCCTGGTGCCTCTAGACACCACCCCCACTTTTTAGATCATCTGCAAACTATTGGCCATGGCCATATTTTTTATCCCAAGTTACTGATAAACATGAGCAGCAACATAAATCTAGTAAATGGAGTCTATAATCTTGAAAAAAGTGAATTGGAATGACACATTAGAAAGTAAAAATATCAATAATAACTTACGGAGAGAGACTTACACACTGCAACTGAACAATTCCCTTTATGAGTAAAATTTCAGACAGAAATAGCTCTTCTTACACAGACAGGGATTAGTTAATCTGTGTTGCTGTATCCAATATATTTTGTGAAGTATAAAAACCATTTTGAATTAATGTATTGGGGTTATTAAGAGTCAGCTGACACCTGCAGATAACTACAGACAAGTAACAGGAATACTTAAACCATTATACACTTACTCATCTCACAGAGGGGCCTTTAACCTCCTGGCTTTCTTCTTACATGGTTTGATTACTAAAGCAGCTCTTCTGTCATCAAAAGTCCTTGGCAATATTAGATCCCCTCATGATTCTAAAAATGAAACCCTTTACCATAAAACACTTTCTGTGGACTTTTTTTTTTTTTGAATTATACTCAATATCCTCCTGCAATATATAATTTCGCAATGCCTCTGTCTTTATCTCTTTCAGTCACTGTTTCTCAAGTTGGAAGTCATATGCCTTGGACTTATTAATAATCATATGGAACTTTTTCAAAGAGTAGTTGGGGTGTGAAGAATATATACCAAGGACATCTGTGTCATTCTCCTACCTTCTTACCTAGGTGTTAGCTGTCTTATCAGTCATAAAGAATTTCTAATTAGGGCCATCAAGACCCAGAGCCAATAACAAGAAATGACAGGGAGTTACTGGCATACCAGTTTTACCTCAGAGAAACTTAGAAAAACCTAGAATTTGAGAAGGCTTTTCTTACAAAATATGACTCTGCCTAATTTTGCAAATAAAAAGCCCTCAACAATACATGGTTCCATATGCCTGTCAAGAATATAAACTGACCTGATTTGCTGGTAAGAACCTAATTAACATGGCTACAGGGTGAGCAGTCCCCTCAACACAATAATTTATTAGCTAGAATTCCCTGGGCCTTGGCCAATGCAGATGCCTGCCAAGGAGATCTGAAGAAGAAAGGGACCTAACCCAAAGGATTTTCTGATTCTTAGCACAATGGGTTTTGGCAAGGAACTTTTCCTCATCATGTTCACTGTAAGTTAATAGGAGAAGAGAAAATAGATTTGATACCAGTTAGGCCATGGTGGCTACTTTAATTTCTATTAGTAAGCAGCTCTATGGAGACCACAAGGTTAAGTCACTGTCCAGAGCTCCTGCATTGTCCCTTAATCAAAGAGAAAAGCAGCATCAGCTTTGGATAGGCTCACTAAATAGGTGCTTTAACTGGACAGATACTGGAAAAATGTTGGCATCTTTGCCTCAGAGTTTTGTTATCTGTCTTCATCATATCTCCTGCTGCAGCTTGTAAGAGAAGATGGAGATTTCTTGGGTTAATCTTCCTAAAAAATATTTTCCTACTCTTTTCCTCTGCTCTGGATGGCCTCCCAAAATGATGTCTAAACTAATGTAATTGTTATGAAGGTTTGAAAAGATTTAGGCTTCAGCAGGTTATTTTGAATCCTCCTTTCCTGGTATTTCTCTCTTAGTTGGAAGATATGATCTTTTCTTATGTATTAATCTGACTCATCCTGTATGGCCCTTTTATATGTTTTCAGATTCATGTGGCTTTAGTATATCTGTTGCTCCTACCAATCACAAGTAAGAGAAATCTTTAAGACTTAAGGAGGCTTTCTGCACCTCCCAGTCACATACTTCTCCCAACACCTTCATTCAGAGAGGCAGCAAGCAGCCTGGACATAAGTGGCACTTGACCGAACAGTTGAGATAACTGTGTGTTTTGATTTTGTTCTTTACATGGTTCTTTCATAAAACTAATGAGAAAAAATTAAGGCAACAAAGGAATTTGCTTTCATCCAGGAATGCAGATCCTTTCTCTATTTGCATGCCAACTAGTCTGCTTCCCTTGGCATTTTCTGTCTCCACCCTGGTTTTCAGGGTAGAAAACACTGAGTCATTGCTGATAAAACAAGCAGGAAAGTTAACCATATTGTTGCCACCTATCAACTTCCTCTGTGAGGGGACTGTATCTAAACAGATTTAACGGGATTATCACCCAACACTCCACTAATGCTGCTTCTGAGATAGTTTTGACACCTCATTCCTCTTTTAAGACTATGCTTGGGGTGAGAAAGTAGAAAATTTGATCTCCAAGGGCAGTAACTTGGAGTGACTTTGTACCCAGGTCTGCTTTGCTTTCCCCATCCTCACTTATTGTTCCCCCCCCCTCCCCACCCCTTCCTTGAAGACAGACTCATAGAATCATAGAATGGTTTGGATTTGAGGGGATCTTTGACTCACTTAGAACAACTCACCTGCAATGAGAAGGGACATCTTCAATACAAAAGGGTGCTCAGAGCTTCAGCCAGCCTGACCTTGAACAGGGATGGGGCATCTACAACTTCTCTGGACAACCTGTACCAGTGTTTCACCACCTTCATTGAAAAAATATTTACTCCTTACATCTAATCTAAATCTACTCTTTTTTAGTTTAAAACCATTACCCCTTATCCTATTGATAGAGGCCCAATTAAAAAGTCAATCCTCATTTTTCTTAAAAGCTCCTTTTACATACTGAAAGGGTGCAATAAGGTCCCCTAAGCCTTGTCTCCTCCAGGATGGACAACACCATTTCTCTCAGCCTGTCTTCAAAGAAGAGGTGCTGCAGCCCTATGAGCTTTCTGTGGCTCTCCTCTGGACCTGCTCCAACCAGTCCATGTCTTTCCTGTGCTGAGGGCCCCAGAGATGAGTGCAGAACTCCAGATGGAGTAAGGACAAGGTGCTCTCTGCGACTGTGGGCTCTGAAATTATCAATCTCTTATGAATATGGGCTCTGCAGAAAGGAAATATATACTTATTGCAAGAGTGACACAGGATTCAGCTCTTTTGGTATAATTCAGAATTCAGCTCATTTCTAGGTATATTTGGGACAATGTCAGTTTGGGAGTGCACCTGTTTTGAACACAGCCTGTTATAGACAGTGCTGGATCCTGTGAGCTCCTGACAGCTAAAAGGCTAATCTTTTCAAAGTAGAAGTAACAATTCTGCCTCACAGAGAATACTGGTCTTGTAATTCAAAAGATCTGACAAATTTAGGAAGGATTTTGCTCACGTGTTTGAAGAAACTGGCATTTTTACAATCTGGCCTGGAATAGTCTTCTAGGATAACATTGAAGAGATCAAAGTAAATGCATGTAGGAACCTAATAAAACCAAATGTCCCAAAAGACAGGTCAACTAACTTTCTGCTTCACAGTGTGACTATAAATCTGATTCCCATTCAATAATTTTGCACTAAGAATGATGGACTGAATTTCTGTAGCCTAAAATGAATGCTGCCAGGACAATGCAGTGATATATTAAGGGAAGGGAGAATGAGACTGAGCTTCCAGGACTCCAAAATGATGTGGCAAAGAGGAAATAACTAGGAATTTATTAGAAAGCTTTTTCTATAGACAGATTAATTGAGAGAAAAATATAAGTGGGTTCTCCTGGGTCACAAAAGAGAGCTGCAAACAGAGCAGAAGACCCCATGTCCCCTCCTTTCAATTACTTACTATGTCAAGGTGTCTTCTCAACTAGTCAGTGTTACTAGATCAGGACATCTGAATTTGTTTAGTATTTATGTTTCAAATTTAAAGTTCACCCAGGAACTGGAAAGGGTGGCCTGGGGAGTATGTCCTTTAATGAATGACTCTATAACAACCAAGAAACACTAACAGAAAAGGGAATCATCTAGCTTGTCCTGTGGGACACAATCTGCGAGACTGGGGGTTGTTCAGCTCCTGCCCGAGCAGTCTGGCACATATGCTGTAAAAACAAGTGTCAGCTAATGGAGCATGCCCTCATGCTCAAGGAGACAGCAAAATGCATTGTGCTGCATGTCCCACTGGAATTGGGCTCTGGACAGTCAGATACCCACCGCCAAGGACAGGCTGTGCTTGAAGTGTCCACCAGGTGTTAGCATTCAATATCAATCTGTCATTTCCCTTGTTTTCCCTAAAAGCTGACTCGTCTGTTTGACAGCTGTCATTCCAAAATGATACTTTCTTGGGTATTCTCATTTAGAGAGAAGGACACCTATCCTACTTTTGAGTAGGATCATGGCTGCATCAAAGTTGGTCACAATCAAATATTTTGTCTCTATTCTAGACAAAAGAACAATAACAAAATGAATCAGCTCGACAACAGAAATTTTAAAAAGACTTTCTCCAAGGAATTAGCCTGAAATTTACACTGTAGACATAGGGTTAAAATCAGAGATGAATGACATTAAACTTCCCTTGTTCGTTGTCTCAGCTGCAAGAGTCTTGCAGTGTTTTACCTAGTGAGACAAGGAATTACTGGAACTGGTCCAACTCGACCATGCAAAGCAGCTTAACAAGCAAAAGCATCATTTGTGTCTATTTTCCTGACATTCCAGAATGACTCCCATGGAACCTCAAAGGTGAAATGATCTAACAGAAAACTGGAATTGTTTTGAAAATGAAACCCCCACATTTCACACTAAGTGGAGCTAGGAAATAGGACCCAAAACACCTTGCCTCCTCCTGCTCTGACAGAAAGTGGTTAATTGCTATATTGGGTGAGAAAATGTATTTAAAAGCATAAAATTGAAGGTTTAATTATATTTGGTATGTGTTACTGGCAGAGCTTCATGAAATGATCAACAATTATCTTTCTCATCCATCAAGTGCTCAGGGATCACACAAGGACAGGGAGTAGGAATATGAAGTAAGCTGTGCCAAAAACATAAAAATGTTTTGTTTCTCTTGTAGCTTTCTTCATTTCCCCCCCACATTTTCC
Source organism: Muscicapa striata striata (assembly GCA_030060385.1). Taxonomy (NCBI): domain Eukaryota; kingdom Metazoa; phylum Chordata; class Aves; order Passeriformes; family Muscicapidae; genus Muscicapa; species Muscicapa striata. The sequence goes on along the minus strand of JAREIS010000195.1, from coordinate 1,203,140 downwards.
ATGCACATTATTCAAATTAAAGTGGGTTTTTGCAGCATAGCTACTTTCCCACTTATCTGGAAGCAATCAACCCCACAAAACCTTTTGAGCATCAAACTTGCTACAGGACACAGCAGAGTTTCATCTCAAACCAAGAACAAATTAATGCATTCCAATTTAACTCCAGCACTTGATTAACCCAAAACGAATCAAAAAATGTTGTTCATTGACATGCAAACCCATCTTTATTATATTGCTACTCGTAAAACTTCATATGCAACGGCACAACTCTGCCAAAACATTCAGACAACAAAAGCCAGCTTAATTTTAGATATTTACACATTTCTGAAAGACTGAGATATGTCATGCCTACAACCAAACTTTAATTAGTGCTATAATTACAATACAATGCATCCCATCAAAGTAGGCATGCTATTTATAGCTGCATATTTAACTCTTGGGTTGTCAGGTGCTCTGTACATTGGGATCACTAACATCGTGTTTAGCTAAGCTTAAACCACAGCTGGAAGGGGATGCACAATATGCCATGTTGTGAATGCCACTGGAAAGATGTAACTCATGAACAGTGGCTGTATTAGTACTCCCATGCTTATCTATTTACTTTTTGATTATTTCTCACTGATGTAGTCAGCCTATTTGTGAAGGACGAACAGCAGAAAGCTTGATGCTGCTAACAGATGTGGAGGCACTTAATGGGAAAATCCATTACTTCAGGGAAGGGCTGAGATTTCTGTGGGATTCTACAAAAGGCTAAGCTTTTGACACTTACATAAAAGTCTCAGAAGAGCAGTTATTTGTTGTTTATTATGAGGGGGTATTTGGAATGGTAGCTCGAGGCCTGGAGTGTTCTAAATTCATCACGTAACATGCACAATTTTAGTTACCCACAGGGGATCACAGCTTGAACACCAGTATTTGGTGTTCCAGCCTGACCACCATAAACAAAGCACAGCTCTTCCTGCTTTCACCATCCAAAACTGGAATTCAGAGAAGTGGGGTGGCATAATGGAAACATTCCCTACCACGACACAATGCACGGTCTCACCAAGCATAGACTGAGTCAGTGCTTGCCAGCCACTTGGGAGTTTAGTTTTTCAAGGTTCCAAGTTTTATTGATGACTCTTATCAAGCAGAGGGAACAAGTAACAGGGCGAAGGAATAAAGAGATTCTTTAACTTCTGTGCTTGAAGTCTGTTTGCCCCCAATTACCATCTGTCAAAGCAATTCACTCAGGTGCTTGCATTTAGCTGGGATAAACAGGTGCACAAAGACATGGCAAAGCATGTTGCACTCGATGTAGAGGTGACACAGAGCCCTTTATTCACCATGCAAGGAAGGACCTATAGCAGATATTTTGACCTGGGAGTTGTGTGTAGCCAACTTGCACTCACTGTGTCAGATATGCTATTAGCACTACTTAGGTTTAAGGATCTCAATTTTATGCCAGTTAGTGCTGGTTAGACAATAATGATGGGCTGCTTTGAAAACAAATCTATATCTTCTGGTTTTAACAACAGAATAATCCAGTGGCAATTCCACAAACTAAAAATTAGAGAGTCTGTCTGCCCAAAAGAGTTATTTTCAAAGGTCATATGCATTGCTAATAAAAGCTTGAATAACAGCAAGGAAAAAAACCTGTGAAATATCCAATAACTCAGATGAACAAACAAATATCAGGTTATAGACCACAGAATCATGAGGCATGATCCCAATATATAGGTTTCCTTTCAAAGCTGGACGTCCACTTGCAGATATCCACTAAAGCCCACACATTAATTACAAAGGAAAAAAGATAAGAGTTCAATTCATTTAGTTCTTTTGTTCCAGGCATTTCATGGCAATCAGTGTGAAATTTTGAAAGACGTCCACACTTAAGATAACCCTATAAACAGGGTAACTTGGGTCTTTAAAAAAAAGGCTTAAAAAAAAAGAAAGGTAAACTTTCCCCACATATGGTTCTAACAGATGTGGTTTTAAATTACCATTGGGACATAATAATGTTTTTTGAATAGACTGAATGTTAAATAGTTGGCTCTTCCTATGTGACAGACATTAGCTCTCGGTGGCTTAAGCAGAAAACTCCCCATTTGTGTCTTTACTGGCATGTACTTCATTTTCAGCCCACGCCGGTCAGTGTGATTTAATACCCCGGCCTGATGTTCCTCTCACCAGCAAGGAAAAGGAAAAAATAGGATTAAAGGCATCAAACAAAACAAAACCAGGCAGCATCACCCCCCACCCCCAGCAGCCAATGCCAGGCTCCTGCATTGTTCCTTACACAACAAATCCTGCAGCCCTGCAATGGGAGCTCACTGGAGATGACAGCTGAGGAAGAAAAACATTAAATAATTCAAAGCCACTAACATCAAGTCTGATGTAGGTATAAAAATAGTTACAAAACACCACTCTACATGTTTTCATTATAGGAACTTTGACTTACTTGGAAACATCAAGAAAACCTCAAACCTATGCCACTCCCAGCCTCACATGCTCAATTAGTCCGGCAGTGGAAATGACATCCATTTCCAAACCAGCCTTCAATTTTCATGGCCATTTTGTGCTTGTGCACTGGGGGAGCCAGCACTGTTCCACAGCAGGAGTGAAAAAGCCTGATCCAGAGACCATTAAAACCAACAGGAGCCTTTGAATTAACAGTAATGATTCTTGGATCTGGCCCTGGTTTAAGTTAAAGCATTGTGGTGCTTTGGGGACTGAAACAAGATCGAATGTGATTGGCTTTTGTTATCTTCAAAAAATCTTTGTGGCTGGGAGTGTCCACTTTCAAACACTCAGTCTGCCAAAGCGGTGCACATTTTGAAAAAAGGCCTTAATGAAATTCCTTAATAAGGAAACATGATGGCAAGGTGAGCTCCCACATAGTCTGTGTAACATTAACTCCAGGTGTTTTCATTTGAGCAGAAGGAAGGAGAGAGAAACAAACAGGAGTATTGACATATGAAGAATATATACCCCCACACATTAGACTGGGCAGCTTTGCTGGGGCTGAGTATCCTGATCTTATTGATTTATGCATTTAATGCACAGAAGCCACAGATATTTAGTGATATTTAGTGTTCCAGGCTCTGAAATGAAGGGTGGGAAGAAGAAAAACAAAGGAAAAAAAGAATCAAAAATTCTTCAGTGAACAGAGCACAATAGAGCACCAGCTGCAGGAATCCAGCTCTAATGATGAAAGAATTGGTAGAGGTCCCTCTGTTCTGGGTGTTCCCCCATTTTCTCACCCCCTAAATGATCCACTGTTCTTCCCTAGTATCAGCTTCTGATATCCCCTCTTCTCTGTTACCATCTTGTCAACTAGATGCTTGCTGTGTCAATCTCTGGAGAAGACATCAGCCAAAATAAATAAATACATAAAATTCAACAAAACATTAATTATGCAGAAGGTATAAAAGAATACAAAACAAAGTGATGCAGGTGTACAATAACGTTGCTCTCCAGAGCCTGTGATCAGCAGTGTTCAGCACAGAAAGCCACAAACAGATGACATTTTAAAGCATATGGGGGGTATGCAGGGCTGTAAGCAATGGTTTGTAGCTTCTATACGAGTAATTTGTGCATCCCTCCAATCCCAAATAAGATTGTGAGCAGCACCAACAATAATAAGCCATAAAAGCTGAGCTCTAAAGAAAGCCCTGTTCAGGTAGACCCAAGCGCTTTCCAGCAAACAGGGCTCTAAGTGACGGGCAGGTGGCTTTGTGTGCTCACACTTTCTTGTGAGATAAAAGCAAAACCAAGAGAGTAGGAAAAGTTTCCAAATCCCAGGTGTCTTTGCAGGGCACTGTGAACACAAGAGGGATTTTAGGATAGAGAGAAGATGGAGGTACAGGGGAAACATGTCAGGCTGGCAGAAGATGATCATTAAGTTGTCCCTTAGTATCAGGATTCTGGTGCTCCAGCATGGAGGAAGCAAGGGCATAATTTGCTGCTTTGGGGAAGAACAAACACTGGCTAGAAAGAAGTATGAGAAAAAAGACTTTGTTAGATGCTGACGATGAGAAGTAAAAACATTTGAGCAACAGACAACTTCACAGTCAGATGTCATAAGATAGGCAGGCTGGTTGTTCTTACTTTATATAAAGGGTATTTTGTTGGTTATATTTTTGTTCAGATTATCCCCAGGACAAGAATAAAAGTCAAAATGAGAGCCTGTTTCATTGCTGGGCTTTCTGATTTTCTCATGAAGCCTCCAACCATTATACTACAACCTACTTTCACAGTACTGGGTAACAAGCTGGGTGATAAAAACATCAGATGAAATTCAGTATCAATAAAAGCAAAGTAATGCATAAAGGGAAAAACAATTCTAACAATGCATACACAATGTGGGCTGTAAATTAACTGGTGCCACACAGAAAGTTGGCTGAGGAATCTCCATGGGATGCCCTGTACAACTACTGGCCCACTGCTCATGCCAGTTAAATGAAAAGGGAAAATTCTGAGATACATTAGGAAAAAAATAGACAATGAAAAGAGAAAAATTACAGAATGATTTATATTGGAAAAGACCTGTAAGGTCATTGAGCCTAGCCATTAACTCAGCACTGCCAAGCCACCTCTAAACCATGTCCCTAAGAGTCACATCCACACACTTACTGAACACTTTCAAGCATGGTGATTCCACCACTCCCTTGGCAGCCTGTTCCAATGCCTGGTCCCTCTTTCAGTGAAGAAATTTTTCCTAATATCCAATCTAAACTTCTCCTGGTGCCACTTGAGGCCATTTGTTTCTGTCCTGTCACTTGTAACTTGGGAGAAGAGACTGACCCCCAACAGGCTGCACCCTCCTTTCAGAGAGCTGTAGAAAGTGATAAGGGTCCCTCAAGATTCCTTTCCTCCAGGCTAAATGTAATATGGGGTGATGTTTTATAAGGTAACATGCATTTCTGTCATAATACTGCATACATTTTGAGTCTACTCATGTCTAAAATACAGAGCAGAATTAACAAAGACAGAGGAAAAGGCTGAAAATATTATCAGGAATATGGGAAGACTTGCAGAATAGATAAAGTAGGGTGGGGATTTTCAGCTTGGAATAGAAAAAAACAAAACCAAAGAGTAGAAGGAATTTATCCTGCTGTACAACCCACAAAGTAGGAGTCATCTAATGAAATGAGAGGTTAAAGCAGAAAAAACAGGAAGGCTTATTCACTCATTGCATGACTTTAAATTTTGAAACTTTTTTTTGTGGCAATCACAAATACATGCTGGGTTCAAAAAGAATCCAGTAAATTGTTAAAGGACAACTGCTTTAAAGCCCACTGAGCAGGATGGCTCAAAAGACTGTCCTGAAGATAAAAGACTGTAATGAAAAAGTGCACTCTGTATTTTAACATTAATAGAATTATACTTCATATCAGTACAATCAAACTATGTAAATAGTTGGCAACCTAGAAAAAAATCCTCGGTCATGGGACTAACCTAAACTCTTATCACCTCCATATAGCTGTTTGCACCTCCCACCCTTATTTCTCTCTTCTCCATGGCAAATGCTTCCACCATATTGATTCAATGTAAGTCACTAAGTCATCAGGAAAAAAAAAAAAACCAAAAAAAAAAACCCAAGCAAAAGATGGAGCTTGTTTTGTGCTGCGTTGATAAATTAAATTGTGGAATCATAGAATCACAGAATGGGTTGGGTTGGAAGGCACCTTTAAGATCATCCAGTCCCAGCCCTCTCTGCCATGGGCAGGGACACCTCCCACCAGATCAGGTTGGTCAGAGCCCCATCCAGCCTGGCCTTGGACACTTCCAGATGGGGCATCCACAGCCTCTCTGAGCAACCTGTGCCAGCGTCTCACTGTTGTCATAGAAAATATCTAATCTAAATCTGCCTTTTCTTATCTTAAACCATTACCCCTTGTCCAACCACTGCATGCCCTTGTCAAAAAGGCATAAATCATCAGACATGTTCTGAAAGAGTCAAAGGACAGAAGCTGGGGAGAGAGGACATTGGGAGGGGAGGAGAGGGAGAGAGCAGGACCCCTCTCCTTCCATGCCAATGGGTCCTGAATTTGGCTCTGATGTCAAATTGCAGCCTAAGAGTCACCTGTGATGACGATACAAAAGAAAGAAGCTGACCACATCAAAATGCAATTATCTGTTCTTTCAGTTTTCTGGGTTTCTATTTGGGGTTTTTCCCCCTTGTTTTTTTGGCTCTGGTTTGTTGCTGTTACAATAGAATGTTGCTATAATAAATAAGAATTCCTCTGTCAGCAGGACACTGGACCTGAGGGTGATACACATGGGAATTTGTGGGATTGCTCTATCAGTGCAAGATCTCCTGAGATTTCTTTAGATTTAATTCCATCCTACAAATCCTGCAATGCTGTATCACTTTGATGTGACTTTGTGGGATTCTCATTACTTGTATTCACTTCTGTTTCCAGGAAACTTGAGATTTCATCATCTGCTAACATATGCTGAAATGCATGTGTCAGTTCTATAATAAATTTCCAATATAAAAAAAATATCTATAAAACACACAAATATGAAATTAGTTTGTAACACAAGCTCAAGTTCTCTGTTTATTAGGGAAAGGCGAAGTTGGTAGTGCTGTCAATTATGGGAAGAGTGAAGCATCTTTAATAATAAAACAACATTCACAGTTTCTTATAACTATACTAAGCAAATTGTTTGGCCTGAAAATTTCCATGCCAGCTGTCTGCCTCAGGCTGAAGTTTTTTGGAAAATTTCAGTCAAAACAGTTCAGCAGATTCTGAGAACAAGGCTAGGGAAAAATATGTTGTTTTGCTCACGTCAAAAAAAAAAAAAAAAAAAAGCCTTTAGCTTTCTTTCTAAAACCTCCTCTGGGATTTTTAGGACTTAAGAGGAAGGACTTGGAATTTGCCTGGGAAAGAACTGTTTTTCTTCTAATGAATTTTGTGCGTATCTGTGTGAATTAAGCCAAGTTTAGACATCTCTGACAAAACCACTGTTGCTACATGCTCCTGGGTGCATTTATACATATTTGCCAGCTTCCATCACTTAGATTTCTACCTGTTTATGACTAAACAAGATGTTTTATGCTATGGGAAGTGCCAGGTCTGCATCCAAGTGTCAGAACTGCAATCAGAGATGCTCTCCTGTTCTTGGCATGATCTCAAGCTGGTAGGAGCTGAATGAAGTTAGGATGAGAGACTTGGAGCAGGGGTTAGAGGGGTGAAAATGAGATGGTAGAAAGGAGCACGAAGCAAGGACCAGACTCAGGGGGATGGACTGAGGGATCTGTTTAGAGAAGAAGAATATTTTGTTAGACTAAGCCATTGACACACAGAGAGGGACCAAAATGAGGCAATGTCACAAAGGTACTAGCTCTCAGATGACTCAATAAAACCAAAATAAATCAACAGAAGCTAGACTAACAGACCAATAATATGATTTAAAAGTATATATTGGAAACCCATAATTTAAGTAAAAAAAAAAACACAAAGTTGCCTTAATCAAGTGTCTAAATGATGAAACAGTCATTATCAATGAGACAGCATTTTACCCAAGCCAGCCTGGAGATGAAGTAATGAGAATGAGGAGTAGAAGAGGAGGTTTAAAATCTCTGTCTTGCCCATTGCAGAGTTGGGAGGTTTGTAGTGACTAAGCAGAGGACTGTGGAATGAGGACAAATGTTTTTCAGATTAAGGTAGCCAAATGATGCCCCAAGACTCTGGGCAATGCTGAGCAAGTCCTTTCAACCCAACATTTCACAATTGTGTCAGAGTGTGTTGCAGCCTATGGATGACCATCTTGACAGCTCAGAGTCTGATCAGCTGAAGTGTCAAACATCCACAGCAGCAATTAAAGGCTGTATGAACTTTGTTTTGTTCTAGCACCACCGTAAGGAGACACCGTAAGTAATCCCTGATCACGGCTCTGTCTGCGGGAAACACATTGGCCAGTTGGCTCTTGAGATGGCTCTCTGCTTTCTAGAACAAAAATGTGTGCCAAAAAGCTGATCACACCTTAAACCCAGCTACACAAAGGGTAATTTTCTAGAAATAGCAGCACTTGTTTGTTCCAGACTGACAGGATCTGTGCTGCCCACAGGCCGATCACCTAATGCTGTCTGTATCAACAGGCAGAAAGCAAATTCCAGTGTCTCTCATGCTCTGTCAGTTTTCCCAAGCACTTCTGACAGTCACTTCTAAAAGCTTTTTGGCTAACCAAACTCTCCCTTCCTATTCTTTATGTTACAGAGGTAAGGATGAAATGGTTTTCAGCATCCAAAGACACAGAGGCAGTTGAAAAGGAATTAGCAGAATATTGAAAACTTTCCATGATAAAATTTGGGGGTTCAGTTTGTTTGTAAGACTGGCCCATTTAAGTCCAGGTGACCCAGTAGAAGAGATGGTTTATGAATTTCAGGTCTCCAGGAATTTACTCTTATGTGAGCAGACAGTACTTGAAGATGCTCCTGCCCAGGGAATGAATCTTTTCTTCTCTTATACTACACACAGCATGATATCATAGCATTATAGAATATCCTGGGTTGGAAGAGAGCCATAAGGTTCATTGGGTCCAACTCCTGATATAGAAGACCAAGATTGATTTTATGAATAGACTCAATATTCCCCAGAAAGAACGGGCCCAGACTGGATTTTTTAAAAGCAGTTTTAAGATTTACAGTACACAGTAATATACAGTATACAGTTGAGGGGCTGACAACAAAGCCTATGAGCCCTTATAGCATACAATGCAATGGACTAAAACAGAAAAATAGGATTTGATCTTCTGTTTCTAACTTTTGATTGTATAACGAATCAATCTCCAGAATACTTTGAAGGCTCACTGTGTACAAACACATGTGCAGGCAAGTGATACAGAGTCTACTCAGAGTTTAAAGAGAAAACTGCACTGAATAATCACCTAAAACCTAAATCAATGGGCAGAGACACATTTCTTGCTTTCATGTTTGCTGTTGCTGCCGGGATAGCACATCTGCCACTGGTGCCTTAGCAGTGATTAGGGCAGTGGAGCAGCATTCTGGACTGCAGTGGGTATCCTAGACTGCAGCAAATGCTACTTCACTAAAACAGGTGGAGATACCTGCGAAATCTCACATAGCCATCCCCATTTAAATTAACTGATAAATTAAGTACAGTGAGCCCCTCCACCTAAATCGACCATCAGCAATTCCTCTCCCTTTCCTTCTTTCTCCCACTTAAAAAAAAACAAGGATTGTGTCACATCCTAGAAAGCAACTCTTAGTTGGAAAAGGAAACTTCTCTGTCAACCCTAACTTGTTTCATAATGCACTTCTTCTTGCTTCCAATATAGTGGAAGAACAGAGAAATCTGTGCCTGTTTCATGGACATCTTCACATTCAAAAGATCACCTCTGCTGATACCCAGCAGGACAACATTCGATGAAGTCTGAATCCCCCTACAGCACAAACAGCTCAATTCCAAGCAATTTGGTATAAAGGCAAAAGGATTTTTGTGAGTAAGGCTTAAACTTTCCCAAATTTGAACTTTCTGTAAGTGTTTGTCACTGCACAAAGACAAGGAAATGGGCTCTCCTACTCACATTTCAACTCTGCCTCTATAGATGCTCCAGCGAGAGTAGAACATCTGGCCAAAAAAATTACATATTTCTAACAAAATTATTTCTCTATCAAGAGAACCAAGGGTGAAACAGCACAGAAGAATGAAAATTGTACATTTATTCCTGACTACTATTAGTCCTATAGGCACACTACAGCACCACTCCTCACGTTATGCTGACATAATTGAGATATAAATGTGTCAGTGAATATTTTTCCTTCTAATCTAGAGCAAAGAGGAAATACATATATATATACTTATGCTTTTAAAAAGTGTTACATTATAGGACGTTTTTCTCTCAAACTTATCTGTCAATTATTTTATGAATACCCAATTCACTGGCAAGTGGCACAAGTTACTCTGTCAAAGCACCCAGCAACGCCAATTTGTCAGTTCAAAGCAGAAACAGAGTATTTTAGCTTTTAGTTACAATAAGCTATGCTGATAAACCTTGTAACAGGGCAGGTAACAGCCAGTCTTTAAATCTGAATTGACACTGATTTACAGAGTTTCATTTCTTTGAATCAAATCTGAGAGAGAGTGAGTTTCAAGCTACTTCATCTCTTGAAATTACAACTCCACATTTCCTAAACACCGATGAGTTTGCTTTAAAAAGAAAGAAAGAAAACAATCTCAACTGCCTATAGAGGTAAAGGTAAAAGGGAAAAGTAATGTTAAAGATAGCAAACGAGGAAGTTTTTGTTTATTCATCTTTTTTTTTTTTTTTTTTTTTTTTTAAATTCTGCTTTTCTCCTCCATAAATTTTTAAAACCATCTTCATTTGAAATCCTAATAATAAATATGCCACGCAACATTCCTCCTGTCAAATCTCTCTCTTTGTGGTATTACTGCAATATTTGTAACTTTTGATCTGGAAACATCAAGTTACATAAGATCATAGTTCTGCTTCTTGCAAAGATGTGGTTCTGTCAGAAAATGAGCCACTGAAGCAGGAACTCAACAGAACTGGAAATTACTTTCTCAGGGAAAAGGTAGTTCTGCTTAAGCATCTCAGCTATTTTAAAGTATAAGAACTCAATGTTTTATTCTCCTGAGCAGAGAAATGGCAAACTACCAGGTTAAAAATAATCAGAGTAGGCTCTTAATTGGAACAGTGTACATGTTGTAGACAGAATGAAATAACATTTCGTTATTATGCACTCCAGGAAACCAATAAAATAAAATAAAATAAAATAAAAATTCACTTTGTGAAACAAAAATAACATTTTCCCTTGCCAGCATACTATCTGCTCACCAAAACAAAAGGAAAGCATCTATTTTAAATGAGTCAAGGAAAATAATTAAGCTACATGGACTTAAAATTGCAGAGTCTTCTCAGCCCAAATCTCACTCCTTCCCCAGACCCACTGAAATCAGAGATGTCTCTCTTCTTCCATCCATTTCGTAAAATTAAATCAGAGGTGGGGGGACTATCTCCCTCCCACCAACCACAACCAGATGAGCAGCTTTACCCTAATCTCTCCATAATTCTTCCCTACCCTTTAAAATTATAGAAGGCAAATTCTCCCCAGAAAAGCCTTTCTAAACCAAGACCCCTTGCTAATAAGAAAAGGAAACCATGAAGTTAACTTCTGCATCTCCTTTTGCCTTTTACTCCTTTCCTTGCCAAAGAACAGCCCAAGAACCTTTTTCCATATTAATGTCCCTCTTTCTTCACCAGAACATGACATTTCTTCTCCAGGTCACACACATAAATAACAGATGAATTGAAAATCTCTCCTTGTGAAGATGTGCACACATTCACACACGTATGGACGGGAAGGGAGGGTGAGGCACAGAGGCAGAGTCCCTCTAAAGATATAGTGCATCTCAGTGCAGTGGCAGTAATTCCCAGTCTTGGTGATTCTTTTTGGAGGGGGAAAAGGAGGGAAAAAGTGAAACAGGTTGTTTGCAAGGGCAGCTCCCCTCCTGCCCTGCCCCAGGTGTGTGTGCAGACTCCCTTCCCAGGATGGTGGGTGCAGAGCAGTGCTCCTGCTCCCGAGGGAAGAGCAGCACAGGTTACATGTTCAGGTACCTGGGAAATGCCCGGGTGACCTCACCGTCCCCTCCCTGCCCCCGGACCTGCTGCAAACCTGCACAGCGCCTCGTTTGCTTCGGCCATGCACTAACTTGGGGATTGCATTCTCAATGGATCATGGCAGCAAAGATTTCTCCTGGCCACAAACCAACCCACTCCAGCAAGGACTGATCCAGTAGCGTGGCAGAGTGTGGGAGCTGGGAATTTTACAAAGAAGGGCAGCTCGCGATGGCCACAGACGAGCCAATTCCTACAGCCTTGGAACACAGGCAGAGCCGGGCGAGCTGCTCTCGAGTCTTGCCTCGCTGCGAAACAGTGCGAGAGACGCGTCTTCCTTTATGCTCCCCCCCACCGCACTAAATATACATATATATATATGTACACACTCATATACACACACACATACTCCTTGTTTTTTCTACCCAAGCCTATAAAAGTGCTACAGGCAGAGGCACTAAGTGGGAGGCGCCTGGCTCTGAAGAGGCCAATGAAATAAATTAAACACAAATCCCTGGCTCAGCCCCAGCCTCCCCCAGCTGCCAGGGGAGAGCTTGGGGTTCCCGATGGCCAAATCCCAGCTCCTGCCGGAGCCACAGCGCGGGTGGCACACGCGGGCTGCTGGCGGGGTATAGGTGAATATACGCTAAGCCTTGGGTGTTGCAGGCACATATGGCGCACATGCTGGGAGCAGAACACTTTCCATAGGAGGGGAGGGGCTACCCTACCAGCAGGCAATTTTATTAGGGTCAGCGAAGCCGAAAGAAATGGGATTGGGATAGGCTGGGAGCTGCCAAGTTCCCCTGCCCAACTCCGGCTCCCCAGAACAGGGAGCAGCACACTAACAACTTGCCAGGCTGCAGCAGAAGTTTACCCATAAAAAGCAAATAGACAACTTCCAGCTTCAAAGATTTGCTCTCATTTTCTCATTATACGGCCCTCCCTTCACTTAGGACTTTTCTAAAGGGGGAAAAAAAAGAGAAAGGAAAAGATGCCGCTGTAAATTCAAGGTGAGGCTTCACTGCAAAAAGTTATAGAGGAAGATAGGGTTGAGGCAGTGAGACTAATTTTTAGTGCGATTCAGTAGTTTGGTGATTTGCCTTGTTAATTTATTATTTTTAAATCATAAGAAATTGAACTTTCCAGGAAAAACCATGAGTAAATGCATTCAAGATGTAGAAAGGTCTTGCCTATCTATTCAATGAGTATTTAGTAATTTCTGTTTTGGCTATATGAAAAATGTATTTCAGACTGTGTATCCAATAAAACAAGGCAGTGGCATAAATATGGCTTATTATGATTTTTTGGTTGGATTTTTTGGGTTTGTTTTTTGTTTGGTTGTTTTGTTTATTTTGTTTTGTTCTGGTTTGTTGTTGGGTTTTTGTTGTTTTTTGGGTTTTTTTTTTTTGTTTTTTTGTTTTTGGGTTGTTTTTTTTCCCCCCAAATCATGTGCTTACATGGTTGTAACCACCGTAAATTTCTAAGTGTGGTCATGCTAAGAAAGTAAATAAATACTGCCTTGTGAATACTTTTAGAGTTTGGGCTGGCTAATTATTATTTTTAGAAGATTTAGAATTTTCTTAACGACCACTTATTTTGAAGTAAAACATCCCAGATATTTTACACTATATTTTCAATCAAAACAAATTCCAGGAAATAATTGCCCTTTGGTAGCAGTCTGGTTTCAGGTTCAACAGCCCAAATTTGTATTTGAGAATGCAAATTGCTGAGAATACGAGCAGGAGTCTGAACCACTGCATTTCTTCCAGGCACTCCAGCATCTTTTCTCTAGCACCATGCTATTTGGGCGATCTTTTAATCCTGGCAGGGCATGGCTGGAAGCAGGGCTTTAACATTTAATGCCTAAGAAACAGACTTGTCACTCAACTTGCAGTCAAGCGCTTTTTTTTTTTTTTTTTTTTTTTTTTTGGAGGCAAACCCACCTTTCCTCGGAAAATGGGAGACCTCATCCTCACCCCCGATTCTAGCACGGATCCAAATGTAAACATACACACACACACACTCCCACCACGCACCACCCTGCAGCAGGACATGAGTAGGGGGGGGTTTAGACAGAGCCAGAGGAGCCTAGTGAGCTGAGAAACACCAAGGCACTTCTTTCTTATTCTATCTTTTTCTGCCTCCTCTCCTCCCTGCTTTTACTATTACATAAATAACACCGATTGATCTTAGAGCTGCATCCTTGCTCCAGTGCCTCCCAGTCTGCACTGCTGCCTTCCCCCGGCACAGCTCGGGGTGCGGAGGGAAGGGTCGGGGAGGGGGAAGCTTGGATGGGAGATTCCACTCCAAACATACCCCGAGGCAAGGTTTTGGCAGTCTGGGGGTGCCTGATCCTCCCGCCCCAGCCCGGAGCTTCCCGCAGCATCTTCGCGTCCCTCCGAATTGCTGCAAACTGTGCGAGGGGAGGGCAGAGAGCTGGGCAGGAGGGAAGGATGGATGCTGGGGAGGGAAAGCCAGGGATTCAGGGAGCTTCTACCGAGCCCCAGCCTGTGTGCCTGGCTGTTTGGTGGGGAGAGGGAAGGGGGAAGGGAAAATTCAAGAGACTCTACGGCATAAATGCACTTTTCAGATGAAAAAGAGAAGCTTACCATGTCTGCAGCTTCCCCCCGCCGAAATGCCACTTCTCTGTCCAGCGATCCCAAAGTGGAAACTACAGGCAGGCACCGGAGCTCATCTCCGCAGGCAGCTCAGAGATTCACCGCTGCCACCCCCAAAAATTAAAACCAAAATAAATTAAAAAAAAAAAAAGAACAACGACTGGTCCAGCTTCTTCCCTGACAGGAATCGTCCTGGTAGGACTGCCCAAAATAAGCAGCTGCAATCCAAAGGCTTTATTTAAAGCTTCCCCCCTCCTCCTCCCTCTCTCGGTGCCTCGCTCGCTCTCTCCCTCTCGCTGTTACACACAGAGAGAAAGAGAGACACACACAGGTTACATGAATGGGAGGCAGGAGCCGGCGCTCCCGGCTGGAATGACAGGCGCACATGCGGCTGGGGCTGCCCGCCCCAGCGGCGTGGGAACAGCGGGACACGGCTGCGGATGCGGAGAGGGGCACGGGGGGGACAGGCGTGGGGCGGCATGGCTTGGACATGGAACAGACATGGGGCCGGGAGGACACAGACAGGGACATAGCACAGACATGGGGCCGGGAGGACACAGGCAGGGACATGGCACAGACATGGGGCCGGGAGGACACAGGCAGGGACAAGGCACAGACATGGGGCCGGGAGGACACAGGCAGGGACAAGGCACAGACATGGGGCCGGGAGGACACAGGCATGGATGTGTGGCTGAGGAAAATACGGACATGGGCATGGTCATAGAATAGACACAGGCCAGGGATGTACGTGGACACGGCATGGGCAAACACAGACATTGGCATGAGATGGGAATGGGCACTGGCATGGGCACAATGCAGTGATGGGATAGGCATGGATCAGGGGAGGACACAGGCATGGGGATGGCATGGGCATTGGGAGAAGGGCATGGGCATGGCATGGGCATGGAGGGGATTTGGGCATGGAGAGGGGGTGGACAGGGCTGTGGGGAGGGGGTCAGCATGGACAGATATATGGGCATGGTGATGAGATGGATCAAATGTGGACATTAGAATGAGAAGGAATAGGGACAGCAGAAGATGTGCTTGAGTACAATAGGGATGGGATGGTCTTGGGCATGGAATAGGCATGGGTTTAAATAGCATTGGCTTTAGCATGAGAATGGAATGGTGATCAGGATGGAGGCAAGAAGAAAGTGGAGATCTGCCTCCCATGGTGCCTTCATGTCCTGGCTGTTCTTGAGGTCAGATGGGCTCAGTTTCACCACACATCTGAAGGAGCGGGAAACCTCTGTTTCTCCTGCACCTCTAGTTAGGCAGCTTGCATAATGTCTTGCTTTTGGGGTCAGGGAGCATCATCACAATGTGTCAGGAGATGACATCACTATCATTATCAGTTACTATTACTATTTTTTAAACTTTTTTTTTATAGATTTGTGCTGTTTGATAATTAAAATAAATTTCTCAGAATGAAAGCCTGCAATATTTAAGGTTAATTCTTCTTGAGGAGTGAGATTAGTGCTACCAGTGTCTGCCTTTTATTTACTGGGGGGAGATTGTTTTGGTTTTATCTGTCTTTAAATTTTTTTTTTACAGTAGTCACAAGAAATTAGGGCTTCTTAATGCTGCTATTCAACATGCTCTGAAGAAAGAAAGGGTTATGGTGTTGCTAACTGTCAGGCCCTGCTACTGTTTCACTGTCTGACCTTGGGCATGTCCTCAATAACTTATCCCTGTCAGGATATATCACCCATTGGCATTTACACTCAGCCTATCATTTTCTCATTCACCAAATAATCGCATTTTTCTCTTTCAAGTCCCTCCTCAAAATTTACTCTTACAAAACTTTTCAGCAACAGTCTCTACAGGGCTTTTGTTGACATCACAAATCTTGGAGTCACACTGGATTCAGCCCTAAAACCACATTGTAAGAGGAGTGCTGAACATAATGGACTGCAGTACTTCATGCAGTGCTTTGAGCTACATGGGAGTCATCCTCTTCATGGCATACCTTCAAGTCTGCTATGGTCTGCCTTTTTCTCATGTCCTAAAATTTCTAGCCTTCGTGGGAAGCAAGAGGTAAGATATGCGTTTTATTCCAAATGCAGAAATCACAGTAAAAAGGCGCACAGCAAATCAGAACATCATCCTAAAACAGCAGAGTCCTCAACAAAGGTCTGCTTTGCAAAACAGCTGCTGATGTTCACTGGTTTTTTTTCAGACATACATATTAAAAATGAAATATATTTGCATTGGCCTTATTACCTCTGGAATATATTCCACATCAGGAATCTAGACTCTAGACAAAGGTAATTTAGGTCTCCGGAAGGAAAAAGTTTAACTGAGAAATATATATATTGTTAGGAATAGACCTCATCTAAATTCAATGGTAATTGTATAAGCCTTTCAAAAATCATACAGTATGCAAGCTTCCAAAATTTCGGAACAAGAAACATTTCCATTTAAATGCCAAGAAGCAATTTTTCCTCTCTTGTTCAATACTAAATCAGTCACATGAGCAGTTTGCATTTGATTTTAGAAAGGAAATGGAACATCTTCTCTTCCAATTACATATAACTTTTTCTTTTTCTTGCTCTTAGTGCTCTTACAGTTTGCGTTACTTTCCTGCAGTTTTGAAACACTCGGTTGATACATCCATTCACCCCAGACATTTCTTTTTTTTAAACTCAAGTGACATTATTAAGAGAAAATCAGTAAACCTAAGTGGGGTTTATTTGAATGCTGTTTATTTGGATTCCGGCAGGTAAATTCAAGTTTAACAGGTCGGCACTGTTTGTGTAATTGGCCTTTCTCTGTTAACAGAACTAGACAATAATGCTCCTAGAAAAAAAAAGAACAATAGTAATTTAATGGGAAAAAGTGACTTTGCTTAGGAAAATCCAGCTCCTGCTTCAATTCACAGTAAATTAGTGTGGTCACAGAGGTGTACTGCATACCAATTTGGAGCACATTTTCTGAAGTTGTACATCCAAAGTATCAATGCTCATCAGCCTGCCACGTTTTGCCTGTGTCCTGCACCCCAGGAACAGAGAACAGAGGCTACTGGGTCAAGTTCTCCTCCATGCAGTGTTTGCAAAGAGCTTGCAAAGAAGCCACATCTGTGGCACAAGAAGGTGAATGACAAGACTGATGCATGAGCCTGTTGGACCTTGTGTGCCAGAGAGCAAGGACAGCAAGTTCTGGGGCTGCCACTCCAATTAGCACTTAGTGCTCCCAATGCTTGCTTGTGTTTCCATGTGATCGCTCCAACAAAACAATGGAAACACCTTTTGTAAAGTCCCCGTTCATCAAGCAAAAAAAGTAGCAACCTCTGGTGGTCAAAGGCTTTTTGCTGGCCAAGTTCAGCAGCAGTTGGTTTGGTGAGCCCTTTGCCTTAGTGGAGTCATCTCCTAAGGGGCTGCACTGCTTGACAGCCACTACTAAATATTTTAATTTTTTTCTATGTCCAGGAGAATAATCCAGAGGGAAAACTCATATATTTTAATCAATGGAAGTGAAACCATTTGCCTTTCAGAGACTATAAAATACACACCCCAGGGTTCAATGCTCTTTTCTACTACTCCAGAACATTCTTAAGGGGAAATCACTCTTTTCTTGATGAATGTGCAATTCAAATGTGGAAATATGCCATTCTTCATGCTTTCTCCATAGGGTGCAAAATGATTTCTGTAATTAAACCCTTTTTGCCAACATTTCCTGATGAGAATATCTTTTCTTTTCTTTTTTTTTTTTTTTTTTTTTTTTTTTTTTTTTTTTTTTTTTTCCCTTAAAACACAAGAGGAAAAGCTACATACAAAAGGGTTTGCAAAACCAGGTCTGGAGTGTTTGACCTTTAAGCCTCTATTTGAATAAACTATTTTGTTTAAAAGGGGCATGAGGATGAGGAACATGAGTAAGGGCTGCAGCTTAAGTTTCCAATCAGGCACCGCTGAAAGAAATGGCTGCAGGAGAAAGAAAGATATGGGTACCACTGCTAATATTAGCGTAGCTATTAGGGAATATATTAGCACTGGGAACACACACAGTCCACTGTTCAACACATGTTTGCAGCCCCAAGTGTGTAGCCAGGGTCTGTGTGGGGGTCGTACTGAAATGTGTGCTACGGCATCAGTGCTGCACTGGTTCCCATGGTAGCTAGATCAAAGAAATCCAGCTTCTCTGATACATATCAAGCTGTGAGGGCCAGTGTAGACAAAATTGGAGTCAATTAAGAAAACCACCTTTGTGAGCTTTTGTAGGACTTGCACCTGAAGTCCACAACACATTGTGCTTGCTGCCACAGCTTGGGCCATGTAATATTCAGAGATCAGGAAATGGGACAGAGCTTTTAGCCACCAACATGGTTAAGGGGTGAAACTCCATTCCTGTGTGACAGATGGCAGGGCTGAACCAGAGCTGGATGCAGAGCTGAATCCTGAAGTTCCCACTTGAGTTAAGTCTCTATGACAAAGCTCTTGAACAATGTGGTGGAGCAGAAATCACTGGTGCTCTTTATCAAAAGCAGGATTTCCCTCATCTTTCTTCTCACTCCATGAATTCCTTCAGCTCAAATCTGTCTGCACTGACTAGAGGGATGTCTCCACTACTGGTACCATGAGATTATGTTCAGATTGGGGATGGAGAAATGCTATCACCTACTGAATCACAGAATTTTTAAGATTGGAAAAGACCAGCTGTTAACCCAGGACTGTCAAATCCACCAGTAAACTATGTCCTCAAGTGCCACATCCACAAGTCTTTTGAACACTTCTGAGGATGGTGATCCCCACTTCCCTGGGCAGCCTGTTCCCATATCTGATCACTTTTCAGTGAAGAAATTTTTCCTAATATCTAGTCTAAACCTCTCCTGGCACAACTTGAGGCCCTTTCCTCTCATCCTGAAGACTCTTTCCTTTTGTAAGGGCCTTTCCTTTCATTTAGCAGATTTTTAACAGGCTGGAGAGGGTCATTCTATACTGACTGTGCCTTTTGTAGCATCTCAGTGGATCTCAAGTCTGGAGAAGAACAGAACTGAGCATCTACCCACCGTACTGGGTCTTATGCCCTTCCTTTCCTTCCTTGCAAAGCACCAATGTCTGTTGTCATACCTGAAAACAAGGGGAGGCATATGATGGAGCTGAGAGTCTGCTCCGACTGCTTACTCAGGAAAAGTTCCCATCAAGTGAATTGGCCATTTGCCTGAGTGAATGTTGCAGGATTCGGCCCATATGCTTCTCAGCTCTTATATTTGCATAGTGCAGAATATGCTTACAGTACAGTGCCAATAAAACAAAACTATATACAGTTAAGCACAGAAAAAGCAAGAGCACAGTTAATACCATTTACAAACAGCAGCTGAGCTCTGCAGCTGACATCCAGGCTTATAGACCGTGCTCTGATGTGGGTAATGTGCACAAGACAATTATTTATAGACAGGTGGAAGGTCCTGTAAGCATACAGGTCTCTATTCTCCTTTCCCTAAGCCTATTATGTTCTTTTTCCCTGTGCATTGTTTATATTTTAACTCTGTAAATATGTCCTTTTTTTTCTTCTTTTTTTTAAACTATGGAAAACATTTCAGGAGGCCACTTCCATGGAAGGCAATTGTTCTTGAATTAAGTGTTCTGGGATTGTGTAAACAGACTGTATACACCATATGAAGTGAACTTAAAATGAAATGCTGGTTCATTCTGTCTACTGAAGTAGAATGATGTCTCTCTTATCACCAGAAATTCCAGTGGTGTCTTAGGAAGAAGAAAGGTCTTCATCAAGAAGGTGTAGATCATGTCAAGAATGGTATAAATTGCTCAGAGGATCAAATTACACTTTTTCAAAAACATATATTCCTCTCTAAAAATCTAAAGCATGGGTTCTTTTCATCAGGGATAGGATAGAATATTTCTCAATTCACAGCACATGATAAAACAGCTCTGAACAATGGTAATATAATACATCTTCAATACAATTGACCATAAGTATATTAGAAGAACCTCCAAAAAATAATTTACCACACTGTGACTTCACATCCAATTTTGTTCACCTCACTGTACAAAACAGATGGAATTTATGACTTTTATATTTTTAATAATAATGGAATGTTCAGGATTTGATATAGAAACCTGGCTACCAAGGTAATAGGTGTGTATAAGAACCTATTTAGAATAGCTGTGTGAATAGGAATTGCCATTAAATTACAATGAAATACTGGAGCATATCAAACAATATAAAATAAAACTTAGAAAGCCAATCTCCAACCTTATTCAAGCCATAACCTCATCATGAAGAAGACTTTTTTTGTGATGAAGTCTTCTGGTTTAGATGCATGTGTGATATTTCTTAGTTCTCCAACAAGTCCATGTATCTTGACTAAATTTGTGATCACTCCAGATTTACTCCTGTGCAATAGCAAAATTCATAATAATAGTCCCATTCATATGCCACATTCTCTTGGGAAATGAAAAGAATGAAAAGCCTGTTATCTCAATCGTAGAGAGTCTCAGTCTTACTAAAAGAACCGACCTGGAGACATCTTTGCCCTTTAGAGAATAACATCTGGCAGCGTCTGAGCCAGCAGAATAAATCTCCCACTTCCCCAGTACCTTCACTTCTGGTATCTTCTTTTCATGTGTTGAACCAACCATTGACTTCTGAGATGGAAAAGTACCCACATTATTGTATGATAACAGAGAAAAAGGTGATCTTGTGGTATTGACACAGCAGATCTGAGTACAGTGACTGGTTCAGATACACATTTCCAATACTTGTTAACTTTTCAGGACTCAATCCTGAGCCTGTCTCACGGAATCCTCACCAGAACAGTAAGTAGCATCAATATTCCCTGCCTCCTGCCTGGGCTGCCTCCATCAGCTGACACATCACCACTCACAAGCAGGGAGGGATTGAGCTCTGCTCCCGCTTTCTGCCCTGTCCTCCAGATAAATTGTGTTAGTTTACTGGCAAAATTTAGTTTTTATTATTATTTGCACTTCAGAGTCAATATGGATATGGAAGAATAAGCTGAAATATAAGCCTTTTGCATCCTTAATAACAACGTGGCCTCTCTGTAGCTACGTGACAATTCCCTAACACTTCATTTAACAGTAGCAATTTATCATGTCTGCTGTATCAGTAAAGTAGTTCAGTATCCTCAATTTACAAGAAGCGCTGTTCTCTGTGCCTATTTGTACTGCTTATTTCAAGATAGACCAACAGACTGAGTGCTAGCATTCAGCTTGGAAAGTCCAGATTCAGTTCCCTGGCATGGCAAAAAAAACTGTCTAGGCTTCAGTTTCCTCTGCATAACATACAGATAAAAAATACTTCCTCGCTTTATCAGATGTTGTGAGAGTAAGTGCATTAAAGACTGTGAGTCCCACCAGCACTCTAATAGCCATAATTATCTCAAATAGATATGCGTAGTGCAAGTACAGTGATATTTAATACATACCCTATGGGTGTAAACCACAAGTCAGGGCTGATAGGAACACAAGCCTTGCTAAGGAGTTAAAAATGCTGCTTACCTGTGTGCTCTTCCCTGGCTCATGCTCCATGGAAGTTTGTGTGTCGGAAACCAGCCTTGGCTCTCAGTCACGACGGAGCGCGGCTGCTCAAGTCAGTGGATTTATTTCAGTCGCACACTCCTGGAGGCAGGGGCCCATTGTCTGGGCTGAGACACTCAATCTGGAAGGGAAAGAATAAAAGGGCTCCACTGTGTAAAGTCATTCATTACAATCTGGAATGAACAAGGAAATCAGTGGGGTTGCTGGAGGTTAAGCAAGGGCAGAAATTGGTCTTTTATCATTGAAATGCAATAGGAAAAAAAAAATGCACAAAGTAAGGGATTAATCCTGCACATCTCTACTTGCATCTCTAGCCTTTATTCATTGCAAGGGGTCACAGAGAAACAATCATGTACATTTGCAGAACCAGATGTTAAATGCATTTATAACAGAATTTCATAAGCAAGCAACTTCTTTTTCCTTGGACAGAACTCCAATGAAATTTTGATACGACCTTTATATACTTTCAGATGAAACAAGATTATTTGGATTGCCATCCTACATAAGTAAATTTTCTACTGTAACTTCAAACTCAAAGGCATGAGAACATGCTTCAGAAGTCAGCAAATATTTTTGAAGATTGGATCTGTTGTTCTTTTAAGAGGAACTTTTGTAGTGAAAGAAAAGTAAAAGGATTGATTACAAAGCTTTCTGTACTGAAGGTGCATCATATTACTGCAAAGTGTGGAGTGAAAGTTCTTCTGAAAAGCTCCAGCAGCATCTGTGCTTATTTTATTGTGCTAGTTACCCTTGGCTATGATAACTTTATGCACAGCATCAAAATCATGAGATGTTTTCATAGCTATCCTACAAATTTAAATGAAACTGTGAGCAACACAATTGCTTTCTAAAATGCAGTAATTGACATTACTTTCTGGAACTTTTTCCTCCCTCCATTTCAGGACTGCCTGTGTTTCAGTGAGCATCCACAGCCCAACGTCCAGGCTTCAGATGAATACAGCAGTGAGGACAGCTCAAAGCACACTGGCTGAGCAACAGCTTTTTAAGCAGGAAATTGGGTTCAACCAAGGGTTCCCACCCACTTTCCTGGCAGGAATTCCATAAGCTCTGGAGCCATACTTTTGTTAATATATCTGCATGTGATAATAAATCTGCACATGATAATCCTCTCAATTAAGGCTTTTCACCTTTCACTTCCTTTACGTTCCCCACCTCACATGGTAGCTCACTGTGGGACCGATGTTGCTACAAAGGAAGGATGCTACAAAAATTACCATTCAATAAAATAAAATGGCTAAATAAAACAGATGTTGATTCTACAGACTGTTACTCAGTTGTGAGTCTAACAGAGACCAGTCCAAAACCTGTCCTAGTGAACCACTGCTACGAAACCCCAGAGAAGTGTTGCAGGTATCCTGCCCATGGAATTGGGGTTGGAACTAGATGATCTTTAAGGTCCCTTGCAATCCATGCCATTCTGTGTGTCTATGAATTTTCATATTTAGCATTTTCATATTTAGTGACTACAGATTTAGAAAATGAGGCTAAGTGGTTTTAGGACTCAGTAAGCAGTACATTTAAAACAGGTATTTTTTATTATTTGAAATCCCCAGATGTAGACTATGTAGCTTGCTAGACCTGATCATGCCTGATCCAGAAATTTTCAGAGTGCAACTCTGTCAGAGGATGGGCTCAAATAATTTTCAGGGTAAGGGACTACAATCTTAATATGCTACTTTATTTACCCTATTGGGCTGGGTAAAGAAAATATGAGAAAATCTTTCATGAGCCTATTGGGTGAGATTAGGAAAGGCCACATGAATGCCTTTAAATGACAATACACAAAGGACTAATGGAGCTAGCGACAAATCTGCCTTCCTTTCCCTTTCCCTTTTGAATGTGCAGCTATGCCAGCCTGCTGTGAGTTTACTTGAGGCAGAACAGGACCTAAACACACACTTGCAAAGCAAAATAAGGTACTTCCCTTTCTGATCCTCTGCATCTCTCTGCAGGAGTGTCTGACACCTGACATCTGGTAATGAGGGTTATAATCCCCCCTGTCCATCCTATAACCCTGTACTAGTAGTGCTTAGACCCAACGGCCTCTTTTCCTAAGGAAATAAGGCTTTTATAGGAGTGCTGTCTGTCCATCTGGCTCTCCATCTGTCAATCCTGTGCCCAGCAATGTATTCTGAACCTGGTGGCTAATTTCACCCCATTCTCCAGAGAGGTAAAAGCTTAAAAGATATAAATAACCTACATATATTATGAAAATCAGTGGCGTGTGAGACAGCGACACAGCACAGCTCATGAGAGTGAAAGGCCATGGTATAAGCTCGTTAGCTAATTGCTTGGCTTGGGCTGCCAGCTGGCCAGTCACTACATGCCAACCAGCCAGCTCAGCTACCTGTGAGTGACTTCTTGGATCTTCACACCATTCACCTGGCAAGCCAGCAGAAGAGAGGAGACCTTTGCAGAGGGAGTAGGTGTACACAGGGATAGACAAAAATGGGAAAGAAGACATGCCAAAGGCTGTGGTCAAAGAGAAAATGGTGTTATTGAACAGGGGACAAGAAAAGGAGGGTGTGATTTTTGTGTGGGGGAATATATGATTTAAGATGTTAATAGAGTGACTTGGTTGCTCATCTTGAAGGACAGGGCTCGACTTAATATCTTGAGTGAGAACTCTCCTTCCCTTTTATCTTCAGAGCTTAAAAACAACCACTCTGTTAAAAGCAAGGGTCCTTATAATCCTATACCTTGTTGCAGATGGTTGCAATTAAGGCAAGAGCAAAAAAAGAGGACACGAACAGAAAACAGCTCAGAGAATGAGCCTTATTATTCCCTCTCCACAGCTAATAAACAGAGGCATCAGAAGACAAACTGGATTGCATTCAAAAGTCTGATTTTAAATGCTCCCAGTAAAGGCATTCAGTAAATTTGCCACAGTGTCAAAGCCAGAGCATCCTATCTCCAAATCTCAGCTGCTGGAATTTCCCTGGTGTACATGGCAGCAGAGTTGCTCTGCTCACCTCTGTGTTCAGCTGACAGATGCTGTGTTTGGATGTGAATTACTGCCCTTGCTCTGTCAGAGCAGAATGAAACCCTACTTCTGGCTTGGTTCTACCACCAGTTAAACAGATCCTACTGCTGCTCCTCTTTCAAGTACATTTGGCATTATTTAGTACCATTTCACTGCCAGAACACTTGGTTTTCCCCATTCCCCTGCTCCCTCACTCTCTACATTCCTTTCTGGTTTTGATGCATGTTCAACTACAGCCTAAGAGATAAAGAACAAATATTCAGAGCAGACAGGCTCCTAAAAATCAGCTGAATTCAGGATTCCTAGTGTCAGATGATAAGGTGCCCGGGCTAACCTACTGATAAAGTATGTGGTAAGCAAACCCTGTGATCTACGCAGATAGCTTAAGCTTCTGCAGTGCTAATTACTATTACAACCTTAAGCTAATATTTGAGCCTTTCTTTTGAGCAAGGATGTGTAACAATTAGATTACAGGATTTGGAGCATTACAAAGAGAGATAAAAGCAGCAGTTTCGTCATGGTATGTGGTATTTTGTTTACATAGAGATAATAGCAGTGATGATAATAATAATAATAATTTAATAACAACTATTCTGTTTAGGTCCAAATTCTGATTTCAGGTGCATCAGTCCTGCAGCAGAATTATCCTGAATTCATTTGGATTGAGGCATGCAGATATCTA
This sequence comes from Muscicapa striata striata, assembly GCA_030060385.1. Lineage (NCBI taxonomy): Eukaryota > Metazoa > Chordata > Aves > Passeriformes > Muscicapidae > Muscicapa > Muscicapa striata. The sequence continues at coordinate 1,177,730 of JAREIS010000195.1, read as the reverse complement.
GTGAGAGACCATTTTGAAGTGAATCGCTCTGAAGAGTCCAGCATGGTGTACAATAAGTTCTAGCTACTCACAGTAGTAAATAGTGAGCCAATATTTCCAAAGAATGGCCTGAGATTGAATATTTCTCTTCCCTTCTGCCCTGAGCATTGCTGAGAACTCTGATGCTGTGTATTGCACCCTGATCCTGGTGACAACTCCAGCAATGAAAGAGACCTCTGTATTTTTGGTCTCTGCCCCCCTTACGGTTTCCTCGCTCCCCAGTCCACAAGAATATGCCTATGTAAAAACACAATATGCTTGAACACAGTGGCAATGCATAGGGAAAAACAAAACAACAGAGAAACAACAGTTTACTCTAGCTGTGTGCCAGATTTAATACATGTTATGTTTTAATGTGTCTGGTATATCGTCTTTAGAACTTTCTACAGTATACTAAAAAGAAAAGACATCTTTTCTGCATGATATTTGGGCATGTTTTTCTAAGTCTCACTGTTTTTTTAATTTTATTTTTTCTCTTAGGCACCCAAGGGGAAAAAAAATCACCCCATGTCCATGACAACAGACAGCTCTTCTGATGAACCATAAAATTCCTTGCCTCAGAGATAAGTCAGCTCATACAAATGAGCATTTGGCCCCTGAAATTTTTTTGCTGCTGAGATCATAGAAAATACATGACAAAATCACCCTTTGCCAAGAATTGAAATCAAGATTTTCCTCTGCTTTGGAGACTAAAATCAAACTACCTAACTATGGCTGTTTTTCAAGTATTTACCACCATTTCCTGTAAGACAGAATCAGTCACACACAGCAAAGCTAACGTGTATATCCACTCAGGAATATTATAGCATTGAAAAATAAACCTATCTCCTAGCAGTGGATTTAAAGAAACTCTTAGCTGAAAATCTGGTCCCAGAGTCACAAGCGGCAAACAAGCAAGGCAATTAAATGAAAAAAGACAAGGGCATGTTTTAGCAAGCCCTCATTCCACTTTTAGTCTATCATAAGTATATAGGAAACCTAAAAGCAGGAAAGGTAGCCAGATAGGATATTCTTCCTTACCCATAGGCACCAGGGTCTTTTCAGAGAGCTGCATCTCACAGTCAGTCAATACTTGGTTGAAAACTTGAAAAACAGGTTTTAAGCAAAAACTCTTCTGAGAATTAGATCCAGACTCAAGAGGCTGAAAGCATCACTCGAAACAGCCAGTTTAATTTATTCAAAGAAAAGCCACATAGCTCAAGGACAGGTAAGTAGGTAAATAAGCCATTGTCAGCCCCTTCTTGGCAAAGAAAGGTACCATGAAAAGCCTGCATTAAAGGAGAGCTCTGCGTGGGAAATGAAGGAGCCTCAGGTACAGACATTTGATTTATTTTCTTCAGTGTGGCACAGGGGAGCGTGCACTGGCTCAACCTGTTGTAATCTAACATGTGGGTTGCTAGTTGTTGCGATGATATTGCAGCAGCCTCTTCATTAAAGGAGCTGTGTCTTTAGCAGCAATGATTAGTTTTCTACTTATAAAATCAAGACACTGTCACTGCTGCTATTGCTCTCTGTTGCTCTTCCCCCTTCTCCACCTTTTTTTTTTCCTTCTATCTTTCTCATAGCGAGCAGGAAGGAATGCAGAGAAGGAAGGATAGGTAATATATGTTTCTTATTTGCTCAGCTGACAATCCTTTTGCTACTTCATTTCACTTTAATAGGATCTTCTTGTTACCCACCTACTGGATCTCAGCGTGGAAAATCTTAGCATCAAAGGTTACAAGCTGGAGGCAAAACTTTCCTCCCTGCAGCTCTAGATGAGGTGAGGATGAGACAAAGTCATCTGGTTGCTTTGCAAACAGTATTAAGGCAGCTCAAGGAAGTGTAGGTAAAGGACATTATCTTCCCTATGAATTAATCTCCAGCAGGCTTCTGCTTTTTCCAAAGGCAGAGAAGATGAGGGAGAATTCACATGTGTTTAAGAGGTGTAAATCTGTCAAGGAGAAGTGGTCAAATGATTTCTTCTATATGAGATATCAGTGCATTTCTGTTCAGCTTTTGTAGGGGGGTGTGTGTGTTTGTCCAAAAAGGGACCCTGTGACAGATGTGTGACAAACAAAAGAAGAGTGGAAACTGTGTCTGGGCAGCCTCCAGCCGTGTGTTGGTGTGCAAGGATCCGAGTGTGCATCCGTGTGGGGATTCACTTGTAGGCAGCACCGGTGCCACCTGCACAAGCTCAAGACAAGTTCCTCTGCCATATCCACTGATGAGTTTCAGGAAAAGGCAGCCCTGGTTTAAAATAGCCTCTTGAATATAATATCAAAACCTTACACTTAAAACCAAAACTGCTTTTGGAGCCCTGGCTGCACCTCTATTTCTCAGCAGTTACTCTGGGCTTTAAAATCCAGTGTCTTATGTAAAATCTCATTGCAGGGGGGGTGTTACTGAGAGTTGCATGGGAGACACCTTCTTTCTTGGTCTGGGGGAAATCGAGGGTAAGATCAATGTGACAAAGAACCAAAGGGGATTAAATCAGGCATTTGTGTTGGCAAGGGGTGGAATTTCAGCTCTGCAAACACCAGAGCTGACATTTCTGCTGTGTGCTCTGCACAGCGGCAGCGTGTGTGTACCACTTCCCTCTGCTGGAGGCAGCTCAGACTGTTACCTGCCTCCCTCCACCCCACAAGGGCTCTGTAGGTACTAAAAATGCTCCAACCTCTAGCATCTGGCATAGCAGTGATAATGAAGTGGCCACAAATCCTTTCAGTACCTTGCATTTGTACAAAAGTCTCAGTGCTGACCTGGGGGTGGAACACAGCAGCTCCTCCAGCACAGAGGAAAAACAGGATGAGAGGAGAGGGACGTGTTTTGCAGAGATTGTTTAAGCTGACACATTGTGAAAGGAGCCAGAATAGCACAGCCTGGACATGTAACACTTCTCGAAAGAAGAATGAACTGTCTGATTGCTCACAGCTTTGCACAGCCATGCACAGCCTCCCCCCCAACACTGTGCAGCTCCAGTTAGGGAGTGCTTTGGGGTCTTTAATGTGCTGGTGGCCGTATAACCATGCACTGACCGAGTTTGTTTTGGAGCTTGTGTGAGATCACAGGTCAGGGAATGTGGGGGACTGAATGAATTAGTGGAGAGAAAAAGAACCTGTCTGCAAGCTGTCTTCCCTGTTTATCTCTTGCATCATCTTCAGGTATTAAAATATCTAACATAATACTGTGTAACTAATAGGTCTCCCCATCTAATCCTTTACTTAGAGATTGTGAACATCAGTGGTTTTATGCCCAAGGTCAACTATAGGCTGTAGAAATGGATAGCTCAGATGGAAATGAATTTTTTGCCTCTCTCTTGAGTTTGCAGAATATTTCCTAATGTTTAATGTTTTATATTTGCCCTCAGATACGTCCTAATGACATTCTCCAGTAGCCTTGTGGGACCAACCCCAGCTGGACCAACCCCAGCTGGACCAGGTTGGATTGGGCTGTGAGCAACCTGGTCTAGTGGAAGATTCCCTGCCCATGAGAGGGGTTGAAATGAGATGACCTGTATGGACTCTTCCATCCCAAACAATTGTTGTGATTCATTATTCTCTGACCACCACTCCTGTAAGGCCACTGAATGCCACAGGCTTTAGGAGTACAGGTAGCGTGAAAGTCCTGGAGAGCCAGGGGGGTTTGATACTCTGACATTTTGCTGATATCAGCCTTGTCATTATCCTCTCATGAGAGCTCTTGTAAGAGGAATCACAGTCTAGTAGCTCTTTACCATCAATGCACTCAACCCTATAAAGTTTTATTTAAAAAAAACAGAGTGCCACTGCAGAAAGACACAAATATGCTACACAAAAATTTGCAATTCAAGAAGAAAGCACTATATTTATTACAAAGATACTGTCCCTTAGAACATGAAAAAAAGAAGTTTATGTTTTGTGCAAGAAATCTTCTTGTTTACCTACCATTTTCCTCAGATAAACTGATTTTGTAAAGGATATGCATTACCCCTAGCTTTCCTGCCATCCCAGTGGCATGCTCAGTCACAGTCACTCACACCTCTGTTGAAACAAGTTTGCTCTGTGATTCATACTGAATCTTAATTGTAAACCCACCCTCAGTAAAACAAATCAACAAATACCTCTTTAGTAAGAAAAATAGGAAATGAGTGAATATGGAGAGATTCCATCATTTCATTACTTATTGTTTTTAAGGGGAGAAGGATGGCAATGCCTCACAGACTGAATGATGGCACCTATTTATTCCAACAGAGATTCTTGCTGCAAAAAGGAGCTTATTTTTTGTTAAATAATCTGCCAAATAAATGTGTAAATAAAAAACCCCAAAGTTTTCTGTATCTTATGTGTGTATCTACATTGGCATTTAACTTTGCATCTGATGGGTGCTATTGAGCACCCCAATCTGTTGACAGAATTTTAGCATTTCTACCGGGACTAGAGAGTTAAATTAGTAGGACAGGTCTTGCTATGATTATGGAAAAAGACAGCTGAGAGAGACTAAAACCATTGCATATCAAGATATTACTAGATGTCAATGCAAAATTCTTCCTAAAGATCTGTGACACAGACAGGAACTGTCATACAAAGTTTACCAAATATAAGTGGAAAAATTAGGGAAGAACATGATTTAAGTACTGCCCCTCCAGTTAAATGCCTAACACCTGAATTTTGAGACATTTCATTATGACTGTTGTGTAAAACAAAAAATATGGGTTATTTTTATGAGCTCTCATTGGCAAACAATTACTAAATTTATCCCATATACAACTGCACTGAAGCCAAAGACATTACAGAACTGACGTTAGCCTGTAGTGGCCACTCATGTCTTTGAGATTTTAATGTCTTTGGAAGTGTGAAAAATTCAGTTTCCACTTTTGTATCAAATCAATGGCAACCTCCATAGACACTTCTTTATTTATATTTCAAAACAACATAAAAAAATTAATAAAGAAATAAAGACACAGAGAAAAAAAAAAAGAAAAAAGAGAAGGAATAGGGAAAAAGGAAAATATAAAGGAAATAAAGGGGAAAAATAAAAAGACAGAGAAAGATGTAACCAGAATGTTTTAAGATGTATATTAAAAGGACTATTGCATATTAGGACTATGTGTATTAAATTATGTATTAGGGCTATAAAAGGACTATGTATATTAAAAGGAGTATTAAAAATAGGAAGCAACAGACTTTCTACTGCCTTTCTTCCTTCTCATAAGAAAATTCTGATTTCTTTACTTCAAGCAAGGAAAGATAACTAAATGAATGAGCACTCTGGTCACAGTGAAGATGCTTTAATTCCAACAACATTTTATCACAGTCTAATAGTCCTGATTATTTCCACCTGTATGAAGTACTCTGGCAACTCTGTCCATGCAGGTAGGGTATGGTACTGGATTTGATGTTTAATATAAATCTCTCTAACTGACTTTTAAAATTATTTCCATCCTACTTTTTCAAGCATTCTGTGTCACTGCCACTCTCCTTGCACCAGAAAAAAAAAAAAAAAAAAAAAATTCAGGCACAAACAAAATCAGAAAGGGAATACACTTTGAGGGTGATTTCTTGTGCAAAGGGTATGAAAAGGAAAATGCATTTTCCTTTCATTAGAGAAACTGCCTGTAGTAGGGTGAGCCTGAGCAAGGACAGTGATGGAGGGAGACACCTGAGGCAGATCAAGATCTGGAGCAAGAGCTTTCCAGGGATTGTCACATTTGGCTGAGGCCAGAGTGGTTTGGCAGGGCTACAGGCAGTCTATCAGCCTGCTGGAAAAAGAATGGGGACATGAGGCTGATGAGGGAGGAAACACTGACCTTAATTTTGTTTCCAAAGATGCTATTTTTTCCTTAAGTTGAAAATAAAATAATAAAATAAATCCAAACAAACAACAAAAACAAACATAAAAATACGTAATATGTTTTTGTAAAGGTGCAACACAAAATTAGATAGCATGTGATTTATTGACAAGTGAAAATTATTGTGGTCTGTAACTGTTAATGCACAGTCTGAGTGGTACTCCAGCCTCCATGGCCTCTTTCCACAGCTCTCACAGGGCTCTGAACAGAGTGACATGGTGAAGTTTGAGCCCTTGGACAATGTGCTGCTGAACCTCAGTTTTCCTCATCCATAAAAGTTAATTAATAAATGATTTCTGCACCTTTCACAGGGCTATGCTATCCAGTGCTAGAAAGAAGGCTAATTTTGTTAAAATATTTAACAAAAAATGTTTTCCCCCTATAAGAATGTTTTCAGAAGAACTGCAACATTTGACCATCATCTTTATGAAGCTCCGTCAGACCTCAAGATAAAATAAATATTATGGAGCTAAATATTATTTCACCATCCTTGTGGATTTTGGTTTTACATTGCAATAGCTGTAAAGTTCTTTTCAGAGTGTCCCTGTGAAGGACAGGACTCTCTCTCCAGCTTTTTTCTATTCATCAGTGTCTTGTGCTTTGCTCTGTACAAATGTTTGCAGTGATTTGTAAGCAGTCTATGCAGAGGTACACCCAGCTGAGAGTTATTATTACACTCAGACAGCTTTATGCATTGACTGAAGATAAAATACACTCATCTCCTTAATACTATATATACACTTTCTCTATATATAGCATTAAAATGTCCTTACTGACACTCTAACCATAGGAGCAGTAGCTTGCATTTATATTTATACTTCTTTTTCATCTTTGGACCTACCACAGTAGTATTCAGACTGAATCAAGATAGCTTTGTTTAGTTTTGTTCCAGATTATATAGTTTCTAATATTGCAGGGACACAGTGGTTCAGAGCATAACTCTTCAGATCAGGAGTCTGGACAACTGCTACTGAGCACTCAAGTCTTCTTAACTTCTTTGTAAACTGAGAAGAGCAGTGATTTGTAAAACTGCCTTGAGATCTGTGTCAGGTAGATGCCAAGTGTGACTATAAATATAATTTGGGCAACTAAAGGGGCTGGAGCCAAGCCCTTGCAGAAACACATTTTTAAACCAAGGATGCTGAAAATCTCAGGCTTCCCTATTTAAGTTAGAATGCTTTTAAAACTTGCCAGATCATCCACGTAGAATTTGGACAGAGAATTCCAGAAAGAAGGAAATGCTGTTAACCAGACAGGTGGCTTTGTGCAAGCTCTCTGCTCACTAAAACCAGGAATATACTTATTAAATATTATATCAGAGCTAAGATTGTTAGAAGATTGCATTCTTCATTTAGAAGAGATCTAGAACTCCAAGAAGGATTCAAAATAAGGGCATTAATAAAATAAGTAAAAATGAGGGCAAATTTGTACTCCTACACAGAAGAACAGTCTGGAAAATATTCTTTCTCTCCATTACCACTGATTCCTGGTTGAAATGTCTGTAATGTGTAGTAACTGCAGCAGCTCTGCTAAGATTTCCAAAGGAAAGTCATTGCAGCCCATTGCAAAGTCTCTTTCCTGTTCTCCAGGTTCAGTGACCCATGGGTCAGTGCTGTTAATGTGGATTTCTATGCTGGTGCAGCTGTAGTGTTAAATGACAAGGATGACAGTCTTGCTAATTTATGCAGGCACCGAAAAGAGAGCTAGCCCATAATTTTGTTATGTTTCCAGGGCTTGACTTTTGTTCTAAATGTCAACAGGGTGTGCAAATGCCATGCAAGTCTCCCTTAGGACTTGGCTCAAGTTCATATGCAGATACTTCTGAGAATGTCTTGGATTCATGAACTTAAAAAACTCAGCTTAAATATACAAAAATAAAGTTAGTCTTGACAGACAATATAACAATACTGTATGAACTCCTGAGGACTTCTATATATTTGTGCACAGACATGTACACTTATGTACACAAATGCACATATATATCCATGCATACATTCTCCGCCCACAGGATTTCAAGATAAACTCATTGGTCAATTTTAAACAGCCCTTGGATAGTATTTACAGCTGATTTACTGGTTTTCCCCATTTGTCTTTTAATTACTATGTTGGAAAATTCTCTAGAATATAGTCCTGGAAGCTGTCTCTTCAAAAGAGACAGCATATAAGCACCGTGAGAGGAAAATTTCCAGATTACTCCAGCAGTGCACCTCAGCTTTTTTTCTGCATAGAAATGCTTTTAGATGTGAAAGACCCGATGACACAAAAGTTCCTATGTAGATCCCTCCAGGGCATGGCAGTGCTGAATTGCTTGGCAGGGCTGAATGGAAATATCTGTGCAAAAAGCTGCCCTTGCACTTGCCCATGCAAAAAGAGGGCTTGTGTGGATCTTAACTGAGTGATGATCAGGAAGGCAGAGCCTGCTTTTCACGAGAATATAGGATATTTTAGAAGTGAGTGTTTTCCTGGACATGTGGAGGAGGTTAAAACGTTCGAAGAAGAGAAATTCCAGACAGGAGATGTCTCAGAAGGTCTCTGTTCTTTTGGTAACATTTTCAGATAGATTTTCTTATCAGGAGAGCCTGGGAAAATTCAAGTGAAAAAGTAAAAAGAGCTGAGAGACAGTAGGAATAGCCTTAGAATTAGGCAATGTACAAAGGTTTGTGAACAAAGTGCACCCAGCTCTTCATAGGTGTTTAGATTATCCAAATTCAATTTAATCTGTGATATCTGATCATAGCAAGCTTCCTAGTAGCTCAGTTGGTTTGGTAGTTCTGACTTGTTATCCCCTCTCTGCCAGATCTGGCATACGACAATTATGCACATTAAGAATTCAATTATACATTTAGTAATAATTGAAAAATATTTATAAGACCACCCACACATAAATTTTTCCCAACTGGGATCTTGGACAAAGACACCATTTATGATCCTGAAAGCTAAGTGTTGCCATCCAACCACTACCACTATCTATCCTCTTCTCTTGTACTGTTCAATTTTCACACCAAACACTTCTGAGTGTTTCTATGTAGAGACCAGTAGACTCAGTTAAAGACAACATCAATACTGGTCTTTTTTATCATCACACTGAGGGAAGTGCAGAGTTATAAAGCTGCTGGCTAATACCTTTCCTTACTGACTGGACATCACTTGAGAATGTGATATGCATTGCAGCATGCAGAATGTTTGACATCCCAAATCTTTCCTTGTCAAAGCAGGAGCAGTATCTGATCCCAAGACTATAAAGGCTTGATTCCTTGTGAAATTCCTAGCAGCTATTGAGTTTTTCAGATTTATTCTAGAACAGGTTTTCGAGGCTGTCTGTAGAATGTCAGTATCAAGGATGAAACTGATTTTATTCTTATATTTTGGGCTCTTGACTTAAATACACATTTTTGAAATGTTTTTCTGAGATTTCCCTTATTAATGAGTGCTTTCAGAAAAAAATGCTGTTTGTCACAAAAAAATTGTTTCACATTTCTGTTTTGTTTCCTGTCATTTGGTAAATTCTTGAAATCAGACAATTAAAACAGTAAACAGATGTTCCAATAACAATTAACAAATATTTCTGAGTGGGAGCTAAAAAAGCCTGCAAACCTTGGAGCTCAAGTTCTGTGCTATCTATAGCCCTCCTCCACCACAGCACCCCATTCTTTTTCCTTTCTTTTCCTTTCTTTTTTTCCCCTATGATCTCAGCTCCCACTTCCAAAGCCTGCAGATATCCTGTAGATGATCTTTCCCCCTCTTTACCCTCCATGCCTCCAGGCTCTCTTCTAACTCTAGCAATGACCAGCTGGCAAAAGGCACCACGTGCTGTCACTGGTTCCAAAATGTTTGTGTGGCAACTCATGGTCACTACATGAAGGCTGATTGTGTAGAAAAAACATCCCACCCTTATCTGACCAAAGGTTGCTCCCAAATTTAGAGAGTAATAATTTCAGTCTTTTCCTCCCATTCTCTTATTAATTTTCATGAAACTTATCAGTGCCTCGTTATATTTTCTTGGAGATATCTAGTTCTTGTTCAACATGACTAATTCAAAAGTGGTCTCAGGTTTTATTAAGGGAACTGATGAATAGATGGACAGGCAGAGCAACTGCATAAGGCTTCAGGAACCCAGAGAGAAAACTAGACTGTAACCAAGTTTGTACTCTCAGGATCTCAAGACAATTGTTATCTATTCATTAATTCTATTTCAACAGGGAGATAAATGTTACTGTTCTTCAATTTATAAATGGATCAACAGAGGCATGAAGGGGTCAGGAGACTTTTCAAGGCCCTAGACCAATTCGGTGGTGAGTCCAGGGATATTTTTTTGATTGGCTTGTATTGTAATCTCAAAGTCCTGTGTACTCAACTGTGTCTTTAGTAAAGGTGTGGCTTTGCCATGAAGCAGGATCAGGAATAAATAAACCTGATTTGGTTTGGTGACCTTGTTGTTGTGAAGTAGAGAGAGTTTAGAGATATTTACGAGGGAAATCTCTGTCCCTCAAACTCAGCTTTGTTTTGCCAGACTGAATGACTCTTAAAACCCTGGGAGTTTGTGTGATTAAGGACTCAATGAACCCCATGAAAGGCTCTGTAATTTGCACAGCTATTGGTATTTTAAATCAGAGTGCTTAGGTCTTCCTACACCTCATGACATGAAACATGTTTACACTTCTGAGTCTAATTATTTTTAATCAAATTAAGTGGCTGCTATGCTTTCCTTATCAGCATGTCCTGAGAAAATACAGCCTTAAGACCATCTGAAATAGTTTTAATAAGCCACAAATATTTTGTATGTGTTTTATCTTCATTTCTCAAATGTAACTTTGCCAGTGGGGAAAAAGATACAGCAAAAAAAAGTGACTTGTTTTTAAAGACAAAAGGGAAGGGAAGGGAAGGGAAGGGAAGGGAAGGGAAGGGAAGGGAAGGGAAGGGAAGGGAAGGGAAGGGAAGGGAAGGGAAGGGAAGGGAAGGGAAGGGAAGGGAAGGGAAGGGAAGGGAAGGGAAGGGAAGGGAAGGGAAGGGAAGGGAAGGGAAGGGAAGGGAAGGGAAGGGAAGGGAAGGGAAGGGAAGGGAAGGGGGTTTCCATCTGTACTTTTCTATCTATGTTTTTTTACTTATTGATGAATCAGAAATGAAAAACACTTCTCTCCTAAGTTAACTACAGAAACCTTGATTTGTTTTCTGTCTATCGTGATGTCTTTCTGTGTGACCTTGGGCCTGCTATTTCCTCACCTTAAAAAGTAGTAACAAAACACATTCTTGAATTTTTGGCTGAAATAAATCATAGGCTCATCAGACAAGCCTTGCCTGTCACTATAGCCTTGTATGCACATACGGTCCTGATCTCAACTGATGTCTCTAGGTGCTAATGCAATGCAAAGACTCTGCAGTCTGAACTTTGCAGTCAACTGTGCTAAGTCAATCATCTTGTGAAAATAAAAGCTTTGAGAATCCCATGAGAAGTAAATAAATAGATAAATAATGAGCAATTCCACTGCAGTTCAGATCATGTGGTTTTGGACAGAAAAAAGAACTTAGCACAGGTGTGAATAGCAGCCCTCAGTTCTCCTTTCTGAAAACTCCCTTTGAAATGTCTGCCATCCTGCATTTTTAACATTTTATCACTGGAGCACAACAACATACTTAAAATAAAATATATTTTTACCCAGCCATCTTGCCACTTGCAGATTCTAGACAATTATGAGGTCTGACAATCTCAAATTACTTTTCTCAGTTAAAGAGTAGATGCTCTTCTCTTCTGTGAACAGGGTTTAGCTCACAGAGCTGGCAGGGCCAAATGAGAGGCCTGGCACATACTATCCACTTCAGGGTTTTCTAGACCAGCAATTCTCAAGTGCCTCAGGGCAGCTAGGTTTGGATATTGGGTGCTCTGTGTGTGTTTGTAGTACTTCCAGTTAATCAACAATATAACACATTGACAATCAAAACCATGATGGCCATGGATCTGTATGGGACCAACTGCTTAACAAAACTGCTAGCCTGCAATTTTTAATGAGATCTGATTTTCTGTCCTTCGTGTGAAAATATTGGTTTGCTGAAACTAGTGCCAGTAACAGAAAAGACATATCAACTTCAGCCTAAACTTCTGTGAGAAAAAGTTTCTGTCTGTGGCTATGTGGTTGCTAAGCAGAAATTCACTCACTCAAAAAAAGCCTGGCTACTTGATGACCAGCAAGTCCTCTTGCAGCTATATAAATAATGAAATATTCATTCAGCCAGAAAAGAAACAAGATCTTTAATCCCATGCTTAAAATCTAATAAGGGATGTGAGAAATCTGCACATGGAAGTCCTTGCTCCAATAAACATGCTTTTTTTCACTCAAAGAGCCTGGGCACCTGAAGATGTGGTAGAGAGACATGCCTCAGGGAGACCCAGGAAAATCCTAATGTCCACAGTAGCTTTTCTGAACCAAATAATCACTCATGGCACAGCACATGCATGTTCTTTCCCCTCCCTCTCCCCCTTTCCCCCACTAGTTCAGATAGTTGTTTGACTTTAGAGTAATTTTTTTTTTTTTTTTTTTTTTTAATGTGAACAGATTTGTAGGGACAGGAAAAGCATTTCAAAACCCACCCAACTCTACCTGGCATCCATCACTGCAGAAGCAGACACTCAAATACTAATGGTGCCTGTAAAGCAGAAATTGAACTTTACTAAAAAAAATTAAACCAATTAATCATAGGCCAAAACTTCAGAAAAAACCCAACAGAAATCCTGCAGTGTGCTGTGAAAGCTGCCAGCTTCTGGGATTTGCAGCAGTCTCACAGGAACTGTGTGTTACTCTGCTTCTGCAACAGCTACACTGAAAACAGAGCTTTAAGCAGGGCCAAGAGTGCTATAGTTTAGAGAGTCAAATCTATCTCAGATACCTGCAAATTCACTCAGACTCGAGTTTTTTTGCCTTGTGGAAGCCTTTTAGTAAAACTGGGCTAGAAATTACCTGAGGATCAATTGTTTGGCAGTTGGCAGGTCCTTCTGCCCCTAATCCCCTGTTGAGGGTAGGTATATTCATAGATACTTGTCTCTAGCTTCTCCTCCTTTCCTCATGGTGAGTGGTATCACACACATACAAAGATTTGGCAGGTGTACACACGAGGAAATGATCTTTCCTGCCATAATTGCCTTTCATTGAGTCTCCCCTCACTTCCAACAGTTCATCCTTTTCCATAAGCCTTAACAAGAGCCTCAGTGGTTACCCCTGCAGATGTAAATATTCTCCCAGAAAATGTTCTGCCTTTTTCAGGCTATGGGCACAGAGGGGCAATGGCCTTTCAGTAATGTCATTTGCATAGGTGTTGGCAGGCCAGGTTGGCTTGAGGAAGGTTGAATTCCCACTGCTGCTCCTGGTAGGCAGGGCTGTGGAGCTAGCCTGTTACCATGCTGTGAATGGGGGCATGTGTGCTTGAGGACAAAAAGGACTCCATGCCATAATGCACTCACCAGGTGACTCCTGTGCTGCCTAGCTCAAAGGCTGTGAATTTCAACTAGGCTTGGCTGCTGTGCAATGCAGAGCTATTCACCTTTACAATCACTCCCTCCCCTCTCCCAGCATCCCCCACTCTACAGCTACTTAGAGAGCTAGGCAAACTTTATCATCAGAGAACAGATCAAGTCATTTGGCTCAAATCACCAGAGCACAGCAGCGAAGCATAGCATGTTGGAAAAAAGAAAAAAAAAATATCTTAATTTTTGGCTTCTTGTCAGGTATGGAACCACATTTGCCAAGTATTTCATGAAGGATAGTTTGGATATTATTCAGGGATCCTCCTGAAAGCAGCATGTACAAGAAAACACACATTCCTTAGGCAGTTTTGCAGACTCAGGATGTGCTAGATGAGTCTTTCCTCCCTGAGATAAATCCAAGAAGCAATTATTCTGAGGGATATTTTATCCTGGCAGATGCAGGGGTGTATTGAAGTACTTTAGGATTTAAGGGCCTTGCATTTTGGTGGAGGCTTCTTTAATCCAGTTTGCTTTTTTAGCAGGTCACTCTGTTCTGTCCATACTTGGTAATACTTGTCTCTTTTGTAAAGGACTTGCAAATGAACAAGTGAAAATACAGTGTGATACAGAATGCTTGTTTCCAGGAATGGTACGTCTACCACATACCTGGGCAACCTGTGCCACCCTCACAGCAAAGCATTTCTTCCTTACAGATAATCTAAATATACCTTCCTTTAGATTAAAACCACCTTGTATTGCTAGAGGCCCTGCTAAAACATCTGTCTTCATCCTCTTATAAGTGCCCTCTAAGTCTTGGAAGAGGATCTAAGTCCTTCCCAGAGCTTTTTTCCAGGCTGCACGACTTCAACTCTCTCATCCTGTCTCCATAGCAGGGGTGCTATAAGTCCTCTGAGCATCTTTGTGGCATCCTCTGGGCTTTTAGCACTTCTATTGTAGCTTTATTTAAAATTTATTTATTTATTTATTTAAAGCCCAGGTTTGTTAAAAGGCTGATGTCTCAGAGCCCTACTGGTCAAGGAATAGGGTTGACACTGGGACTTTATCATGGCCCCAAATTATCAGGGCCAACTCTTAGCAAAACCCTTTATTTCTTAAATATTATATGATACGATCTGTTGTTTTGAAAACATCTAACTGGTCCAAATCATTGCTTACCATACTCTCCTTGTTTCACTATTGGTTTCTCTTTCAACCCTGCTATGAATTTTATTAGTCATCCAATCACTGTTAATCTTTCTAGGGAAGAATAAAGTAAAAAGGCATTGACTGCTTTAGCCCCATCATCATTAACTTCTGTCTCTGTCCACTGAGTGATGGTCCTGCACTTACATTTCCTGTAGTGACAGAACTGCTTTAGGCAGCTTGCTCCTCCTCCTTTCCCTTTGCCATCCCTCTTTCCCTTGCACTGCCGCTCATTTGTGCCAGGACCGCATTGTGAACAAATTAACTGACTGAAGTTAAAAATAAACATATTTTGCTGGCTTATTTCTTCGTGCTCTTCCTTTCCTCTTCTTCTTATTTCTAATGCACTTACCCAATATGCTTTCATATTGCTGTAAATGCTTTGCATAACATTTTGTCCTCCCTTTGTCTCAGTGTGCTGCTAGTTATATTATTTCCCACTGATTTGACCTATCTTCCATTCTCTTTCTCACTGTTTCCTAAATTTCATAGAATGGAGATGATCATGCATCAGACAAACTCTTATTAACCTTCCTACACCTTCCACATAATAATTTGAGCCCCTGAGCTCAAATTTGGGGCAGCTTTTTGGAACTCTTTCCCCATACGTTTGCTCCCCTGAGATCTCTTCTACCAATCAGTTGAATTTATGAACATACCTTTTCCTAAATAGTTTTTTAAATTTTTATTTTCTGTTGCTCTCTATCTTTAAAGGAATCAGGGTTTTCATCCTCTTCTATGTGTCTTTCTACTTTATTTTCTCGACCAATTTATATCTATTGGTCATAAGAGTACCTACAAAGACCCTTTCTTTCTTTCTTTCTTTCTTTCTTTCTTTCTTTCTTTCTTTCTTTCTTTCTTTCTTTCTTTCTTTCTTTCTTTCTTTCTTTCTTTCTTTCTTTCTTTCTTTCTTTCTTTCTTTCTTTCTTTCTTTCTTTCTTTCTTTCTTTCTTTCTTTCTTTCTTTCTTTCTTTCTTTCTTTCTTTCTTTCTTTCTTTCTTTCTTTCTTTCTTTCTTTCTTTTTCTTTCTTTCTTTCTTTCTTTCTTTCTTTCTTTCTTTCTTTCTTTCTTTTCTTTCTTTCTTTCTTTCTTTCTTTCTTTCTTTCTTTCTTTCTTTCTTTCTTTCTTTCTTTCTTTCTTTCTTTCTTTCTTTCTTTCTTTCTTTCTTTCTTTCTTTCTTTCTTTCTTTCTTTCTTTCTTTCTTTCTTTCTTTCTTTCTTCTTTCTTTCTTTCTTTCTTTCTTTCTTTCTTTCTTTCTTTCTTTTCTTTCTTTCTTTCTTTCTTTCTTTCTTTCTTTCTTTCTTTCTTTCTTTCTTTCTTTCTTTTTCTTTCTTTCTTTCTTTCTTTCTTTCTTTCTTTCTTTCTTTCTTTTTCTTTCTTTCTTTCTTTCTTTCTTTCTTTCTTTCTTTCTTTCTTTCTTTCTTTCTTTCTTTCTTTCTTTCTTTCTTTCTTTCTTTCTTTCTTTCTTTCTTTCTTTCTTTCTTTCTTTCTTTCTTTCTTTCTTTCTTTCTTTCTTTCTTTCTTTCTTTCTTCCAAGGAATTTTCTCACAGTGTTTCTGTTCTGGCTGTAGTTTGGTGTCGATGCGCCTCACAGACAATAACCCCTGGGGTTTGACATATTCTGATAGCTATTCAAAGCATTTGTCTCACTTGCCTATCTGATGGTTGTTTACACCAGCCCATCCCATCACTCTGTTGGCTTCCTTTCTATTTCAGCAGGATGGTTTCTGCAAGTCTCACACTGAATTCTGTCTCTCAGAGCCAATGATACGTCCTTGGTCTATAAAACAAGTCTTCTCTCTTTTCCACTGTCCTCTCTGGACAAGCCATACCTTTTTACATCAATATTCCAGTCACATGAATTAGCCTAGCAAACCTCTGCTAAGCCAATTAAGACATAATTCTAATTATGTATTAAGATTCCCAGTTCCTCTGGCTTATTCCCCATACAGCTTACATTAATGTATAACCATTTAAAATGTTCAGAAGATTGACCCAGAGGTTTCTTTTTCATCTCCCCTTTGTCCCTTTATGTACACACTCTCCTGTTTCTGGCAAATTTAGGTGCTTCCATATCACACACATTATAACTGGTAAGCAAAATCTGAGGTAAGTTATATTATTTTAATAGTGCAATCGAATACTGTACTATTAAAACACTAAAGTATTCTTAAGCACTAGAATTTTGTAAAGGACGATATTTTCTGAAATATCAGCACAGTAACTGGTTGTGTTAATAGTGTTAAAATAAGAAGTAGTGAGACAAATAGGTATTAGTCAGTGGAAAACATAATCCACAAATAAAAATCAGACAGACTAGAAATGAGTCATATAGATGAATTCTCATTAGTAGGGAATTTTTCCAAATCTTGTTAGACCATCCTCACAGCTGATCCCCACTTCAGGCTATCAAAAGATAAGGTAATACTTTACTTGTGAATGGTTTTGGGCTTTTTGTGCCTTGGAAAATATGCTAACAAATTGGCTTGAATAGCCAAATTCCAGAAGACTTCAGACTGCTGACAAAGCAGCCTCTCCCTTTATTGCCTACATTAAATATAAAAGGCTTCTATTGCATTCTTTCATGCAAATCAGTACCTGTACTTATACATACATGCACTTGTACACAGACACAGATTCACAGCCAGTAGATCAGCTATAGCTTCCTCAAAGTTGCAGTGAGGCAAGAGAATTTTAAAAAATGACATATTCAGCTATAAAAAATGTCCACATTACACTGTGGCAGTAATAACAAATGATAATATTTTACTTAGCATTTCCATTGCACTTTCCATCCATCATGGACTTGTATTTTGGCAGCAGCTTTCTGTGCATCCATTTCTTCCTGGTATTTGCCAATTCAGTAAAACCACTATGTCTTTAATCCTAAACACTTTGAATGTCCTTTGGTCACTTCAAGCATGTGGCACTGGTCATAATTAAACAAATTACTACTGGCCTCCCTGGTATCCTACAGAAATGTTTTTAATATGAATCACTCTATAAAATCTGGGGTAGAACAAATAGATCTGAATGCAGCGTTCATTTTGTGCTGCTGGTCTCCACTGAATTAGGCATAACATCATTGTACCCATTTTGCCTATGCAAAACACAGAGAAATCCCCCAAAGATCATAGTACCAATGACTTTAGTTTGTGAGTATTCAGCTTGTGAAACTGGGTGATGATCCTTACATTTAGTGAGAGAGACCCAGGAATCTTGCACTCTGCAGTCAAAAAGTAAAACATTGAAAACTGGAATTGCACCAAATCAATTAGCTGTAAGGAGCAGATTAACTATGAATGTAGTGCTTTTCTTTCTTTTTTTTTTTTTTTTTTGTCAGTCAACATATACAGGCAGCTCCAACGGGAGACTGAAATCTTATGGATCTATCAATTGCAGAAGAGCCCTGAGACTATGAAATCAGGCTATTCACTGAAACACCTGAATTAAGCAGGGTGGATGCAACCACATGTGATTCGTGCAGACATGACAGCAAAGCCAGGACTAGAAATAGCTTCTCAGCTCGCTGTCCACCATTGTAATGATCATACTGTGTCTGTGGCAGAGCAAAGCCTGCCTCAGGAACCTGCACACCAGGTATTTGCAGCACCTCCAAACCACCGCCAAGCCCAGATACATAATTTACTATGCACCACCCCAGCAATGGGCATCCTCCTGACAGTCCTACTTGCAAACATAATTCAAAATTGGTTTCAAATATACAGTAGAGAAATCAGCAGCATCAGGGGGTGAGAGCCCTTAAATCATGGCCACCACTGTGTGAAAGTGCATGGCTTGTCTCCCCTAGGGACAGTGAAGCACCACAGTGCTGATAGAACACGGCTGCTCACAGCAGACACAGGCATATCTTTCAGCCCACTCTATGTGATAATAGATGCACTAACGTTTTGACTACAGCCTTGTGTTTACTGTGGGTGTTAGCTGAGACATTTCCATGTAAATAAAACATTCATCAAGCTCAAAAAAATGTCTGCGGAGCAATTATTACACAAGAATGGTGAGTACTGGACAAGCAGGGTCATTCATCCATTCCATATACCTGCTTAGGCTTGTTGGAAAGGAAGATGCCACTTTCATGGATGTTGGAATTAGGTCAGGTCTCCTGTGTAGAATCTGTGTGGGCCAAGGAACAAGGCTTGGCATCAGGAGACCTAGTTTCTATTTGCATAACTTCTGCTGAGTTACTCTATTGCCTTGAGCAACTCGCTTTGCAGCTGCATGATGCTGTTTCCCACCCATCTGTAAAATGGGGTTAATGGCACTTACCAGCCTTCACAAAGTACTTTCGTGATATAGAGATGAAAATGATGGTGGCTGCTAATTGTTTTCACTCTTTCCATGGAGAGAAGCTTTTTTCCTTCCAGAAGTGTAAACCCAAGCCCATTTTCTTCTAGTTGTAGAGTTTAAGTTTCCATTTGCATGGATAGCAGCACCCTTTTCTATAATTTTTAATAAATGTGATGTGCAACATCTGAGACCAAAGAGGCTGGGTAATATACAGCCTTAGAGCAATGATGGACAGCACAACTGAGACAAGAGCAAAACAGGGTAGAGGAAAACAAGTGCTATTCACAGGAACTGAGGGCAACAAGATGTTGATTTGGCTCACCCAGGTGAGATGGATATGCTTAAGAAGCTGTCATAAAGTCCATTTCTCCTAGTATTCAGATTAGTGAATTAACCGTACAAACTTTCTTCCCTTAGTGTCCTTCTGGATTAATACTAGGCATTGCCAATAAACTTTTCTTTGTGGTTTAGTTTTCATTTTCAGAGTGTTTATGCTCCCCAAATAATGATTTTTCCTACAGACTGATCACTGACAACTTGCAGCAGTAGGCTAAATGTCTGAAATTTCTTAGTTACTGGAAAAGAAGAGCTTCAGAGACCTTCCCTTATTAGCACATTAATTGCAGCTGTCACAGACAGCAATTATTTGCTCAATTTTCCTCAAATTCATCATTTTCTTAAAAAACAAAACCAAATCCAAAACCACAGTAATGAATATTCAGAGTATCCTGGCACTTAAAATCCCATTCTCATTTTGTAGCTGGCACTGGATTCTTCCTATCTGAACACCTTGCACACCTTTCAGGCATGTATGATTGACAGCTGTCCTGCATGCATAGCAAAACAAAGTTTAGCCCCTCATATCACAGACAAATGTACTTTGACAGCCTCAGTGCTGAGCAGCACACCATGCAATCCACCCAGAGCAGGTTCCTTCCAGAGTAAACACCAACTTCTCTTAACTACAGTGGACATTTAGGTTTCTCTGCAACCACCTGGGTGTACTGATTTTGGCTGGGATGGAGTTAATTTTCTTCACAGTAGTTTGTATGGAGTTGTGTTTTGGATTTGTGCTGGAAACAGTGCTGATAACACAGGGGTGGTTTCAGTATTGCTGAGCAGAGCTCACACAGAGCCAAGGCCTCTTCTGCTCCTCACCCCCAGTGAGGGGCTGGGGGTGCACAAGGAGCTGGGAGCAGATGAGGCTGGGACAGCTGACCCCAGGTGACCCAAGGGATGTCCCAGACCATATGGCACCATGCTGTGAGAGTCCGTCTAGAGCCTGTATTGACCAACGACCATCGGAAGAAAAGAAGACCCCTGAACTACGGCTTTTGGACTGTGGCTAGCCTGAGTAAGGTGCGGCTTTCCAATGGCCAGGATATGTTCTCATGGTAACCAGTCATGAGATTGGTATTGTGTTCACTGGACGATGGAAGAAACAATGAGACCCCCGAACATGGGTCCTGCTGACCCTGATAATTGGTCACGCACTGCTCCACTACTTCTGGACTTCTCCTCCTGGTCATATCGCTTCTCCACGAACAATGGTTCTAAGCCTCCCCACCTTCTGGCTAAAGGCCACTCGCTTTGGAAAGAACTATAAAAACCATCTCCGGACCGAAGACCCCCGAGATCTCCCCAGCAGCACTGGACGGCCTATTGGCGGGATCCACGAGGGCTCTTCCGGCTGTTTGGTAGCTATTTTTCATACCCTCCCCCTCCTCATCTCTCCCCCCCTTTTTTCCTTCTTCTCTCTCTCTCCCCTCCCCCATTCTTCTTCTATCGCATACACTGTTGTGGCACAAATAAAGTGCATCTTTGCAAAAGTAACTGATATTGTCCCTTTGTGTGTCTTTTGCACGCTGAGATTCTAAAAGAACCTTCACGACCCCCGCCTTAATTAGGCGGACCGTGACACATGCTCAGCATATGGAGCTGGGGAAAGAAGGAAGAGAGGACATCTGGAATGATGGCATTTGTCCTTCCAAGTCACTGTTACGGTATGATGGAGCTCTGCTGTTCTGGAGATGGCTGAAGACCATTCCGCATGTGGGAAGTGGAGGAATGAATTCCTTGGCTGATTTTGCTTGTGTGCACAGCTTTTGCTTTCTCTTTGAGACTGTCTTTATCTCAACTCATGGATTTTCTCAGTTTTGCCCTTCTGATTATCTCCTCCATCCCTGCTGGGGTGTGAGCCAAGAACTGAGTGAGGCTGAGTTGCCAGCTGGGGTTAAACCATTACACTGTACAATGAGAACCATCTACAACTATTGATCTTGCAGCAGCAGAAAGGGAAAATATGGCAAGTAATTCCTATGATTCCTTTAGTCATGTCAACTAAAAAAAGCTCAGGAAACCATGTTCCTCACCTTTAGTCTTTCTGTCTTTAAGCTATTTGCCTGCATAGCCTCCATCAATAGTGGATAGTGCAGTGCAGAAGAATTACCTCTGTGAAACAGGCAGTTTCTCCAGGGACCTCAGTTCTGAAAAAAACATTCTCAGGAGCCTAAATGGGCTTCTTAAAAAACTCCATAATGCACCCCTGATGTATGGATGTAGGTATAGATGTATGTGTATATATACATGAAATGGATACTATGGCAGCTTTCACACTGAGAAATGATGAGTTCAGGAGATGATGGATTGGCCTATAAACAGTCTGTAGGAGGCATGAATATATACCTATTGTTGGGGTGCTGAGGAAGCCATGTACCTTGTCCACTTGCATCAGACAATAAGAGTACAGGCAATTTTAGCTGAGTAACTTTGAGCTGGTACAGCATATGCAAAATCAATTTGTTATGACGAAATACTTAGTATCATTATTTAGATTAGTGCATTTTATCACTAGACAGTGCTTTTATGACCATCTAGTGTAACTTACAGATCACCTAGCAATTTCTGTAACCTCATGACTGATGGCTAAACTACAGCATATCTTTCAGAGACACACCACATCTTGATTTAGAGCCTTCAAGTCATGGAAAATATAACACCTCCCTTGTAAATTGTTCCCAAGGTTCATTACTCTTCCAGCTAAAATTTGCACCTTATCTTTAGTTTGAATCTGTCTGGCTTTTACTTCCAGTGAGTGGATCTTGTTTTACCTTTTTGTTTTACCTTTGTCTGAGGAATGAGAGAGCCCATCCTACTGAAAGCTGTCTTCCTGTGTGGGTGTTTACAGTGTCAGCAAGTCTCCTCTTAACCCTCTCTGCACAGGCTAAATACACTCAGTGTCAAAATTATTCTTTCTTGGGGTGGGAAGTTTGATGGTACCAAACTCGGGCCTGTGTCTACTTGCCTGAGCATCCCTACTTAGTCAGTGGAGGCTCCTCCAGAAGACAATTTAGCTAACTTGAAGTGTAAATATGCCCTGAAGATGTCTGTCTCTCTCAGTATCTATTTAACTATTATAGGGCAAATATGACTCTCACTTGGGTGCCTCATTTAAGCAACTGAAGTTTGGTGAGGTTTCCAGCCTTTAAAAAAATGTTCATTTTTTCTGATATCCTTTGTATTATTTCAACAACTTTTTGGAAGAATAGACATGAGAAATGGAGATTCATGCCAGCCTCAGCTTCCCTCAGTAAAATAATACATGGCTAATGATGTCTCCATTGTCCTGTTTAAATTTGACCAAGAGCAAAATTAGCCTTGTCTCTTAGCCATCAGCTCCACATTCACAGTTCGTATTCAGTACATTGTCTGCAGTGACCTTTTAGTATTTTTTCAGAGCTTCTGCTTTCCCTGAATATAGTCCCACATTCCCTAAGGCTCAGAATTTTCAATTTAGGGTTATATTAAAATAGATTTGTACTGTACTTGGAGCTGCCAATCAGGATCAGGACCTCGCCATGCAAACAAACAGTGAGAGGCAGCCCCTGCCCTGAAGAATTTACACTTGAAATGAGACAAGACAGACAGTGGTACTGTGTGTGGGTGGTTAAGTGGAGACACTGAGAAATGAAGGCCACAGAGAGGTTTGCAGTCTCTCAGACCTTCCCAGCCCCACTAGCCTATCAAAGGGGTGTTTGAGACTTGTTTTGCTAATGCTCACTGAGCTAGTCCATCTTAACATCCCTTTTGGTGCAGCCCCACAGGGCTTCAGGTGCAGGGTCACCACATGAGCAGTTCTCTCTGACCCATCTCTCACAGGAGGTTAAACATATTTTGTCAGAAATATGCACTGGATGGGTAAATTCTGTGCTACAAGGAAGTTCCCAGGACAGAATCATCACTAAGTTGAAGCTTCCTGCCAAAGATTCTTCCAGGCAAGACTGTTTATGGTTGTGGCCAGGACCAAACTAGGGCTCAGCTGTTCCCAGAAACAATGCCTAGCTTTGCAGTGACTGGACCAAACTCAGGTTAAAGTGTCTGGGTTTCTTGTCTGCTAGTCTTGATTTATCTCTGAAGAGCAAAATAGGTATACACCATGAAATTCTGCCTGTCTCTTTACCAGCACATCTTCTCACATGCTTCATGGTGACCACCCAGGTTTTCTTATGACTTTTTTACTGCAAATCTTTGCAGAAAGGATTTGAAATATATTTTAGAGATCTAATTGTGCTTTAAAGGTTTTGGAGAACATTTATGTTATGTCTGTCAGCACAGACTTTCCAGCTGAGTAGTTTGAAGCCCTAAAGCCAGAGGTTCAGCTACTGGACAACTGCTGTGACTGGGAGGGTGACATGTGGAGCACTTGTTTTCATGAGTTTTTGAGCCACCCTCTTGCTTTGGGCAGCTGTGCAGCTTGTGGGTATGTGAGCAAGCTGGAGATAGGATTTGCATGGTACAGTTTTCTATAGATCCATTCTGCTTCAGTTAAAAGTCCATGGAACTTATTTTGTTCTCAATGGGAAAAGGAGGATTTGACCCTTATTTTAATCTTCCATTTTCTGTCATTGCCCAGTATTTGTTCCTTTGTAGGTTTTCAACATGACATGGGATAAATTGACTGTTTCTAAAACAGGTCTGTGGGATAAAGCCAGACTTTCTGTTGTAATAATTATCCTCTGTTACTCCAGGTTGGAGTCAGGAACTGACTTCTGGTTGATCTTGACCACATGACACCATAAAAGCTGCAAGGTCAAAATGCAAAATGGGAAAAAAGCCAAACCAGAACAAAACAAAGTAGAAAACTGAAAGAGGGCTGGGATTGTGATGGCACGAGCAAATGGGGCTGACAAAAGTAAAAAGGATGAATCTGAACCCTATTACATGGTGTTTGAAACACCAGCTCTGCAAGGGAGAATGGGAGCTAATGCCTCTCCCTTACCTTACTAAAAGATATAAATATCAGTTAATTAACTTTCCTCAGGGACGAAAGGAAAAACTGCTGAACACATCTAAAAGAAACATAGGTAAATCAAATTCTTTGCTTGGAGTCTATTAGCTACAAAAAGGTGAAAATTGTATACACATGCATAATATGTTTTTTATACTTATATGCAAATATAAAAATGAAAACAGTAAAGATTAAAACAACTAATCATTCTCCATCTATGGTGCTTCATGAAACAGGAGTAAAAAAAAAATCCCTATCAACAAAACTTGTATATTTAATGAATACTAAATAAAAGAGACAGTAAACACTTTACTGGCAACCTTCATTTTTGATTTTCTATGCTTTTCAGTGTTTGACTTTGAAACATTAATAACATTTGTCCAGGTTGGCTTGGGACATTGTTTTGTTTTGTTTTGTTTTTTTTTCAGTAGCAATGTCATCTTTCTCTGTAAAGTGCCTCTTAGCCCTGTGCTGCTGTTAGGGAGACAAAGAGAAAAGAGAGATAAAACCAGATGTGCTGGGTACTAATCTGATTGCTTAACGTGTTTTTCTGGAAGATGCTCTGATACTTTGATGATTCGAGCTAAATGGGAACTTGCAGATAAGTGAAACTGAGCCCCAGGTTGTCAGTAATGAACTTCAACTAACTCACACTGGGCCTAAGCCCAGTAGCACTGGGCACTTTTACCTACCACAGAAGGCAATGATAAGACACGAGTATGCTGGTTTCCCTGCAGATACAAGATATTATACCACTTGCAGGCAAAATTACATTAGCTGCTTACTGTGCTGCAAATTTTAATGGTTCATAAGCAACAAGAAATTACCACATTGTAAATTTGGGATAGATGACACAAATCAGACAGACTTACAGAGGATGCTCCCTTTGCTCTCAGCTTAGTTGTACTTTATTAATATCCTGCTTTCCCTTTGTTTACAGCCCTGATTGGTTTTATGAGTGGGTGAAGTGCATTTTGCTCATTTGTTTTGGTTTAGCATAGGAAAACGAGTAAAATAAAAGAAGAAAAAAAGAGAATCACTCTTGCAGCTCTCCTCTTTTCCCAGACCTCATACCCACACTAGAACAAGAGTTATATTAGAGACAGGGTAAGTGGACAGCAATCCTAACACTGTTTCCTTGATAATGTGCCTAAATGACATTGTGGTAGGTGTGCTTGTTTCCTGAATAGGGACATCTAACCTTTTTGCTACTTGCTCTGGGTTTCCTCTTGCTGCAAAGCAGAGACCAGAGTGCACACAGGACCTTGGGCCATGAGGCAGATGGCACACACACCTACCTGCCCTCACCAGACACACATGCAACAAATTCACTGTCAGCAAAGCACTGCACATCCCTGCCCTCACTGCATCCCCTCTGCCCAGTGGATCCACCAGTGCAGCAGAGCAGGAGCAGATCTGTGCACATCACAATTGTGTGTAAATACTTTCCTGATGTCCTGCAGACAATGGAAAGACACAGAACTCCTGACATGAGCGTCCCTTTATCCTGCCATGTTCACTAGAGAGGTAAATTTCACATATTAATCTTGGGGGAATTATTCCAGCTGTTTGGGTGAGCAGCCAGTAGTGGATGTATATGTTTAAGCACTGGTGTACAATATTTGACACTCAGCCTCAGAGCCATTGGAACTTTAAAGGAAATCTAGTCCAAACCCTCTGCAATGAGTAGCGAAATCTTGAACTAGATCAAGTTGCCTCCTCCAGTCTGACCTGAAATATTTTGAGGGATGGAACAACTACCATCTCTCTGGGTAACCTGTGCCAGAGCACTACCACCTTCTTTGTAAAAAATGTCTTCTTTATATCTGATCTAAATTTGCCCTCTTGTAGATAAAAGCCTTTGGCCCTTGTCCTATTACAACAGTCCCTGCTAAAACCTTTGTCCCCCTCTTTCTCACAGACTTCAGGTACAAAAAGGCTGTGGTAAGGTAACGGGTCTTCACATGGCTGCCATAACTTTTTGTTTTCTTTAACATTGTAAAAGAGGTTTTAACTCTTCCTCTGAGACCTGAGAACTCAGATTCACACCAGTCACACTAGAACATGCAGCCAGAAGTGAAGACAAAAAGTGAATAAGCTTATGCACAGGACTGTTTCTCAAATACATTTACCTCTAAATGAGTGGGGTTAAGGTGTAATGAATTGCATCCAGAGCAATCCATTTTCCTCTGTCTTATTGCTGAGCTCCATGCTTGGAGACACAGTAATATTGTATGCACAGCTCTCAAGATGCACATGCTTATATTACAGCTGCCACTTGGAAGGCCAGTGAGGAGGGAGTAACAAATGCTGCATTGTCAGTTTGCAACAATAAAGAATCATTTTCATTCCTTGTGCACAAGAGCTCCAATTATAATCTAATTCAATTCAGATTAACTATGCTTTGATGGCATTTCCATTACATAAAAAATAAATTTATTAGCTGAATATAATATGTTTTGTCTATAGTTCCAATGCTAATAAGGAGACTGTTTAACTGCTTTAATGCTGCATTTTAACCACAGTTATAAGCTATTTCCTCAAAATTTATAATCAGGGTGTGCAACTATTAAACTGGAAACTCACAGAAAGGAAAGTTATCAGGATTTACAGGTGAACAGTTAATAAAGGCTTATAATCCATTTGGTTTAAATCCCATCCATTAAGAATTTTCATAAGGCTTTCATCAAAGATTCTTTCCAGGTGCTTCATCCCATGCTAATAGCATGGTCTAGTGAAAGGTGGCAAACACAATGGGATCAAATTAAGGCTGCTTTATCTAAGGATTGTTAATGATTCATTGCAGGTATGTCCAAACTACAGACACCTAATCTTATTTTAGCACTAGAGCTGAGTCTTTATGTTCTCTAATTGATCTTGATGGCTTCTGTGCCACCAGCCTCTCCAGCCTGTCCCTGAGCTCCTGACGGGTTTGTATCCTGCTATTTTAAGTGCTATGCTGGGCTGCTTACTCTTGCCCTTTTTGCCCAGTGCAGAAGTGGATGGAAGCTCATAACTAATTGGACATTCTGATTAGTGGAACACATATTTATGTTTCCACCCAGGTCTGTAAGGCATGTGTTTGAGCTATTACAGATGAGAACTCAAAGCAATCCTCCCTCCTGCACAAAGGAATCACAAAGTTGGATCAGCATCTGCATCATTTTGCTGGTCTTCAAGCAATCATTTGCCTTTTGGCAGACTGTGAACAGGAGGCTGCCATGGAATTTGGAGGCTGACAGTTCTGCTCTGTGCCAAAACATGAGGGACTTTACAGAGTTAGAACAAACTATGAAACTGTATACTGTGAGAAAACACACTCAGCACAAACTCAACCCATTTAGTGCAGGAAAGACCCTGACAATCCATCTCAAGGTAAATGATAATTTTTGTGTAACCTGCATTTGAACTGAAATGGCCACTGCTTGGGTAGCTTGCTTTAGTCAAGAGACAGTTGTCTTGGAAGAAGCTAGATACCACAGCTCTGGAACCAGTGAAGATGGATGCAGTAACAGATGGAACATTCTGATTACTCCAGATTGATATCTATGGAAGCTCCGTTTTAATTACATTCTACAGTGACAGAAAACCAGACCCCTGCTGTACTTATGAATTATTTTCTATTCCAATTTACTTATCAGGAATGTCATTTGTTTATGTGAACAGAAATTAACACTTGTTTTCTTTTTCTCTTTCACAGTTTCTTTTCAGAACAAAAACACTTTCGCTGCAAAATCATCATGGAATCAAATTATATGTGAGGGAAAATGAAAAAAAAAAAAACCCCACCAAAACAACAAAGCACCATAAATAGCCCCCCAAAGTTCTGAAGTAATATCTTCCAAAAGGAGTAGGAAGACAGAAATGCCACAGGCAATTTGGTCCATTAGTCAGCCTTGTCCAACTATTTATGATGAGCAACTTATCCAATATTTTTAATAGTCTTTTAGGGAAAATGCATTTTCCACAAACAGATCAACAAGTTAATATTTACTTCTGCTCTCAGCTTAAATCTTCTTTTTCTTCCCTAAAACACATCTGTAGACAATATATCTAAGCTTCTGAGCGTCATTTTAGTTGGAGGTGCAGGTGCTTACGTGGGTAAGAGATTTATTGTAGCAATCTACTAGGTCTAACAAGAAGATCTAATGACCAGACTCTAAAGCTGAATTAATTGACTCTGGATACGTTGCATAATTTTTTAATTTTAATTTTTTTGGGGGGGACAGTTAGGGCAATTAGTCATTGGGATAACTTATCTGGATATGACTGCAAATCTCTGATACAAGACTTTCTAAAATACAAATTTCAGCTAAACTGGAAGATGGAAGCTACCTGTCAAACTCCATGGCCTTTTGCTTGTAGGATGTCAGGTCAGATGAGCATAATGTTCCCTTCTGGCCTTAAAATTTATGAAGTATTTATTTCAGACATGGTCTGTACTAGTCACCTAGGTCAAATAGCGGGTCAAACATTTATGAAAAACCAGACAAGCAGATACAATGGGGCACGAAGTGCTGATCTTCACCCTGTGAAGTGCTTCAGCCAGGTTCTCAAAATGATGACCAGAAGGCTGAGGGCAACCTGCAGTTCTAATCCTGCAGCTCAAGTGACAGTTTGAAGCGAAACAACTAACACTGAAATGAAATATCATCACCATAGATGGCAGGTTACAGCTGCTGAAAATGTGCTTGTGTCTTTTGCTCATTTCTAGCCTGTAAATTAAACATAAATTTACAATTGATACATAAAGCAAAAAAAAAAAATCAAACAAAACCCAACTCCCCCCAATACCCTATTAATAATTTATTCCACAGTGCATGAAAAGAATCACCACTATGTTTCCTTACAACGTGAGTACAACCTCTTCTTGTGCCTAGAGTTGGTGACACAACCCCTGCAAAGGTGCTGGGTGGAAACACTTCATAATCACACAGAGCTGGAAGCACTTCAGAGGCATGGCTCAAACAATTAAAAAAGTAGGAGGACTGGTTTGTGAGGAAACAGCCTCTGAATAACTTGGGAAAGTGATGACTGAGGCACTAAGTTTGCTCTTGGTGAATTTTATGGGAGTTTTGCTTGATGAAGGACAGATATGCTAATCAATAGCAAATGTTCAAAATGTGTGAAAAAGAAGAGGAAAAGGAGTATTTAGCCACTGCACAGAGTATAAATAAGATGGAATTAGAAAGGAAAAAATAAAAGCAAACATTTCTAAAATACCAGAATTTATAACAGGTAAATGATAAAAAGAAAATAGGTGGAACAATCCAATAGAACAGAACATGGTTTTTATAGTTTTAACCAACTTTTCTCATGAAGATGTATTAGAACTTGACAAGACTGGAAACTGAGATTTTCTAGTCCTGGGAGGTGAACCTAAATAAGGCCTTTAGAAATTTTCAGTTGATTCTGTAAGTTTAGGTTTCCATTTTTTTATCTTTATTGCATGTCAAAGCCTTCTGACTTGAGTCTGTACAAGACAAGAGATTTTCAAAAACAGTCCTGTTTCCCAATTCTTTCCCCATCAAATCTTCAGAGCAAAACCATATAACTAGGGCCTACCTTGGACTATGCCCTGCTACAAGGCTTTTATCAGCAAAAAAAAATACGGATGACTTTTTGATAAGATCCCATATACATATATATCTTCAGATCATGTTTTAGAGGCTTGTATCTTATTGTCTGTTAATGGAAAGTCTGTCTTTCATGCATGGATTTAAATTTATTATCTATTGAACAGTGACCCTCTGACCTGTTCAGTGACAAAGTACTGCAACAATTCTCATCTTTTGCCTTCCTATTGTCCATTGTTTATGTACTCCTATCCAAATATTTAAATTATGAATAATGAGGACTCACAGGAAGGAAATCTAGTTCAGTATTTCTTTCCATTGAGATTAATTATTTTTCTCTAATGTGAGTTTTGGGGTTTTTTTGGTGTTTGTTTTGTTGTTGTTGATAGTTTTGTTGTTGGTTTTTTTTTTGACTGGAGGGCCAGCACTACAAGAAAAATCACCAATTTAAGAAGAGACAGTTGTTATCAGTTTAATGATCAGTGAGTAACCAGATCCTGCAACGACCCAAGGGCTCTTGGTTCAACATGTGTCAATGACTACTGAAGGGGCACAACCTTTCTCAGCACTGAGCCTCATTTATACAGTTCAGAAAAACACTGAGAGCAGGAGAAATCATGTTGATGGCAATAAGGCTTTTATGGCCTTGAGTAAGTGCTGTTTCCTGGCCATCTGTAAGTAAAGCCTCAAATTTTCTTCTGACTCTGGAGCTGCTACAAATGATATGGAATATCGGTGTTGGATGCACAAATACTTTAATAGCTTTAATTACAATATAGAAATATGCTGAGCTCATTTTGTATGCATCCTCTCCCTTTTAGCAGTTGGCCTTCAGTTTGTTCTTTGTGGAGGTTCTGGATAATGTGTGTGGTGTATTCAGGGAGCTCTTTCCAGATGTGAAGCTGAATGCATGAGGAAGAGAAAAATGGTCAAGCATGAAAAAGTATAAAGTGAGAACTGAAAAATAAATTGCAAATTCTTCAAACAATATTCTATAGGAAAAAAGAGATAGCTGTCTCCAGATGGATCCCAAAGCAGTCCATCTGTTTGGTTTGCATGGAAACAATCCCCAAGCAAGGAGTGATGATGAAGCAATTAGAGTCTGAAAAGGTAATGGACCCCACGCCAAGTTAGCAGAGATGCTGTAGACCTCTCTCTGTTTCATGTCAGGAAAAAACCCCCAAAAATCCCAAACTTATTGCCATGCTTGTGCCAGGGACACACCATACTCTTTTCTCTAAACCTGGTGTGGTCTTCTCCAGGTGTGATTCTCTAAAACTGGAAAGTCTTTAACCCCACCCTACACTACCTACATATCCTACAGGATCCATCACAGTGTCTACGTTCCCCAAGCACTCCCAGAAAAAAGTCGTGCATGTCCTGCTGAAACTTCTGCCACGCAGCAGGTAGGAGAAGACTGCAAATGATGACCAGCCATAGTGTCTGTCTGGGTCTTCTGGGAACTGGTGTATCATCCTAAACACGTTCCTCTGTGCCAGGCTGCAGAGTGAGCAAAGATGAGATTTTCTTCTGAAAACTCTAGCTGTGCAGAAACTGGGATGCACTGAGAAGAAAAACTCTGACATCCCTCTAGACTCAGGTGCCAGCATGAACAGCCACTCCATGGAGCAGGGAAGTACTGAGCACATGGCTTGTGACAGGCTTTATATTACCTAAAATGGGATCTCCCACAGCAGCCCAACAGCATGAGAAACTGGCTACAGAGAGACCAGAAGGAAGAATGGACTGGAGTGTGCTGAACTAAGAGGAAATCACGTAATCAGGGAGAAAATGTACGGCCCTTGGCAAGACTTCTGGTAGTAAAACCTATGTTAACCATATCACCTTGTAAATTTGTCAAATGTACGTAACTATGTTTCCTCTGGATAATATTTTTATTGTGAAGAAAAGCATTCCTCAAAAGATAAATATGTTTCAAAGGAAGTTTGAGTAAAGTTTTAATAGATTTCTTGTATTGGTTTTTTTTTTTTTTTTTTTTTTTTTTTTTTTTTTTTTTTTTGCTTTTGTTTTTTTTTTGAGCGGGGGGCTTTGTTTTTCCCCCTCCAAATTATCAGTGAGGAGGCCAGCTCAGTTTCTTTTCCTGACATTATAGCCAGCAAACTTTTTTTTCATGTAGGTTGGTTGTGGCTCACAGTGATATTAAACTATTTGCACAAATAATCAAGGCTAAGTACCATCAAACCAAGTTGTAGACTCGACAGCCTGATTACATAATCTTTGGGACAGGAAATGAAGTTTAGCATTCATTTGAACATAACAAAATTAATTTAAGCAGTTAGTAAAAACCATTAAAACTCATCTCCCACTCAGTTTCATTAGGGATAAAATTCAGCAGACTAGGAGATAGGGAGCATCTCAGGTATCCTGATCCTTGCCAGTATTTTGTTAAGAGCTATTCATTTAACAAAAAGTTCATTTTAATTTAGACTAACACAAAATCCTGGCACATGGAAACCAGACATACTGAGCATACTTAAAAGGCAGGGAGAGGCTATGGCCAGCAAGATCTAAAGCTTCTTTGTGAATAACCAACTGGAAAAAAAAATAGTACAAGCTATGACTTGCTATAACAAAGAATGCAAATAAAATCTTTGTAT
The DNA here is from genome assembly GCA_030060385.1 of Muscicapa striata striata. NCBI lineage: Eukaryota > Metazoa > Chordata > Aves > Passeriformes > Muscicapidae > Muscicapa > Muscicapa striata. The sequence continues at coordinate 1,145,434 of JAREIS010000195.1, read as the reverse complement.
GCTTAGTCATTAAGTTGATAGGACTTGTGAGATTTTTTCCCCAGACTGTTTCCAGCAATCACAGCTCCATAAGAGATATTAATTAAAAAAAGATTTTGGGAATTATCTTAAAAGGATAATCTAGGATAGCCAAATATGCCTTTAAGGAGGAATCAGAGTTTCCCAATCTGTTTAGCATACTGGTAGATGATGCAGAGCTGACATGGTCGTAGGTTATATGCACTGGGAGAAGGAAGAGATTTCTGGCTGTCAGTTGATTTTTAATCTCACAGAATCCTAGAAATAGTTAAGTTGGAAAACACCTTTAGGATGACCAAGTCCACCCATTAACTTATCCCTGCCAAGTGCCCACCTCTAAGACATGTCCCCAGGTGCCCCACATACATATCATTTAAGTGACCCCCCAGGGCTGGTGACTTTACAACTTCTCTGGAAAGACTTGTTCTGGTTCCTGAGAAACCTTTTGGTGAAGAAGTTTTCCCTAATATCCAACCTAAACCTCTCCTGGAACAAATTAAGGACTTTTCCTCTTGTCCTATTGGAAGAGGAAACTGACACCCATCTTGCTTGAACCTTCTTTCAGGCAGTTGTAAATAACTTAGAACAAATAAAACCAAACAAATTGTACCAGCCCATGTTTGGAAGCAGAAACTAGATAAATTCAGATGGAGCCAGTAGCACTATTAGGTCCTCAAAGAGTGTATCTAGATTTCATGGCAGGTCTTCATCAGTTAAACTGTTTAATTCTAGGTTGAGCTACAGCACATCCATTTGAAAAGCAAAACACACACAGGCAGAGGTTGTAAAATTGACACAGAAGTTACTGAGTAAGCACTATGTTACCAGATAATACAGAATTGAGGGAGAGCTCTACCAGAGTGTGAGGTCCCCTGTGGACAGCAGTGTCACTGAAGGATGTAGCTGGGAGGTGCTGAGCTTGTCCTTCCTGCTGCTGAACCTCTGGCAGCCCATCCACTCTCCAACACTAACCTGGATTTTCTCCATGTCCTTGACCCTAGACCTCTGGACACATCCAAGCAATAATCCAAGAAAATAGCTGATCCTGATCTGTCTCTGATTCTCCTGCAATGATGAGAGACTGCTACCCTGGGCAAAAGTCAAGGGTCTTGTGCCTCATTCTAACCCCACCTTTGCTGTCTTTGCTGTGTGCAGCAGCAGTTGCCTGTCCTGGTGTCCTGGCTGGAGTTCTCCCATGTCCCACAGGCTCAGGGAAAGGATGATCATCCCCCACTCCCCACGTGGTAGATGACTGCCCCATGTCTCTACACCGCCTTGCTGGAAAGTGAGGGCAGAGGATCATATGGATTCTCATTCACAATGTTTTTGCATCTGTAAAAATTACAATTCCCATCCTTTTTCATCTGCTTGGATACAGAATGGTTTATACTTAATGATTCAACCCACATTAGAAAAACACATTTATTCAGAAAACTGCCTGATGTGTTGATGATGACTTTTTTTAATCATCATCCATTTAACATCGACAAAGATTAGTACATCGTCAAAATGTATTGTTTAACTGTAGCAAATAACACGTTTTCAAATAATACAATTTTAATCTTTAGTCTCTGAAAAGTGGTGATTAGAAATATGTCAGTTATCTGCTACATTCAGCTTGTTTTTTAGTCTTGAAGAAAGTGCATCTCAAGCTACATTTACAGAATGAATTTTTTGAAAGCAAAAAGGTTATGTCAGTTTTATAATACCATTATTCTTATGGGCCGAGGTACCCCAAACAAATCCAGGTTTAGAATCATGTAATTGTTAGGTTGAAAAGGACTTGTCAGGTCACTGAGTCCAGTGGTTAACCCAGCACTGCCAAGCCTGCCATGAAACCATGTCCCCGAGTGCCACATCTAGAGGTGGCACTTCAAGTCCCTCTGGGGATGATGACTCCATCACTTCCCTGGGAAGAATATCATCACATCTCTTTAGCTAGCTGGAGTCAGCTGCCCCAGCTGAGTTTCCTCCCAGCTGCTTTTGCCTCCCTGAAGACTCCCCATGGATGGGATGATGTGAGAACCTGCAAAGTCCTTGACTCAATGTAAATGTAGCTGAAATTTTATTCAAGCATCATAGCTACTTTCAGCAATTTTGGCTGTTTGCAGTAATGGAGTTTTAAATATTATCAGAAATATTTCAAGTACAGCTTTTCTCCATTATTTGTTTGGAAGACAAAAAGCAAATAAATATTTGTTTTATGTATGTATATATGCATGTGTATGGACAAGTGCATGTATATATATATCTGTGTGTGTGTGTGTGTGTACACATATATAATTTAGTTTTTTGCTTTTTTTTTTTAACCTGTATCTGACTGTTGGTAATCTTAAAAAAATTTTTGTTACCCCATTCATCCATTGTGACAAAACCAAGTTTTACAAGTAGCAATGTATGATCCTTCCTTCTTGTTGGATAGAAGGAAAATGCTCAGACAAAAACTTATACAACTCTCTAAGTATGAATAAATTATTTTGATATGGCATAATAGGTATACTATGCAAAAAGTCCTTATCTACTTTAGTTTATCCTCAGTAATTCATTTGATTAGATTTTTGTTTCCTTGTTTTGATTTGTTTAAACCAGATTTGACAGTGATGAGTATCTTTTAAGAACAGCATAGCAAAAAAGGACTGACATTGTTTATGTAGAACCTGCTATAGGAGTTTCAAATACTGCAAACAGGCTTTGGATAGATCCATTGGAAACACTTTTAAGAATGAAGAGATATGCTAATGTTTTTTTTTTTTTTTCCTTTCAGTCATAAGCCACCACATTTAAGTGAAATACTGTATTATTTTACAAGTTGAAAAGAGCACAAAAGATGTTGACTTTTCAATGGACAAATCACCCTGGGATTCCCAGGTCAGCTGCAATGAGATTCCTCTCAGCAGCTCAAGGTGAAACAATCTTTATCTCTGTGACTTTTACCTGTATCTGTAGTTAAAAAAAAAAAAAAAAAAGATGACCTATCAGCTTTCTGCTCAGTCAAATAAACTGATTTGGGTTTGCATTCTTTCACAGTTGACTCTGAATGGAAAAGGTGTCCTGCTTTGATACCTGCTATGCATTTTACAAGCAATTTCTATATTTATTCCTTTTTATAGAACATGTATGTACAGACCTGCTGTGGCACTGAGAGTAGATGTGTACATGCCTACAACATCCCATCCATGTATTTTGCAGGTATCCAAAAGATCCTCCTGCTTCCCTCAGCTGCCTGGAAGGACTGTGTGTCATTTAAAGAAGTCTAGGCTGTCACTAAAGGAGGATGGGGAACGATCACAGAAGCAAACCACCCTGTGTTCCTCACCAAAGAACATAAAACTAGATAAAGTCAAGTAGAAAACTGCATTGCAACAAATGTTTTGCATAAAAGAAAAAAAAGAGTCTACTAATAGAGGGGAATCTAAAACAAAAGCCTCTGGGCAGACTGGCCATTCTCAGCATTACTGAGTAGCTACAGCTGCTGTGTCAGAGCCTTAGGGCAGAGCCTGACAGGGTTCCAAATAATAAAAATTAGGATGTTTGCTATGACTTGGTTCTCTTGTTGATACCATTCACCACGTATTCCTTAATTTCATACCCTGACACTGCTGCTTCCATAAATTATCACATTTTATGGTTTTATTGCTAGCAAAATAAACTTTGATGGCATATTTAAAAGGCATCAAGGCTATGAAAATGAGTTTGTATTTGCAGAATATTTTTAAGTTGTATTATTTTCAATATATTACACTCAAAGGTGGAAAAAAAAAGTGTTTAAATAAAAGTGACACAGTGAAGGTTATTCTGGCCACATATACTCACAGACACATGTAAAAATGACTTGAAAGATGTCCCATCTGCCAGGTCTCTCCATCTGACTGAAGCAGGGAGCTGCATTGCAGCCAACCCATGATAAATAGAATGAATTCAACAAAAAATGTGGCAGGCAGCTTCTTGTCAGTCTTACTAATTAAAAAAAAAGCAAACAGATGGACAAGCAATGACTCTTATTCAACAGGAATCTGGGTGCTTTGAGTGAGAAGGCACTCTCAGAATTTTCCTAGGATGTAAAAAGGAGTGTTCTTATAGATCAGTTTCCAAATTCTTGAGCTTAGGCCTTGACACTGTGTTTTTGATTGTCTTCCTGTAGCATCCTCCCTATGCATACTGGTATTGCTCTTACACAGAGTTCTGCCTTGCCATGAAGGAGCAGGGATGAGTGGTTCTTGGAGAAATGGGAGAGGAAAGAGTAAGGGAAATGAGAGATCACAGGTTTGATTTAATTATGCTGTCATCCTTAGTATTTTTTAATCTTCAATTTGTTACATATATATTATATAAGTACATAATTGCACATTTTTATTTTTGTTTCTTGTTATTAATAATGCAACGTATAATAGATATATATTATAATAAATATAGTCACCTTTTGGACTATTGAGTTATTGCCACATCAACAGTGTCTGAGGGAGGATTGCTAAGAGGGAGGGTGATTGATTCTGAGGAGCAGCAAGCCTGAAAGCAAATAAATGAAAGAGGAGAGGGAGATGCAATGTTTGAAGCTTGCTCTGGGATGAGAGTGAAACAAGATACAAGAGACAACACACATGAAATAACATGAGGTGAGGTGGGAATCTGCCAGGGAGGGCTATGTAAGCTCATGAACAATGTGTTTCAAATCAGTGCAAAGCAACCAGACCCTGCAGATGATTATAAAGGTGAAAAAAGGAGGCAGAAGAAAGGGGACAGCCACTACCAGGCAGAAATGATGATGGCTTTATTTGCAGCAGCTTGGGCAGAGCTAAGGGGGACTAAAAGTGAAGTGGAAATGACAGGGGACAAACTGGAAAGGTGCTGGTTGAGTGGTGACCACATAGGCAATGAAACATGGTTACTACCTTTTCAAAGGAGAATGAGCCCTGATTCTACTACAATGATATCATAAGAATAGGACACAACCATAGATACAAAAATTCTACATAAAAAAAATAATCACAAAATCATAAGATGGTTTGTGTTGGAAGGGATCTTAAAGATCACCTAGGATCAATGCCCTTACCATGGACAGGGACAGTGTAACAACTGAAATAGTGAAAAAACATGATTTAAAATGAATTTTTTCTTCAATTTTCTGTCAACATAAACATATAAATTAATGATCTCATTTGAACTTTGGGCACCTCTGTTAAAGACATTATGGTGTAAGACATAATTTCTACAAAGACTCAGAGATATTTTTAAGTCTATACATGGTATGATGTTTGCAGGGCTTTATTCAGTGCACAGCAGTGAGTATGTATTTAAGCTTTTCCAGGGCAGGAATAATACCAATCTCAAGAACTCCAGAACTGATGAGCTGAGCTGCCAAAGCTGTGAGATTTAGCCTGGAAGTTATTAAAATTTCCTGTGTTAGCCTCCAAAATTTTGCATTTTGAACAGCCTCTTCTGACTTTGAGCATGTCAGCCAACTCACAACAGTTTCGAGTGAGCAGGGCCAGCTTTCTGGTCTCTTTGGGAGCCTCACTAGAAGAACCAGCTGGGACTAAATCACAAAAAACTGCCAGCTGGTGTAGCTACCTTTCCCCCTCCAACCAAAATGTCCAATGAGAAATAATTATGTGCTTCTCCAGCCTGCTATCTGCCAGCTCACTGTATAGCCCTCTTCCCTCCACCAGGCCTGAGTCTTCATCATTCAGTATGTCACTGAGTTTTCCATTCTTCATTGTAACACATTTTATATCTGCTATCAGTAATACTGAGTTAAATCACATACCCTGGAAGGATTTGGAGGACCAGACACCGTGGGGTCCTGTCTGCATCCAGGACATGCCTCTTTTTCTGTGCCAATATCATCACCTACTCTTTCTGCCTTACTCATTTCCAAACCTTCCTGATAGTGCTGGAAGAGGAGAGGGGAAGCTGCATCCTCCTCTTTATAACTGATCCAAATACCTGCAGTATTTGGAATATTCTAAAATTCTGACTATTCTAAAATCATTAATTGCTCTCCTGAAAATATCAACAGGATATTCCCCAGACTCTGGGGTCATATTTTCAAATTTCCTTTTATTCGTATCTGAAAGCTCAGGTCTTCACATGAAGCCATCACTTTGGATGTAGAAATTAAAAAAAAAGTAAATATGGCAGAAATTTCAATAGAATCATTACAGTGAATCTCGTGCCTGTGAAACCTCTGAACAAATCTTAATTTAGACAGTTAACTGATTTTCAAAACCAGTCCACAACACAATGGGGTCAGTAGAAAAGTTCTAACAGATTTGCAAAAGGAAACTGAGAGAAATCAAGTGAAATACAAACAGGTGACATCTCTTAAAGGGGAATATCTCCAACTCAAGATGTTAATTCTGAAATAAAAGAAGGTTAAAATCATTTTATCTTTTACAGCCTGACTGAATATATTTTGTTCTCTTTAAAAAAAAAAAAAAAATCTCAGCAAACACAGTTCAGGGAAAATTTAAAACCCAGATGTACTGGTCCTGCTCCCAGTTATCTGAACCTTAAAATGAGAAACAAATTCATGAATGCCAATGCAGTTCAAATCAACATCAGCACTGTCATCTGTGGAGAACAGAGTATAACAGAATCAACATCTACAAACCTTTGAGTTTTATCAGTGTTGTCATTAGCGAAGCCAAATTGTGAAATCCTCAATCTGTTCCTCCTGCAGCAAAACTCATGGTTGGTATGGGACTTTAGGACTGAGTATGAATGTCAAAGTTTGGACTCAGAGTCTCCTCTCCCCAGATTCCAGGCACAACATTACCAATAGGATTTTCAGGACTGCAATAGTTCTGTGATTCAATCTGTGGTTAGCACTGCCCAAAAGAGTCCTGCATCAGACTCGAGATCTGCCATTTTTCCTCAAGATCACAGAGAAACCTTTTGCCTTTGGGATCTGATGAGTGTGTGAGAGTTTAAAAAACTTCTGCAGGGCTGCTGCAGACCTTATGATCTGTTTCTGACATAAACAGGAAGAAGGAGAGGAGAGGAGAGGAGAGGAGAGGAGGGAGGGAGAGGGAGGAGGGAGAGGAGGGAGAGGAGGGAGAGGGAGGAGAGGAGAGGGAGGAGGAGAGGGAGGAGGGAGAGGAGAGGAGGGAGAGGAGAGGAGAGGAGAGGAGAGAGGAGAGGAGAGGAGAGGAGAGGAGAGGAGAAGACACAACACCCTCTCTGCAAACCTACCAAAATTAAACTGCCTCCTGCACATCAAGTGCTCCCACTTTTCAAGGGGAGTGGTGATGGGAAAAGTGATAGGGAGAACATTTCTTGATGTGACAGTTGTTAGTCACAGTCCTTAAATGCTCTACTGGAAAGCACTCAGATCATGCAGTGATAAAGGCTCCTTATGAAGCAGAGCTGAACATAATTCTTCCTTTTCCCATCATGTTTTGGAGTCTACATCTTCTGCTCTCTCTCAAACACAATGAACTTTCTCTCTCATTAGGTACAAACGTAATTAGACAAACATTCACACATCGATTTAGCTCATTCACTCAGCTGAATACACAGGACTAGGGAAATAATCCTTTGGTGGCCTAAATCAAAGATTTAAACTTTACTTTGCATATAGGAAACCCTTAAAAGACCACAATTCCCACGAGGCAATAAATCTAGCTGAATAACAAAACAATCCCTCCTTTCCTTTCCTCATTATTTCTGCTCTCCTTCATGTAATTATTTCATTATTTATTCAGCACCGTCAATGTACTCAGAAAAAAACACAGCTAAAATGACAATCCCTAATCCCTAAAAAGCTTTGTAAAAGCAAGAATTACACATTACTCTGGCTCTCCCTAGCTTTGACAATTCCTTATTTTTCTGTCCTGAATTAGTGGAGTCAAGATGCCACTCACAATATTACATTATGTAGAAAAGACTTTTTGACCAATGCTGCACATTTTACAGGGCTGACCATGCTGTCACTGTGAGGAAAAACCCCAATACTCTCAGTATGACATACTCATATTTAATAAGGTTGAATTTTCAACTCAGATATTTAAATTTTTTCAGCTGCATATATTTCCTGAAAGATTAGTTGTAAAGCAATCAGTGGCCCTATTTTTCATTTTTTTTCTCTGAAATTATTTGAATTGAAGCCTTGTGTTCTGTTCCTATTACCCTTTTTTTATTAGTGCTTCTCATCACTGAATACCCAAGTATATAATACTAAATACTTTGTAAAATAACCTCTAAGAGTCATTAGAGATGTTTTATAGTTGAGAAGGTGAGTGACAGGGTGTAAACCCAGCAAACCTGGGATTATTACAGGATCTTCCAGAAAAATCAGCTATGGTAATAATAAATACCATTATGCTATGTTTAGTTCTGAATGAACAAATGCATCAGCTTATCCTCAACTTATTTTTCCATTGCCTGAAAATAAAGTTAATGGTTATATTCAGTGCTAACATCTAAGAGGAAAAAAACCAAGAGGAAACAAAATCTTCAGTTATTAGCAAGCTTTATGTATAATTCATGCTGTGTGAGTAAAATAAAAAGGTATTTGTTTCAGTATTTCTAATGGGATACTGAATATCATTATGTTTATATTGATACCAGCTAATTTGAGATGGAAGAGAAGAGTGATAACTCCTGCTCTGAGTGTTGGTTAGCAATAATAGGCTATTCTGTATTGATTTGATTTTATCTTATTTTGTTTTATATTTATTTGATTTTATTTATTCTTACTGAATTTTATTTATGTTATCTTAATCTGGTTTGGATTTTTTGTTTTGTTTTGGTCTTTTTAAATTTCCTTGGGCATTATTGTATTTAAAACACTTCAAATTTAGAAGCTTTTATTTAGCAAACATGACATTGACACAGCCATACAGCAGGGCCATCTCAAGAACAAAATTAAGTAATAACTGAAGCTCAGGTCTCCTTTTCCATTAACCATCGTGAATTTGTGTCTTAAAATAACTTCATAGATTTCAGCCTTCCCTCCAAACCCTGGATCATCTGAGTACACACAATAGAACATACCCCTGGACAAACAAAAGAAAAGCAGATTCAACAAAGACTGAGCAAGAATGAGAGGTACCAGTGTTGTAAATCTAATGTGACATTTGAAAACATTCCTTTTTCTGTTCATTTCTGACTCTTTTGCCTTTTAGTTATTCAGCCTGCAAAAATCGTCTTTTTTTCAGGTCAGGGGTTATGTTTTATTCTCCTTGCTGAACATAAGAGGGACCCAATTCAGGGTATTTTACCAGTGTAAAAGAAATGATAAACATGACCAATGTTAAGAGGAGTTTATTTTCAGGAGGGAGTGCTGACGTTTCACAGAGCTGCTTCTTTATCTGTATTTTTGATTAAACTATCAGCATGTATCTGCAGATACATGTTTGCAAACATGTTACTGAAGAAACAACATAGGAGGAAAATTCAGAGGCAGTTCCTGGAAAGGGGTTGCTGTATTTCAGCACAAGACAAATCTCTGCAAAACCAACTGAATCCCCAAGCCTGCATTTCCTGATAGCCAGCACAGACCTGCAGAAGAGAGCCAGTGGCAGCCCAGGGACACTGAATTCCTGTATCTCACTGCAGCATCAGGGCTGAGAAACCTCCCAGTGTCACACAACCACGCTGCCTTGTCTGGATCTGCCTTGGGAGCACCTACAATAAGACACATCCTGCAGCCTTATCACCCTGTAGTTAAACCAAGAAGACAAAGCTCAAGACAGAGAACTGAAAATACGACAACCCAGGTGGTTCAGCAGCAAAAGGGGCTGATACAGACATCACCTGCTGCATTTGTGCCTAAAAGTGAGAGCCACTGCAGGGGGCTGAGCAAGGACAAGCAATTCTTGGGATTGGTCCAGAAATGCTGATTAAAACCTGTACAACACTGTGTGAGGGAAAACTAAAAGTAGAAGGCAAGTTGATCTCTCATTATGGGTTAAGAAAAATTTCAAAGGAGAAGTAGGACATATACAAGAGAGTAGGAGAGGGACTTTTGACAAAGGCATAATAATAGGATAGTAATAGGATAACAGGGAGTGGCTTTAAACAGAAAGAGTGAAGGATATTGGGAAGAATTCCTTACTGTGAGGGTGGTGAGATGCTGGAACAAGCTGCTCAGATAAGTTGTGGCAGCCTCATCCCTGGCAGTGTTCAAGGCCAGGTTGGATGGGACTCTGAGCAACCTGGTCCAGTGGAAGTTGTCCCTGGCCATGGTGGGTGATTGGAAGTAGATGATCTGTGGGGCCTGCTCCAACCCAAACCTTTCTGTGATTCTATAATATGTAAATAGCAGATAACTTTATGTATGTCAAGGTTTAAAAACTCCCTTTTGCTTTAGTGACTGAGTCTAGTGGGGGGAGGGAATTTCCAAAGCCTTTGTTTTATTGTTCTTTCCCTCGGAAAAAAAAAAAGATACAAAGGGAGACTTTGCTCAGGATTAATTATTGAGTGTTCCAGAGCTTTATAATATATTTATATACTCCCTTGAGCTTGGCAAGCCCTTCCTTCCTTCCTTCCTTCCTTCCTTCCTTCCTTCCTTCCTTCCTTCCTTCCTTCCTTCCTTCCTTCCTTCCTTCCTTCCTTCCTTCCTTCCTTCCTTCCTTCCTTCCTTCCTTCCTTCCTTCCTTCCTTCCTTCCTTCCTTCCTTCCTTCCTTCCTTCCTTCCTTCCTTCCTTCCTTCTTTCTTTCCTTTCTTTCTTCCTTCCTTCCTTCCTTCCTTCCTTCCTTCTTTCTTTCTTTCTTTCTTTCTTCCTTCCTTCCTTCCTTCTTTCTTTCTTTCTTTCTTTCTTTCTTTCTTTCTTTCTTTCTTTCTTTCTTTCTTTCTTTCTTTCTTTCTTTCTTTCTTTCTTTCTTTCTTTCTTTCTTTCTTTCTTTCTTTCTTTCTTTCTTTCTTTCTTTCTTTCTTTCTTTCTTTCTTTCTTTCTTTCTTTTTCTTTCTTTTCTTTCTTTCTTTCTTTCTTTCTTTCTTTCTTTCTTTCTTTCTTTCTTTCTTTCTTTCTTTTCCTTCCTTCTTTCTTTTCTTTCTTTCTTCTTTCTTTCTTTCTTTTCTTTCTTTCTTTCTTTCTTTCTTTCTTTCTTTCTTTCTTTCTTTCTTTCTTTCTTTCTTTCTTTCTTTCTTTCTTTCTTTCTTTCTTTCTTTCTTTCTTTCTTTCTTTCTTTCTTTCTTTCTTTCTTTCTTTTTTCTTTCTTTCTTTCTTTCTTTCTTTCTTTCTTTTCTTTCTTTCTTTTCTTTCTTTCTTTCTCTTTTACTCTGTCATCTCCAACCCAGTACTTTTCACTCAAACACCCAATGGGAACCTTTGTGGTATCAGAAGAGAAGGAGGTGCTGGGGGAAGTGCTGGAACACCGTACAGCTCTCACGAGCCTTGCTCCAGCTAAGAGCTTCCTGACCACATCCTGCAAACAGCCTTGCTGCCAGGATTCAGGAACATGGCTGCAGAGAAGAATATTAATGTCCAAGTCTAATACTTAAGATTGAAGCTCATCTAGAAAAACATTTTGCTGCCATAATTGTTACCCCCTGCCACAGAATTTTATTTGCTTGTCCCCCTTTTCTGCATAGTTTGGGTTTTCACTTTAATCTTATCCCTCTCTCCCATTATAGCACTAAGAAGAAAAAAAAGATTAAAATGTATTTGAAGTTTGAAATAGGGATGACCGGAGTATTTTGATAAATATCTGCCACAGGAGCAGGAATTTTATTATGGAAATACAGGCACTGAACAACTCAGGTGACCCAGATGACTACAGCTGATGGATGAGAAGGAAGAGCAGCTGTGCTTCCAGGGCTGAGGAATGATGTTTGCCTCTATTAATGAGCCCTTTGGAGGTACACAGTCTCTCAAAACCCTATGCAAACAATCATTAACACACTGATTTAGGGTCCTCCACTTGCAGGGACAGGGAAAGAGATAAAGAAGGTGAAAACTTGGCCCCATTGACCTCAGCAATGGCTAGATCACTATTGTGGAGCCAAAAGCTCACCCCAAAGTGGTTTTCTACAGACTACACTGAAAACAGCGTTCTTGTGGCTTTTCACTGTTGTTATGCTGGTGATAGCAGGTGCCTTGCTTTACATGGTGACTTTGTCAAGCAGAACAACTAGACATGATTTTATATAAATGTTCTAGACTTTTGATTTACCTCTGGAACTTGGGACAGTAGCAGGAAAAATCAATTCTGAATTAAAATATCATCTACTGTTTCCTTGTTTTGTAGTTTGGGCTGCATTCAAGAAGTACCATGGCTCTTTCTTCATTCAGACTGGCATGAAAGCAGTGAAGAAATGCCTCTGAGACACTGGCTACACGTGTTCAAAATATTTCTAAATAATATTGCTAAATTATGCCCTGGTTAAATTGCATTTCACAAATTAGTGACCTGCAGAATTCACGTTATTTGTATGTTAAAGCACAACTAGGCTTGTGTGTTTACATGTACTTCAGAATAGACACAGGTTGTAAGTATGAGGATATGTCACAATCTATTGAACAAATAGAATGAATTTAAAATGATAAAGATTCACATGAGGCATAACAGCTTTATTGAGCTACCAAAACAAGCACAGTTTGAAAGTTACTTAAATTCTGCATTTAAATATAGGGAGGCCATTGTAGTCTGTTATCTAGAGAATATAGATACGGCTACAGAGGAGGAATATTTGCCTAAACACAAACTTCCACAAAGTGTAGATATCTTCATCTGAGTTAGCCAATATGAGCTTCTTTTGTACTTCTCTGACTTCAAGTAGAGGAAACACAGCTCCAGAGGCAGAATCACTTAATCTTAAAACAAACTTTTGAAATGCATAAGATGAATCTTCTCCTGATTTTCTTGACTCGCTCTGGAGTGATCAGCCAACCAGCTTACATACTGTTGCCTACACTGCAGATATCTGAAATTAGGGGAGGCAAATCTTATGCCTGGTAGTTTATTTTACTCCCCCAGCAGCATCTCAAGTCAACACATCCAAAGCCTTTAGAAATACTTATCAGAGAAATAATCTAATCCAAACTGGCTAATGGAGAGAGATAGCTACATACAGACAACCAGCTCTGTCCAACATGAGATACTGTCCTATGGAGTTACATTTCACTCTCTATCTCCTCTGACTAGATAAGATACTGAAATTTCATGTGGCTACAGTCAGGGAAAAAAGTCCCCCAAGGCTGAATGTCTTCCTGTGGTTCAATGAACGAACAACTGATTTCATTTTAATTCTCTCTCACAGTGTTTGAGGAGCGTGGAAGAGTTTAGCTTTAGTCTTGCTACATCCTGCCCCCTCCAAAGGATGAAATTTAGTGAGTGATAAAAAGCAGGAATTTAAAACTATGACTTGCTTTACACGAGGTTACATTTTCAAAACACTGATGAACTTGGATGGCTCGACATTCCCAGGTGAGTCTTGGATAACCAAAGAGGGCGATTTTCAGAACTCCTCTTTGGCCCTGATAAAGTCTCGTGACATTTATTAATTGTTTCAGTCTGAGAAGTCAAAATAACAAATTGTTTTGTAAATGCAGTTCCTAGTATAAATAATGTTTACAGAAAACTGTAACAACAATAGAAGCCACAACCCCATGTTAATACATTAACACTTCAATTACATCTATTGCATGTCAATATTTTAAAATAATTCAATTTTCAAACTCATGGCCAGATCCTGACTTAATTAAAGGCATACATCTCTCTAGGAGTATTTAAATTCTATAAAAATATTCTCAGAAGAGGCAGGAGGGAGAAACATAAAGCCAGCATAAGAAGTTTGGTATCTCACATGTTATGTCTCTATTGACATGTGAGGGCAAACAGGGTAAAATAAGACCACACTCCAAAAAATACTTCCTGGAGGCCATAACCTTCTGTTATAAGAAGCCTTATTCTTTATACTTATTTTGCAAATTCCTATTCCCCTTACACTTCCTTGTCGACTTGCCTTTACCTTCTGCCAGATGAATCTTGATGCAAGAAAGTCTCAGTTCTGTCAGCCTCAGATATTTCTTGCCATCAAAATTCACTTGCTAATCAAGAAAAAGAAGCATCATTTGTCTTGTTAGGGGTAAGCAATGAAGAGCATTTTACAATGGCCCACACTGCAATTTTAATGTGGCTATTAACCAGCTGAGATCAGCTTCAGCCTCCTGAGAGTCATGCGACAGAGTTGATCAGTGAACATCCCTAATTCAGCCCTCAAACACAGATTAGTGCTGCCCACTCCAATCCAGCTCAGAGCAAGTCTTCACTGTGTCTTCCTTTATGTTTCATGCTTCTTTAGTGGCAGTATCACAGAAACTTTTTACTCATTTAAGTAATAACAAGCCTGCTGCCACTTCAGTTTAACTTCCACAAGTTTAGCTTGCGCTGTATTCAGCCACATTTCACAATAATAATCCCTTGTAATACATTAGATAGAACAGGAACACATCTCCCATCTCCTTTTCTGTTCCAGCTTTCAAGAGTAATGTATTGACAGTACTTCTTTTCTGGTAATCATTTTCTTAATCACTGGATTTTTCCAAGATGCCCTCCCAGAGCTTTGCTTTGGTTTTGTGTTTACTCAGTCTCCAACAACACAGTTTGCCTCATCACTGTATTTAGTCAGGCACTTCTTTAGCTCCATTGTCATTAGGCTTAAAGGAAGTGACCCATTCTCCTTCCAACAATAATTCTGGAGTGCATCCAACACATGGAAGGATCAGCTTTGTTGCTATTTTCCCCCCACTGAATAACTCGTGCTTTCCAGAAAAATCCTCTGGTTTTATGCATAATTCAGTACTTTCACTCAGTGACTACTTGGACTGAAGTAAAAAAATAAACAGAATAATAAGACAAAGTACCACTAATAATATAATTTTTAAAGAAGAATTAATTACTTATTTTGCTTTTTTTTTGGCTTTTGGCTTTTCAAAGTTTTTATCTATCTTAAAAGTCTTACAGAAAAAAAAAATCTCAAACTATGCCAGGCATAATTCAATCCATACTAATAATAAAATTCACTACTTTGGGCCAGAAGAGACTTGCATGAGCCAAAAAGAAAGTCTGCTCTAAAATTTCAACTCCTGCCTCTTGGACATATCACTGCTGGCCTCAGCCAGTTTAATACTGAAATTTGTTGCCAAAACTGTCTCCACCACTTCAACATCTCAGTTATTTCTTTGCTGTGGACAAGTGGATAAGCAAGGGTGATGTCCATCTTCAGCCTGGTTTAGCAAGTGGGAGACTTGGGTTAAATGACTTCTCTTGTTGGAAACACAGTTCACAGATCTTTAGGGTGCCCTGAGGACAGACTGGGCTGTGCTCCAGCTCCCTGCTGAAAGTACCCCAGCAGGCAGGAGGAAACCACATGGTGTGGTTCCTGGGGTTGTTCTCTTCAGGGCCAGGAGTTGAGCTCAATGATCCTCATGGGTCCCTTCTTTCCCTCCCTTCCAGCTCAGGAATTCTATGGCTCTATAGCTCTTCATGACTATGGAATGAAGTTTCAGATGGCCAGAGGTAAATTCTGTGACTCAGGGACATGAGAACCCTGCCAGGAGCAAGTAGCTCTTATTCCAGTTTCTGCTCTGGTTCTGTGGGTTACATGGATGCATTCCTGGCTGCACTGTTTGTATGAAATAAACTCATTACTGTGGGTAGGCCACAGAGTTGAAACAGTCCTAGAAATCTCGGATTCCATGCAGTTTTCCAAGTCAGGTGTCCCTGTGCCACTCTGCTCTGTGCAGTGTCCACAGCTTGTCATCTGATTTGATTTCTGAGTGGCTCAAAAGGATGTCAGTGCTAAAATTCAGTGTAAGGTATTTGGTGCCTGAATCTTTCCTGGATGTAATTGCCCAGGCTTCATCTCTGATCATCTAACATGTTATAACACACCAGGAGAGAGATTGAGTGAATTTCCCACCGCCTAACAAGGAGGCTGCTGCAGAGAGATTTAAGCATTGGTATCTGTCATTTCCATGAAGATACTATTATCTCTACTTTTCTCAAGTTGAAATTTACATGAGAAGTGTCTGGGTGGTACGCAAAAGGGGGCAAATGGCAATTTCAGAAAGAAAAAGAAAAAGCTAATCTTTGCTTCAAAACAAAAATTATAATAAAAATTCACCTACTATACTGCAAGTTTAAAATGGTTTGAATTTTCCTTTTGCATCTGTAAATACAGAAGAGAGATTAATAAGACATTGTGAATATAAGCAATAGA
Source organism: Muscicapa striata striata (assembly GCA_030060385.1). Taxonomy (NCBI): domain Eukaryota; kingdom Metazoa; phylum Chordata; class Aves; order Passeriformes; family Muscicapidae; genus Muscicapa; species Muscicapa striata. The sequence goes on along the minus strand of JAREIS010000195.1, from coordinate 1,129,248 downwards.
CTAATACATTCTGATGCATTGCCCTGATTTGGGGATGATTCAGATCTCAATCTAGACTGATGTCTTTTATTATTCCAAAGTGTTCACACTTGAGATTTCAAGGATAGGGCTTTGAGCAACCTGGTCTAATAGAAGCCCTGCCATTGGCAGGGGTGGAGATTGAAAAGAGATGATCTTTAAATCCCTTCCAATCCAAATAATTATATGATTCCAAAATTCTATGAGATTTTTTCCCCAGCCATAATTTTGATTATTTTATTCAGGACCTTGTCCTTTTAAAAGGAATTTCATAAATTAATTTTTTTTCATAGAACTCATTATAATTTGTCAGCAATTTTAAACTGTTTTTTAGGGAAGAATGAGTAATGTTTCTGGACTGGGGTCAGTGAACCAGGGTGACATAACACTGACAATAACCATGCTGCCACTGAGAGTCAGTCATCCCCTGCTGCCAATGAAAGCCTTGTGTAAAGATGGAAAGTAAATCATTATCCCAATGAATAGCAAATGTATCTTATCAATTAACCCATTTTTCAAAATGGCATTTTCACCTTCAAAATCACAGCTTTTTTATTCTTCATCTTTCTCTTTGTGCTTTTCTTCTCATTCTTTTCATTAATTTCTCTCCCTTTCTTTGTCCTTTCACATTTCTTTACAACAGCAGCTAGTAGTTTCCTGTTTTGGGCTTTACCTTAGTTTCATAAAAGATCAATAATTTCATAGTGAATTATCACTTGAGAAAGACTGTAGTAGAAATTAGAGATGAGAAATAAGCATATTCCAAGCACATGGGTTTAGGCTGCTGATTCAGTGAAAGAAACACTGAGACAGTCAGTACATCTGAACATTTGGAAAGTTTTTCCCAACTAGAGAATATACATAAGATATTATTTTAAAAATCAACCTATCTCTTAGATTCTTCCAAATTTGAAGGTGCTATAAACATAAAAAGCAGAATGCAATCAGCCCTCAAAAAGGATTTTCAACACCTCTGTTCTTCACATCATCTTGTCTCTCTTCGATTCAGGCAAACTGCAAAAAACTCACTGCCAACCTTACAGGACTCCTATGCCTCTGCATTTATTCAAGCATTTTGTAGAAATGATCTTCACAACTGCTGGGTACTGTAGGCACACAACTGCTCCTTGTTTTATGACTGGGAAACTGGGTCATGGGGAAACGGACTGGTTTCACCAGAAGTTGCTCAGAGAACGTGCCAGAGCAAAGTGTAAGCATGATGATCCCAACTCTGTCTTGTGAATCAATTGATTATGCTTTATCTGTTGTTCTACAAGGACACTCTAAACATGTTGAATTATATTTTGACACTTTTGAAACAGATTTTGTTTTCTAAGTTTTTATATATTTCTTTTATGCCATCTGCAGAAATTCTGAAAGCTGTAGTTTAATTTGGCTTTTGTTGTATTGTACTGAAATAAAGAAGATTTAGTGAAACTCATATTCCATTCCATTCCATTCACAGTGAAAAATAAATCCTGCTTTACAGCACAACAATTAATATTGATTATATTACTTGAAAATGTAAGAGACTGCACACATATATATTTTCCGTGAACCAGTGTTCTAGGAAGGGCCTCTATTTATTATAGCTGCTGAATATGATCAAAGTGACTCTTTAAAGAAGATAGTTCAAAATACGAAATTAAATATCAAGATTTGGTCTTCTTAGAGGAACAGCACTTCTATCAATACAGGAAAGATTGAAGAGAAAACCTATGATAAGAATAGCTCACAGTTAAGTGAGACAATTTGGAATATAGTGGAACAGGAGACAAAGCTGAAGGTTCATGAAGAGGGCAGACAGTGCACAAGCAGGAGTGGAGCATCCTATGGGTGTCAGAAGTGATGAGTTGGGTGAGTCTCAGATCATTTCCCATCTCAGCATCCAGAATAAAAGGCACCAGCTCTGTTCATTTGGTGCTCTCACATATCTCTGTATTACTTTTCTTCTTCCTCAGATTTCTTTGCTACTTTCTCTCCTTCTCCAGCCACGTCATCTTCTTGACCCTCTCATCCTGCCCTATGCATGGTGAGCTGCACATTTCAAAAAAGCAGGATCAGCGATGGGGCTGGAATCACAGAATTATAGAATGATGGAATATCATCTGTTGGAAGGGGCCCACAAGAATCAACAACTCCAACTCCTGGCCCAGCACAGAATGGCCTCCAGAATCACACCATGTACCTGAGAGCATTGTGCAAATACTTCTTGAACTCTGTCAAGCTTGGTGCTGTGACCACTTTTTGGGAAGCTGGGTGTGTGGTCTAAGTTGCTCAGAATCCTGTGTAGCTGTACCAAGATAATATTTGCAGGGATTTTGTGGCATAGATGCATGTACAATGAATTTGGTTGTTTTTTTCCTTTTTGTCCTTGATTTCCTTTTTTACTAGCTATCCAGTTTAACTGCATTTTGATTGTGTCAATAATCCACATCAATCTGTAACAATATAATGACTGTATTTCAGAGTGCCAGTGATGCCTGAAATCCTGTGATTTAATTTCACCATGCTTTCATATCACAGGTTTACAAAATACAGACAAGCAAAGAATTCCAATTGTGCATTAAGGAAGCCATGCATTTTGGAATCGATGTAACCCAGCATAGGACTCAATCCACTTTTGGGAACAGCATGCTTTTGTCAGAGACAAATTGATAGAGGTGACCTTACCAAATAAAGCACTTCAGATACTGTCCAGCAGAGATCAGCAGTGAATGGACCCCTGTCAATCAACAGAATCACCTTTCTGCTGATAGTGGCAGACAACATTTGCCAAGGGCTGTGCACCAAATCCAGACTGCTGAAACACCAGCACAATGACTTAGCCAAAGTTGGATACTGTTAGGAGACAGGTTTAAGAGAAGGGAGGAGGATATTCCTCTTGACAACTAAAATTCATAAATCAGAGCCAAAAGAAGCAGCAGGTTTCTGGCTACACTGCATTTAGATCAAAGGCTCTGTTATAGCTTATATGATTAATGGAAGATGAACAGCATTCCAAAGATTAACAAATTTAATTCCTGAGAGTGTAGCAGTTATCTGTGTGGGCAGACTGACCCCTAATCTCTGACTAGGTGCTGGACTGTGCCACCCTCACGTTTCTTCCCTTCTCCCCCTCCACCACCACCATCATGCTGGCAACTGTGAGGTGACATTGAGTAGATGGGTTCAGAACAGAAAGATAAAACAATGTGAAAGGATGGAGATTGGGAGCTTATCAGCCAAACAGGACACCGGATATAAAAAGTAATCAACTTAAAGCTCTTATCAAAATGTTTCCTGGGAACAGTTTTGTTTGGTATTGTCGGTTTTTTGTTGCATTTTTTAAAAAGAAAAAAATCTGTTGTCGCTGAGGAAAAATTACAGGATTATTTTAAAGTAATTGCATCTGATATATTCTGCATGTGGGTGTTTATGTATTCCCTGAAGAATGCACATGGTTTGTAACTTGAGGTGTTTTAAGCCAAGGGAATTAAGTTATCATGTACAAAAGGAGTTTATCTGCAAGACGAACCCAGACATGACTTTTTCTGTCCTATTTAAAGGATGAATGGGAAAATACTGAAAAGGAATGCACACACTGCAATCTGTTAAGAATATAAACAATTAACAAAATATTTAGACAAATTACATATAATTATGTGCTAAAACAAAAGAGCTGCTTGTAAAATTGTCCTTATCAGAATTCTCTGGAACTTCATTTGGGGAAGTTCTTTGAAAAGGTTTTGAAATCTTAGAGAATCCCATAATGTGATGACAGCAAACAACTTTTAAAATAGAATTTTTTTTTTATTTCTGTGGTTGTTAGAGTCAGCTTTTGGGATTAATAATTTTCAGTTTACATGCCCACTCTAGTATGAACTCATCCTGTTCTCCACTGCTTAGAACCTACATTTCCTAATCTTGAGAATATCATTCCACTAATTTAAACAGTCTACTGTGCATCAGAGAAAAAAAAAAAAAAAAAGTAATATTTTTCATGCATTTTTTTCTAACTATCCCTTTTTTATTACCATTGCAACAAAAAAGCTATTGGGCATGTGAGTGCTAGCTTTACAATGAAGGGAAAATAATGAAGGGAAAATAATGAAGGGAAAATACTTCTTAATCAGCTAGATAATATGATAGCAGTAAAAGAGTGATAATAAGAAAACAGAGTAGGAGAATACAGTCACATGGAAAATGTTGCAATAAAGACAGAGAGATAATTTCAGCATCTTGATTCCTTGATTCCATCCTCATTTCATCATGGCATTTGGCATGGTTTGCCTGGGGATGGGTTGAAGGCAAATTAGCTTTATGCAAGGTTTGTATTCCAGCAATTCATTTGTTTGCCAGCATAAATCATGGGAGCCTTAGGGTTTTTACTCAACTTCCTATGCCCAGATTCCAGACTGTGCTGTGGTTTAGGTCCTGTCCTGGCCAAAAGACCCTTGTGCATTGGAAGCCCACCAACAACACAGAAAAGTAAGCTATGGTTTTCGTAGAGTTTAAATTAACTCCTTCAGTCTGAGAGACTTCCTAGCTGGATACCACAAGGTGATCTCATTAGGGAAGGACACAACTCCAGCTGCCCCATCTGCTCTTCCAGAAGACAGGAAGTTAATTTCTTCTGGTAACAAAAAGAACTTGTGCAAAACATAACACAGCTCTGCCTTGGCCTTCACATACTTACAACAAGAGATTCAGTCAGGCTTGAATTCTGCAGGAGGTATGTCCTTAATATTCAATTTCTTATGAATATTTAAAAGTCATAAATGTCAAATTAAATGTTTAATGATCTTGTTTTGTCAAAAAGACCTTGAAGAAGATCAGAAAAAAGCCAAGTTATCTAAATTGGCCAGTCAGTGAGCTCAGAGGAGCACCTCCCACAATTTCTACTGCTCTGGAGCAATATCCTGTGATAGCAATGGTGGTTGAATCACAAGAGACAGGCACACTGATGTATGGTGTGTCTACTCTTAGAAGCAATAAAAATGCTTGTGCTTTGCTCTATTCTAACAGACCTAGTCTAGATGGAGCCCAAAATAAGGATACAACACAGGACAACATCTCCAGTGGTTTCTTTTCTTATTTTCTCACAGTAGCCATGGGATTTTGTTATGACTTCTTGACACACTGAGGTGTATGCAGTAGATTTCAGTAATTATAAGTAAATTTACCCACTTGATCTACCAATTTTTATGATGTTTTATCTTAATCAACTTGGATCTACTCGGGTCTAGGCTGCAAAGCATAGTTGTGAAGAAACCTCCCATCTCCACTGGAAGGTGGAATTATCTGCCCAGAGATATCCAGAAGATTTTTTTTACAGCCATCTAGCAGCTGCTTTATTATAGCCTATTTTTTAAGAAAGTGTGAGTTCAGGCCTCATTACTGCAAACTGTGGAAACAACATCCATAATCTCAACTATTAAGGAGCAGGGAAAAAGAAGTTAATTATGTACAATTACAGTTATCTTCACCTTGGTGTGCTTTAATGAACTACAAGAGTTTAATTCTGTACACATGACTTTTACAGAGGTGAATAGATTTGAGACAAACTTGTGAATGACCTTTGAGACTGCAGAGTGAAAGTCAGTACAGGGGGAAGCAAAGGTGGCAGCAGGAATCATGAGGAGGGATTAGATTGTTTCTCAGCCTCTTCACGTTTAGTCCCTTCTTTGTTCAGCTCTTATAGGCTTGAATTACTGTTGCATTCACTTGAAGACTAGCCACGCTTTTAAAATCATTCCAGAGAAATAATATTTTCTTTTTTTTTTTGGTTTTTCTTACTGTCTTGGATTTTAGGTTTGAATGAAACAAAAAAAAAAAATATGAACAAGCATTCAACTCAAAGCCACTCGTCCTATTCCCACACCCCAGTGTGGCATTTGCCTCTGGACTAATCAAGTTAGTCTTGCTTTGCCAGTCAAAGCTGAAGGCAAACAAAAGTCTCACTTCAGTTAATTGAATCCCATTTATGCTGTCCAACAAGAATGCAGATACTTAATTTGTTATCACATTATTCCCACACTGCAACTACCTAAAAGTTCATATGTGGGTTGGGAATTCAGAGGTATTTCCCAATCACACATTTATAGGATACTTTCAAACTTCTGGAGCTTGTTTTATGAGTGAGATCTCTGGAGGACAGCAATGCTGAACTGTCTGGACTTCTTTTTTTTTTTTTTTTTTTTTTTTGCTTGTTTTTCTTTATCTAAAGTAAGTGCAAGTTTTTCTTCATGCCTGTAGGAAACCTTTCATTGACCCATTTCGTGAACCAAGCAGTCAGTCATCAGTTTATAATTGGGTCAATTAGCCACAGGAGAGAAAGCAAACTTTAAAATAATTGTGCTTTCCCCTCATTTATATAAACTTTTTTTTTTTCTGCAACAAGCCACCTGGCTCCAAATATTTGTTTTCTAATCACCCAAGAACAAAACTCACCAGACAGCAGATCCTGAAAAGTCCTAGAGCGAAATTCTGCTCAAATCACATCATCAGCTTTCAAAAGCGATTCAAAAGGAGAAGATCAGCAGAGCATACCCCCATACTGTGCATCCTTTGGTTGGAAAGTGATCCCTCCTGCAGCTCAGAGCTGAGGAAGAGGGAATTTTACTTTAATTCTCATGAAGTACACAGAGAAAAGGAGGGAGGAAGTGAGGGGAAACTAGTGCTGATCAGAGGAACTACTAATGGAGCAGCAGAGTTTGAAGATGTCTGATCTCTTCTCTGCCATGAGAGCAGACAAAGTCTCAGATGAATTATGAAACACAGATCCCTGTCATGCCCCCCATGCAAGTTCAAGGGATAGCACAGTTGTGTACTCCTCACAGGGTACTCTGCCAATTTTCTGTTCATTCCCCACCTACTTTATAGAAAGAGATATTTTATATAATTTCTGCAGACAATACATACCTATTTTTACCAATTTTTCTCTGATATGCTCAGGTCAAGGGTGGCTTTAAAGTATTCCTTGAGTTTTTGCACTGTCAAGGGAGGCCATTGGAAATCATTATACTGCAAGCTCTGGTCTGATTTGAACATTTTGAGTTCCAAGAAATGTTCTCTCTACCCTGCTGTCTGCACACCTAACAGCCACAGGAGTCATCTCACCTCACTTTCACTCATCTCCAGGGCCAACATCTGCATGCAAGCTTGTTTTCACCTTCTCCTTACAGTCATAGGAAAGAAAAAAGTCCTCCTAGGGAATGATTAATTTGACTGATTTCAAATAGCTGCCGTATGGTGAGATAATTAGGCCTTAGAAAAGTCTAATTATTTCTGTTGACTATAAAGGGAACCTTGATGATTCCTAAACATACAGAAACCTACTCTGGCTCTGGCATTTCCTGAGCTGCAGATCATCAACAGCTGGAGGAAAGACAGTTCCATGCTTGCCTTGTCCTTTTGCTTTTCCCTCAGCACCCAGCATCTACTGCTGCTTATGGACTAAATGTTCTCTCAGTGAAATTCAAGTTTTACCAAATGGTGCAACCCTTCTGGAGTATTCTCATCCCTGACTCTGTCCATGATACCTGCTGCAAGGCAGGCACTACAAAAAAAGTCTTCAAACATACCCAATCTCCAGGTAAGGGAAGTGTGGACACTGCTGAAGGCTGAAAAATCCAACTTGGATTTTTCTCAGGCTCTTGACTTTCTCAGCTCCAGCTCGGATCTTTCCCAGGCTGGGGCCTTTTTTCAGAGACAAAACAAGGGAAGGGAGAATGAATAACACAGATAAACACCTGGTGTTGACCTCTGAGCTATGTGAGTATCTCGTGATGTTTTGCAGAAAGCATGTTTTCAAAGAGGTGTTGCCTTCTTGGACCAATGAGCCTTTTCTATTTTGTTTTGTATGATCTATCTTATATAAATGTGATGGCTTTTCAATAAATCTCTTCTTCTTGCTGCTTTGAAGAAGTCGTGTGTGCTGCTGCATTAATTGCTGTTCCTAATCAGTGACAGGTAGGAAGCAATAACCCTTTGAGAGCTGCAAGTCTGCTTGGAGAGTGTATTCTTGATGTGTAGCATACAGACATTCTCTGTGATTGCTTTGTGCATGTGGGAAACACGGGCTAAGGGTGCACAGACCCGTGTTTGTGGAGTCTGTCTTCAGAGGGGTAGGGAAGGTGGGGCCCCCTACCTGCCTGGCTTTTCCAATGAGTCAGCTGAAAGAGACAATTTATCCATCTGGTTGTTTCTTCCCTGTCCACTAAGACAAGGCCTCTGGGAGCCAAATGGCAGGGTTTCAATTGACATCATGCTGTGGATTGACTGTGGTTTACCACCATGAGCCCACCAAGATGCTATCTCACTCTTCCTCATCACAGCAGGAGAAAATACAGTAAAAACTCATTGGTCAAGTTACAGACAAGGACATTACTCACCATGTACCTTCACAGGCAAAACAGACTTTTCTTGGGGAAACTAATTTAATTTCTAGATAATTAATACAAAAATAGGATGGTGATAAGTAAAACAGATCTAAAATCACCATGCACCTACCCTTCTTCCCAGGCTCAACTTCCCTCATGACCCCTCCATGGCTCCCTCCCTGAGCGGTGCAGGGCCATGGATGGGAGTTGTAGTGAGCCCATGGCATTTCATCTCTGCTGCTCCTCCTTCAACATGCTGCTACCCTGCTCCAGCATGGTGTCCCTCCCACAGGACAAAGCCAGATTTGCATGAATCTCTCCAAGGTGGGTTCTTGCCATTGGCTTCAAGAACTGGTTCAAAGTGCTTTTTTTTTCCATGGGCTGCAGTCCTTAATGAGCAGACAGCTCAAGTGTGTGTTGATGTCTCTCAAACCCCTCAAGAGGACCTGATCCTGCGGGCTCCTTTTGATAAGCCACAGTTCCTGCCTGTTCCACCATGGGCTTCATCATGGGCTGCAGAGGAATCTCATTTCTGGTGCTTGGAGCACCTCCTCCCTCTCCCTCACTGACCTTGGTGTCTGCAGGGCTGTTTCTCTCACATTTTTCTCATCCCCCTCTCTCTCTGAATAGCATTTTTAGCCCTTTTTTCCATATGTTATCACAGAGGCACCACCAATATTGCTCCTTTGCTCAGCTCTGAAGAATGGCCAGTTCATCTTGGAGCCAGCTGAAAAGGGAGCTTCTGTCTTCCTGCAGAATCCACCTCTGCAACCCACTTGCTATCAAATTCTTTTCATTTAGACAAAATATACTTCACCAGGGCCAGGATTTCCATCCATGTATTTTCCTAGATTTGCCAGTCTATCTCTCTCTCTCTCTCTCTCTCTCTCTCTCTATTTATCCATCCATCCATCCATCCATCCATCCATTCATCCATCCATCCATCCATCCATCCATCCATACATCTGTCCATCCATACATCTGTCCATTCATATATCCATCCCCTCTTTTTTGCACTCCAGGCTCTTCTCTTGGGCATATTTTTTCTTTATTCCTCTTCATAACCTCAATTTAGGGCTGTAGTAATCAGCCACAGGTGCAAAGAGTACAGTTTCACAGTCCTTGCAAAGAAGAAAGTGATAAATTAATTTTCCACGTCTCTCTGCAACGTGCCTTTTAGGTTCCTTATCAGGGCAATACTTCATCAGCACTGGTCCCTTTGCTACTGTCAGTTATTTCAGGAATGCTATGAAATTAATGAGACTAATGGCTTTTGTTTCTTTGTTGTTTGGGTTATTTTTTTATGTGGGCTTTTTAAAGGTATAATTTGTTTAGAGGTGCTTTTTAGCCCTCATAACTCCCATTGCACAGCTCCCATTATGTGCTATGACTGCCCACGGCCTTCTTTTGAAAAAGAATAATTTGGGAAGCAGATATATGCAGTCAACCTCCCCTCTGAGGAAGCTAAATGGAAAATCTAAATTAAGCTGTTTCAGAAACACTTTCCATACAGAAATTTTTAAATGTGATTTAACAGACAAGGTTAACAGGCATTTCAGGATGGCTACAATAAAATCACAGGTGTAGCACAGTATCTTTAACCCTATTCTGTCATTCTTGGTTGGATCATGAAATAACTTTGCAGCTTTCATTTTGCTGTGGAATTGGGTCTTTCATGCCTTCATCTTATATGCATATATATATATATATATATATACACATCAAAGTTCTTTGCATAAGCATTTAAATTAATATATGTATACATAAAAATTAATGGAACCAAAATGTGAATGTCACTAACCAACATAATCCCAAGAAGACAAAATACTTGATGTTACCTCTGACTTGGCTTTTTTTCCTCTGTATTTCCTATTCTGTTGAAACTTTCATACTTTCATTCCTAGTGTAATTTAAGTATTTGGTAAATTTTCAGCAGACAAGATTTCTTAGACTATGGAGAGCATGAACTACATGTTCTACGGTAGATTAGCAGTTTTAAGGCAGTGGTGGGAGGAAGTCAGGATTTTTCTTTTTCTGTATAAACCTATCTTCAGGATTAGTGTCAGGTTTTATTTTGAAAGACTGTTATCTTAAAATTTTCTTCTAGTGTTACAGTTGTCTGTGTCAGAGAATCTCCAAGAAAAACTTGCCTAGAAGTCACTGCAACTGCTTTTCCAGCAGAAAGAAGGAGCTGCAAGAAGGAAAGTATTCAGAGGTTGTATTTGGGTCCTTGCTATCCACCCAGAGGTATATGGGATGCACTGAAGTCTATTTGAGGTGCAGACTCCACAAAAACTTTTATGGATATGAACACTGACCGATGTGGTCATGGAGCTTCTCTCACTGCTAGGATGTTCCTGTGGAAGCTACCTTCATTCTCTGAGGAGACAAGGAAGAAGGAAACTGTACTGGTGGAGGCTGAGTTATTGGTACAGCTGACCATTTTTAATTTTGCTTCTTCTTAAACATGAAAGCAAGGAAGAACATGTTCTAGGACACTTACACTAAAGTAGCCATGACAACTCCTTCATTCAATTATGCTCAAACACATGCACACATATATATATATATATATATATATATATATAATTATCTGGAAAAGTGATCTAATTATCTATAGCAGATCCCTAGCCTGTATATTCTTTTTCCTTGTATAGGAAAGTGTCTATCATATCACAGGTGATAGCAGTCTGCAACAGAGCCTCATCACATTAATAAAAACACAGCAACACCAAACAAAGAATTCTTCCTTCCACTTCAATGCACAGTGAAATATCTCCCAGTGTACACACACAAACATGCAAATAAACCTATAGTAATGTATAAAAATAAAATACAGTGGGGGATGAGCTCCTTTGTACTCATGTAGTAGGGAGTGTGTAGCTACAGACTCATTTTACTTAGATTTGAATTACATTTACAGTTGGAAAACATTAGCAAGCCACATCCCAAAGTCTGTGCCTGCTCCTTTAGCATGATCTTCCATGAGAAGGTCTTTCTGCTCACAGACAGGGGATATTCCTTGGCTGATGTGCCAGTAAACTTGTCTGGCTAAGCACTTCATATTGCTCAGCTGATGTCTTATACAGAGTCACAGAATCCTGGAATGGTTTGGGTTGGAAGGGATCTTAAAGATCATCTAGTTCAAACTCCCGTGCCATGGGCAGGGACATCTTCCATTAGACCAGGTTGCTCCAAGCCCTATCCAGCCTGGCCCTGGACACTTCCAGGGATGGGGCAGTGTGATGGTTCTTCCTTTCCTCTCCTCCACACACGATTCTTTAAATGACTGACCTTAAAACACTCACTCACAAGAGGCAGCCTCTGGGAAACCTCTATCAGTGCCTTCCTCACCACTCTCACAGGGAAGAATTTCTTTCTAATATGCAGTCTAAACCCACTTTCTTTCAGTTAAAAGCAATTCCCCCTTGGCCTATTCAACTACCATTTTACTCAAGCATCTTGTGATAGCCTTCCTAAGTGCAAGGTATAATTACAATTGTAAGAGTAGGATTACTGTGCAGAAAGATCAACGTTTTAACCACAGAAATATCTGGATATGCTCTGAGTAGATGAATACCTACTCTCCCACCAAAATAAGCTTACTGGACTGGCTAAGAACTGAGTTGCACCAAGGAAATTCTAAAGGAAAATTGTGCTAGTCCAGAGACTTAAATGCACAGTAGTGTAACAAAATAACTTTTTTGCTAATATATTGTGAATTTTATATAAAGAATAACAGAAAATAAAGACAAACACTGAAAACTCAAGGCAGGATGTTGAGAAATCATGACAAGGACAGTTTTAATATTGTGAAATATTCAGAGGAATGCAAAAGCACTAAAAGAGGCTGAAAGATATTTTTATTTTGCCTTCACCAATTTGAGCTGGCTGCTAATCTGGGAAGCAGCCAGATTTTTATTTTCCTTCTCTTGTGCCTTGTAAACACTTACTTATTTAGTTAAAATGCAGAGATTGTTAAAAACACTTTACCAGATGCTTCCCTGGGTTCAAAACACAATTGCCTTTGGAACTCACATTTGGTCTTTTTATTCTGCTTATGGTAATTTAGTAAACCTATGTGATAGCAGTTAAATGCTCAAAACCTCACTGCTAAGATGTATGCTCTAGGTCAAGTGTATCCTCAGAGACTGTGCCCAGGAAATCAGGGCTATAAATATAGATACCACAATCTAAAATAATATAAGGAGAACCTTACTGAGAACACAGTGTATATGACAGCCTGAAACAATATACAAAATTCATTCCTATTTTATTATTTCTTTTGTGTCCATAAAAGCAAATTAAAGGAGATATCTGCACAGAGCTTTGAGTATACAGGTCCAATCTTGAAACTACTGTAAATGCTCTAACAAATTTAAGGAACTCTGACTAGGATGGGTGTTTCTGTGCTGCTCCTCTCAGCCTGTTCCACTACAAGAGAAAGCATTACTCTGGAGAATATTCAAGCCAAAGGGTGACTACTTGTAATTCAAATGAAACGCCTTCATACTTCATCAAGGAAGGAGAAGGGAGTCACAGAAATGTCACTGTCAAGAACTATCTTTCTTTTTGAAAAGATATCTTTATGCTGAATTTTTAAGGGTCAGGGGGAGGATTGCCAGTTCAGTTGCTGAGTTATTGAGATCTGATGTGTCTGTCAGGGTGCTTTCATGGCAGCTGTGGACCAAGAAGACAATGAGGTGGGCTGTTTTTACTGGAGACCAAACCTCTTTCCAAGTGAAGCAGGCCAAGACCACACGTCCTTTTGAACTTTAGATCTCTAGTCTGTGTTGTTGCTGTCAGCTTTGGCAGGGAAATTAATTTTGTGGTGGAAATTGCTTACTTAACCTACCTGAATCACTTCATGCAATATCAAGAAATACTGATACCTGAAAAAGCTTTCCATGACCTGTTGATACCCTATGAACTGACCTCCAAGGTAACAAGGTGATGTATTTCTCTTCTCCAAATAAGAAGTGTTAATGGCAGAGAAATTCAGTGATCACCTAAAAACCACACAAGCCTGATTAGGAAGAAGAGAATCTGCTTTTCCTGTCTCACTCAACTGATGATTCCCTCAAACTCTGAATGTGCAAATCATTTTTTCTAATGGAATAACTGATTATAAAGGAATCTGGAGAGATTTTATTATAATACCTTAAGATTTGTAGCCCACTAGTAGATAAGAGGCAGACCAGACCTCCATCTTGCAATTTAGGTAAAGTAGTTTCTAGACCTCATTTTCAGAAATATATCAAATGGAAATATGAGGAATAGTAATGACTGTCCCCTCCACCTCCATCTCTTGCATACATATTTCACTCCTCCCTATCTCAACTTCAAAGATTATCATATGCATTTCTGTAATGCTCAGAGCCCCAGTCTGCTGTGGGTATCCTTGAAGGAACTGGCTTGACAATGTGAATATTTTTTTTATACCATTTAACAAAATATCCCTAAGATGGCATTTCATGACCTGTAATGATGTCTTAAAGATGAAGACTGCCCTGCACTTTGAATTTACCATATGATTTTCCTTCTCTTCAAGTAATGAGACCAAAGCAAAACAAATTTGCAGTTCCCATTACTGATTTTGTCCAGGAATGAAGGGATTAAAAAACCCCACTATATTTCTTAGAAGCAAGGCAGTAACATTACTGATCATGACCCCCTGAAGCTGGAGGCCTTGTTATAAGTAATTTCCAGCTGTGCTCCTAGTGGATGCTTCCACCCTGGTCCAGCAGGATCCCAAAGGGCATGTCTACACTTCAGCTGCTGAGGCACCCTTAGATTTATTGTCATAACCAGGAGTGTGTTCTCTGTAATGAATAAACACTGCTAGGACTCTGTCACTTTCTGATTACATCAGTTAACAGATGGACATACAAATTTGGGTTGGCACCTGCTACTGCACAGTTTCCCCCCTTGTTTTCCCAAAAGGGAGAGAGTTTTGTTTGATCTTGGGTGTTTAAGAGTAGAATCAGACCTTCACAACTCGTAAGTAAGGAAACACAAGTGTCTGAAAAGATAATGGTTTGCACAGCCCTGGAAAATACAAATGTAGATTGTTTTAAATACAAATAAACTCCAGCAAGCTCAAGCAATTAGCTTGGCACAGCCCTGAAATGTGTTTAATGGCTGAGTGATCAAAAGGTTTTCCATCAACTTTAGCTGAATGAAACTGGTAAGTAAATCTTTCCTTCCACATAATTTTCTGAAGTTTGAAGTGACAAATTGGACTGAACTCAATTAAAGCAGCAGGTTCTGTATGTTTAATTGCAAGCAGTGTCTCTGATTGTGAAGGAATCCAATTCAGAATGAAAACACAGATGTGGCTGTGGCGGAGCTCTGTGAAACACAAAGAGGCGAAATGAAGTTCAATCAGAAAAAAGTTACAGGCAATGTAAAATTATGTATTCTGCTGTACTTCTGGAGCACTAGCTGTAGGCAAGTATTAGAATATGAAATTGGGAAATGTTCACCTAGCTACACCTCTGCAATCCAAAAAATGTTATGTGTAGAAAGTAAGTAAATATTTGTAAAGCAGCTTGACTGTGGAAACCACCAGAAAATACTAATGGTATTTTCTATTGCTATGCAATGTCACTTCAAAGAATTAGCTGTAGCATCAGCTAGACTAATATTAAAAGGAAAAGTTTGTGCTAAAAATGGTAATTAAAGAATGACTTTGTAATAGGACACTCAGTCATTATGGGGGAAGTGCTTAGGGGGTAAATTTAGTATTTAGTCCTTCAGTGCACACACATGGCTCCCATTGATATTAATGGGAGCCATACACATGTTCAAGGGCAGGTTTCAACCTACACCAGGAAAGCTAAACTAAAAAGAAAGCAAATCTAGCAGATCAAGTTATTCTTCAAATTGACCCAGGTGAACACCACATGTGCTAGCATTTTAAGCCCTGCACCCAGTGAAAATTAGAGTTGTTAAATAAGCAATGGAATCAATTTTAAGCAATTGCAGTGTGTATTTATAGAAACAGCATCTCCATCAAATGTCTAAACAACTAAAAAGGGACCTATTAGTGTTTAATTTTGGTCCTTGGAAGAAGATGATTTCCATAGTAAGGCAAGTGTAAGAATCATTTTAGAACCTCAGCAGGGAATTTCTGTACAGCCCATGAGTTCTGTTTGAAATTGGGAGCTTTTTATATGTATCTGTGTCAAACCACAGACACTGTTTTGGATGTGGGATTTTTTGTCCTTTAACATCATGGTTGGGGGTGAATAGTGAGGCTGTTGTTAAAGGGCTAACCTATCAAAAAGAATAGAAAGATTAAGAAAAAGAAAAAAAGAGTATAAAAGAAAAAAGGCCAAAACACCAAAGATAATGTGGTAAAACAACTAAGGAGATAGCCTCTATTTGAACTGAAAAGATAATCCTCAGAAAGCAGAATGAAACCTTCCAAAACAGAGAAAAAGAACTAGTTAAATATAAAAGTATAGTACAACAGGACAAAGGGAGAAAAAAAATCAAGAATGCATTGGTAAAACCATAAAAATGAAAACTTTTTTTCCCAGCATGCTAGAGTTTCTAGGTCTGAGATGATCAAGAAGTAAAAAGATCATACAGAGAAGATTGGGCTATATAAAAAAAGAAATCTTCACCATAATAATCATTGATAAGTTTGGGGAGATTGCCACACCAGAAACTTTCCTTAAAAAGAGGTCAATTTGAATAGTTGCTTCAAATTAGACTATCAGTAGATAGTCAAATTTTAGAGGGAATCAATAAAATTAACAGTATTGTATCACTAGGACCAGATGGTATTCATCCAAGAGTTCCAGAAGAACTGAAGTATGAAATTGTCATTATTAATTATGTTGAGTAATTATTTTTTTTGCCTAAAACAGAGTCACCAGTACAGAAACAGGATGCTAATGAGGAAAAAAAAAAAAAAAAAAAAGGAAAAGGAAAAAAAAGATTGTTTTTCTTCAGAGGAGATATTGGAAAAAAGCAGATGATAAAATTGTACTGGTCAATTTGATAAAAGCTCTAATATAGAATGGAAACAGGATACACATGGAAAATGGGAAATAATGGAAAGGGATAATTTTTTGGGGGAGGGTAAGATTGTGATTCCCAAATATGTCAGAGCTCTTGTTATTTTATAAGTTTTTTTAAAACACAATTTTCATTATATTTTGCCTCCTGCTGAGTATCTTCCTAAGGGTAGAGGACAGTGAGAGAAGAGTAATCTCTTCCTGAGGAGGGTATACAAGGAAAGAGAACATTGGAGGCTTTCCAGGGTAGGAAGAAGGCACTGTCAGAGTGAGATTTCATTATTGTCCACACTTCCAGATCTCCAATAAAACCTTGGTAAACTTGTCTGAGAGGTGCAAAGGCAGTGGACTTCATAAGGCATCTAGACAGGGTATGTGCTGGCATAGGCGAGGAGCAAGCAGTCTTCTCTTGTAAAAATATGTACTCTATGGGCTGGCAATAATATTTACTGCTTTTAAAACTTTGATGACAATTTTTTAAAATGCCTTTTATGAGGAAGCTTCAGAAGTGGCAGGTGATGATGAATAATGAGATCAGACAAGCTTGCCCACCCATGGCAGTTCATTTTTCCTATGTTTCCCAGGCATCTGCAATGGCTGTGTTAGGGAAGTATATCTAGGCTTATTCAGGCATATTTCCCCTTAATATCTGTTCAGAAACTTCATGCCAATTTGTTCAGTCCCTTTTTGATTCTTCTGATGTTATCTGCCTTTATGACCACTCAGTAAGAAAGTGGCTGTAATTTCCTGCTCAGAGGCTCAAGAAGGGCTTTTTTTCCATGTTAAACTCATCTTCTGCATGCTCTGGTTGTGTCCACCCAGCTCCTGTATTGCTAAATGGCAGAATTTCTAAATTCACTTTACTCACTCTCTT
Organism: Muscicapa striata striata; assembly: GCA_030060385.1. Classification (NCBI taxonomy): domain Eukaryota; kingdom Metazoa; phylum Chordata; class Aves; order Passeriformes; family Muscicapidae; genus Muscicapa; species Muscicapa striata. The sequence goes on along the minus strand of JAREIS010000195.1, from coordinate 1,111,966 downwards.
CATGATTTCAAGTCACCAGACCCCCTGATCATTTTAGTTGCCCTTTTCAGTTTCTGGTCTACGTACACTGTACCCTTCCTGACCTGGGGAAAAGAGACCTGGATGTAGTATCCACAGTGTGGGTGCACACCAGCTTTACAAAGCAGGGATATAATGCACCATGTCTTATCTTCTGTCCTCTTCTGATGACAATGTAGTTGACCTTTTTGGGTCTCATTACCTGTTCAAATTATTGTTTCAGGAAAATATCCATAATTACTTGAATATTTCCTCGCAAGTGCCTTTTCTGTGTGCCACATCATATTTCTGTGCTTCACAGTAGTTTCTCTAGATTCATTCATTGCCTTATATGTTTGTTTTTTTTTATGTAGGAACTCATCTGCTAGCTTGAGGTCCCTTTGCTCAGTTTTGTTAGGTTATAAAGCTTTTGACTACCTGTAGAGCTTAATATATAATTGGTAATCATAAATATTTCACCGTTTTCTGCTTCCTCAAGGGCCTTGATGACAATATCAAATAAATCTGACACCAGTCCTGGGGCATCCCAGTGCATACTATGCTCCATCCTGAAAAGCAGCAAATAAGCCTTTGCTACTTATCCTTGTCTTACCTTTCAGAATTGTTTCCTCTATTCCCATAGCAGCTTATTTTCTTTAATAATATTTGACATAAAGGCTTACCAAAGATAGGCTTTTTATTTTTAGTTTTTCTCAAAATCTGTATACATTATGACCATTCTATCCTTTTTTATTAAGGTGCTTGCAACTTCATGTTAAAATAGCAGCATATAGTAAGACAGAATTTCCCTTTAAAAAAGTTAAACTAATTCTTTCCTAAGAAAGTAATGCTTATCTGTGTGCTCACTGTACAATCTCAATGTTCAAAACAGAATAAGATCCACCTCAAGTGTTTAAGACATGAGGAAACAACAAAATTGATCAGAAACTAGTCAGCCTACTAGACTGGGATATGAGAGAAATAGCAGTTGCACTGAATGACAGTATTATTATAGTTTTATATCTTTTAGCAAATTAGATGAAAGAATATTGAATTTGCTGCTTCAGATCTGTTAGACAAAAAACAAAACTATTTAATATAATTTAATATTGAAAGTATATATGACCTTTACTTATCTCTCTTGTAGCAGCTGAAAGCTCCTTGACTGGATGAAGGCTGAGTTGTTTTTTACAACTTTACAGTAACCAAACCAGTCCTAAATCTGAAGTAGTTTGTTTATCACTTATTTGGTGCACCTGTGAAATTTCCTTGTCAACAGTTTCTGCTTTAAAGGATGATACTAGATCTTAGTTGTGAATTTAGATATAGCTTATCTGAGAGGAAGATTATATTCAGAACTGAGGACACTTTACATCTGAATAAGAGTTTCCACATGGGGTTTTAAGATGCTTGAACTGTGATGCTCCAAGTTCACACCTCCAATTAGTCTGAATTAATTTTCCTAAGTGTCTAGATGTCAGCTGGCTCCAGAACTCTAGATATAAACAACTTCACACTCTGGCAAAGCCTAGATGTAAACTTGACAGCTTGGATGCATTTCTGTTGACTTGAAGCCAGGACTTGAAGCAGACAGAACAAATTAATGTGTGAAATACCCTTAACCAGTATTTCAGAATTTTGAGAAACAAGTTTTACCAAAAACTGCTTGGAAAAGTCTGAACCCTATTTCGACAGTTATCATGTTTTAATAAGGTTTATCTAAGCTCAGCCTCTGGAAACCTTGAAGTTTAGCGTCTCGATAAAACTTGTTTCTTTCCATATCTGCACATTCTGTGCTTAAACAGGCTTGGCACACTTCACATCAGCTAATGCTGCATTAAAGAGCTGCATATGACACAAAAATGTCAAAGGCAGCTTTATAATGTAATGAAAATGCTCTGAATGGAGACTTGGAAAAAGATTCCTTTGCTGTTACTTATTGGTACGTGTAATACTGCACCAAGAGATATCAGAGCTTTGATCTTACATGCACCTAAAAATATCCAGCTTCAATAGAGCACTCAAACAATTCTTCTCCCTCACAATGAACCCATATGTTCTTTCAGCACAAAAGAAAATTAGCTTTTACTGCTCAAAATTAAATGCTAGAGAACAAGCCAAATATAGGTCATTTCTAGCAGGGCTGTGATCCTGTTAGATAACAGACAGCTAAGAAGGCTCAGGTCCGGGCAGCACATGCATGGAAGACAGCCAGAGGGTTGAAGAAAGCTGTAATTTGGCAAATAAATTGGAAATGTGATGGAAAAGTGATGCAACCCAGTGTTGCACTGTACCCTTACACTGTTAAAAGGCAACTTCTCAGTACAGAGGCAGGACACACTGGCATGAAAACTTGTGGTCACTAATGATGATGTAGCACTTGTACAGGAGGAGTTTTATTAGCCCTGGTGTCCCAGATGTGTTGCAATTTCAGTAATGATATTCCACTGACCTACATTTCTCTTGCAGTATGAGCTGGCTGAGGCTTTCCTCCTGTTTGTGCCTCGGTGACAATTTATTATTGCTGTGTGTTGACAAACAGCTGTTGTGCTCTACCCAGGAGATGTGTGTGCACTGCACACAGCATCCAATAGCTGTGATATAATATGCCCAGAACAAGGGGGATTGGACATATGGTGGCTCTGCACCTTTCTCAGCCACCATGCCTTTTGTCATGTCTGTACAGCATGATGTGGCCAAAATCTGTGTAAGGGTCTTTGGGACCTCATGGGACACTGCTTTATGGGTCAATCCTATTACTGGGATATTTAAATGACAATAGGAAGAGCCTGTATTGTTTGGTATAAAAATTGTTTTATGTTTGTTTAGTGGTCAGGTACTAGAACAGGCTGCCCAGATAAGCTGTGATGTCCCATGCCTGAAACTGTTCAAGGCCAGGTTGGATGGAGCTGTGAGCAACCTGGTTTTGTGAAAAGTGTCCCTGCCCATGACAGAAGGGTTGGAATTAGATGATTTTGAAGGTCCCTTCCAACCCAAACCATTCTATGATAATTTATTTTGTATAAGAATTTCTACACTTATATTAAAAAAAAAAAAAAAAAAAAAGAATTTCACTGCAACAATTTTTTGGATAAAAATGTTACTTCCTGCTGTGTTTTCTACACATGTAAACAGAGGTACAAACCTCTTCCAGCATCAGCTCATTGTTACACTCATCTACTTTTCAAGCCAGACCAGCAGTTACGGTTTGACGTGTAAGACCAAAAGCTCCAGTGGTCATTGCCTATGAAAGTGGTTTGAAATGGACAGCAAACTGATTGCCAAGACAAAGGTGAAGTGAGGTACTTGCAGTGACTTGGGAGCAGTGAAGCATTACCAGGTAGGAGTAAGTGAGAATATAAAAGACAACGGAGAAGGCAGGAGACAAGAAAGATGAAAAAGAGGGCAAGGGGGTCTAATGAAAACTTAATGGCTTTGTGCTGGTGAGTGGTGCTCCTCTGTCACAGCAATCTTCAGTGTGAAGCAGCAAGACTCTTCTTGCTGTATGTAATCATGCCAGGGAGAGCACATAATAAATAGGAAGAGACAAGGCTGTATGCATTCACAATAAAGCCTTATTCTTGAACTTCCACTTTGCAGAAAATATCAACTCAGAGGCTAATCTAAAGTTTTGGTAGGGCTGAGTTCTGTCAGCAGGTGTACTCCCTGACAGTGTGGAGCACAGAGCCATGGATGCTGAGGGGGTGGCTCAGCCACAGGATTCAGAAACTTTCTCCTGTCTGTCAAGAGTTAAATGTCTCCTCCATGCTGGCTGAGGTGGTCCCAGCTGATTCCTGTGAACGGGCTGTTTCAAGGCTGACATGAAATTAATTTGTCATCCTAAACCAACAGCAGGTCAATTGAATATCTTCCCTCCCATGGTGAATGATGCAAGACATGACAGAAAGAAAAAATAAAAGGAATATGGAGCACCTGTCTCCTCTGCAGAAATGATGTCTCTTGTGGGACTTTTTCAGTGCCAAATGACTGCATTTTCCATGCACACATACTTGGAAAAAGGCTTCAGTTTACAGTGCAGCCACAGCCAAGTAACTTTTAAAAGTACGGTGAAAAAAGGGAGGAAGAAATCAAATAAGGTAAAAAATAAATATTGAGGTAAGTCAGGAGCATGCAGCAAACAGCCTAGTTTTCTATCACCAGTTCTGGCTGAGTAGTGTTTTCACTTGGGCTACACTCTGGAGTATGACCTGGCTGTTCCTATTACACTTATTTCTTCTAGGGAAATGAAATATTAGCCTATTTTCTTAACTTGTGTATTAAGAAGACAAGTTAATTTTTCACCCCTGTAGTGAATTATTATATGATCAGTTTATATGAGAGATGTCCCAGGAGTAAGAAAATGAGTCATAACTCAAAGGAGGTGAAGCTACATGTGAGTAATGAAGAATATGAAGATCATTCTTTCCCCTCAGTGCCTGCACTGGCTTGTTCTGCAATTAAAAGGGCAGGGGAATAGGTAAATACACAGTTGAGCCACGAGTCATCTCTGTATGCTGTGATCTCTGGGAAAAAGTATTACAAAGTTTATTTTTGTTGGAAATGAGCATGTGCAGCTATAAAACACATTAAAAGCCCTTCACTTTCTACCTATGGTCTTCATTAGAGTTCCAGGTTGTGGAGCAGCTCTTACAGGAGAGTTTCCTGAGGACATGACAGTGACTCATTTCAGAGCTCTGTTCCTCTCCATTCCTATGTGCCCACTATCTCTTCCTTGGAAGATTCAGAAAAAGTTTGCTCTGTAAACTCAGCTTCCTAAAGACACATTGAAAATGTATTCTAAGCCCTCACTATTATGGATGTGATCTGTGTGGTACAGGGGAAACTCCAGACTGAGTGGAAATATGTTTTTAAATGTCCTGAGTTGCCTTAGTTCTCCACCACCTGCCCACAGGCTGCCCATTTTCACTGCTTAAAATTCCTTCCTTACCCATCGAGTTGCTTGAAGTACGGCAGTCAGGGTCTGACCTGTTCTTGCTGCAGGTTTAATTCTGCAAGGTGCAAAGACCTGATTTCAAGATCCCCACACTTCTAATGTTTATTCCAGCATAGCTGCTATTTGGAATGCTGTAAAGAAGAACCTTCATTTTCTTTTCAGTATGCCATAAAATCGTGGAATCTCTGAATGGTTCGGGTTGGAAGGGTCCTTAAAGATCATCTAGTTCAACCCCTGCCATGGGCCAGGACACCTCCCACTGGAAGGTTGTTCAAAGCCTTCCACCCTGGTCTTGAATACTGCCAGGGATGTATTCCAAGCCCCCTGCAGAGGAATTTTTTTAAAGCACTGATAGAAACTGCACCTGTAAAGTGCACTCCTCTAAGCCACCAGATATCTGCAATATTTGCTTTTTGATGTAATAAAGCTGATTTTTTTTTTGAGGTATGTTGTCTTTGTTTGAATTGTCTTCTGACCAGGGCAAGATAACCTCAAGGACATCTAGTTTTCTTGCTGTTAGAGAGTTTGGGACAAAAGGTCTTTGCTCTCTGAAGTTTAAATGTCCCTGAACCCTTGGAGGAATGTGTCTCCACCAGTAGTCTCAACTTCTCCTCTGTTGAAGCAGTGTTTCTTAATAGTCTTCTTGATATCTGCATTAATATATTGGCTAAATTTGTTATAAAGAAAGGATGCAGATGCAAACAGCCACTGATGAGAGTGATCTAGACAGATTGTCTGCCAAGTTGTATCCAGTTCACTGATAATTCAGTATAAATCCATTTGCTCATCCCATTTGATAACATTTTACATACTATGCCACAGTGTGACTGTTAGAGAAAGAGGAGGAAAAGGAGCAGTAAGAAGACTTTCTCATAGACAGGACTCAGATTGGCAGCAAATTTCAAGAAAGGTTTGCTAGAAACCACACATCTGCTGACATCACTAAATGCAAGGGTTTGTCCTTCATGCTGTGAAAGCCAGCAGCTGCTGCCACCCCTCCATGAATACTGAATGAAAGAATTTGCTACAAAAGGGACCTCTCTAGATCAATCTAAAAATCAGTACCATAGGCCTGGAAGCAGATGTGACATGCAAAACTTGACACCATCAGCCCTACAAGGGTTTGTTCATTCTAATGATGCCTGATGGATTCTTCCTCAGCATGTGGAAAAGTGCTTAAACAGGCTTTAAATAGCAACATATCAAAATCACCAACTAAACAAGGCAGTTTCCTTCAACTCCTTTAGTATATTGGGTATTTGATACATTTTGGAGACATGTAATGCATAAAAGTTGCTTTTTTCCTTTGCTCTACAGATTTGGAATTAATCGATGCTAATATATCTCTGTGTGCACTTGGATGGTTTACTTTCCATCCACTGACATGAAGGATGCCTGTAGGTCATATAGGGCTTCTCCCATTTCTCAGGTACATCTGTTTGCTTAACACATTTTTCTTATTACAGGCTACTGATTTCACTTGTATTCCACAACAATTGCCCCTTGAGGTTAACAAATACAATAAGAACCATCTACTGTAAGTAACTTGAATTCTGAAGGCTCCTAGTAGCACTTTCCAGCTGACCTTATGCTCCTATCTGTATGATCAGTTCTCTTCAAAGTCATAATATTCCCTTCCAAGCAGCCACATTTTAACCCTGCATCTGAAAATAGAGCAGAGAGGTAAAGAATAAGCAACTGCTCAAATCTTCTTTAGCAGAGTCATCAAACCCACTTCAGAGGTCACCTGCAGTGACTCTTGTAATTCTAATTCATAATGTTAAAACACTAAACAATACAGAAAATAATGTTTTAATTTTTTTAAATAGAAGAAAGGATGCAGAATTCCAATGTATACACCTTTTGAAATTAATATATGCATTAGGAATTGTAGAATCATGGAATCATGGAATAGTTGGAACAGACCTAAAAGATCATCTCATTCCATGGCCCTTGCCATGGGTGGGGACACCTACCACTAGACCAAGTTTCCCAGAGCCCTGTCCAGGCTGACCTGGAAAACTTCCAGGGATGAAAATACGTACATATTCAATTGCAGGAAAAAACAGTGCTCCCCTAAAAACATTACATATACAGATTTTTTTAGGATACAATCTAGTCAAATTCTGTACTGCCTACTCATGTTTCATGGAGTATCCTGTAGTTGTTGAGGCTGTTGAGGCTGTTTTATTGAGGGATTTTTCCAGCATTTATGGTGAATGGCAAATCCATTACCAGGCAGCTCTCTAGAAATGGAGCCTTGCAATGTCAGAGAACATGAGATACTCTGACTGGGGAAAAACTCATTCAGCTTTAGCAGCCAGGCACAGGCAGGGCTATGATGCAGCAGGGCTGTGGCTCAGGCTCGATATCATCACTGGCAACAAAAGTTTTGCCAAGAAATCTGAAAATTTTGTTTGGCTTCATGCAGCAAGACTGTGGTCCAAGTGATACAAGCACTTCAAATTCTGTATTGCCACTCCCAATTTAGAGTATGTGTGGCTTGCACTCTCACTGCCACTGTGACATCTAAGTTAGGTCAGGGAGAGCCAGCAAACAACACCAAACCACAATGGAATACTTGCCATTGTGCTAGTTATAAGTAATATAAATTATTATAAAACATATTGTGAAGGTTTGACTATTACAGAAGTTGAACTCATTTTTGTGCTAGCTCAAGCACAAGATGAAATTCCAAATATTCACTGAGAAATAATAAGATGCAAAGTCTTTCCCTATCAGATAATTTTCAACCTATTCTCCCAAGTGGATTTTCGAGTTTCTAATACAGGGTTGACCTAAAAGCACAGTTTTCCTCTCAGCAGGGGGATTTTTGAGGCAGCACTCCATTATATAGCTGTTTATTTGCATGAATCTTATGGAAAAAAATAAAGTTGATCCCTTACATCTGTGCCAAACATCTCAGTTAAGTCCATCTTTTCAGAGACTCCAAGAAAGCAGACTGAAGGAAGGGGAAGTTGACCTGCAATGTGACTACAGCAGACTTTTTCCTAAATGCCAGACTAAAACTCACCCCTAGCTTGTAGACACTGTCTGGTTTACATCACGGTGTTCTGAATGAGCTCATTAATGTGTGGGATGCAGTGACACCGAGCTCAGGCTGCAGCTAAGATGGTGCTTCCTGTCCCAGAGAGATTACTGCAGCTCCAATACCAGAGCAACTCGTTGAAATTTTATGGCTTAAGCTATAAAGGAGGCAAGACTTACTGCTTTGGAACTCTGAGGAGTTATGGGAGCCTAATAAGTTACTGTCTCTTGGAGGAGATATTTTTGGAAGGTAACTGCCCATGTGCCTGCTCCTAATCTGTCCCAATTGCAAGGTAACAAAACTTAGCTTAAAAGTCTTCCAGAGAAGTTTAAGCTTCAATGCATGACATCAGTTTTAGGATGGGCCATGAGCATGCCCCACAACTGAGCCAGTGGCTCAGTCAGGGGTAATTTGTTAAGCCATGGTCATGCAGCTGCAGAGCTGTGAGACAGCAGCCTGTGATCTAACCTTTCCTTCCAGCAGCAAACCCCATGAATCACATCCCTGGCAGAAAGCATAAAGGGGAAAGGGATAATAGGAAACCGAGTAAACAGTGTCTGTGTCATGGCTGTACCTTTACATTTTAATTTTTAAATGGATGATTGTGGTACAGGCAGCACAAGCTTCTAATGTAGAAGCATGCAAATTAAATTAAGTACCGTTATCCTCTGCTTTGCTTACTTAAGGCTTTTCCTTACCTTTGCCAAAGCAATTCAGGCAAGAGTTAAAAGAAGGCATCTGGTCTTCACTAGCTGGCTTAGTTTCAAAATGATTTAGTTAAAACAAAGCAGTATTTCAGGTCTTCACAAGCTCCTAACTAGCTAAATATACATATTTTTGACACTATGCAGGCTTACTTCTACCCAAGCTTTCTGCAAGTAAGCGCCACACCTTCTATAGCTAAAGGACAATATCTATTGCAAGCAGATATTTAGTGGTTTGGATCTCTGTGTATTTGGCTTTGGGTTTATTGGGTTTTTTTCCTAAATGGAAAATCACCTTGAGACATAAAGGATGCAAATTCAGAATCATGGAATCATTGAGGGTTTGCGTTGGAGATACCTTAAAGATGGATCACCTAGTTCCTACCCCCTGCCATGTACACTAGTTCATTTTTTTAAACACTCAAAGCATCTATACAATCAGAGGATTTTAAACAGTTAAAGTCTTCATGGAAGGATAGCAATTATCTAGGTGGACTGTCAAGAGATTGCACTTTGAGATGGGAATACCTTCGATCTGCACAGATGATATTCTTGGAGTCAATCTTCCCACACAGCTTTCACCCTCCTTACAAACACCCCTTTTTATTAAATAGCTGGGTTATTTCATAACCACTGTTGCTGATTAAATCCATGTTTACTGGCCAAAAAGAGTCATGCCTACTCCATTTAGACCAGATGCAGCCAAAAGTTTTGAAGTTTGCAGAGTTTTCTTAAAAATTAAAAAAAATTAATCAGGTGTGTGGAAGAATTTACTGAGGACACTGCAAAGATATTTCAGGAAAACATAATGAACATAGCATGACCATTCTTCAGGTTTTACTCAGGATTTAGGATCTACAAATAGGTATCAGAAGATCAGGTCTAAACTATCCTTTACCCAATTATACTAGTTGCATGTAGAGGTAAAAAAACCCAAAAAAACCCATCAAAAACCAAAGAAATCCCGTTATTAGACATTTCCTTCCAAATCAGTGAAGACAAAGTTAATCAGGATTCATTAACACTGCTGTTCTGTGCCTCACTCCTGTGCAAATAAGAGAAAGACAACATGTAATGATGCAAATTTGTGATGTGATCAACCATGAAGAGAGGAGAAGGGGAAGTGATTGTTGAACCTTACTAATGTGAGGCTTTTTGGGGAGCAGTGTGAAATGAACAAAACAAGCTCTGGAAAGTGGTGTCCTACTGAGCAACATTTCCACAGGAGGAAATCTGCACCACAAGCAGCTGACTGTCTATACAGCTCATTCTCTCACAAAAGACTCCCTTAAAATTTAATAGGACTGGAATGAATAGAAATCTTTAGAAGGGTTGAAGACAAAATTAAGACAGAAGACTTTAAGACAAAGAGATGGAATAATCCCCTTTACATGAAATACTTAATGACTGAGGTCCTTTCTCTGCAATTTTAAGTTGGTCAGAGAATTTAATAAAGATTGCATACTTCAAGAAAGATTTCTGTAGGGAAGCTTAAATTCCTATAAGAAAGTTAATGTTCTTTTTTTATAGTCCATACTGCATTTCCAGGGAGCTAACAGAACATCATGGCTAAAATGACTAAAAACAGAATTGTTTTGCTTTGCAAAGTGGTTTGGGTGGTAACTCACATATACAATATAGCCACATTGTGTAAGGATTTACAGAACACACAGGGAAACCAAAATTCCATTCTGTGCCTTTAAAACCCTTCCAGGAAAATGTAGACAACCATAGTTAAAAGGACAAAGTCAAGGGGTTTGGCTGGTGAAGAAATTAGACAGGGAATGTTGCAAGAGTAAATAAGAGGAATTTGCTGAAGTCTCTCATTTCAGTAAGCCAGATAAATCAACTCCCTTGCATCTCTTCTGTAGCATTTATTTTCTTTTTTTGGTATCACAAGTGTTAGCTTCCTAAAATTTTTGCCCAGTTACAGGAATGATGTGAATAAAAATCTCACCACTTTTAGAAAAACAAAAAATTCTCAGGGAGAATATTTTTAATCCTGTTTTATTCCAGTCGTATTTAGAATAACAGAATATCCCAGTTGGAGGAGACCCACAAGGATCACTGAGTCCAACTCCTGGTCTTACACAGGACAGCCCCAAGAATCACACCACATGACTGACAGTATTGTCCAAATGCTTCTTGAACTCAGGAACACCAGGCTTGCTGACCACTTCCCTGGGGAGCCTCTTCCAGTGCCCAAACACCCTCTGAGTGAATAGTTTCTGAGTTCTGAAGTTTCTGAAGCTACAAAACACTTTTTCTCTTTGTGCCTCAGAAATACTCATTTAGGATGTAGAAGCACTTACTTAGTGTAGAATTACTGAAATAGGACATCAAAAAAACTAAGGAGATATCAAGTTTCTTACATTAACATCTGCATTTCCCTTGATGAGTACCTTCTCTGTTTCAGTAGATATCTTATTTGTTACTTTCAGGTTCATCTGTTTTCTAGTAGTTGAATCACCCACAATTAACACCTTAATTATGAAATGTCTTCTGCTTGAATTTCTCTCAATCTGGAAGGGAATTCCACTGGCTGCAAAAGTAGTCCTTATTGTTATAGTAGAGTCACTCATAAGGAGAAAAATCAGCATATCAAAACCAGTGGATACCAATACACAGGGTTTGTAGTTCTAGTTCCTCCAAAAATAGTAGGAGTTTGAAAACACTAATAGAAAAAAGAAATATTAGAATAATTTCATAGAACCCTAGAATAATTTTGGCTGTAACAGTCCTTAAAGATGATCTAGTTGCAACCTCCCTGCCATGGGCAGGGACACCTGCCACAGAACCAGATTGCTCAGAGCCACATCCAACCTGGCCACACCCAACTTCCTGGGGTGGGGCAGCCACAGATTCACTGGGCAACCTGTGCCAGTGCCTCACCACCCTCACAGTAAAGAATTTCTTCCTAATACTTATTCTAAATTTTCCCTCCTTCAGCTTATCATTCCCCCTTCTCCTATCATTGCAAAGCCTTATCAAAAGTAGCAATTCCTAAGGCACTGTGTATGGCATTTTTCTGAATGGACTTCATGTCACCTCGTGCAGTCAGGCTTATCAGCTGTGTAAGTGCAAGTGTCTACAATATTGGCCTTCAGCTGAGAAGACAGAAGGGACAAGTGCAAAATTAGTAAGGTCTGATAAAATGAGCAGTGTCAGAAATGAATTGCAGTCTGCATAATTTGTGTGATCTGCCCAGCTAATTATATTGGCATTCAATAGCCCTATCTAGTTAAGGACCTGTCAACATGTCTTCCAGAAAAACTTATTTGCTGGATTTTATAACATAGCTGTAAGGAAATAAATTCTAGGCTGGATCTTGACACACATGGCTAAGAACTTGAGAGGTATTGGTTTCTACCAAACAACAGACAAACTGCACTCAGCATTTCAATAGCCAGCACTGGCCAGTATGGCAAGACTGGAAAAATTGAGCATTTCTTTTTACTTACAGCAGGAGATAATTGCATTACTTGAGCTGGGCTATTGTGACTTTTAATGGAGGAAAACACCAGGTAAATAAAATAGATTTTATAGGTAATTTTTCACTTATATGGTAAGCAAATATCTTTTTTATCCTTTATTTTTATTTAATTTTTTTCTTGGATGTAGGTGAATTAATATATCGAGATCATTCTTTGTTCTTATACCCCTTCCTTTCTTCCTATCTTCTCCCTGCTATGGCTTTAATTTTTAAAATCTCATAATGAAACACTTTTTAATGTGCTGGCAAAATGATACTGAAGTTCACCTCAAAAAGTTAAATTTCAAAATCCACGCTGCTTACAAAAAAATCCTTAGCCTGGAAACACCAAGTGCAGACCATATCATCCTCTTGCTGGTACCAATCTGCTCAAATCTACATCTATGAGCACTTAAGGCAAATGCCAAGCATAGGAAAAAGCAAGTGAAAACAGCAATGTTTCAAACACGTGATGATGAAAAGCTATGAAAGAAAATGTTAGCTAGTTCAGTAACAGGTGCTGTCCCTGTGCTGCTTCACATTTCAGAAGCTTAACTCTTAATGTGTCTCACTGGTACTTATATTTATTGAACAAATGCATATTTCCCTGTGCCTTGGAAATATATTAGTTGAAATATTCAGGGTAAACAGAGCAGGAGAGCCTTGTTACTCTGGTGTTCAGTATGTATCACCAGAAGAAAAATGATGACATTTTTACATGATTTTGAGGTGTCAGTTAGTGATGTCTTCTTATCTATATTCATGCCTGTTCTTAACAATGTATTTTTCAGTGATTTCTGTTATTTACTTCCTTGATTTTTTAAAATGCATTTCTTTTCAATTTTCCATGGCAGTAATTTTCAGTGCCATGAATTTGTTCACTTCAATAGGAAATGAATTCTAGATATCATGCTTTGAACTCTTGCTCTGGAGAGACAATAAGGCCCCTTTTCATCTTGATTGCTCCTTGAAGTGTGTGGAACCCATTCCTATTGTGGCAAAGAAAATGGTGTTAGTTTTTACATAGAGCATGAAATGGCAGAAATGGAAACACACCTGAGGTGTTTCTGAGTAGCATTTACAAGGTACCTTTCTGGGCAGCATCCACCTAGATGATAATTGCTGGTGTTGAATCAAAGTATTACATTTCTTTGACAAATCACATTGGAAATACTTCATTTTTTGTGAAGTCACTTATTTTCAATGACAAGACTTCACTTTTCAAAGCTGAAAAAGTATTTGCTTTTTCTTACATTGTTCTTCCCTTCTCTTGTTGCCTTACAGAGGAAGTTTGTGGAAGGATTGACAGACAAAACCAAGGATTCAAAATTTTGACCTTGAACAGTGTTGCCTTTAAAAAACAATGCTAAGGGCTTAAATTAATAAAATGTTCAAGCAGGATTCTGAATGTAACCTTTCCTCTTAGTTTCTAAAATCAGAACCAGCAAAATAAATATCTCAGTCTTGCAAATTTCCTTAAGGTTTTTGAATTATTTTATCTCTTCAGGAAGCATTTCTCAGATGTTCCATCAGTTTTACCCCCTGGCTCCCTGGAGATTGAAGAGCTAATTGTTATTTGCACTTTCAGCAAGGCTTGTGCTGTTCTCCTGGCATCATAGTCATGAAGTCTTATTACAATTCTTGTTCTTCTTTTCCCTGAGACTATCCCAAAGGTCCCCAATGGGCGGGTAATGAATGATAATATGCTCAGGTTGCAGCCAGACTGTGTGTGTATATATACATATTTAGAAGACTGCTTGCAGTACAGAAGATTTAATAACATTCACATTGCTCTGGCTTCTTCTTTGACCCATGAACTTGAGGAGAAGTTACCTTCAGAACTGTATTCCTAACTCTTCCCATTTCTGTTCTGCAACGTCTGCTCTAACATGCAGACACAAGAGGTGTTCAAGCCAAGGTTGTTGAAAAATGTCAAAGATTTTTCAAGAAATTGGCTGCAATGACTCAAAAAATGATACAATAGGGGAATACATTTGGCTAAAACAACCTGCAGGAATTTTGACCAGAATTTTTGCAGAAAACATGATCTAGTGTCTAGGCTCTAGTTCAGCTGAAGAGAAAGACATGTGGATGTCTTTAATTTTCATAATCATGATAATTAGAAACAAAATATTTTTAAAGAAGAAAATATTAACCTGGAATAAATTCTAGCAATAGTAAACAGCTTACAAAACTCTTTTCTGTGAGTTAGCTATGTCTTATTTGGACAAACAGTTAAAGGTGTGATACAGAGAGGGCTTTCTGCACTATCCTGTTTCCATCTATAAACTGTGTTTTGTCATTCCCACAGCTGTGCTTAGAGTACTGCTAGGGCAAATGAGCACAATTTTTCCTTGAACAGGAGGTTCCTGAGCTGCTTTCTACTATCTCTTGCCAGAGACAGGATACAGGGCTAAAGGGACAGGTGGTTTGATCCCATAGTCACATATGATCATTCTTACAACTGACATAACTTGTCTGGAAACTTATTCAGTGAAACATCCTGGGCAGAGGGAGTTTACTTTGAGGCTAAGTCATGCCAGGGATATGGTTTATGGTGCAGCTCTGTCAGTAGAAGCAGCAGAGGGAGAGGGATAAGCAGCAATGAAGGGATGAGAGGAAGCTGTAAGAGTGTGAGGGTACAGAAATGTCTAACCTATTTATGGCAATGATTCTGATGGCAATATCTCATACAACTTCAACATTAAGTCATGGCTTTGTGCTGTAAGGTGCTTCATGGCAAAAACATTACAGCCTTGCTTCATCCCAGCTGTGCAACACCTCTGAGTTTCTGTACTAGGGTAAAGCACTTCACTCCTATACATCAACAGCTGTGATGGCAGTTGGGATGGATAAATGATCCTGTTTTTATAAAACAAACCACTGAAAAGCATTTGGCTTTTAAAATTTTTTTGTTTGCCACTGAATGAGAAGTATAGTTGTGTTCCCACCCAGAGCAGCCCCCAGGGCCTTTGGCTCAGCTGAGAGGATAACATGCTTCAGTGGGTAGACAGGGAATATTTTAAGTTCCTACTGACACAAAACCCTCTGCAAGGTAAAACAATGGCCTCTGACATGTAAAACAACCCCCAAACAACCCTGTTCGGTTCTGTAACCAAAACCACATTCAGAAGCTACATTATGACTTGTCAGAAGATTTCCAATCCATGGAAGCAACCCAAGAATTTATGTTTCATTGGGGTATAAGTCGTGTCTGTCTCTTAAAATATAATGTAAAATCCTGTATTTATTACTAAAAAGGCTGGATAAATTTGGCTTGATAACTGTCCTGTCCCTCCAGTTTCAGACTCCATAGTGACAGGCTCTCTGCATTCAGGCATCAGCCTTTGATCCCCATCCTTGACTGAAAAGCAAAGGGTAAAGTAGCATCTGTCAACTTTCCATTATCCCGTGGTGGTATCCTGATAATATCTGTTAGCCAGAGCTATGATGCCTGGGCTTGTATGTGCTCTCTTTGGATTCAGACCTGACCTACAAACACAACTTTGGAGACAGAAAAAGGGAATTCAGGACTAAAATTCAGTACAGAATGGGATGCTTGTACTGTTGTACTCAGAACTTAAGCTTAGTGTATTCAGTGAACATGTGGAACTGAATTAGGTTGGTCAAGCTTTCTTGTGCCATCCAACATGTTCTAGGGAAGCCAAAGTGGACACCAACTATTGGAGGATGTGACAGAGACATTGTAGAAGAGTTGTGTCTCCTGGAGGAGGAGGAAGCCTGAGGAGACCTTAAGGGGTATCACAGAGTCTGAGATCTCTACATTGGGAGCTGAGTGAAGCCTCTGATGTACACATAGATATTTCCAAGCAGCAACACAAGTATATTTGTTTTAAGCTGGAGCTGAGTCACGCACCAGATGTCTGTAAGAGAAGTATCTATGCAAAATATGAGGATACACTGAGATTCTTCTACGTCCTAACTTTGAAACACAGGGACATAATGCCAGTAGAATTCACCAAGGTAAAGCTTCAGGCTGAAAACTAGGACATACTGAAAGTATGTGAAAGATGTGCATACACGTGTATGTGTATATATATATACACACACACACACATATACACATATATATATAGGTATATATATATGGGTGGCAGCTTTTTGTAGTTCCTTTTAAATGTAGGTAGCAGATCAACATCCTCTCTCTCCAAACAGAGTGAAAGTTATCTCCTATGCATAAAACCCAGAAAAAGGCCTGTAGGCTACTATCTCAGCCCACTAAAAACATTGAATCAGGGATTTCAAATGCAGCTTAGCATTTCTTCTGGCTCTTCTGTGGTTAAGCAGTGAAGCAGGAAGGAGAAAAGCTCAGGCAATGAAGAGCTCCTTTATAAGCACTAAGATTCTTGGCTATTCCTAGACAATAAAAACTGACTTAAAATCCTTACAACGGATGTCTTATTTATTCACTGCTCCTGTAAAAGAATACCTCCTTAAAAGGAGTCCACAGCTTTCTTTTTCACACCAACATATTCTATTCCACTAAGATCAATGACAAAATTTCTGCAGCTTTTAAAAGAGGAATTAACATTATATAAAGATATCTCCTCTCATTTCTTTCTAGTCTAACAACACAAATCTATTAAGTAACTTTATTCAAAACATTTCTCATTCTGGTCTAAATACTTTTGCCATGATATCACAGCTCCTAAAAGAGAACAGGCTCAACATTACTCCCTCCTAACACATAAAAGCTATGGTATATTCATCGTTGTATTTGAGTCATTTTTTGGTACCTATTATTTAGATGTTCTGTTCTTTAGCCACTCTATTCTTCACACAATCAAGAAACCCTCTGCTAGCACAATATCCATGGTTTTATATAACCAAGCCCTATTCAGACAAGCCAACATATTAGACCTCTTTTACTGCAGCTGCACTAAACTGCATGCAGAATGTAAAACACTGGCCAAGACATTAGGCAAAAAAAAAAACCCAAAAAACAAACAAACTATTTCGAGTGTCCAACTCGATACATTTACAAGAATCCAGAATTGAGATGATGGGTTGCTGCTCTATTTCCTTTTGAAAGATGGACACTAAGATATCCCAGGCTGAATGTCAGATGTGAATTGTCAGATCTGCTTTGCATTTCATTGCAACTATAATGCTATGTGAACTCTAGAGTATTTGGATAATATCTGAACATCTCATACATTCAAGAGCATTTCAACATACCAGCTGCTTCATTCAGTGAGATATGGCCTTACTAAAGCTAAGTCTAATTTCAGGCATTGCACAAAATGAAGGGCTCAAATAGAAGAAGCTGAGCTGAGCAATGGTGGGAGAAGCAAGAAGATGGATCATATAGGCAGGATCAAGCAGTAACAATCTTCTTTCTGGTTATGTAAGAGTTAGCCATCTGCTTCTTTTCTCTGAATTCTGTTTTGGGGAAACGGATCTAATTACCCTCCCTAACCACAAACCTCTTGTTTTGCCTGTGAAAATGAGGATAGGAACTGATTTAGTCATGGTGGGAGACAGAGATTTGTAATATAAACGGTTTTGGGTCTCAGTTGGGTTTTGTTTATTTGTTTATTTCTGTTTTACTTATACATTTTGTGTATGATTCTTCCTTCTCCTATGTGGGTGGGAAAAAATTGGGAAAAAATGGTTGAACAAATTCCTAACATGAGCACTTGAAGAATTGAAACACTGAGATTGATTTTAAATACTTTTTAGTATTTTCAGCAAAATTCCAGGAAAATAGTTGCTCCAGAGACAGAATGGAAGCATCAATCCTCAAGTTACACTCAAAAGGACATACCAGGTTCCATGGGATTTGTGGGCTTGATTTACTGTATTGAGCTCTGTGGTCTAGAGACTTTTATACTTTACTGGTTGAAATGGTATTTTTTCCTAGTCACACAATCTTTAAAAATGGAATGACTAGTTTTCTTCTAAGATACACGTGGTAGGTGAACAAGCTTAGCTTTGTTATGGGTCTAAAATAGATGTCTCATTTGGTTAAGGTAGTGAGTGAATGGAGTTAATTAAAACAGCAATGGACTATGTGTGATAAAGGTGACTAAAACCCACAATATAAGGCTGAAAAATGAATTAGAATTAGGGAAAGACAATTCCTATGACTTGTGAAGAAAAGATGATCTAGCTTTGTGCAGTGCAATCTATGCATGGTCGTATATGACAGTTCCTACCTTACTGTGATGTTGGAAAATCTTTGCAGGGCTCACTCTTCTGAATAGCTGTGTCTCAGCACTGCCTCATGGGATGATATTCTGTACACCAAGTCAAGGTTGCTTGAAATGTTGCAGAAGAGAGAATGAGCAAGGAGTACCAGAGATGAACACCACAGTAAGATTTTGCTGCCCTATTCCTTGATCCATTTTGCTTCTCTGCTCATGTAAAGCTCCTGTCATCATCTGTTTGGATAGTTACTGCAGTAATGGTTGCCTTTACACATCACATGAGGAATGGGAGGTGTCAGGTCATGGGCTGGCTGCCCAGTAGTTCAAAGCCCATGTAGGAGGCACCACACTTCCTCGCAGTCAATCAAGCTGTCAGGAGATGGAACTTTGTTCCTGCCCACCACATGCCCACCCAGCTGCTTCCCTGTGGGTGAAGGCTGACTTCATGGGGTAGAAGAGCTGGGAGCTCTATTCAGGAACTGCTCTGAGTCACACTCTGAGAGCCCCAGCTGGCCCCATTCTTTTGGTGCTTCTGTTGGAAAGCAATAAAACGTAGTTTCATCCAGTCTCTCTCCTCCAACTTTTCACCAAATAGCTAAGTCAGTTCAAAGCAGAGTTTTGGGATCCTAACTCTTTCTATCTCAATGCACAGTGAATGGCACTAGTGCAGATCTCCAGCAGCTTCTAACCTGCTGCAGGATGGGCAAACTGAGAGGATGAAGCCATGCAGTGACAGGACTGCTCCAACAGAACGTGACCTACAGGTCACACTGCACAGAATGGTGCTGGTGCCTGCTGACTTGTCTTGCTGGGAGGTGTAACTTTGTGAAGTCTCTCACATCTAGCAGAATTACACTTCAGTCTTGTGCTTTGCTGTGGGAGCTTTTGGGTTCAATTGCTTAGGACAGTTAGTTGAGAATAATTTTTTTCTTCTGTAAGCAAATTTAGGATACCTTTTCTCCTCGCTGTCACTTTCTCTTGCTCTGTCAGGGTCTATATTATAACACAGCCTGTGTTTCCAGCCTGCTTAGAAAGACTTTAGAGCATATTTACTCCCATAAAATAAGGTCAATGATTCCTTTTTCATTTCTTGGTATTGACACATAGGTTTTAAGACTTTCTGCAATAAAGGAAATAGGCTCTTCATCCTGAGATTATCATCTTTGGAGGTATTCATAGGTAGTTTTGTATCATGTCAGTACTTCAAGGTTGATGTATCATTAATTTTGGACTCTTGTCAAAATCTAAGGTGGTATTCAGTGTGATGAATAGATAAACACACTGGGCTGCTGACCAAAAGATTCCAGGTTATCTATGAATGTCTGTTATAATGTACTTCAAGGACTGTGTATTTCCTCTTTGTCTGTAGGGCAGCCATAGAAGTGGTGACCATAAATGTATGAGGATATGTTGCCTGTGCTTTCTGCTCTTGCATCTGACTCATACCAAAGCACCTTGGAGCCCTGGGTGATAAAGTGCAATCTTTTAGAAGACCAAATGTCATAAAGAGAAATACCTTGAGAACCTCATGCCTCAAAAAACACAAATACCTTTCTGCTGAAAACATGTGTCCCATAGAGATCCTTAAAATTATACAGACATGGAATCTTTTTTACTGAGAGCAGCCACCAAGAGTCCTCCTAAACATAACACCTCAGATGCAGGTGTAATATTTTTAGTACTAATTTAATTCTTTTAGTTAGGCACAGGTTTTTCTCCCTCCCTCTAAAATAACAGGTGCAGCTTTTCAGCCTTGTCCTGCAGTTCTTACTGCAAACAAGCCTATCAATCTCTCCCTTTTATAGAAGCTCTTCACACAGCATGGAGATGTTATGTGCTGTTATAGCTATGAATATCGTGCTAACAGCCTATCTATTCCAGCAATACACCTTCTAAAACTCTTCTCAATTCCCATCTTCAACGAATGTAGTTTTATCAAGAACATCAGTAAGATGCACTTTCAACCCAAAATGATTTTGCTCTATAATAGTCCTATTACACATTGCATCTTTTCTATTTTTATTTACATGTACACATGAGACATAAGTTCCTTTAAGGAGTATAAGCATTCCCTCACATTTAGCCTGTTTACCCTTCTAATATCTGCTGTCCTTCTACTGAAGATTCCAGAATACTTCTATTGACAGAATGGGTTCTGTATTAGCATCTGTCTTAAAAGTTTTAAATGTGCCAGTTTATTTCTGGTAGTTGGTCCAAATTGTGTCTCAGCTGTCTCTGCCCCCTTACAGAGCACTAGCTTAACACTGTGCTATGCACAGCCAAATACAATGATGGTGAAATGACAGCTTCAAACTTTTGAAAAGTGGCAAAATCTATTGCAGCCTTTTCCATTTTCCAATTTATTTGACATTTTCTTAATTTGTGCTGGTTTTAAGCATTTACCCCAAGTACTATTCTTGTTTTTCTCTATATTTTCCATGATTTCCAGCTCTCAGCATTATGGATTCTCTTGCCACAGATTCTATTATCACCAATAACCTCCATATACTTCATTCTGAACTGAGTCACCTCTTTTTCTTGGAAAATTAACTCAGTCTCTTGTAGCAGTTTCTAAGTGGTTATGTTCCATCTGTAATCCAATCTCTTATCAGAGCCCAGTGAAAAAACCGCAATACTGACTGTTCAGCTTCTTCTTTATGAGGTTTATTTAAGTATGCTCACAGTCTTTTTTAAATCCTTTGAAAATATTTCATATTTACATAGCGTATGATGCATCCTTTTCATTTCTGAAGCACATTTTCGTAGTCAATAGCTGACTTAGATGCCAGCAAACTCAATTTGGAAAAACAAAACCTTTTGAATTGCATTTACTGTAGCAAGTGATTCCTAGCAGCCAATGTTTGCAGCCTAAAAATTTAGTGTATTTCTGCCAGTTAGCATATTTCTAGACAGTTTCAGTTCAGGCTCCTGCAGTTATCTTATCACAAAAATGCTGAGGAATTGGACTGTTTCCAGTGACATCACCTCTGACAGTTCAGCACCCTCCTGAGCAGTGCCTCTGGGCCCTCTTTCACAGCTTTGCCAACTACCTGGTGTCTGGGTGTCCCTGCCCATGGCAGGGGCTGGAACCAGAAGATCTTTAAGGTTTCTTCCAACCCAAACCATTCTATGATTCTATGATACATGTATTTGGCAGTTTAGGAGTTTGTGGTACAGGATGCACCTCCTTGGCAGCTGTACTAGGTTTCCTACAGAAAGGTTTTGCTTTGATCTTTCCCAGATATCCATGAAGCAATAACACCTCTACTGGGATATGGATATTTTTCACATTTTATAACTTGTTAGCAGTAGTCCACAAGCAACTGGTGTGATCTGTCTTGGGGGAGCTCTTAGAATCTCCAAAAGAGTGCAGAATTTATCAGATCACCACTTGCAATTACTTGGTAAGAGTGTACCATGCTCTGTTCTGGTGATAAAGCCAAGTGATAGTTGCAGTCCTTTAAAGATAAGCTGGTCTGGGCTCCAACCACCATTGGCTTCTCCTATCACTGCTATGTCTTGAGAGAACATTAAAGATTTTTTTTTGTTTTTTTTCTTTCTTTTTATTTGATTGCTAAAATTTCACTCAACAGTAGGAGTAGATGAAAATTCCCTCAGCCCACAATTGTCCATATTTGCAAAACTTCAAACACCATGCAGAGCATATATGATGAATTGTCTCATAGTGACAGTATTAGGAAGCATCTTATATTTTGGATTGTGAGCTGGTGAGCTATGACTCATCAGTTTATCTCACTGATTATGATTTCACTGCTACCTTCTGCCTTCCCCAGCTGCTGTGTTCACTGTTAGCTGCTTACCTTGGACTGTAAACTCTTTGAGGCATGAAGTACCTTTCAGAAACTGTTGTATCATGTCAGAACAATCTGTGTCACAAGTTACCCTCTCTGCTAATGTAGCAGAAAACAAGTGGTCATATTAGTACTTAACATTGCATGCAAGCTGTCCTCAAAATCTAAATTTGCTTTTATTGTTTGCTGACGGACCTTTCTCCTGAAAACATGTTTTAGTATCACCTTACAAAGTGCCTCAGAATTTCCAAACTTCACTCGTAACAGGTTGACTTGGGAGGACCCCAAAGCACAGCACACCTCAAAAAAATGTTAAAGAAGGGAGGAGCTCAAAGAACTAAGAGGATCCCAAATCAATTCGTTTTATTGAGGTGTAACACTGCATAACAGAGAAGATCTCAAGTGCATTTTGTAGGTACCAGTTTCAAAAGTCAGATTTCAAAGTCAGGATTTTAAAATAGCAAGAATTTCTATAATACATCTTTAAGTGCTCTTTTCCAAATATACAGGTTACATTTCCATTTTTGTTTCATCTTTCCTGGACTTTGAACTTCTTTCTCTCTTCACTTTCTTTTCCTTATCCAAATATACTTAAAGCTCTTTAAAATTTTCTGGGGATTTCTTTGGTCCATACTTCAGAAAATTTAGATGTCCTTTTTTTCTAAAATTTTCTTTTTCTTTGTCTGATTTACAGCTCTTTTGCTACTGTCATCTCTTGTAAGTATCCATAAGGTACAATAACTTTCTATGCCTCAAGGCTTTTAAGACTTCTATTTAAATAACTTTCTGGTGATTGACTTTGTTACTATAAGTTTGGGAATTTAAAAGATGCACTTTCCTGTCAGAACTGCAAAATTGGGTATGACCACTGAAGATCTTAGTGGTCTAAAACTGGTTTCATTAACTGATCACTCAATATACAATCAAACTTTCCAGAGCATGTTTCAATTCAAATTTCAGACACAATAAAGGTTCATTTTAGGCTTATCAAACTGAAGCATACCCTACTTGGATCATATTCTGCATGCAAGGAAATTGCCTGCTGAAGTTGTCTTCAGCCCATGTTGTGCATATCTACAAGGTCATCAGTAATATATAAAAAGAAAAGATTATGTATAATATGCTCAAAGGCTGCAAAATTCATATTCCTGTAATATTTTGCTATTAACAGTGGCATTAGAGAGATTTAACCTAGAAAACTGATATACACTAAATTTAAACCAATAACTAACTGGTGAGAATTAGGATTAAATTAAGTTAATAGTTTCTTCCATGTTTGTAGATTATATATTGTTGATACTTTTAATGTTTAGTATTAGCTGTGAAAACATCTGATACTAGCTAATGATGCAGAAAAAAAATGGCCTTAAACAGATTAATGATATGATCCATTGTATTTAATTCCATATCCCCATGTCCTCCAATATAAATTGTGACACTCTTCTGAGTCTTGTTAAAAGGTGACAGCAGTGTTTAGTCTTATAATAGCAGAGTTATAGTGATACATTTTTAATGGGCAAAATCTTGTTGCTATCTAGCATTTTACAGAACATTGTGAAAGAGTAAAAGTATTGCAGGAATTACTGGGGTTTTTTTTTGGTTAAAATTGTAACACCGTCTTAGAATGACAATCTGCCTTCTCAACTTCCATCTGGAGTTTCCCTTGAATAAATATTCCTTTCTTCTCAAATTTGTGAACTAAATTATTCAATGATATTGCTTTGTGATGTTAAACAGCTGTTGTGTTTCACCCCTAAAAGCACATTTCATTGACGGCTGAAGTAATTCTTTCATTTAAGCTTTATTTAAAAAATGTCCTCTGTACCTTGAGCTAAAGGCAATATATGCATACTAGAAAATTCTATATATTTTATCACCTGTGATGAAAGCAAGATCTTTGCAAATGACAGATTTTATTAATTCCACAGATGCCACTGAAAAGGTTTTTAATATAACAGTGTTCCGGAAAAGCATAAACCAATTCAACAGACATTCTGTGGACATTTCATGGACATTTTCCAGGGGTAGTCCATAGAATAAGGGAACAATATCTGTGCACTAAAGCAAAGAATGGAAATGGGGGTGATGGTTAATGAAGTTATATTGAATAGTGTGGGACCTGGGCATGATGCATGTGATATGGAATAAGAGGTGGGATGCACTGGTTTTGGCTGGGCTAGGGATAGTTTTTGTCATAGTGATACTTTGGATTTGTCTGAACACAGAGTTGATACTATAGAGCTGTTTTTGTTGTTGTGGAGCAGGGCTTGCACAGAGCCTAGGGCCCTGCTACTTGTTGTTCTGCCACACTGGTGAGGGGATTGGGGTGCGTGGGACTTTGGGAGGAGACATAGCTGGGATGGGTGACCCAAACTGACCAAAGGGATATTCCACTCCATATGAAATCATTCTCAGTGTATAAAGCTGGGGGAAGGAGGAGGAAGGGGGTGTGTTTGGACTGATGGTGTTTGTCTTCCCAAGTCACAGTTACCTGTGAGGTGGCCCAGCTCTCCTGATGGCACCCTGCTCTCTGGAGAGGG
This sequence comes from Muscicapa striata striata, assembly GCA_030060385.1. Lineage (NCBI taxonomy): Eukaryota > Metazoa > Chordata > Aves > Passeriformes > Muscicapidae > Muscicapa > Muscicapa striata. The sequence continues at coordinate 1,087,268 of JAREIS010000195.1, read as the reverse complement.
CTGAGCACCTGCCTGCCCATGGAAAGCAGTGAATTAATTCCTCATTTTGCTTTGCTTGAGTGCACAGCTTTTGCTTTCCCTATTAAAGTGTGTTTTTGAAGCCATGAGTTCTCCAGTTTTCACCCTCCTAATTCTCTCCCAGTCCTGCTGGTGAGGGAGTGAGTGAGTAGCTGCATTGGACTTGGTGACAGGTTGGAGTCAAACCACAACACCCACATAGAAGATGAGGGAAAGGCTGTGGATGTTATCTGTCTGGACTTTAGTAAACCCCTGACACCCACAGCATTCTTACAGAAAGACTGGCTGCTCTGGGCTTGGAAAGGTTAGCTCTTTGCTGGGTTAAAAAATGGCTGGATGATCAGTGGTGAATGGAGCTGAATCCAGTTAACAGCCGGTCCCTAGTGGGGTTCCCCAAGGCTCAGTATTAGGTCCAGTACTGTTTAATATCTTTGTCAGTGATCTGGATGAGGGAAATGAAGTCACCCTCAATCAGTTTGCAGATGACACCAAGCTGGGTGGGAGTGTTGATCTCCTGGAGGGCAGGAGGGCTCTGTGCAGGGATCTGGATGGATGGGTGTGAGGTTCAGTGTGTGTGAGTGCTGGGTCCTGCAGCTGGCTCACAACAAACCCAGGTAGTGTTACAGGCTGGGGGCCCAGTTGCTGGAGAGCTGCCTGGTAAGAAAGGACTTGGGAGAGCTCTTTGAAAACTGCTGAACATGAGCCAGCAGTAAGCCCAGGTGGCCTAGAAGGCCAATGACTCATATGAGAAAAGTTAGAAGGGGCTGCCCAGGGCAGTAGTGGAGTCTCCATCCCAGGTATTCAAAAGATGTGCAGATTGTTGTGGTTTACTGCTGGCCTTGGCAGTTAGCAATGGGACTGGATGATCTTAGAGGTCTTTTCCACACTTAGTGATTCTATGATCCCAGGGAAATAAAAAAGTTGTTTTTCTGGAAAACACCTACTTTTATATATTGATGAGAAATTTCACAGGGGCATATATTGCCTTCAGAGAGTCATACATAAATCAAATTGATTTCAATAGAAATTGGTTGCTTTTAGTGGAGCAGCAGTATTGCAGAGACTTCTATAGAGATTCCAGCTAGATTTGCCTTTGACTTCAAAATCCCCATTTTACACTTGAATCAGCAATTTTAGCTTCCAGATCTGACAAAATCATCCAGAGGGAAATAAAATCTCCCATGAAGAGCTGGAGCCTGGCAGAATTTCCTAGAAGGAGTATCAGCTTACTTTCCTTTACCCTTCCCCAGGCATCTGCTCCAGGCCACTCAGAGCCAGGATGGTGAGAAGCAGGGAGCTTTTTTCTAACCTGATAGAAACATTTCTAATTTGGTATGCAATGAAGATTTTTAAAATTAGAATTAGTGTAGATAAGAGAATAGGGAAAGGAACCATCACAGTTTTCGGATTTTTCTTATATGTATTATTCCTTATAAGATACCAACACTAAAGTCCTAGCATTTGATCTGCCTCCTAAATATAATAATTTCATTCACTAGATGGGCAAGGTCAGCATTAAGATTGGTCCATATAAAACTTTCTGTCAGCTATAATATCAGATGATCTAGCCTCCAAATGATCCACTAAATCAGATACTTGATGACTTCTGGTCAGGAAAAACCAGCTAGAGTAAAGCATGACTAATATGTTCTCCTGCCCACTGTGACCTGTTGTTTTGCTCAAATTGCTTGAACTTTAGGACACACAGTATCTTTTCTACTTTTTCCTAACTTTTACAGCAGCATTATTTTTTGCCTGTCACTAGCTGCTGTCTTTGGAGATAAGCATCACCAATGTCAGCAGGACCCCAAAATTCCTCAAGACAGGAAATGAAAGTCCCTTTTGTATCAAAATGGAAAGGGAAGGAAGTGAAATGGTCTTCCAGTTTTGCATCTAGACAGCATTACATTCCATTCAGGACACTGTGGATATAATGTACTATCAAACAGGCGAGTAAAAGGAATGGAAATCAGATTTACTGGGTTCTCTGATGTTTCCAATAGCACTGATACACAAGATACCAATGGGAAGTTTGTTAAGACTCTCTATGCCATGGCCTATTCATCTGTATAGCAATATTAGTGTTTGCAAACATCTCTGAAAAGTTCATATTTAAGCCCCAGGATTGTAACCTGGAGACTATTATTAACTCTGACTGTTACTTAGACACATCACTGTGGTCCCCAGGCTGCTCCAAGCTGAATTCCCCTTCACATCCTAGTGAGCCTTTCTTTTCAACTTCTAATGACTCTGGAAGAGCCATGCATAATAAATACATGGTTCACAGACAGCTACTTAGCTTGCTGTCTAACAAATCTCTAATTTGTTATCCAGTAAATATAGTAACACTTAAAATACAGAGACTCAGTCAATGAATCTCTCTCCCTGTCTCATGTATCTGGAGTACACAAAATGCAATTCACTGCTCCTATTCATGGGCCAGCCACTCAATATGTATATATATTACAGTATATATATATGAACCATCTTTTAAAAGTGCACGAAGAGCACTAAAATGCTGAAGGGAAATGTATTATTTGCTGTTCTCTCCTTGTCTCCTCTCCTGTGATGTCCTTTGGCTGCCCTCAAAAGAGAAAACAAGGGAGTCAATTATCTGCAAAAGGAGTCAATCATCTGCAGCAAATACCTGGGTCTACACCTGATTTCAGTGTGCTATCCTTTATTTTACTGAAATAGGACCAGGTAAATTTACTTTAGATTGGCAGGACAAAATTCCATGCTGCATATTACAAATATTATAATTCTTTGTCGCAGATGCTGTGAGTTACAAGGTAAAGGGAGAAAATTACAAAACCTAGTAATCAAATGGGTTTATTGATAGGTTATCCAGTCACTGTATGGAATTCAACAAAAATATTTGTTTATGTTCCTGAAAGAGTATTACAACATCCCAGGTATGTTTATTTCAAGGACTGGACAAAACAACCTCTAGTGGTCCCTATTGACCTCAACCATTCCGTGATCTGTGAGGCAACATTTTGAATTTCCAGTGACAAAATCAGACTCTGTGAGTGTAGAGTAAATTTTCATATGTAATTGGAAGACTGAAATTAAGAAATCTGTATCCTGTAGGTGCTGACTACCACTACTAATGAATTTATTTAGTAGGAACTGCGTAATTTTCCGCTTGTAGTAATGAAGACATTGTACACTACCTGACAAAACAAAGTTTGAAAATGCTGCCTCAAGTGGTAGGGGAGATTTTTTTGGGGGGTTTGATCATTTTATTCCAATATTTGGTTCCATTATATGGAATCAATCATCTCTAGGGTGTTGGTTTTAGACAGCTCAGAAATTTTTGGTTTGAGGAGTACACTGAATATTTTTCAGGGTTTTAATCTGCACGGGTGGATGATCTTTCCCCTCTGTTTTGTTTTAGTTTTGAAACAGAAAATAAGAAAGCTTGTCAAAGCCTTTGTTTTGTCTGGCTTCATGTCAAATCCATGTAGAATTCTGCATTCTGGCTGTATTTTCATAGGCTGACCTGGATTTCGTGAAATTAAAAAGATTTGTCAGCTTTCAGAAGAACTGCAGCTGAGATATCAGTTTGTAATTATATCTGAAATGTGGTCGTCAGTTGAGTTTACGTTTCATTGAAACCATTATTCTCAGCATTGTGCCTTTAAAACAGCATGTTTTGCCAAAGAATGCTGCAAATGATCTGTTGAGACTAAAAAGCAAACCAAAACCCATTAAATGAAAAACCCAGCATAACTACCCAGGCTAATCAAACTCTTCCCTCTATTTTTGCTATGACTCTCAAAATACTCAACAGTTTTCTGTAATGACACCAGCCACTCCTTCAGCAACCAGTTCTTCACCAAATCACTCAAAAAGGCTGACTATTGAGAGGGAAAATGCAAGTGGGAATAGTATTTAAAAACACCCAACAAACCAGGTGTGCTTTTCCAGTGTTGGGTTTTTGGGTTTTGGAATTAAGAATGACTGTAGAGTTGATAAGCAACTAAGAAACATTAAGAACATTCGATGTGAATTCTCAGAGAGATTTCTTTTTTAAAAAAGACAAATACTTTGTTCAGTTCTAAAATCCTGTAACTATTTTATTTTGCTTCTATTTATGTTTGAGTCTTTGTAATCTCTAAAAAGAAGATGAATTGAGATAAGATTTGACGATTTTGATATAAATAAATAATTAAATGATAAAAAACTGGTTTTATAGAAATATTCATTAAAACAATGAGATACAGAGATCTGATGGTGACTAAAATATTTCTAAAATTCTAAAGATAGACCAAAAAATTTTGAGGCAGTAAGTAGAGGGGTTTTGTGTTTATTGTATGCTACCAAAGAGCAAAGGACTTCACTTGCAACTGTTTTTCCGGAGTTTATATAAGCGTATTTGGGCCAAATCCAGGTTCTCCTCTAATTGATACAACCCAGAATTTCCATATTTGGAGAAGATTATCAGTTACCCTCAACATGAAGTGAAGCTAAATAGGATTGTTGATTACAGGGACACAGCTATAAACAATGGAGTTTTTTAATTCTGACATCGTGAGATGAGAGAGCTATTAGTGAAATGCCCATTTTAAAGTATTTTATCCATTAATTGTGTGTGGTTGGAATCTCTATACCCTAGAAAAAACTAGTCAGCATTGAGTTAAACACATACATATATGTTTAAAATAGAAATACTCACATATATATTATGTATCTATATCTGTATCTATATCATCTATATATCTATATGTCTCTCTCTCTCTCTCTCTCTCTCTCTCTCTCTCTCTCTCTCTCTCTATATATATATATATATATATATATATATAAAAATAAGTTTTCTGATAGACAAGAGGAAGACAAACTAGAATGAAAATATAACTTTTGGCAAAGAGATCATGTCAACCCAAACAGACTAAAATTAGTTGATGATTTTCCAAGTATAGATTTACATATAAAAAGAACAGAGCAGTTTAATACATTTGCTGACTAGAGACCAATTCATCCCAGAGGAAAGAGAAATTCTTGAGTATGGCTGTTGTCCAACGTATTATAATTAGGAGAAACTAAATGAGATTTTACTTTGGTCATGGAAAAGGATCTATTTTTCCTTTTGGCTTTTGCATGATGAGTAGGTTGAAAATTCTGTATTCAGTCAAAATATTGAGGATTCATTAATAGGATTTTGAGTGGAAAAACAATGGTGTTTCTTATTAGGAAACTTGTTTGGGGTTGATTTAATTTCTGGTTTAGGCATTAAGGTTCTGCTGACTAGTAATTTTGATATGAAGCCTTGTTTGACATCCTATCCTGTAGTTCATGCTGCCACAAAAGATACCTTTCCTCATCACAGGCTATGTGATGCAAACAGAATGGTTTCTATTATGCTTTGGTCAGGCACATAGCTGGGCATGGTGTTTTCAGTGTTCAGCCTCTTTTCCTTTTTGTGAAAAATAGTTTACAGGAAAAAAACTCAGAGCCACAACCCAACCCCCCAAAACAAGTATTTCTATTGCTTTAGACAAAAGCAAAATTAAGAGTGCAAGAAAGAGTCAGATTCGTTTTTCTTTGAAACAGCTTCATATGGTTTCAGGCAAATCCCTCCCACAGTAGAAATGGATTATGAAATTCTAAGTCAGGATTGATTTTTGATCAATCCTGCATTCTTCAGCACCCTCGAATCAAAAGGTTAAAACAGCAAATGACTTGTAACAAGAAGGAGTAATTATGGATGTCCTACTTTATCCACACTAGACATTAATTGTAAATCCTCTCATTGATAGCAAGTGCCTGATCTGACTGAAGTCTAGGAAAGAGCTGCCAAGGACTTCAGAAGTTATTAAGTGAGAATATACTTGTAGCACATGGCAAGGAAAGAGTATACTTCAGATTCTAGGTTTTTATTAATTTGGGAAGATAATTAGCCCTCTTCCTCCCAAGCCTGCAATGACAAAAATCAAAGGATTTAAATCGATCTTCCCTGTCAGAAATGACATTTCTTCCATTACTAATTACAGTTAGGAGAGGAAACATGCTCTACTATCTCCATCTTCCATCTTTGACTTACTACATTTTCTTGTGAAAGTGTACTTTAATGCACTTCACCTTGGTTTATTTGTTATTTAAGAAATGAGGCACCATCCTCTTACACAGCTTACATGTAAGAGCTGTGAAGTCTTTGGCTGAAAATCCTACTTAAATGTAAAACAAGAAAACAAGCCTCCTTGGAATTATCCCAGCAACATGTCAAAAGCAGAGGACAGCTGAGGAGAAGGGTGTTGTGTATGTGAAGGAGAAACTACAGTTTTGGCTTTTTTCCTCAGAGTTACTTACGCACACAAAAACACACGCAAAAGCACTGGGGAGGGCTTCTCAGAGGAAGTGAGAGAGTTTATGTTTGCTGTACCTCAGCAAAATCTAATGCTGGTTGGCCAAGTTTAAGTAATTTAAAAAGGAAACAAAAAAATCCATTAAATACTGAATAAGCCCTTTTTTAGGTCCACTCTAGAGCATAGGTAAAGTCAAGTCAAGGGAAAAATTTTTTGGCAGTAAACACTTGAAAGCTAAGTGGCTGACACTAAGTTACTTAAGTAGATATTTTAAAGTATTTCCTCTTCCTCTTTAATACAAAGTTCATTCAGAAGGACTGTACATATAGAGAACCCTTCCTGACCTCAGTGTTGCAAATAAACCAAATTATTTTACCACAGACAATAATTAGACAGAGAATCATTAGTAAAACCCTGCTGTAAACTGTATGCTTGCTGCAGGAATAATCAAGGAGTTGGAACAGTGCTCTGCAGAATTGCTATTTCCTGTCCCTTTTGAATAAGCATTACCCATTTTCTTCATCCATCTATCAGCAAGGTTCCCATGCACATACTGAATGGATGTTTACTAAAATCTGTCAAACCTCCATGCTCAGTTTGCAGGAAGCGCACATCTGCTTGCTGGATCTAAAGATGATCAAGTGATGATGGGGTTCTCAACAAAGGGAAATAAAATAGTGATCTGTTTTGTAAAAGCACCCCATATATACAATACTACAAGTAAGCAAGCACTGCCTTAATGAAATAATTAGGAAATAACCCTACAAAACATTTCCCTTCTTCCAGACTTTGACTGCAAGTATGTAATTTTGGCTGTATCACACAATAAAAATACATTGATTTATGCAAACTTACTTCCCAAGCCCCAAAACACTTTATGAGCTGTGCAACATATACAAGAACATTTTCACTTAAGACTAAATGCAGCAATTTCTGCAGTGGAGTTCTGCATCTTTTAATTAAAGTACATGTGTAGCCCGAATTTCATTTTACAATACCCTTGTGTGCCATCTCCATACCTCAGCCTGAGAACTAAAGCAGTGAGGTTGCCATTAATCTCTCCAGGCTCAGGAGCTCTCCCAGAGAGATTATGAAACTAGATTAAATCTATATAGAGAGCTCATGGGAGTGCAAAAGTACACGCAGGTCAAAGTCTTGTACTGAGGGAACACCCTTTCCTTGTCACAGAGCCACAGAATAGTTTGAGTTTGGCCAACGCCCTGCCATAGGCAGGGTCACCTTCCACCAGACCAGGATGCTCAGAGCCCCATCCAACCTGGCCTTGAGCACTTCCAGGGATGGGGCATCCACAGTTTCTCAGAGCAACCTGTGCCAGTGCCTCACCACTCTCACAGTAAAGATTTTCTTCGTAATATCTAATCTAAACCTGCCCTCTCATAGTTTGAAGACATTACCCTTTGTCCTATCATTTCCCCCTTATCCTATCAGGACACCAAAAAAGATGAGTGGTATTAAACTTGCGAACTACAACAAAGATTTTCTTTATCCTTCCAGGAGATAAGAGTGGCATTTGGCCTCTAAAAATGTTCATTGAGTAGGAGGTAGGGCTTTTCAAGCATTATAATTGATAGATTTGTAATTAGCAAGCTTTGCAGCAGGAAGAAAATCATTGCATGATGACTAGATTACAAACCCCGTTCTTTCATCCTGCTGCTTGTGATTTTGCAATGGCTCTGATTGTAGCTTCTCTGACATTTGCATATCTTCCTAAGCATTTGAGGTGCATGCTGATTTCATGTTTTATCTCCTTTTGATGTGTTGCAGGTGCTTGTCAGTGACTACCAGAATTTCTATTAGTGTCAGCTTTTATTTTATTGAAATATTTGTGCAGAATAATATATCACTGAAGCATAACATGGGTCCATCCTAGTCCAAATGTGTAGAAAGACTTACAGAAGGCACTGAATGCACCATAGAAGAGAGGTGTTTTGGTCTTATCATTACAGGTAGAAGAGTAGGGAACTTTTTTTTTACTGCCTACAGTGCAATAGGGGAGAATTTTAGAGTGGTTTTGCATCCACTGGTATACAGCAGGTTATCTATGTATATGATTGATGTGGCCTCCCTTTTTCTTCAGCTGCTGCCTTTGCCTCTTTATTAACACCAATCTAGTATCTTGCCATGACTGAGGTATCAGTGAGACTTCAGAGTGGCAGATGCCCTCATGGCAAATGCACTCAACGTTTGAGCTGAAAGCCCAGTCTGCAAAAACGGGACGTGTTGACAGCTGTGGAAAGGTATCTTAGTGTACCATTGCTATTAGGTTATTTGATCTTGTGCTTTGAAGAAGGATTTTGGGCTGATGACTTAGGACTGTTACTCCAGCTCATTATTTGTTGGCTTCCTTCACTTCTGGAACCTGTGTTTCTTCACCAACACTGATGATAAGATCAAAATATCCAACCATTTGATGTATGAAGCTTTATTAATTCAGGTGTTTTTAGAAATTTAGGATCTTTCCATGATGATACTTGTAGAAAATGACTAGCAGGTGTGTAAGATTATTTTCACATAGCTGTAAGTGCAGCAGGCATCACAACCTATTTTTTTTAATATCTCTTTCAGCCTGTATTCAATTTGCTCATTTTTGTTTATTATTTTAGGGCTCAGTTCTGCAATGACAAATAGGCAAATCACTTAGACAAAATTCTTGCAGAATGACCCTTTTTGGGACAGGGAAACCAGGTTCAGACTGATGGCAAGTGGGCATTTATATAATATAAAAGAATCTATGAAAAACTACGCTTGGGAAAAAAGATTAAGAAAAGCGTGCTCCAAAATTTGACTGCCCAGCTTACATAATTGTAATAAGAAATGTAGCTAACATAGTGTTCAGTTTGGAGGAATCATGAAGGCATTCAAATTCCTTTTTTTCTAGCCTTTGACTAATAACATGGAACAAAATATGAATTACCAACCTTAAGCACTGTATTTTCTTGTTTTTCCTCAGTCTCAAAAGGGTTTTAGGATATCAACAAGGCTGTACCTTCAAACAGGAATGAGATTAAAGTCACCTTCAGCCATCTCAAACTCTAGTATGAACATATGGCGGGGGACAAACAGTAAAAAATTACAGATGGATTTTTTTTTTTACTGTATTCAGTAGTCAATGATACGTAATACCATTGTATTTTTTACTGTTTTGGTATTTTTTGAGGTTGGGAGAGGGTTGCATTTATTTTTCTATGTGTGATGGCTAGCTACAAAGACACTGATTTCATACAGAGGTAGAACTAGAAAGTTGATGTGCCTTTTTTATTTATTTCTAATCACAATTCATTTCAGTGACCACAGTGAGGACACACACTTTATAAAGCCTGGCATTATCTGATTATTTTTTACATTAAAAAAAGGTCATTCAGGATTTTGAAAGATTTTTCTTGAGCTTCAATACCAAGTTAAATTCAAATCAGTAGATCAAATCAGTAATCACTTTTAAGAATATTAGTTTGGGTATTTTTTTATTTATTGTGCTTCCTGGCCACAATATAAAGCGTATTTACTTATAATTATGCCATTTTTATTACTAACCAAGTAGATGACACTGAATATTCATATTTCCAATGTAAAACCAACCTCCGGAAATTATAAGTAATACTTAAATCTTTTTTATTTTGGTAGTGATAACAGATATATTTGAAATATGGCTTCTTTATAAGAAATGGCTAAATTTGTAAGAACAGGTTTATGTGTTTTTCCTGAAGAAGCTCTCTGTGATATAAAAATAAACCCTTGCTTTTTTTATGCTCTGCATTAATAACTGCACCTAGAAATAATACAGACAGTTGTGGTAGAATATACGTCATGCAAACTCATTTATTAAAAAATCTAACTTTATATATGAGAATAATGACAAAAGGGAGGAATTTTACAAGATAACTCATTTTTATAGCAGAAATGGCTCAGCTGCACTTGTCAGTTTTTTTGAAAACAAAAGAATTAGACTTTGACCAGCAGCTCAACAGGGATTTTTGGCAAGGCTGGTTTTATTATTTGAAAGGGCCAACAACTCTCTTTGCCTCATATGCTACATGAGGACAGTAAATTAGTTGGGGAGGGCTTTTATTTGCAGGAAGAAATGACAGTGCCAGGAGCACTGAATTTTTAAAAAGATGAAGTTAAAAACTGTGCTTCTTTGCCCCTGCTTTAACGTGCTGACGTGCCAACGTCACTTTAACAGATTAACAAAGCAGTGTTTGCAGAGATTGAACCTGCCTTTTACATGCTCTGTGGTACATTTGCAACCACCCCCTTCTAGCATTCCCCCTCATGTCCTTATAGAATTTAATCTCACTCACACTAAATTAGATGGACAACTTATGCTGGATTCTCTCCCTAATGTGTATTGCCAGCAAGATTCAGGGTATTATGATCTGTTGTCCTGCATCTTCCAGGGAATCTTTATGCCATAGAGATACTTTCACAGTCTGTGCTATACATTGAAGTAGCATTTCAATCCTTCCTCCTCATTTGATTGACCCATACTCATCACTTTCTTGCCATTTTCCTTCTGATATTTCCCCTTCCATTTTGTTTCCCTGTAGCTCCTCTGGAGCTAATGACCTTTTGTTAATATTTCTGTCTTTATATTATGATTCTAAAATTACATGTAGGAAGGTGTTCACAGCTATATTCAAGACTAAATTTGCAGCCTGTCTTATTGACAACCACAATGCAGTATTTCTCTAATAAGGTTTAACTTTGAGAACTCAGTCCAAAACAATGAGATGAGTGGCAATATTTCTGAGGCAAAAAATAATCATAGTACCATTTAATGATGAACTTTGGATACTGGGTTTGAGTGTCTCATTGAATGCAACAGAAATTTTCCTTGCAAAAACTTGTTTAATATTCAGAGGTGTATGACCTTTGGTTTTGCAGTCAGATAAAACTTGGCTTCTTTTTTTTTCCTGTCTAAGATTACAGAGGTAAGGAAATAAGAAGATAAGGTAAATTGCATATTTATGCTTATTTCCAACTCCCACAAGGAATTTGAGAAGTACTTAGAATGCAATTATTTAGTTCAGATATTCTGTCCAGGAAAATGTTTCCACAAGCTTTTTACAGACTTACTGTAAATAATACAATCACACACTTCAATCATAAATAAGCAAGGAGGAGCAGGAGCGAGAGAACTGAGGCGTAAACAGAGATTTGAAGCCTGCTGCTGAATCCACAAGACAGCAGAATGCAGGGTGGTTGCTCCAGGTGACAGGGGAGAAACCAGGTCTACCAAGGATGACAAGGCTGGGTGAAACAGGGAACGGAGGAGCTGGAAGTGTGAGACAGAAAAAAAGTGTGAGCTACTGTGAAGGAGCTTCTGGCAGCTCCAGTTGGAGAGGTGTTTGTGGTGGGGGAATTTTTTGCAGGTTGTGGTCGACTTTTTAATCATATCTTAAAGGAATAGGCAAAACCACCATTTTTTTTTGGTTTTTAAGGGTTTTTTTTGGTAGTTGGTTGTGAAGGTGGGTCATTTCATAGCAAAAAAAGAGAAAGATATTTTGAGTATACTCTAGTACTGTGAACATGTTTCCTGTTACAGAGGAAGAAAACAAGGATTAGTGCTCCACCTCTGGACAAATAGAAAGTAATGTGTTCATCACTTTGTTTAGCCAAAGGATAGTGAATGGTGGTATTCAGGGAGCTCTTACTGTGATTCCAGTGATGGATAAAGGTGAAGAATCCTTGGAGAACAAGATGGCAAAAATTAGTGGCTGTTCTCAGGTGTTCCCTTTAAGGGAAGCAGGAAGGCTTGTTTAGGAAAGGGATAGATGTGCATAAATACACAATGGTAGCTCCTGATAAAACTAGGTACTTTCCAAGGGAGAGAAAAGCTGTTTTATATATATATATATATATATATATATATATATATATATATATATATATACATAAATACATATAAAACTTATATTATAGTATTTACTAAATGGTCATTAAGTTGCCAGAGCTGGACATCAAATGTCCAGTGTCTGTCCAAGAGTGATCCTTGGTTCAGACCCCAACTGGAGAATAACAGCCCACATTTGAGTAGAGAACTGTATGCAACGTGCCTGTGGTCTCAGATGCATAATAAATCTGAAGCATGCCCAGAAAGTTCTGGGAACCAGCATTTACTTAGACCCCAGTCTTACTGTTGTATCATAAGACAGATGAAATCCAGCACCTCAGAATGTTTCTCTGTTACAGGTTTGTTTATAGACATGTGGCTATCTTGATGAGCTCCCATGTAAGACACTGAGATGACTTTTGAAAGCATGTCCTCTATTAGCTCAGAACCAGCAACTACATGGATTTCCTATGGCATGAGCCAGGTGTTATCTACTGATCTCAGATCAAGACACTGAGAATTACAGACTTCAATCTTCTGCACATGACCAATACTTTTCTAATCTGTGAGCAGTCTCTGACTCAGTTTCTAGCTTTAGGGGTGTTTGTAAAGATTAAATTGTTGCAACAAAACCTCTTGAAGATAAGACTCCTTTGTAATAGTCATGCACATCTATCCTTTCTTATTTTGAGCAGAATAACTCTCTTTCTATAAGTCTACTAAATGGACCTGGCTAGAGCAAGGAATATCTTGGCCCATTGTCAACCTTTTGCCTAACTTAGGTAAAATATAAAAATAAAAATTGTAAAACTGAATTTTGGTGACTATTACATGTAATGATTTTGAGATTCTTGTCATAATTAAGCCTTCATAAAAATGTGAACTATTATGATGTAACTTTTGTATTTAAATGAACTTTTGAAAAGGGTCCAGATAATATATCCTGAAAACTTCATGAAAATACGTTATAGGCTCCTGGCCACAGTTGGCTTATATATGCCATCATTTTTCTTAGATGACAGCCTTTTCTGTGTCTTCCTTGACATTTTTATCCTTTAGTTTCCCATTTATCTGCTTGTCTCATCTCTGTCATCTCTTGGCTACACCATAACTTTTTCCTACTGAATCCTTCAAAGCCAGAAGGCAAAATATGGAATAAGAGTTACTGATTACCCATGTCTTTAGCTCTGTGGTTATCATTCTTCACTTTGCTTTCAGGGATGGAAATTCCAAGATTTGCCCTTGACTCTGAGGTTATTTTTTTCCTCTCACAGCTTTTCAGCCTGTTTCCATGCATAGAGCTTTCTCTGGAATGCTGCCAGAAGTTATCTTTATCCCATCACCCCCCTGCTGTTGCCAAAACCCTTACTCATATGCCAATTGCAATTCAGTCATTTATAATCTCTCTTAATTTCTTCTATGTGCATTTTACAGAGTAATGCCAAGCTACTGTCAAAGAACATCCATTTCCAATCCATAAGCACCATCACTGCTGTCCCCATGATCTTAGAGCCACCCTCTTGCTGTCATTTAATAACTAGACTCTACACTGGCTAGAATGCAAGAAGCAGACACAATGGTTAAACAGGGGTAATGAAAAGAACATTTTGATCAGATACTAAATTAGTGGACTTTATACCTTTATAATTATAAATTTCTTACTATATCCACAAATCAGTTGTCAAAGTCACCAGCTTGGGTCAATACCTCCTTCTAGAAGCCATTTTCAACTTGAATGTAGATATCACAGTTTAAAACCACAACAAAAATCTTCTTTAAGTTGAAAATGTGTGTTAAAAATATCAATGCCTGATGCTGAGATCATTCCAGTGTCTGACACTACCTACCACCTGGTGGAAAAATTTCTTAGTGGCATTTTTCTCTTGACTGAGTTGGTTAAAGGTTTCTGGGAGAATCCCTAGTTTTTTAATGTGCAGTGCCATCCAGAAAGGCTAGATTTTAACTAGCTGAGAAAGGCTGGAAGTAGCTTGCTGAATTACCTTCCAGACATAGCAGTTGGAGCCCCATGACAACATAGACTGGGAAATCTGCTGAAGATAACTCTGATGGTTACTCACAGTAGGCTTCATGGTACCACTGCTACCCTGAAGCCTGGATTGTCTTAAAGCTGGCTTGAGCCTGTTTCCATAAGTCAGTCACTGCATTTTAGATTCACTATAAATCTGTCTTGTGCTAATTTAAAACAGATTGTCCTGTGGCTGTTTGAATTGTGACAACAGTGGGTGTTATGTCCTTATTGATATGAGCGCTGTTGTTCACTCTGTGCTCTGTTCCATAAAATGGGAAGGATGGCAATGTGAGTGAAGGCCCTTTTCCGTGTATGGGGTACATTCTCTTCTGTACTTCCTCTGCAGAAAACACCATGGTGAACAATTGCCACTGCTATGAAAGATGCTGTGTAAAGGTCTATTGAGAGCGAAGGTCACGCTCCATCTTGAAAAGTTGACTTCAGGCCTTCAGGCAGATGAGGGGCTTAGAGATTTCAGGCTCCAGTTACTATACTCCATTATTTCTAAAAAAAGATTTTGTAGCTGATTGTGAGCCATACAGATATGAGAGAGATACAGCTTGAGGCAAGGGCATTTTTAGTTTCTGGATTGTGGTAAGGACTTTTTTTAGCAACATGCTAAATATACAAAATTTGCATTTCATCCAGTAACTCCTGAAGGTAAAACTTAGAAGCTATTCTGAGAGTAGATTCAGAACCTCAGGATGGACATTTCTCTGTGCTTCATCTCTTCTTCTTTTATTTGACCTATTGAATTCCTGATTGTACTGTGGTACAGATTAAGCAGCACAATAGAAGGTATCCCTCTTTCCACATCTGTCCAAACTCATTTTTTCCTGTAACCTATCTAAAACTAATGCTTGCTTATGGACTGGAAGGTCCTGAGATTTATTTTGCAAAGGAACTGCCTAAGCCATAATGAAAAGCATGAGAAACAATTCTTCTTGGTCTCATCCTACTACTACTGGCGCTAATGACAGTGATGACTGCTACTACTAAAAGTTTCTTGGTTTTGTGTCTGAACCACCAGAAAACTTGGTACTTTTGTTTGCAGTGGCTGAAGAACACTGTTCTGCTGCCTGAACTTCAGATATTTAGGCAAATAACTGAATGAAGAACCGCTTACAGAGTAACTCAAGGTAGCTCCTAAATTCTTTGAATTCCAGAATTTCACTTCAGATGACAACATTGGCACTTCAAAGTGTCTTGCCAGGGGCAGTAGTTGAGTTTGTAAGTATTAAAATAATTGATAGTCTTAGGAATCTTTAAAAAAATCTGTTTCTATGGAGATTTATGAATCCAAATTAAAATTACGCAGCTAAATCCCATGGAAGATCTAACCTGAAAGTGGTGGGAATGATGTGCTGAAGAGCAGAATTGGATCTTGACTTGAGTTTGAGGCCAGAGGCATAACACACCACCTCCCTCCTCAGATACTTTCTGAGGTGAAGACTTCCAAAGTCTGTCACAACACCACAACCCATAAGGTAAAAGCAAGGCTTTTTTTATATTGCACCCACTCAAACGTCAGTCAGGGAGCCTCTTGTGGAACAGCTCTATCATCCTACACTGAAAAGGTGTCAGGTAGCTTGCTACAAAGAGCTGTTCATTTTTTTCAGCAAGTTTCCTTGATTGTGAACAAATAGAAAACCTTCTTAACTTCCTGATTTGTTGCGACAGTACTATGAGTAAAATAAAAATTTTCCTCTTTAGCCTGTGAATATTTAAATATTTGTAACATTATTCATGTGACAAAGTGGAGTTTTCTACCTTGAATGTTCCTCAGCTGAGATCTATGTAGTCTGGGCTTCCTTTCTATTTTAATTCTCTGGGGAAAAAACAAAGAGAAAAGGAGCTTATATGAAAAATAAATTCCATGAAAAATTTGCAGTTTTACATAGGACTTCCCTATCTTGACTATCATTATAAATATCTATCAGCTGAAGGGGTTAATTTTTTATCAGCACAGGGGGATAAATGTCTATATGGGTAATCAGACTCTGTGAGAAGTAAAATTTGCTTTCCAGTTTCAAGTGAGTTCACTTAGTTTAAACTGTCCTTATAACTTAAATTATATTTTTTATTGATGTTTAAACTCTTGATGTTAATTAGGTATCAAGGAAAGCACATAATAATGTAATATGGGCTTTTTCCTGTGGATGCAAACTGAGGTCTTAGGAGTGAAAGTTTACACCTTTAGTTTTTCTGGAAGGACAGTTTGTTTCTCTGTTGAAGAGCTGTCTGTACTATCACTGGCAACATCAAAATCTCCAAGGAAACACAGGTTTTCCCCTGTCTTTATCGGGCTTGTGCAGGTACAAATTTACAGCAAGATTTTCACAGCAGTGTACCTTCAGAACACAAATGGAAAACTCTCCAGAAAATGAAATGAGGAAGTTGCCTAGTGAAAATGGAAGTTTTCAGAGGTATGTGTTAGCTTCCATTGACTTCTCAAAGTCGTTAACCTGTGCAGAAAGGTTGGGTTGCTGCTTCATTTGCATTAAGAGTTATCTAAAGTTCACCTGAACCTTTGAAACTTCACATCATAAAGGAAAACAGGATAGATGCAAGAAGCAGAAATGTAGAGAGCGTGTCTTGCAACTATGATAAACAGGAAAAGAAGTAAATAAATTTAAAAATTCCTCAGCCAGTGGCTTCTCTACTTTTTCAGGAAGCCAATAGCTGTAGAACCAGGCAGGTTATTAAGCTGTATTTAAGGCTGAAAATAAGAAATCAAAACAAAGCTGAGTGTGACTTAGGTTTTTGTGTATGGGATGACAGAAATAAAGAAGCAAAAGTTCACAGAAGAAAGAAGTGCTTGATCTTCAGGAATGATGAATGACAACAAAACAGAAAGAAAGACTTAACATATTGAAGTCAATGGAACTACCTGCACCTTGAAAAATTAAGCCAAGGAAGAGAGAAGCAATGGGGGAAATTTGCAGTTGTTGACCTCCTAAAAAAGAAGAAAGCGGAAGGCACTAGAACAGAGAAAATTAAAACAAAGGAGAAGGCAGAACTGAAGACAAGTTCAAAGTTAATTTTATTAGAATTGCCTTGGCATTTCATTTTCATCTCAATGAATGTCAACCATGTTTGTTAGTGCTGAATTTCACCTACTGCCATGAAGCCACTTCTTTTGTGAGAGACAATTACTTGGAGAAAACATTGTGTTTGCTGCATTGTGTAAATGCTAACTCAGCAAGGTAACAACAGTAGAAGCTACTGCACCATAGATGTTAATGCATTTATATTTTTGAGGGTACCATATGATTCTTTCCATCTCAAGACAGCCTAGTGCCCTATGTTAATACTTTGTTCTCATTCTTTCTCCATTCCTTTCATCACCTGTGCCTATGAAACTGATCCAGCATGACTGAGACAGAAGGATCCTTCACTTCACAACCATTCATTTTGTTTTATTTCACCTAAGTGATTTCTAATCCACTTCAAGACTATGCTCCTTACCTTGTGGAGATTTATTCTCTCTGAGACTTCCTCATGAAGAAGTATTAAAGTAAGTTATGTCCACTGAGTCACCTTTATGTACTGTTGCATTAACTATTTCAAGGAATCTGAACAGGGCAGAGGTGCCCTATTTTTTTAAAGAACTTACAATCCTATTCTCCAAATACTGTTCTACTCTTTCCTTAATTAAGGCTCTACCATTTCCTCATTTCCAATTTGCACCTTAACTGAGGTAGTTCCAATATATTCACAGGTAGGATTTCCAAATATTTAAACCAAGCTTTGTGATTTCCTTTCATTTCCTGACCCAAAGATATGACATAATTTATATGCATTAAAAATGTAAAGGATCTAATTTCACAGCAGGAAAATTCCATCTTAACAGGAATTATTGGCTTGACCAATTTTTCCACTGAGAATCACTGTATTCACTGGAGAGACATGACCTCCGATTCATAAACCTACAGATGCACAGGAAGGTTATCTGGAGGAGACTTCTGGGCTCACATTCCCCCTTGAGACAGTGTCAGTGTCCCTAGGACTAGGAGTGGCACACTCTGTGATTTTGCCTAGTAATCTTATAGTCCTCCAAGGATGGACATTTCACAGCCTCTGTGGGTAACTTGTTTCAATTCTGTACTACTTCCCTAGTGATTTTCTTTTTTAAACTAATATCTGATCTGAACCTGTTAAGCCACAGTGTGTGACTGTTATTCCATTATACTTTATTTTCCCATCTTTCACTTACAGGAAGAGTCGAGTTCAATCTTGTCTGAAAGTCCCCTCCATGCATGTTCTTGACCAGTGTTAGATTCACCTGTTTGACTCTATTTTCTAGACTAAACAAGATGAGGCATTGTTGCCTATGGACCAGCAATAGGCCCTTGGCTGCTGCTGAGCCTCATAACCCCTCTCCACTTTACTTTTCGAGTTGGATCAAGATCTCTGTGAAACCTCACCAGTGTTGGGGAGAGAATGATCGTTTACTTTGATCTGGTGTCTGTACTTTTCAATGTGCAGCACTTCCATTTTCTGGTGAAAACACGTTCAGTGGCTCATATTCCACTTTGGAGACTCCACTTACCAAGCTTTTTCAGTGGGGCCATTACTCTGTCAGACTCTTACCATCCTGTTCAGATGCTTAGGGTTACTCTGCCATATGTGTAGAGCTTTCCACTTTTTCTTGCTGAATCTAATAATGTCTTTGTTATATTATTCTTAAAGTTTGTCTAGGTTATTCAGGCAAAAAGCTCTGATATTTGCTTTCAGCCTCTTTCCAAGTTTATAGTCACCTGAAGACATGCTAAAGGTATGCTAGGTAGTTGTCAAGGTCTTTGATGAAGGTGTTGAACAATATGGGACATAGTACTGGACTGTGGGATGCTCTGCTCATTGCTGTCAACCAGCTGCACAGTCATCTCCATTCTTTGACTCTGGTAATCCAGTCAATTTTTTTCTCACCTTATAGTCTATTCATGGACCTATACTTCCTTAGCTTCCAAATGAAATGCAGTAGGAAACTATATCGGAGAAAGCTTTCAATTTGCATGTGGGAAATAAAAATGAGATTAGAACAAGATAGTTCCCTTGCATAATTTCCTATAAGCCTCAATAGCTTGCATTTCTTTTTGCTATGCTATTTCAAGAAACAGTTAACTACATTCCCCAGTTTAGTACCTTGAATATTGTCAAGATAAATCTCCTTTTTTTTTTTTTTTTTTTCCTTTTGGGAATCAGATCCTGCCACCACAGATTTTGGTCTCTTCTCACGTACTATGTCCTGTGGGATGATTTACGCAAGTGTCTCAGTGAACAACAAGACTAATGTAGCACATATTCCTATGAATGTGTGCCCAGCAACTCTCAAGTACTGCAGGATATGGAGCTTCAGTTCCCCATAGAGTCCTTGGTATTTTCTCCCCCTGATTAAAACTCCCTTCCCCTTCCACTGCTGGGGCAGGAAGCAAGTGATGTTTGTAGATGGGTGTCCGCACTGGAACTGTAACAGACACTCACTGACATCATCCCAGAGCTTTTCTTCAGTAAGCACTTTCTTAAAATTTCTTTTCTATTCCCAGCCACTGAAACTTGAGACTTGGGATCTATTTCTCTCTCTCTATAGATCCAGTGTAGATTGATCACTGGGTTTGGAACTAGACTGGTGTGATTGAGGGTGGTGGGCATTATAAGCATGGGCATACAACAAAACTTATTCTTCTAAGTAACCAGATTAAAACACTTTTAAGCAGCATAAAAATGAAACCCGCAATCGACTAAATTGTGTCTACTTTGGGTTTGTTTGTTTGGGTTTTTTTCTTCTAATACAAACCATTTAAACTTCTACTTAAACATAGGAGCCACATCCACTAATCTAGACAAAAAATATTTACATCACACTTTGCTTGCTCTCTCGGTCACATCTCTGACCTTGAAACTGTAAACTCAATATGTGAGGCAGGCAGACACCATTTCTGATTTTCTGCAGCAGTGGACAAAGTACTGCTTATGCTGAATACTGAATCCTCCCTTTGAATGTTAGGCCACATTGCTCCTAACTGGTACTAGTATTTCTGCAAAGGATGTCTCAGTTTTTGACCACTGTGTGGTCAACCTTGCTCAGGATATTGTGCAGTTTTCTCTGGCTAAGTGCGATTTTACAGGAAAGAGATACCATGACCGAGTATCTGAGACCAAACTAGATTTTTCTGAGAACTTTTATCCACGTGCCAATGTTGGTAGATCTCACACCCATTTTAATAAGCTGCCTAGCATGCAACAGCTGACTATGACCATCGCTCATCCCCCACCAAAATATGAGCAGGCTAATATGAAGTTAAGGTGAAGTAAAGAGATTATTACTGAGATGAAACACCCCTCCTGTGAGGAGAGGCTGAGTCTGAGTTGCTCAGCCTGAGAGAAGAAGAAGGCTCTAGGAGCATCATATAGGACCTTTCACTACCTAAAGAGTCTGGAAGAGTGCCAGAGAGGGACTTTGGAGTAGAACATAGTGAAAAGAAAAGGGGAAATGAGTTAAAATTAAAAAAAAAATTATGTTTAGCTTGCATATTAGGAAGAAATTCTTCACTGTGAGGGTGGTGAGACACTGAGGCTGCCCAGAGAAGTTATAGATGCCCCATCCCTGACATGTTTAAGGCCAGGTTGGATGGGGCTCAGAGAAACCTGGTCAAGCAGAGGGTGTCCCTACCCATGGAAGAGGGGGTTGGAACTAGAGGATATTTAAGGCCACTTCCAGCACAAAACCTTTTATAGTTCTGTAAAGCAATAGAAAAGGCAGGCATGTAGATGTGTCAAAAGACTATTGAATCACTAAGAACTTGAATAAGAATTTGGTGGGATAAGATAATCGTGCTTCTAGTATATGCATTCCTCAAAACCTAATGCTCAAAGCTTGTTTCAGCGTCTAAAAAGATATTTTGCTCACATCCTTCATTTTTACTACACAGAATATCCACAGAAACAGAGTCCAAGCTAATGGCAGCATTATCTCTGAGAGCTGGAGCACAGCTTAGTATTCCAGCATTTACAAGTGAAAAGCAGTGAGTGTAATTATTTGGAACAATACTTAACAAATGCCCTGGTACATTCATAATCCTATGCAAACACTGAGATGACTGCATCCCCACAGTAACTCTGATGA
Organism: Muscicapa striata striata; assembly: GCA_030060385.1. NCBI lineage: Eukaryota > Metazoa > Chordata > Aves > Passeriformes > Muscicapidae > Muscicapa > Muscicapa striata. Next base: position 1,065,936 of record JAREIS010000195.1, on the reverse strand, counting down.
CTTTGGTATACTTAAAATGGATTTAGCTCATCAAGAGAAATGCTAGACATGTCTCAATCTTTAAATATATTCATTTCCCTTTGAAATTGATTTAATGAGGAGGCTGATTTAGCCTATACAATCAACAGAATCAGGCTGTAAAATTGCATACTGTATTACATTATCTATATGTATATATATGCATGCACAAGCACATACACATCTATATTTTTGTATAAACAGGTGTATAGATAGACACTGGTTTTGCTCTTTCGTCACCTCTGGTCATTGTTCCACAGAAAACAGTTAAGAAAATCAATTCAGGAATCCTTGAAAAAGACTATAATATGGCCTTCCTATTAAAGGTTTATAACACCTGAGGCCCTGAGTGTTAGCAGGGATTTCTGTAGGAAAAAAAAAAAAAGGGGATAGTTGCAAAAGGCAGTGGCAGGTATTATATTCTTATCAGATATTATATATTCACCCTCACCAAACAAGCAAAATGAGTGCCCTTGCATTGATTACAATGATACATCCCATTCTGTATTTGAAAGAAAAGCAAGTTAGGATTTACTGCAATATGTGTGTGCAGAGATTTTAAAAACTGCTTGCACTTTAGGGAAAATTGGAGTAGCTTGTTTTTTCTACCTACTTAATTTTGAGTTTTATGTACTAAGACTAAATGATTTTAATTTCTTTCCAGAGGAGTTAGAAATTTGTGACAACAGTAGATTTTAAAGGAAAGCAATTTAAATTTTATAATTGCTAGGTAGTAAGAGAAAGGGTAAAAGTTCAGGAAGTCTTCATTTGAGGCCATGTATGCTGATTAAGTCAGGATGGAATTGCTGAGAAGCATTAACTGGTTTCTATGGGATGCGTGCAAATTTTATGCAGAAGATGTGAAAAATGCAATTTTTCATATTGTTAATGTATAAATCACCTTTGTGAGCAATTCATTATCTCTATTCTCACTTTTTACATAAGCCATATCTTACTAACAACACCAGTTTACACACAGTAACCTGAAAATATAATCCAATATGAGAGATCTATAGTCACTAAATGTCTCTTTTCCATTCGTGTTCTATTCACTGGTTTTTAAGAATAGCAACATGCCTAGTGATGTGGAGAGAAAAACGATAGCTGCCTGAAGCTATTATAAAGGTTTTAGTTTAAAAAAAAAAAGGCAAGAATTAATTTAGTGTAATACTGGATATGGCTATGAGTTATTGGACAAAACAGAAAAATGGAGAATAATGGCTGATTATTGAGAGGAGAAGTGGGAAAATAAGACAAAGAAAGAGACTGAAACCTATTAATCTGTAGAGTAATCTCTGAAGGGGAATAACATAACCCCCATTTCTTGACATTTAAAAGTAGACTGAACAAAAGGTGAATAACTGTACATGAGGGAACAATACCATATTATCAAAGAGACTAATGAGTGATCTAACAGAGTTTTGCTGCCTGAGTGACTGTCCACTGATACAAACTAATAAACTCTCACGGAAAGATTTTGTTCACTGCAAACATGACAGCACTTTTCTTAACTTTGATCAGAGGTATAGACCTGTTTTTATAATGAAAAAAAATATTCTCCCCTGGTTCTTTTCTCCAACTCCTCTCTTTCCTGTATCTCTGTGACATGAGCTCTTATCACAATGTATCAGGGGTAGGAAAAGGAGCCTGCAACCCCAGGGAGTCAACCATCCTTCTGGTGAATCCCAAAATCATAGCCAGAGCTAAAAACTGTGGAGACAGTAAAGCAACACTGATGAATAGCTGTACTACTAAATTTTTTGTCAATATCTTTATCTCACAAGAATTATTGTGTGAGTTTAGTGTATGGTCCATTAATGCTATATTCCTTAGATCAACTGACAGGACATCTTACAAGAAGGATACCAAAACCTCCAGGGAACTGCTGAAAGTAACATTATCTTCAGTAAAGAATTTGATCAATTCTTCTCAAAAGCATAAGGAATGGGACTGGATTTTTTTTTTAAATTTTATTTTTTTTTCTGTTCTGTCAGACTGCTCTATAATTCCTTTAGTAATTTGCTCAAACTTCTCAGATAAAACAGTTCATGATATCATAAAATCATAGAATGGCGTTGTTGGAAGTGATGTTTAAAGGTCATCTAGATTAACCCCTCCTGCAATAATGTGGAGGTTCAATAAGGAACTTTCCAAGTTCTGAGATGACCCAGAGCCCAGTCCATGCTGACATGGAATTTTTCCAATAATGTGGCATCTACTACTCTGGGCAACCTGTTCCAGTGCCTCACTGCCTTCATTGTAAAAACTTATTTCTTGCATTTAGGGTAAACCAATCCTTTTGTAATTTTACAATTACCCCTTGTACTATCACACCCAGCTTTGTTAAAAAGCCTGTCCCCATTTTTCTAATAAACAGTCCTTGAGTACTGAAATGCCCGGCCAGAACAATTTTTTCTCCAGACTGAACAACCCCAGCTCTCTCAGCCTGTCTTCACAGGAGAGGTGCACCAGCCTTTTACCATTGTTTTAGCCTTCCTCTGGATCTGCTCCAACAAGTCCATGTCTTTCCTGTGCTGAGGACCTCAGAGCTGGACTCCAGTTTGGGTCTCATGAAAGCAGAGTCCTTTGACCTGGCTACGCTTCTTTAGATGCAGCCCAGCTTCCAGCTGGCTGTTTGAGCTGTAAGAGCACATTGTTGGCTCATGTCCAGCTCTGCATCTCCCACCCTTTTTTGATAGTGGGGATCGCACTGACCCAGATGCAGAACCTTTCACTTGGCTTTGTTAATCCTCACAAGGTTCCCATGAGTCCACTTCTCAAGCTTGTTCAAGTCCTTGTGGATGACATCCTGCCCCACGGGTGTGTCAACCACACAGTTCAGCTGTATGACTCTTGTAAAATTGCTGAGAATGCCACTTGATCTCACTTGCTATACCATTGGTGGAGATATTAAGCTTTACTGGGCCCAGTACAGATGCCTAGGGGACCTCACCTGTCACTAATCTCCATCTAGATGTTGAGCCATTGAGCAAAACCCTCTGGATGTGAGCATCCAACCAATTCATCATCCACTGAACAAATCCCACCCATCAAATCCCTCTCTCTCCAATTTATAGAGAAGGATGTTGTGTCTTGTCAAAGATCTTACAGAAATCCAGGTAGATGATAGCCACAGGTCATCTCTTGTGCACCAATGTAGTCACTCCAACATGGAATGCCACTAGGCTGGTCAGACTAGACTTGTCCTTGGTGAAGTTGCATTGGCTGTCTCAAATCACCCTCCTGTTCTTCACATGCCTTAGCAGAACTTTTAGGAAGATCTGTTCCTATGAATCTAACTAATGTTTTCCCAGATCTATATATTGTTTACATAGCCATTTCTTCTTCAGTTCCAATTGCATTGATAATTACTAAAAAATAATTGTTCTAACTGGGAACTGTACCCAATATTCTAGGAGAGAGGAATACCTGTTGCAAATTTGCCGATATTTTCAAATTATGTTAGTATTTTCATGTGGCTATAAAACCACATTTAGTATTTTTCGTGGTCATATTACACATTGTACTGAAGGGTATCCTGTGATTGACTGGAAGAAACAGAAGTCTCCTTATGACTTCCAGATAAAAGCATCCAGTTTAAAGCAGACCTTATATTCCAAGTTCCTAGATGCCTGAATCTCAATTTTCACTATCAAATATCCTCCCATCCTTGGAATGATCCCATTTTCCCTGTACAATATTCTGCCTGCTGACTGATCTTGCAATCAATTTATTCATTAAATGAAAATACAGCCCTAACTATCTATTCCATCAATATCTTTCTTCTTCTTAGTTGTAGCACTTTTTCCAACACACCTTTATAACTTTCCCATCAACCTGTTCATTACCCACCTTAGTACTTACACTAAACTCATCTTCATTGCTTTAAGCTATGGTTTCCATCTAGACTTTCACAAAAATCAAATCAAATCAAATCAAATCAAAGTCTTTAAAATTCAGTCCAAATTGATTAAACATTAGTACATTTTACATTTGTTTTTAACAAAGAAAAGTCTTTTGATTTACCATCTAAATAGTTTATCTGATATACCACAACCAAAATAATCTCAAATCCAAACTGAAACACAATTAGTTTCATTATTTCCACTTGTCTATGGTCATGGTAATTGCCAGATTTTTAATTATTTTTATAGATCCTGCATTCTCTTGGTTATTGAATACACTGCCTCCAAAGCAGGACACTAGCATTTAAACTTGTGCAGTGGCTTTCATGATTTTCCACACCAAATCACATATTCATATCCTAGGTCATAAAATTCATACTCTGAGCTGCCAGAATTGAGGCACTGCCACTACACAGGGGATCATTTCTGTAGATTGGTAGGGAAGAATACTTGAGGAGATTGGCTGCCATTTTGAGGATAAGGGGATTGGGTTGTCTACACCAATTTATGAAAATGAAATCCTACTTAACCAGATTGTTATTTTTTTTATAACCTGGTGATTGGCTCAGAACACTGGTTGATGTGTTCTCCTCACAATTCCATATACACATAACTGCATTTAAAAACTAGAAAATGCTATTTTTATTGTGACAGTGGTTGAACACAAGTAGCATAGAGAAGTAGTGGGGTGTCCAAACTTGGGTATATTCCAACCTGGATTGGACAGCCCCTGGACAACCTGCTCTAAGAAGAGGGGTTGGATTATGCTATCTCCAGAGGTTCCTCACACTGACATCCAAAACAACAACATCACTTCTGTGATTCATTATTCTGTGGTTTGAATAATTCACATTTAAATTGTTGAGAAAGGGAGTTTCTTTTCAAAGTGTTATTGACTAGGGTAACTGAGTTCTTCTTTTCTTTTTGCTCTGCAAGTGGCTCTAACTTCTTAGCCTTTTACAGTGTTGTCATTTTGCACTATTCTTTGTGGAGGTCTGAAATTTGTATGAATTTGTATGTAAAATATGAGGTTTTTTCCCCCTGTTGTTCTCTGAGAGAAATGCAGATAGATAAATTCAGTATGCTAGACATGTTTTCTTCTACAGAAAGGGCAAAGCAGCCTTTCTGCCCTACTTTTGATAGAATCTAAGCCAGTTTGAGCAACAACAAAAGGCAGTAAAATAGAGATTTCATGTTAACAGCCTTTGTTTAAATAGATAAGGTTTTGGTGTACAGATTTTGCAGACACTCTAGCTAAGGTTTGACCCTTACCCCTTCCTAAGGCAGTATCCAAAGATGTGTAACTTTATATCAAAGGTGGCTGCTTAAGGAAATACCCACGCTGAATAGCCTTTCCACATATTTTCTTCATTGTTACTATTATTTAAGAAATATTTTCTTGAGTTGTTGAGATTTTAATTTTTTTTTTCCTTATTGTGTCCATGATCTGGAATTACCGAAATATACAAGAAATGGTCATATAACTCTGATTTAGGGACAAGTTTTTGATGGAATTCATTTCTTGTCTAGGAATGGTTTGAGTTGTTTAGAGACCTGCATTTCCAACTGCATTTTGAGGAAGAAAAGTGGACACAGAGGGGGTCAAACAGGTGTTCAAGCATGTGTGTACACACACACCCATACAAATTAGAATCAAAAGACTACTCCTTTTTTTGTTTTCTCAGATAATTATAGCTATATATATATATTTTGGTAATGAGATAGGCCTCTTAAACAGAGGTCTGCAGCAGGATAATCACTGCAAAATGTGACTGACAGTTACTGCACAACCTCTTTAACCATGCTTTTACTTCTTTCAAGAACGCCTTATACTTTCATCACTTTTCAAACACATGTTACAGCTGCATGTGCTACTGAAGCTTCAAAGGAATGAATAAACAGAGAGCTTGTATGAGCTAAATGAGCTGATATGTTCAGTGAACACTGACAAAGAGGACAATGCTGCATCATACAGGCACACCAATAGAAAGGACTGCTTTACCTTCTGCATAAGGTGTTCACACAAAAAGACTGCATTATAAGTGACATTTTAGGTTGAATTTATTGCTAGTGGGTGTCTGTGCTGAAAATCTGTTGTAATTATATACCCAATTTTATCGGACAATTTTAATAGAATCTTAGAATCATGGGATGGTTTTGCTTGGAAGGAATCTTACAAATCAGTTTCAATCCTCCTGCTGTGGGCAAAGATTTCTTCCACTAGACCAGGATGCTCAGAACCCCATCCAGACCAGTCTTGAATATTTACAGGGAGGGGGCACCCACAACTTCTTTGGGCAACCTGTGCCAGTGCTTCAGCACCAACATAGTAAAGAATTTCTTCCTGATATATAATCTAAATATACTCTATTTCAGCTTAAAGCCACTCCCTGTTTTTCTATCACTGCTTGCACTGCCAAAAGTCCCTCTCCAGCCTTCCTTATCTATCCCTTTTAGGTAGTGGAAGGCTATTCTTGCCATTCCTGGTCTTTTCTCAAATGATGTGGTATGTTTTCTTTGGGAAATAGCAGTTCCAGAACCTAGAATCTCTTTCTATCATGCTCAAGAAAATAAGAAATGAATAAATTATGGCTAAGACTGATGGGAACCTGAGACTATTACTGTATGTGGATGTCATAGGTTTGGTAGCAAACTCTGCAGTTCTTCTAGCTTTGGGGTCATACAGTTCCACTCCTTAGGAAATTATCATGTCATCATATTTCTATTTAATTTATATTCATTGCAGAAATATAAAGCAGAGGTACATCAGTCAGATGTGCATTAGTAGCTCCTTAACTGTCCAGTCCAACTTCTACAAAGGATAGAGGAGATTTAAGCTTTATTAACTTTAATTTCCTACAATGGAGTAGCCCACCAGTTCTGTCACTTGTACATGATCTATTACCCAAATTTTTTTTTATTGCATTGAAGGGACTACAGAGCCCTCTCTGGAACTAAGATTTCAAATCCTTCAGTTGGAACTGGGAGCTTAATTATGTTTGAGGATTTGGCTTAATAAAAGTTCTGGATTTTGGCATCAAAAAGTAAAGCAAAACTAAATCCCATTATTTTAGAAGCATAGAAATGTACATATAAATCCTTTGAATAAACTGCTTGCTTTTGCTTTAGTGTGAGTGTGTGAAAACTTAAATTGATGCTAGAAGTGATGCCTCTTCACAACAATAGAATAATCATTATGTGTTAATGATTCCCTACTGACAGATTTAACTGAACATTCAGCAACAGTTTGCAAGAGATTAGAACTTGCCAAAATTTGGTTTGATGATCCCAGTGAAATTAGAACAGTCCAAGTTGGAAGATTGCATTGAATTTTTTGAGTTTCTCATTTTTAGAAAAATCATTTTAACTGAGTAGTGACCATCTTGAAGGTGAGCTCTTGTATTCAGTTACATTGACTTCATCTACAACACCATTTTTGGTCTTGATGCCTATGCCCTCCAGCCTGTAGATCACACTTAAATTCATTCCCTAGATGGAAACTTGCTTCCTTCTCAAAAGAAGGTAAGAATGTGGAACAAAGTTTGTTTATCCAGGTCCCATTCCTATAGGGAGTTAAATTATGAACAGCAACACGCCCATTAAAGATAAGAAAAAATAACAGAAACTCTGAAGAGGTTGTTCATCATGTAATTCTCTTTAACAATGCTATTCATCATCCTCTGTCAGAGGACCTAGAGTAATGGCAAAAAAATACTATCAGCCTTAGAACAATTTATTCAAATGCAATCACTGCATGAAGTAGTGTACTTTAGCTACATAGGAAATTGAAAAGACCCACATTATTGCAATGATAGAAGACAAAATATAAAACATGGATGTGCTTTGTAAAGATTAATTTGCAGACTTTCAGGAGGTTTATTGCATGTACGAATTTTGTGTTATATCTCTGGTCTGCCACTAAGCACCACACAGTTGTTTGCTTACTCCTCACTGTAACAGGATGGGGGAAGAGGATTCAAAATGAGAAAACTCATGGGTTGATATAAGAACAGTTTTATATAATACTAATACTAATACTAATACTAATACTAATACTAATACTAATACTAATGCTAATGCTAATGCTAATGCTAATGCTAATGCTAATGCTAATGCTAATACTAACAGTAACAATAAAATACTAACAATATAATAATAGTCATGAAAATAAAAATAAGAACCTTCAGATTCCTTACACCCCCTGGACCAAAACCCTATCAGCTGACCTTCAGTCTCTCCAGACAGTTTCTGCCAGAGGCTCCAGGTGGGTCTGTCATCCCTGGCTGAAGTGCAAAGCACATTTTTCACACTTTGTCTTGTCTGGACTGTCCCAAGCACCATTGCACAGCTATCTCGCATTTGATTTTTTTTAAAGGTTTTCTTCTGCTCAGGGGACTATTGAAAGTCATTCTTCCTCTGGGTCACTCTGTAGAGAAGAGGATCAGACTGTAGTTTGAAATGTGCATTCTACAAAAACCCACAACACTTAAGAAATCTTGTGTTTATCTTCTGTTAATTGGTCAAGACAGAGCTGCTATTTTGCCTTTGTCAATGGCTTTTTCCTTATCAAGTGATCCCAGCTGCCAGATCTACTTATGCTCTAATTCCTAACTAGTGGCCCCAGTGTTACATTATGGGTAACTAGCATTTCACATATCTCAAGGCTGACTTAGAGAAAGGCACAAGGAGGTTTCTGTTACATTTATGATTTCAGTCTTTTCTTCTTGTTCTTGTGACTGCTTTTCTCCAGAACTGGCTGTGTCTTTTGTTTCTTTCTCCTTCTTCCTCTTATGAAAACCTTCTTCATCTCTTACTAAATGAGTTAACTTCCTCTCCCCCACAGGAGATCTTCCAGAGCCATCTGAAAGCAATATCGTGTAATGTGCTCTAGGGGTTTTCCTTGAGCAGGGAGGTCGGACCAAATGACCCCACTGTGGTCCTTTCTAACCTGATGCATACTATGATTCCTTTTCTTCCTTTTAGTTATAGAGGTAGGATCAGCCCTACTATTTTTTTTTGTTTGTTTTCCATCTTTGTCACTGGGGGTGAATGCATCATATCCTGCAGGGTTGTATGTCTTTGGAGCACCCACAGCATTTTTTTTGCAAATGTTCTATCACTTTGTCTGGATCCTGTAACTTTTGGGAGTGAAGTTTCAGGACATTTGAGGTCACCTGTGAGACACATACCCATATTCTCCTACGCTGTGCCACTCATCACCATACTCTTTTAAAGACCGGGTGATATTCTTAGATTGCTTGTTAACTTTAGACAAAACAAAAGCAATATTCCTAAGAAATATCAATAGACGTTTTCTAACTATTGTCAGCTGTTCAAGATACTGAGATGTTATAGTGGCATTCATAGAAGAATAAAAAGTGTCATTCTGTCTTGCCTCCACAAAAAAAAAAACAAAGCGCCAAAACAATAAGACAAAACAAAAAACCAAAAAAACCACCAACAACTCCACTCCGCCCCCCCAAAAAAAAACAAAAAACAAACAAACCAAAAAAACCAACAAACCCAGCAATTGAGGGAAAGGCATAATTGTTAAGTGTCCCAAATGGTACCTACAGTACAGAGCCCAAATATTAAATTAACCTCAAGGTCAGCGTTTTAATAACAAATTTCCCCAGCAAAACATCACTAATCACTACAGAGCACAGCAACTGCAAAAGCAAACACCAACTTTTAACATGTACAGCAAAGGGAAAGGGCAAGTTACAGATCAGATAAAATAATATCAAGAACAGAAGGATCAATATTGTGACCCAAAATTGTTAACAAGTATAAATCCCTTCTAATACACTCTGGTCAATCTGTTATTAAATAAAATCCTTTGAGACTCACATTGGATGTCAAAAATGACTGCCAGCAGGTACCACACAGCCACTCACTCACTCCCCACTCCAGCAGAATGGGGGAAAGAGAATTCAAATGGTAAAGACAAGAAAAGTGACACATTGAACAGGATTAAACAGAGATAATGACTGAATTAAAATAAAGTATTACTTCTATTACTACGACTCTTGCTGCTACTAGTACTATTTCTATCAGTACTACTGCTACTACCACTACCATTATTCCACTGAAAATGAAGACAACAGAGAAAGACAAGTGATGTAAATGAAAACCATTGCTCACCATCAGCTGATCAATTTCCAAGTAGTCCCCAAGCAGCAGTTCCTTGGCCAGTCTCCCTCTCATTTATTGCTGAGCATGACAACATATGGTCTGGAATATGCCTTAGGTCAGTCAGGATCAGCTGTTCTGGTTGTCCCCTCCCAACTCCTTGTGCACCTCCAGTCCCCTCGCTGGTGGGGTGGGTGAGGAGCAGAAAAGGCTCTGTGTGAGCACTGCTCAGCAATAACAAAACCATCCCTTGTGTTATCAAAACTCTTTCCTGCACAAATTCAAAACTTAGCTCCATATCAGCTACTCCGAAGAAAATTAACTCTACTCAAGTGAAAACCAGTAGAATAAAATAATGTTTGTCATTTTGGGAAGATAGGCCCTGTTGTTTCATGTCTAGCATATAGTTTGCATTTCAAAGCCTAAAATTCATAAAAATCAACTTAGAGAATTCTGACCTATGCTTATGGCATAAAATAATTCTCTCTCTGAAATTTATTTATAATAGAAAAGTTTCAGAGAATGTGATCTTGGCCAATTTCTTCTGATGGCAAAGGAAATGAGGAGAATGATGAGTGTTCCAAATGGAAGGCAGTCTTAATTTTTCCAGTGGAGAATGAATGTTCATCATACCATATGAACAGAGGTATAAAAATAGAGCAGATCCAGCCAATATTTTGAACTCATCCCCCAGTTAACTGCTAATCTCTAGTAATTTTCAGTTTAGGTTTTCTTAAAGACTTTCTGCCCCTGCAACATGGTCAATGTTTTCTCAGAAAAAATAGGACAATTGAGTAGTGTCTTTGGAGGTTATCAAAAGACAAATGCAATTTTCTCCCTGTGCTCCAAATTTTGAAAGAGAAAAATTTGTTTTAGCAGGTTCAGCTCCTCTTCATTTTTATACTTCATCGCATAAAACATAAGAAAGACTGGTTTCAAGCATTGAAACTGAATATTTAACACTTTTCACACTAATGAGGACTGTTCATATATGGTCTTGAAGATGTCATTTTCTGTCACCAGTTCATTCCTTATTTAGTATGTTTATGAATGTAACTAAACCAGCTTGGCAAAAATAATAGTAAGAACTCTCTCCCTGACAATTGCTTTCTTCTTTCCATGTTTGTCTGCCACTACCTCATGGTACTCTTAAATAATTTCCAGCTAACAATATTCACATATAACTAGAATGAATTAAAATTGTAGTACTATGTTTGCTATAAGACTCATTTAGTCAGCAACAGGACCAACATGTACCTGTTCATCAGTAGGATGTAATTTTCTTGTCTGTTTTCCAGATAAATATAGTATTTCCTGATATGCATAAAAATACTGTAATATACTGGTTTTTTTTAAATGTTCACCTTAAATCAGTGCTCTATATAGAGCACAACAGCCTTGATTTGGTTCTGTTTTTTTTTTTTTTTCTTATGGTCAGAATGGATCATAATGGAACAGAAATGCAATGTAAAAGATCACACTTTTGTATGTGTGTATGAAAATGTTTTGTAAACTTTGTTGGTTTAGCATATGCCCAAATCCTCTCCTTTCTCTCCAACCTTGACATAAACTTCAATTTTAAACAAAGCTATTTTAGACATGAATAAAAGCATGCAAAATTATGGGTAGAATAATGATTATTTTGTACACAATTCCTTCTATCTACTTACACAACAGTAGTTCAGTGTAAAGCAGATTGGTCTTTTCCTATCTGATTCAGTTCCTCTCTCAGGCTTGAGTGTTGACTGTAATTTGCAGACACGTAAATACGTAGAAGTGAACCATATATAAATTAGCAAAGCCAGAAAATAAAAGGCTCATTTGAAACCTTTTCTTTCTTACAAATCAGCAACCTAAAATCACCAGCCTTGGAGACATACAGGAGTTCAAGCAGCATATTACTCTGTACAAACACCTTTTTACTACGTTCTGACAGCTTTTGACAAATGTAACACAGAGCAAAATCATTTGCAATGGCTGCATCTGCCTCTTTAGGATCTGTGATGAGAACTGCAAAGACTGGTTATTTATTTAAAAGTCAAGACTACGTGCGGCAGATTTTGTGAAGTGTGAACAGTGAAAGCGGTTCAGTGCCATCTTTTCCTGTGTCTAAGTGCAATGCAAGCAGTTTCTAATTTCCTAACCTGTACCTTTGGAATTTCAGCTTATTACCAAGGAGCATTTGGCAAATAACCTGTGGAAACAAACCCTTGTGAATTAATTCACAGCATCACCCCTAAAATGAGGGTGTGTTGGCTTGTTTTCCTGGGAGACATTGTTATAACTTGACTGTATAGCTGTTCTTGGGATCACTTGGATGGTGGACACTTCAATCAATGGAAGTGTTTCATTATTTATTCTAAACTCATTACTTGATTGAACATTTCTTCCCATGATACATCAACTTCTTAGGATCTCCTGGTGCTGAAAAATGGTAAAAAAATATTTACACCTGTTTGCCAGTTCTAGTGTTTAATGTGGCTTATGATGTTGAAATCAGTGAGTCAGTTACAGGGGAAAAACCAGTGGATTCTCACTTCCAAGCTTTTGTCCAGAGATAAGTCTGGAGATGTCTCTAGTAAGGCAAATTAAACAGGTTTTCATGAACCACTTGATTTTCCCTATATAAGGGCTGAACTGAGCTCTTTCTCTTTGCCAGTAATCATTACCAGCATCTTACAAGTAACCAATTCTACAAGTAAAAAATTCAGGCTCTTTAAATTAGGTTGCTGTGTAAGCAATGCAGATTTTATTCAGTCTCCTAGTGTTAGCCTATTTTTTTTTGCTTATTTCCCTTTTCCAACCATTTTCAAAATGTACCTTAAACTACAAGAAACAAATCATATTATCTATCCAATATTCTCGTTCAAGTTGCTATTAGAAACACAACTACAGAATTATCTCTATTATCTGCTAATTTAAGCATATTGACCTTCCTATCCCCTGCTTCCTGCCAAGGACTAGCATTTAAGAGTTTGCATGAGTATAGATGCCTGTGTCTCTTATGCAACACTTCCCAGCTAAAGGGGCTATACCTGGGTGACATGATCCCTTATTATCTTTCCCCAGAAGATTATCTCCTTTACGGCCTTAAGTCTTGTTTTTTTTCCCTGACACTGAATTCCTGAGCATACTGTAGGCAGCATTCTTCACATTTTATATTATCTGCAAAAAAATCCCAACCCAACCTATTCTTCCTCTTAGGCAGAAACACAAACCCTTATTCATTATCTCCAAAGACAACATATTTACCTCTAGAGTCTGCTCTTCCATATCTTGCAGTAAATAGAAAGAGTTTCTCCTCTACCTGAGAGCAGAAAGCGGTCTTATATTGATTTTTTAAAATTTTTTTTAAAAATTTTTTTTAATTTTTGGAAAGGGTGAAAGTCTTTCTAATTGCCTGCGCTTTGATCCTGTAGTAAAAATCACACGTGTTACAGAACAGATAAGAAAAAAGGCCTTGAGTTTAATGCAGAGGAAAGAAACTTAGCAAATGGATAGAACACAGGATTCAAAGGCAGGACGTTTGGGATTTATTCCTATCATTATTATTTGCTCCTACATGATCATTGTCAAGTCATTTAACCTCTATGTCGCATGTTCCTCTGTATGCAGAATTAAAAAAATAACATTTCTCTATTCCAGGCAGATACAGCATAGTGTGAGGCCTAATTAAAGCCAGTAAAATGTTTTGAGATCCTTGGATAAAAGGTGCTATAAAAAGTTCCAATCATTAATTGCTTCGTGCTCCCTAGAAGATTTTAAGCCACATACATCTTTGGATCATGGATCTCTATTAAATGAAGATTGCTATCTGTACTATCATGCTGTTGTTGGCTTTTTAACTTCAGAATCAGGTGTCTTGTGAGATTGAGCCATCCTTACTCATGAGCTAACCTAAAATCTTAGCTAATACAGACTTCTGGAGCAACACATGAAAACAACACACCACTAACCCACCTTCACTCTCTTTTGTAAGTTTCTGCACATTCCTCTGATGTTATGTATTAAATCCTCCACTTTAGATTTTATGTCTTTTCCCAGGAGGATCAAATCTAATCTAAAGTAGGTTTCTGTTATATTTTGTTTCCTTGCCCTCATTCTGGATAAAGCATCTCCAGCAGGAGATGGAGAAGGTGTGTGTGTTGGCTGAAATCTTCTGCTTCTCGGATTACCAAGCTGTAGACTATGCTCAGCAAAATGGTAGTATTTAAACCAACATGATCCTGCATGAATTCTGAGGAGTCAGAGTTTCTTCTGAACATTTGCACGGATGTGAACCACTATGTAATACAATCAATTTTCCTTTGGTTACCTTTTCTTCCAGGGTTGATATAGGCAAAACACTTAGCAATCACCTAAAACCTCTGTTATTTCATTCTCCTTTAAGGGATGTTCCAATTTCTTGCAACTCTGGCAAGAACTAAGAGAGCCAAGAAATTTACAGACTATCACCTTACATATAACTTCCCTGGCTTTCCTGGAAGGTATTTGGTTAATGGCTGTATTGCTTTCAGCAGAATGAACTACTTCTTTTCAAGAAGACACAAATACAAATTAAAGCACACATTTAAAAAAGTAATCATTCTGTAATTGCACCATACACCTATCATCTTACACTAGCAAGACTAACATGACTAACAAGACCAACAAAAGTTCAGACTTTCTTAATAAATAACATACATCCAAGAGCAGTTAGCTTGAATGTCACTTGGCAAAAAAAGATTCCATCAAAATATACAAAAGCCAAATTTTTTCCAAGTTGAATGAAAACTCTTTCATGATCTTGATGTTTGAAATTAACCATGATGTAGTAAAAGGCAGAAAGTACAATAAAGATTTCTTCGGAAAAAAAGTTGAAATTCTATTACTGAACCATCTTACTTCTCAGTTTTGTACCCCAGCATTGATACTGCCAGCACACTTTATCTACCCGAACACAATTTAGAATCATAGAACCATTTAATGGCTTGTGTTGGAAGGAACCTTTAAAGATCATTTAGTTCCAGTCCCTTGCCATGGGAAATGGCACCTTATACTAGACCAAATTGCTCAGAGCCCCATCCAGCCTGGCCTTGACCACTTCAGGGATGGGGCATCCACAGCTTCTCTGGGCAATCTGTGCCAGTGCCTCACCACCCTCACAGGAAAGAATTTCTTCCCAATATCTGATCTAAACTTACCTTCTTTCAGTTTGAATCCATTCTCCCTTGCCCTCTCCCTACATGCTCTTGCAAAAAGTCCCTCTCCATCTTTCTCATAGGCTCCCTTTGGGTACCAAAAGGCCAGAATCAGATCACCCCTGAGCCTTTTCTTTTCCAGGCTGAGCAATACTGATTCCCTGAGCCTTTCTTCTAATTATCCTGGCTCTGGACTCGCTCCAACAGGTTAACATCCTTCCCAGCACAGGGAACCCCAGAACTGGATGTTGTTCTCGTGGTGGGGTTTCACAAGATCTAGACAAATGCAGTGGTGCTGAGAGAGCTGTGAAGAGTCAAATTCCAAATTTCCACATACAAATTGACTTCTATAGGTGATTTAGGACTGAAGAAAGAGACTTTTCATTACCAGACAGAAAATGTCCATATGTGCCAGAAAACCAGCAATGATGATGAATGTAACTTTTCTAAAGTAAAACTGCATTTTTAAACATTTCCAGGGATAAATGACAGGTTTTTCTCCATCAAAAGCAGGATTAATTACTTCTCCTTGACCTGGAGTCTCCTATAAAATAGGAACCAGCTTGCAGTATTCAAGTATTGGAGAGAGCTCTCAGAGAGCTCTCTGCTGTGGCTTGTATTTAACTATTTACTGTAAATTCTCCAGCTGCAGGTGTAGTCCATCTCTTCAATATTTATTATTTAACTCATAAGGAAATGGAAATTATGAAAACATTTTTGATCAATGAATTCAGTCCTGGAATTTTTTTGGGTGTAGGTGTCTATGATTTCTGCAGAGTGAATCTCTACTTCTGACTTGACTCTACAATAATTTGCATCTCAAGAAAAGGGTTTTGATTGGATATTAGCAATTTTATTGTCTTTTGCTGTACTACTGCTACAGAGTGAAAGAATGGTAGATGATACATGTGCAATCTTAAAACTGACTTTACCTAATGCAATGACAATATTTTTGAGGTTGCCAGTCCTATTTCTGTGTTTTATTTCAAGCTGTTTCCAATAATTATGTAGTAGAGCACCTGTTCTGGATGAGTATCAAGGGTATTAAGTCCAGAATCTTTTGCAGACAAAAAGAACACTTGTTTTTTATCTTAAATTGATTTTTTTTATTCAAACAATCCAGCAGAACAGTCAACATCCAAATTTATGAGTATGTTAAGGCATGAGAAGCAGAAAATTAAAAGGTGACTGTATAGCAGCAGCTCTAATTGACATTATTCAAGCTGGTGAAATGCAGATAAAGAGCACAAAATATGAAAAGCTGAAGCTCTGTTCTAAAGAGCCCTTTTCAAATGAGTTCAGATTCTACTAGTTACACAGAAAAGAAGTGTTACAACTACTTGTATTTGTACACAGTTGAGATATACAGAAGAGTGTCTCATTGCCAATCCATGCACCTAATTGTAAGGCATATAAACAGCATGATTATTTGCTAAAAGGATTATGATTCCTAGTGTTTGGAAACAGAGCTGTTACTTCTTGTGATTATCTATTGAGTTCATCATAATTTCATTTCCAGACACAATACTAATTCCTTGTGCTTCCCAAACAAAATTCTGCCCATGCATGTAGTACAGTTGCTGTGTATGTCCATCACAGCTATTTTGTGGTGTGTTTAGAAGCTTTCAGATTCCCAATATGACATTGGTTGCTGCTAAAAGCATCCATCTATTACTTTAATCAGTAGATATGTCAATGTGATATGATCATGTATGGAATATAAGGGCTGTTGGTTGCAGATAGCCTAAGCCACACCCTTTTAAAGCAAACAGGGCAAACAGATATTATCTTTATGCTTTTCAACACATTGAGATTGCAGTTTGAGATTATTGTAAATGAGAGTCTCCTGTCAGGGATTCAGCTTCCACCAAGCCCAAGCTGATTCTGTTTACTCCTGAGATAGACAATACAGATTTCACCAGGTAAAGGTTGCATTTTCTGGCCACTGCAATGAATAGGAGGGAGGAGAACTTATTCATAGCCTCTCTTCCCCCCTCCACCCTTTCTACACAACTGTTTTCTTGAGTATGAGCACCTGGTCATTTTTGCTTTGGATTTAGGAGAAGTGTACTAGAGACAAGCATGGCTGGCAAAGACCATGGGAGATGGACTTAATCCTATATCCCAAGTTATATGTGACTGAAGATTCTTCAATCTATTCTGAAGGCCCTCCACAGTATATCCAAGCAGTGCATTCCAGCACTGTATTCTCCCAAGCTGTCAGCTCTCTGCTGCTACCTGCCCTGAATTGACTTCAGTTTAATTTCTTAATATTTTCCTCTCTCCAGTATGAATTTAATGGAGACAATAAAGCATTTATTTCTTTTTTTGAAAAGCCTATGATTTATTTTGAGCTCATCACTGTATATCAGCTCAAGCAATTCCGCCTTTCTTTTCATTCTTGCTCATGAACCTTTCACACTCAACCTTGTTTCTCCTCAGAGGTCTATGTCCAGCTGGTCCATAGCTTTTTTTTAAGTGCCCCATCATGGATATTCCTGAAGTTGTACCAATACCAAACAGAGCACAGGAGGAGGATTATTTTGCATTTTGCAGGCTGTACTTTTATCCACACTGCAAAATGATGTTTTTCCTTTTTCACTCATATTCCCCTGTGGTGTTTTATGGCCCTCTGCTAGGGAGACTGGACAGAGTTCTCTCTGTAAAATAAGTCCTGATTCCCCAAGTGAGCTTAAGTTTTGCTCAGCATGTAAAAATCTGTGCCCTCCAGCGATCAAAGCAGTCAGTGATCACACAGACTTCTGAGAGCAAGTCTAAAACAAAAGCATTTAAAATAAAATCTTAAAACCACAGGAAAAATTATGTGCAGATCTATGGTATTAGGTACCTAATTATCTCCTGCAGCTGGATCCTAACCTTACTAAAGAAATCCCACTTCCTCTTTTCTGGCTCCCCAACTTTCCTCAGCATCTTTAGAGTCAGTTGCTTTCATCCATTGAATACTAAATCATGTATTTTCTCTTGAAGATTAAGTAAAGTAGCCTGGTGTGTGTATATCATAAAACAGTTTTCTGATCATCACATGTCTCACCCAACTGCACAGAGCCCCAGAATATTAGAATAAGTTAGGTTGGAAGGCTCCTCTGGATATCTAGTTCACCCTTACTTCAAAAGCAAGCCTAACTGGATGAGGTTGCTTTGGAATTTGTCCAGTTGAGTTTTGAACACTATCTGCAGAAATAATCCCCCTTCTGCCAAGGACAGATTTTGAACTCCTCCTCCTGGTACATATCCAGGTAATGTGTGAAAATACAGCACTAATACTTTTTCCAGATATTTTCTTTCTTACTGATAAAGACTTAACAGGGGAGACCCATTTGTTTTTAACTCGAGACATTTCAAAGTGTCAAGTATTTCAGTCACTCAGGCTAACAGCAAATAATACGTCCTTTGTATTTAATCAGTATTTAAGACAGCAACCTAGCAACCCAAACATGGTGATTTCACCTTTCATCTCTTTTCCACATTTTTGATACAAAATCCCAGCACTAACAACATTACAACATTTCAAGTGCAGATCTTATACCCAGTGGATGGAAGTAGCAATCAACATTGCAGACAATATTGAAAATGCAAGAGTTAAAGCAAGTCCGTTTGGAACAAAAAGCTATATTTTATTTTATTCATTTTTGGTAAT
The DNA here is from genome assembly GCA_030060385.1 of Muscicapa striata striata. Classification (NCBI taxonomy): domain Eukaryota; kingdom Metazoa; phylum Chordata; class Aves; order Passeriformes; family Muscicapidae; genus Muscicapa; species Muscicapa striata. The sequence continues at coordinate 1,047,043 of JAREIS010000195.1, read as the reverse complement.
ATTTTAAGAAGAAATAGGTTTTATTAGGCCTCATGGAGTTTAGTCATTCTTAACAGCTGCCTAGTGAGCTCTCCAATAATGTAAAGAAGAATAATTCAGCTCATACATTACTGTACATGCATTGCTGTATCTCCTTACAGATACACAGTTGATGCTCTTCAGAAAATACTGGCTCAACATCATACAATAAACAAGAGGTACCAATAGAACTACAGCTTGGCTGGTTTTGGCCAGTGAGTGACCTTAAAACTAATCTTTTAAATATCTGATTTTCTAGGTACTCTCTATTCAAATACCTATAGTATCTGATATATATTAATCACCTACAAATAAAAGCTGTACTGATGTTTCTAGGCCCACAAACTCTTTAGCACCAAACCTAAACCAAAAGCACAAGATCTACAGTGAATAAAACAAGACCAATCCAAGAATTTAAAAAACCCCAGCCCAACAATGAAAAAAAGGATAAAAAAAAATATCAAGAAGTTTTATGACTCTTGCATTAGCCTGTGCAACTGAACTTTGAACATTCCTGATGAGGGAATAGCTGTAGATAAAATAACCTACAAAGCCTCATGATATGCAATGGCACAAACTGGAAACTGGAAATGTTTGTCTAAGGGAGGGAGGAAATAGGATATAATAGTACTGAAGCTAATACTGAAGTATTTTAATGTATTATTTAACTTCTATTTTATTTTATTTTATTTTATTTTATTTTATTTTATTTTATTTTATTTTATTTTATTTTATTTTATTTTATTTTATTTTATTTTATTTTATTTTATTTTAAATAAACATCCAATTGAACAGGATTATAAAACTTCCTTCACATTTTTGGGCCTGAAATGTGGCAAAAGAGAAGAAAAATATTGTGACTTACCAGCAAGGCTGTTTGCTAGGTAAATATTTCATCCAATACTTGTATGATACTCTATCTCCAATCCATATATTATGAATCCATATATTATTAGCAGTGTCCTGTAAAATGATAAACATAAACCATAATTCTTTGAGGAACACTGTATATAAGAAATGCAAGTATGGTGTCAGTGAGAAACACTGTATGCTACTGAAATTTCATATCATATCTACAAGGAGAGTGTAGCTACCACTACAAGGCATTTTAACTAAGATTACTATTGGGAAAACATTTGAAAACAATACAAAAAAATACTGGCAGGTGGGTAGGTTTCATCAAAAAAGGCTGATTAATCTTATATTATAAAAAAGCATATTCATGACACAAAATGAATAAAAACTAAATTGTGTGTATCCACTTGAATGAAGAGATGTTTCTGGTGCTGCTTGAAAATCCAATGTGAGTCTTTCTAGAGAAAAATGGTTTGAAAGTATAATTTGTGTTGCTTTGTTTTACCTCTTTAAAGCTTAGTCTAAGGTAGTTACTAGACTTTGTCTGAAGATGGTAGGGAAGGAGAAGCACCTGTGAGAGCAAACCAAGGCACCTGTGTGGATGTTTCTGTCCTCCCACAGTTTGTTTAGACGGTCAGTTCAGCCTGCACTGCCAGATGGTTAACGTAAAAATCATGAATCCCACCCAGAAAGTGCAGGGGAAATAAGAATTACAATATCTATTTTTATTTTGACAATGTTAAACTGTCTCCCACTCCTGCAATCTGCAAAGTGGTAGTGGCTCAGAAGGCAGACTTTTCATGGTTGTGAAATTTTCTCAGATGAGAGTTCAGGCTTTAATAAAATTAACTCCCCGTGAAGGAACCCACGGTGTTAGGGTCAGAAAAGCGCTGCAGATAAAACTTCAGGCACCTTTCTCAAGGTGTCCCCTGAGATGATGAGAGAAGTCAATGGACAAACCTTAAAGCTACTGTTTCAGAGGGAAGGATCAGAGCACACAAATCCCTGTTCAGGGCCCCTATTTGAATACACTTTTCATCTCCTGAGCATTAGTAAGGCACATAAAGCTCAATGTTTACAAAGAAACTGCAGTATATGCAGGCTACAACATAAATATTTTACAAGTGTGCAGAACCTGCTAAAAAAGATCTTTTCTCACTTTTACTAATGCATCCTTCATACCAATAACAACCTTAGTACATGTAATCACTTTATGTTAAAGGAATAGTCTTGCCAAATATGAAATGGTTGCTGAGATACAGACCAATGTGCCCAATGAGAAACAAATATTACATTTCAATCTGCTTTTAGTGAGTCCAGGAGCATCCTCATCTTAAATGCTCTTTAAGAATATTTCCTCTCTTAACATGTACCAATTAGAAGGAGGAAAAGCAGATGGCCAAAATAAATTAGAGACATCACACCAGCTCTGCCTCAGATCATCATCGATGGTGGATCTGAGCAGCCTCCCTATCCAGTCAGTAGCTGGGAAGAGAAGTATGTGTGCTTTTTTCCTCTATCCCTTTCTGGAATAAAATTGGAGAGGCACTGCAGCTGTCAGAGTACTCAGTTAGCAGATCTGAAGAAAGCAGAAATCTGGCCAAGGATATATTAACCCTTCTGAGGAAGAAATTTTCTTAATATCCAATCTAAACCTCACCTGGCACACCATGCGACCACTCCCTCCTGTCTTATTGTTTGTTGCTTGGGTGATCAACTCCCCAGCTTTCTGCAAACTACTTTCAAGTACTTGTAGAGAGTGAGAAGGGCCCTGAGCCTCCTTTTCTCCAGACTAAGCACCCCCAGCTCCCTCAGCCTCTCTTGATAAGCCTTATGTTCCAGACCCTTCAGCAACTCTCACGCCCTTCTCTGGATAAGCAGAATGACATGTCTAACACGACTCTGTGCTACTCACCAAGATAAATACTAAGAGAAATTCTTAGATTGTTTTTTTGTTTGTTTGTTTGTTTGTTTTGTTTGTTTGTTTTGTTTGTTTGTTTTTTTGTTGTTTTTGTTTTTGTTTTTTGGGGTTTTTTTAATGATAATGGCTGCAGCTGCTCCATGGTGTTGTCAATAATGGACAGCCACCTAGGCTGTAACACAGCATCACAGAGTGCAAACTTGGTGGCACTGAGGAGCAGGAGTCAGGGCAATAACTGGAGACAGGCCTGATGGGAAAAAGATAGGACATCAGGGATATACCTCATCCTATATGTTGGAACTCCTGAGGCAGCTGAGCTAACTGACCTGCTTCTTTGTTTGCAGAAATTAGTCACAAAAAATACAGGTTTTGGCAATCCCAAATGGCTTATTCAAAGTATTTTGCCTTTCTCGTGAGAAAGTGAGAGTTTGAAGAAAGAACTAAATACACAGTTTCACTACTGGACCAAAATAATAGATCAACCAACCTTGAAATGTTATTGCTTGCTTTTTATGATTATATAAAAATTACTTCAACAAGCTATGAAGAGTATTAAGTAATTTGAATGCTGACTGAATAAAGAAAGTGAATGTAGAGTACCTAACCAAGAAAGAATAACTGAAAGTTTTTGAGTAGTTTATGTTTTGTTTTCATTTTACCTTTGAAACTGAAGATAAATTTCAGGCCACACATGTACACAAGTTATCAACTGGTTTAATTTTCACATAGACAATCTTATTTTTGCAGATATTTTTCCCCAGTTGTACTACTAGAAAGTGTAACTACTATATGCTGCATCTAATTGACACAGCTGCATTTCTAATTTAAAAACTTCAGGATTTTGCAGTTCAGAACTGAGCATTTAACATGCCATGAGCTTTATAAAACACCATTTGTCTCCAATATGAATTGCATAATTGGGTAACCCAGTCCCTGTACAACTAGGGGCTATTGTGCTTTGCCATGCCATTTTGAATGTCTTTTATTTATGATAAATAATCCTTGTTAGTGTTTCCACTGTTGCTGGAGGGTGTTCTACCTCTTTATATTTTACTTTCTTGCCACTATAAATGCTTTTTTTCAAAAGAATTAACTTCTGAATACAGTATTTTTTTCTCTCAGACCTTGTATTTATGATATATTTTATGGGTGGGCCAGCCTTATTGTAGATAGGATTTTGCTTGTGATGAAGATGTGTCAAAAAAGTGTTTGCCAGAACTTTGGGAAAGCCTTGCATGTGGGGACCTGTGCCATATATTGCAAAAGAATATGTTCACGTAATTCAAACATTTCCAGGAGTCCACTTTGTTAGAAGTGTTAGTCCACTTTTTATAGTGCTTGAGCTTTTTCAGGCTCAAATCTGGGAATCACAGAACTGTGGAAATATCATATCATGGCATATAACACCATTTGAATTAGAGTCCTGCTGTGTTAGGCATTGAACACAAATTACATCCAGATTGTCCTTTAGCCCTAATTGCTCTCAGTTTTTATTTATAGTTTTAAAAGAATAGACAATCAGCCATACAAAGTTCTAGTCTTTCTTAATAATTACTTACAGACACATCCCACCGAGAACAAAACTAGTTGCCATTTTCCATTATCTATGACAATCAGTCACAAAAGAATAGAAATCCATCCTCCTAAAATAGTGGCTCTGACCTTCAGAGAAAGTGGTGATTTGTACCAACAGCCTAAAGTAAAAACTAATGTAGCCAACTGGAATCTGATGGGGCAAAAGTGATTTTTGAGTCATAATTAAGCAATAAAATCTAGCTTTGCCATGAATTTCAATAGTTGCAGCAATACAGCTATGAGAAACCTAAATATTTGTTTTATGGAATGTGTTTATTGATTATTTTGCACTGAATTCTCCAGATTTACAGTGCAGTACTGAAGATGTTTTGACACATGGACAAGAATAGAAGGTAGAGCAAGAAAGAAAGAAAGAAAGAAGAAAGATACATCTGCATTGTGATATCTTTGCTAAAAGAAACAGAGCAGGGAGGCTGGAACTAGATGACCTTCAAGGTCCCTCTCAATCCAAACCATCCTATGATTCTATATGGTTCTGTGGTTTGCAGGATAAGTGGCTGCTTGGAAACGTGATTTTGGGTGGAAGTCAGTTTAGAGTCAGGGAATGTAAATTCTATGGAGATTTTTCTTAAATTAGAAAGTCAACAATGTATGACTTCAGAGAGTCTAAAAGGCAGTTTGGTTGAGTCAGCCTAATTGCCACAGAATACTGGCCTCTACCAGGTACACAAGTGGCCTCTGCAACTTACATAACAGCATAAAGCATCTCATCTTCAGATTCCAAAGAGCATGTCAATTCCTAAAGGGCACACCCCACAGGTCTTGCATTAGATTGCACACCATCATGTAAATGGCTGGGATGTACCCTGCAACACCTCTGAAACAGAAGAACACTCCCTTTTTCAAAAATGAGTGTTTGTGTATATATATGCACACATAGGATTCTACTGCACCTTCTCAGGCCCCTAATTTGTCCAATCCATCTTGCTATTAAATCACACACACAGGAGATGAATAAAAGAAAGATAGACTAGGAGCACAGCTTGAAAGATGTTACATGATGAAATGGAAATCTGGCCTTGAATTCCCCTCTTCCACAAAACTATCTATTGTCATTCAAGTTTCCTCTGGGACACAGGTCACCCACACTTTGATTCCTCTTCAGATTTTGTGGCTGACAAAGGGAATGTTAGAACTCTATGTACTTCAAAACTAATTTGCATTTACATCCATTTTGCCTATGTATTACTTTAAGTGTGATGTGAAGGAGCAGTCAGTTTAAAGACTGTAGTAGGCATTTACACATATTGCTTTGGTATATCTCTCAGAGGGATATTCACAAAAGCTAACTTAAGCCATGGACAAGTTAGGATGAATTTCCTCAGGCTCCCATTATAGTCAGTTCAGGGAAGGGATCCTCCAGAGAGTGATCCAGATTAGAATACTAACTTTTGCTATCTTTTCTGACTGTTCCCCAAAGAGGATCTTTTTATGACTAATTGTCAGTCAATTCTCTTGCAAATAAACACCTACTTCAAACATACAGACAGCATAAAATTGGTCTCTTGCTGGCATTTTCACTGATTTTTTCAGAGTAGCATCCATTCCTATCAAGTTCTTACAATTATTTTGCAAAATACCACTTTAACAGCAGGGTAGCTGTGTAAAGCAGCACTCAGCACTTGAACCATCACTGCATCACCTTTTTCAACACTCCTACACTGAAATGTCAAACCATGATCCACCTACTTCTATGTCTGATCAAAGCCATGGTTAAAGATGATGCTCCTTTAGTTAACACTATGTAGAAAATAAGTTCTGATGAAAGCTATAGAAAAAATAAAAAGGGACTGGACAACTCTATAGAATAAGCACTCACTTGCATTCACACATTCACATGAATATCCAAGGAAATGTGATCTTTGGAAGGATGAAGACCAACACACTTATACCCTCTGAAACCGCTTCACTGTGTTGTTTTTGTTTCTTTACGTAAAAAATAATTTTTCTCCTTGGAGTTTCATAGAATATGGTAAAATGCTCATGAAGCCAGCATTACAACAGTCCAAATTCTGTTATCTAGTAATGTGAAGAATCATGTATTCCTTTCCAGGATTCATCTGTGATTTAAACAGAAAGTCTTGAGCTCCTTGTCAGCAGCTTAGATATTCTGGTGAATGTTGTATAGATTTTATGGAAAGAGAGAGACTGACAAACTGCATGTGGTGATGCATCTGGTCACTGTAATGGTTCATTTATGTATTGCTGACTGGCACTGCTAGTGTCTGTTAACACCAATTCATTAATAAAATTTATTTAGTGGCAGCTAGCTTCTAGTTTACAATAGTTAGAAATCTGTCAGTCATGCTGCAAAGAAAATGAAAGCAAGATTCTTAGGTGCTACACATTTACAAAATGAAATCAAAAGTCCTGCAGTTCAGAATAATATTTTTGTTGTTACTTTCTGTATTATTTTTTTGTAGATAGATCTGGAGTTAATATTTATATCAAATTTAGTCCAAGACACCAAGTTTTAACTTGAAAGAAATGGCAGCATGAAGATTTTAATTTCATCTATTTGAAAATATCAGTAGAAGGAGAAGGATGCCTATGAACACAGTGGAAACTGAACTGAAGTGATTTGAGAAAAGCTCAGCAATTTTACATCTGTCTCAGGGCATATTTTTATTTTTTAACAATCAAGCATTGAAAACGAGAAAAGAAGAAAAGAGGGTTATTCCAAAATGATGTTCTATTCAAGGCATGAGGAAGAACTCAGGATACCTGAGTAAGGCAACAGTGCAAAAGTACACAGAGGTGCTGGCTGCCAGCTCAAACGTTCTCTAATCACTGCTCACAAATGCTTGAAAGGGCAAAAATTTTATAATGCTTTGAAGCCATAAAGATATTTGGCTTCCTACAAGACTTATTTCCAAAGTTTTCTATCTGAAAAAGGATTATCTCTACAGTTAACAAGGAGGGACAGGAGAAACCCTAGAGAGAGATTCATCACACCTAAGTTAGACATCTGCATCTCAGCCAGTCACCCTAGGCTCCCTTTCCAGTCAGGAAGAATGAACAGCACTGCTAGATTATGAGACATCTGTCTCTTTTAGACCTCTTCTTTAAGATGACATGTTTTTCACCCTAAAACCCATTGTTTCTCATCTTTGATTATAAGTGGAGTCCAGTTAACTAGCTCAGATAGTAGATGTTTAAAATCAGATATGAAAATCCCATCTCTGCTATGTACAAACTCTTCCAGAATGAGCAGGAAGCATTTCCCAGTATCAAATGCCATGCTGAACATACAGAACTGTGTCACTGAAGTTGAACTTTCTCACAATATTTGAGAAAAGCAAGGAGCTAGAGTTCATTGCAACTGAGTGCTTGATAAAAATATATAGTTCATGAAATTAATTTTTCTTGTCATATTTAATAACGCTTCTGATGAAGAGACACTTAGGGGACTTGATCTCAGACAGTTTTTTTGAAAGGTCTCATAATGGGTCAGAAAAATACACACTTTCATGTAGGAGATATATTCCAAAATTCCAAATACATATTTTCAGTAAGAACTTTCACATCTTTTGAACTCCCAGTGAAGAGATTTTCCTCTCCACATCTTTCATAACCATGGTGGTTCAACCCTTTTAAACACATGTGAGCTCTTTTTACTCCTTATGCATACTGTTATGCATTTAGACTGTCCACAATTTGTTTTCAAGAAATGCTGTTTTACATCCAAACCTACACAAGACAAAAAAATATTTTTTTTTTCTGTGCTTACCTTCAAGAAATAAGAAAAATGGTCTTTAAAGAAGTGTTTGGAAAAACATCTTTTGTGATTTATTAGATATCGGCTAAACAACAGAGATTCAGGAAATCCCCTGACATGAACATAGTAGAGGATGAGAAAGTATTAGGTGTAAGCATCAAATTTGCTTGTTCAGTTTCATCCTTTTCTCATGCAGTCTGCTTGCAGCCACTGCTGGAGAAGGAGAACTGCTAAATGAGCCCAGGTTCTCCAGCTTTGAATATAAATTGAAAAGCTGAGGATGTACGATGTGAAATGGTGGCCAAATAACAGAGAACACTTGTCAGCTTAATCCAACTCATTGATGTAGCTGGAAAATATTAGTGTTACTCCTTGCTCTCTAGCATTTCATCAAATGTTCTTCAGGTGCATACTTAAATAGCAATGAAGTAAAAATATTGGAAGTTCTATGCATTTCCACACAACCCACTTCAGGTCTGACCTTTTTAAAAGTGTTTGCAACTCATTAAGTGGAATCAATACCCTTAATTTGAATCAGTTTCTAAGAAAGGCAAAGTCCTTTAAAATTTTATATAGCTTGTGTAAAAACTGAGTTAGGTGTATCAGTTCCTTTATCAACAGAATGAGCCTAAAGATTGCTTTTTTATTATGTGCTGACAGGTATCTAAACTCTCTCTACTTTCTGAGAGAAATCAGGAGTGAGCAAATTAAATGGGCAGAATTTCAATGCATCCATTGAGCTAAAATTAAAATAAATTATACTGTATCCTTAAAGAGAAAGGTTAAATTGGATTCTGATTAATACTCTCATAGGAAGAAAACACCTAACATCTCCTTTACTCTTTCATTCAAACACTGCAAACAAAAAGCAAGGAAATATTCTGATTTCTAATGCCATTGATTCGTCTTCAGTTTGAGACTGTATATTCCTCCAGCATTTCCAACACTAACCTCATGAGTATTTTAATTTTTATTTTTTTTTACATTTGGTTAGATTAGGAAAACAAAAGGAAAATAAGCTGATTATCAGGTTACTGATCCTGGATTGGTAATAAGAACCTCAATCACTACTTCCTGCTTCAAATCAAGAGTTTTCAATCACAACATTTTTTGCCTCAGTTGGAAAAAGGAAACATGACAGTCTAAGACATTGCACTAGTGTCCAGGATTAAATTCAGCAATAAAAATATCGAGGGTGGAAAATAAATGTTGATTGTTGCCATCTTTCATCCTCTGCATTGTGAAGATTCATATATCTCTGTTACACCTTGGAGAGTCATTGCAAGAACAGACTTCATTCTAGTCTTCCAGATAACTATCACGAAACCTGTTTTGGAAAGCAAGACCAGGAGGCGGGAAATGTGTCCCCTCTTTTGTCTGGTACATTTTGTCTTACGCCAGTGTACTTAAACAAAACTGTTGTTTCAATCCCATTATGTGCAAATATCTGAGGAGTTTTTGAATAACATAAAAAATAATTATTCAATATTTGCTTAGTCTTTGTGGATTTAAGGTCAGAACAGATCAGTAAAATACCTGTCTGGTTTCTGGAAAAGCGCATAACAAAGAACTTCACACACTAATTCCTGTATCAAAATTATGGCTTCTGCTTGAACTACCACAAACCCTGCATAAGAACATCCAGACTCAACTTTTAGACTTCAGGTGATGAGGAATCCATCATGCATCCAAGAAGGCTTTTTCAATGCCTAATTAGCTTTACTTAGTATATGTACCTCAGTTCTAGCCTGGGTTTATCTAGCATCAGCTTCTACCCACTGCAACTCATTATGACTTTCCAGTGAATTAAAAAGTCATTACCATCAGATGGCTTTCCTCACTTAAGTGCTTGTAGACCATGATGAAACCACCTCTTAAACTCCATTATAAAATAAATTGATTGAGAATTTTTACTATATCTCCTCAAAGGACATTAACTGCTTGTTGAAGTTATTAGGTAGCAAATAACCAGCATGTTCTCTGAAGACTTTCATAGTCACTCCAGTGCACCATAAACCCAATATTCAAGAATAGCAGTTCTTTCTTTAAACACACCTTGTCAGTGTATACAGGGAATTTCTCAGCTGGTGGTAAGTTTCAGAAAAGAGAGGCATGGTTTTACATTCTTCAGCTGTGAAATTCTTCCCCTCTTTCTGCCTTCCAAACCTAACAGTTTGTTTTCCAAATGTTCCAAAATGAAGCAGTTCTTGTCTTTTGAGAACGGAAGCAGTTAGACTCTCTCAAAAATTTTAAAAATCCTGCTCATAAAATCCATTCTGCTGCTCCCTTGCAGCTAGTCATACTCAATCTTCTGTCAATAAGGGAATTTCCCCTTCTAGTCATAAATATAGGAAACATTGTCTAAATACGAAAGGTTTGACACATCTACATGTGAAAATAATACAGCTCCTTTGATCTGCAAATTATCCTTTGTTATCCAAAGAAAGTCATACTTACAAAACTTAACTATGCAAACCTGTTTTAGCTCACAAACTTAGGCAGAAGCTCAGTGTTTAACAATTAGCTAAGAGCTGCAGTTAACTTCAATAAGCCTACAGACTCCACTTCTCTCAATCCATAAATTGTTGTAGAACCTGTTACTCTGGAATGTCTCCTCCAGCAAGAACATGTTATAAGAATGAAAAATAGTTGTCACTAGTTTTGAGATCAATTCATGGCAGCAGCAACATATTCCTCTTTGAATGGTGTTCAGCTACCCCTTGCTTTCAATGCCTTCTACTAAAAATGTTTGCTGTACATCTGATTTTGGATTGATCTGACTCGGACTGTAAAATTCTTTTGTGTGTGCGTATCTATATGTATATATCTGTATTTTTTGCCACTTTCTGTAAAAAATGAAGGGATAGATGTATCTTTTTCCTTTGTGATAACACAGCACAATAATCATGTTTTGACTCCTGCTAGCTGCTGCTGAAGGTAGGAAACCTATCACTCTACTACTAAAGTTGCACATCTGAGCAAGAAACTTTATTCTGAGTAGTCCTGGTCAACTTTGATGGGTGGGGTTGAAAATTTCAGGTCTGAAAAAAAGAGAAAACTTCCATAATCTGGAAGGTATTTTCATATTATCAATTATTATCCTTCAGTATGCTTTATCCTCATATCTTCAGTATGAGACTTCCAGGTGCACAGGTGGAACTGGCATTTCAATGCATCATGGTGTCTTGGCATTTTGGTGTCCATGTAGTTCCTAACTCATAGGTTTGGACAAGTAGCAGTTTCAATCCATAATTAAAAAGTTGTATTATGACATCATGGGTTGACAATAGCCCACAGGTGAACAGAAAGAATTATTTTTTTATAAGGTTATACAAATATTCTCTATTTTTGCCTTGTTCCTCATCCTTTCTTTAGATTTGTTTGCTAGGTTATTGTGTGAGTAATACATATATTCATTTAGACATGAAAAGGGTAGCAAAATAGTTACTTGTGCTGATTTGACTTGACAATCTCTCTTGCTTCCTTTTTCTCCTATTTTTTAACTATTTCTCTTGACATAACTCCAGCTACCTCTCTCAGCTTCTGAGTCCCAAAGCTACCATCTGGCCTGCAGCTTGGCAAAGCTGTTCTCAATGTAGAATCTTCCTTATTTGACACTTCAGCTACGACTTTTTATAATCTCTACTCCCACTATCCTAGGCATGCTAATAAAAAACAGCAACAAATATTTCTAAAAGAAACTGAAGCTAAACTTTTATGGCAGGAAAATAATTCATGCCAATGATGCTGAGGAAATTTGAATTCACTTCAATACTAGCAATCTGCTTACTTAGAAAAAAAAATTTAAAAAAGAAAAAAGAAAAAAAAAAAAAAAAAAAAAAAAACCCTCCACAACCAATCCCCAAATACCCAAATACCAAAAATCCTACCTGACATGATTGTGCAGCAGATACTATGGGAAGAAATGCCTGCTCCATCATCACACTACAATATTTGAGCTGATGTTCCACTTGTTGCTGTTAAACTGCTAGACAGACTCATGAAATGGCCAACCAGTTTTTTTATTTCTTACATAAAAAAATACAGTCCATTAATTTTTCTTTAGAAGGTTTGTATTTTTATGTAGAATATCAAAAGATTGTCCTTAGTTTCATTTTTGTCATGTTGAGAACAGTGAGTGAATCATTGCTTAGAATGTAATATACTATACTAACTGTATCAATTTCCCTGAAGTAAATACTTTCCAAATCTGATTTGCAATACTCATACCCTGGCCTTTATTTGTCAGGAACTAACTGCACACTAGTACAATAGTAAGCAGGAACAGAACAGCAAATCGCACTAACTTAATTATGACAGGGACTGGTTGCAGTATTTTGAATAAAAAGAAAAGAAGAAATACTCTCAGAAATTGCATCTTCCCGGTGAAAATAGGTTTTACAGAAGTCTGCAAGAAGAAACCAAATCTAGACACCAACTGCTGCTTGAAATAAACAAAGGATACCAGAATGTTTCTTACTCCAGCATTTTATAGACTCCATTTATTAGTTCTGCATATTCCATGATTGAGAACCATTTATTTATAGAGTCTATTGAATAGTTCACTAAAACTAAAGACCCACGGATAAGTATTTCTCAGAAGGTCATATTGGGTCACTGGTTAATGCTCTCATGTTCAGAGACACCTGTAGAGCTGGCCAGCATCAGATACAGCAGAAGGATACATAAACCTCACACAAATGGGTATTGCTGGGTCAAGGAGTTGGGATCAACAATGAAGTCCAAAAGGCTGCTGATTGCCAGTGATGTTTCTCAGGAATCACTTCTAAAGGTAATTCTGCTTAAATTCAGTGCTAATTGTGGGACAGAGAACACCTCAGCAAGATTTTGGGTGAAGCCCAAAGGTGTAGGGAGCCCTCAGTAGGCTCAGGATAGGGTCAGCCATTGAGAGGATACTCAAAAGGCTGGAGATACGTATTCAAAGGAACTTCACCACAAAGAAAGTGTGCAGTTCTGGAATTGAAATGGAATGATCCCATGCAATAATACAGGCTGGGGTTTGGTTGTGAGAGACTGTAAGAAATGGATTACCTCTATCTGGAGAACAAAAGAGTAAAGGGAGACCTTCCTGTTGTTTATAACTGTGTTGTCAGGGAGTATAATGTGAATGAAAACAGACACAGAAATACAGAACAGAACAAAACATGGCAAAGGCTGAGCTGCAGGATGGGAAATTCTGATTATATGTTAATAAAGGTAATAAAACATTGGATAAGGTAGCGCAAAGAGGTTGTACAATCTCTATCTCTTAATTAACTGGATCTCTTAATTAACTAATCACACTGGAAAAAATTCCAAGAAATCTGGCTTAGGTTGGCCCTGCTTTGAGGAGCAGATTGGACAAAATTGGCTTCAGAGATCTCTTCTGGTTTAGACTAATCTATGAAATATTATTTTAGTGTTTAAAGCCTAAAAAGTGCTGTAATTTTCCTCTCTCACAAAATCTTCTTCTGCTCTAGCTGCTATTTCTGGATATTCTTATAGGCAATAAATACAGCTCAAAATCCTTGTCCTTAATCTCTTGATAACAGAATTCTGCTTATCTCACTAACAAGTTTTCATTTGGATGTCCAGTCTGATTAATCTGGTCTCCCATTAAACATTCAAATGGCTATTAGTTTTGTTTGATTTTACTGATCAATGGTATGTTTTCCACAGTGGGAATTTGACTCCTTTTTTGAGTTTTTCCATGCTGCTTATCTTTTCTAAATCTCCGTTTCTGCAATATTCAATGTGAGATTAGTGGTCAACTCAACACTTAAGCAGGGACACTGCTGGGGTGTGGGATGACATAATCTATGCTGCTCTTCTTTCCTTTCTTTGTTTACTAAAAAAATATTTTGCTTTCTAACAGCAGCTGCACCTTAAGAAAAAGATGCCATATGCAAACATGCCGTACATAAATAAAATATATTAAGGCTGTATTTCTAAGAATAGAAAATTTCATTAGGATTAACAGGCAATAAAGGAGTTTGTGGTGGAGGAGCAGGAATGAGATCACAATTACAAGGTCCATCTGCTACCTACAGGAAAAATCACTATTCTGTGGAAATAATTCCTGGCTGAGGAACAGTGTGCAAAACCACATCACAGCCTCCGCTAGCTGAGGATCCATCCTGCATTAGTATGAAGATGTAAGAGTATACATCTCTTTGACTGCCTGGACTTTAGTTGTGTTCTTGTTTGCAGGCTAGATGGGAAGAATTCTCCTCTCCAGTGTGTTAATTTCTCCTAGACTCCAATCCTTATATTTCTATTAATCTTATGATGAATCTATTTCATCAAGAAAGGACAAGGTATGAGTCTTAATAACTATTATGGATTTTCAAGAGACTTTGAGTTCTGATCAACAGCTAAAATACATTTTCTTTCTGTGAGCTTCTTTGGGCTAGTCACACCTCCACCTAGAACAAGGTGGCTAGGTGGCTGACATTGACAGCTCAATAACTCCATCAGTTCTCTCAAGTTAAGTTTAGCTTAATTGTTTGAGCCCTGCAGTTCACAGACATGCATGAAAGAATTTTTGAGAGACTGTCAAGTAAAATGATCACATTTACTTGACCATGGGCTTGGTAACTACAGCCACCTTTGCTGTGTTAATACCCAGGAGTCCTGTGTTCCTGTTGGACTGCCTCTGGAATCTTCACAGTGTGTGAGGCTCACTGAACTGAGGAATGCAGCACAAATATCCAGAAACCGGAGCCACCTGAGAGGCTGTGCCCATGTGGCATGGTGTCATGTGAAGAGTTGGAAGTGGTATTACCATTCTCAGCCCACTGCTGTATCAGGGGAAACACAATCTATTGAGAACAGAATGCATCAAGCCCTGCTATCTTGTTGCTCTTTGAAATTTCTAGTGCATTAGAAAAATAAAGCTAAAATCCTTCTTTGAAGGCAGATCAGAAGCTCTTACTGGGAATTTTGTACATTTATGTGTATATGAGCACATGGAAGATATTTAAGTTCCTTAAATTTTTGTTTTTTTCTGTATGTTACACACAACAGCACACAATTGTTCTGCATGAGGGCAAAATACTACATAAGCTGCAATTGAAGAGAAAGAGACTATTAGTACGATGTCATATTTCTTTGACAAGCACATTCTTTTGTATTGTATTAAAGCAAGGTCAACTCAAATTTTACATTGCTTTTCCTGGAAAATGCCAAGAGGCATGAAAGTGTAATGTAACATCTCTTTTGATCTTATATCCAGATTCTCATAGAAGAAAAGGGAATTAAGCACTCAGTGAAAAATTTTGCCATAAATATGTATGTAGAATTTCTATTCATTGAGAACTATCTGAGGAAGACTTGATCCCCAAGTGTAAACTTCAATTTGCCTTTAAAATTAGGTGATCATGTCCACACAGTAATAAACCAGCACACAGTGTTTTACTGAAAATGCACCTGAAATAATTTAGGGAAGAACATATTCATTGGTCTTTGTTTCCTTGAAACTCACATAAATTATAGATATTCAAAGCTAGAAAAAATAGTTCTCCCTTCTACCTCTCCTTTTTTGCAATATTATTTTATCATTTGGGTCAAAATGTGTTAAGATACTCCCGACCAGTACTTTTATTAATTTCACATGTCTACTGTGAATATCCTGGTGCATTAAATTACCAAGTAGAGAAAAAATTCAACTTTGCAGATGACTAGAAGGAGAAGAAAAGCAAACAAGAAAAATTAAGAAGGAAAAAGGAAGAGCTCAGCAATGTGACAAAAATATTAGCTAACCATTGGTCAAGTAAATTAGTATTTCAGTAAAGGGGGAATTAAAACTGAACAGCATAATAAAGAGAACAACTAAGTGATGGTGAATCACAGTAAGGAGTCTGAACATACTGCAGTTAAACATGGAGCATAAAAAGTGGGATTCAGAGGAGAAGCTTTTGCCCCAGAATAGTAGTTCACATGTGCATTCATAGAGGAAACAGTTTTTAATGAGAAATTCCTTCAACTCCTTTCATTAGGAAATGACAAGTTTCATTAGAGAAATATTTGGTGATATTTTTTCTTCTCTCCAACCCTTTGGTAATTCATCCTTACTTATGTCACATTCCATTTTTGTCTTTGGTGAGTTTTCCAATTTATCATAAAAGGAGCAAGCCATCAGGTCCACATTTTA
Source organism: Muscicapa striata striata (assembly GCA_030060385.1). NCBI lineage: Eukaryota > Metazoa > Chordata > Aves > Passeriformes > Muscicapidae > Muscicapa > Muscicapa striata. The sequence goes on along the minus strand of JAREIS010000195.1, from coordinate 1,030,783 downwards.
CTAATATGGAGCAAGAAAGTGTTAATGAAACATCACTCAAAAGAGAAGAAAGCCCAGTAGTCTCCAAGAGCTAATGAACAATAATTCTACACAGTTTGGGGGAAGTTTTTCCATTTTGGTTTGGGTTCTTTTGCAGGGTTTCTGCTTGCAGAGGACACATATGCTAAAATATATTTTTTTAAAGGTCATGATTTGATATTTTTCCAGACAAAATGGAAAAAGACATGAAAATATAATTTTTGAGCTGGAAAGGGCTACTGAGGTCAGTGATCAGAGAGTGAACACATTATAATCTAGCAAATAAGCAAAGAAGTCAGAGCTAGACTATTCTTCCTACATTAAAGACTCAGATTTCTGGCAGGCAACATTTATATCAAAACAGTATATTGAAATACAATACAGGCTGCTGTACATGAACAAATCCTGGGGAGCTTTGAGGGGGTTCTGTGGAGGGGTTTTTTTTTTCTCCACATTTCTTACACATTTCCAGCTAGAAGAGAGAAAGCTAACCCACAGAGAGCCCCGTGAGAAAACCAGTTGATACTAGCATAGGCACAGTGAGTGATCTCAGTGAAGATTGCAACTCAGCAACAAATGTAATGGTTAGGAGAATAAGGAAGTAGCACTAGTCAAAGGGGTGATGGGGCTTAAAGTAAAATTAAAATCAACACATTCGTGGTATTTTGAATTAATCTTTATAAACTGAGTACAGAATGATAAATCCAGGCTGAAAGAAAAAGGAAAACTCTTCAAGCATTAAATAAAAGAGATACTTAAAGTGATTTGCAGTTCCATTAATTCATCTATAACTTTTAATTGAAATATTATTATAAGGCAATAGTAGCTCATGGCCATATTTTTTCTGTGAAATGTTGGACTACACAAGCCAAAGAGTGTGCCTGCCTTGTGAATTAGATGGAAATTTGTGTGATTTATTTGTTTCTGATCTAATCTTGACCAATAATAGCGGATTGAATTCCTACAGCACCTTCATAGGAAGAAGTGAAAATACAAGGAATTCCACAGTGTCCGATGAGGAAAAAACTCTGGTTGAACAATCATTGCAACTGATACTTTTATATTGCTTAATCAATTACAAATCCTGTGTCTTGTCTTTTACAAGTTGGGTTAAAAAATATAAAGTCACAATGCTTAAGTGAATATCCAAGAATAATATTGCAGGGCATTTTCAGATTTGTCCAAATTCACAACTCTTAATCTATCCTATTTTTCTACCCTATTCACTTACCTTGATCTTACCCAAATTCAAAACACTTCATCTCTTGCAAGACCCCTAACTGGCTAAGCAGCATGGTTTTCAATAAAGTAACATAATTTGAACAGTATTTCAAAAAAGGCTACACAGCTTTTTGGGGGAAACAAACGAATTATGCATCTTAAATATCAACAAATATTTATACAGCTAACAATCTGCATCCTAAGTGATCTCTAGAAATTTAAAGAAAGGGCATACTGTGGTACTTCATGATAAACTCAATAATAATTGGAATTCCTAGCAGGCTGTTAACTAATGCAGGCATATTAACACGTATTTTTAGCTGAGCTTATTTTGTTCTAATAAAATTTAAAGAAGCATAGCTGAAGGGTAAAAAGTAGCAGCATCTGCTCTACTACCAGCTCTGCATTCTGCTGTGCCATTTAGGCACTGCCAGTGTGTATGTTTTTGAAATGCTGAAATGAAGTCCTTGATTGATCCACTATTTCTGCTTTAAAATAGTCTGTGTACAAGTCTCTACTCTTAAATTCTGTGATACGGGATTTCTAGAGGGATGCAATCCCAAAAGTAGCAGCCTAAATTAGAGTCTTAGCTCAACAGAAGTCGTGGCACTTGATTCTTATGGCAGTCTGTCAGAAAACAGATTCCACTGCATGAATCCCTACACAGAGCTGTGTCTTTCATTTTGATGTCCAGTCTCATTAAAAGCAGACTTTTTCATTTTTTAAATTTTTCAAAATATTGTTGTACATTCTGACACTGCAAGGCTGATGTCTGTTTCATGACTGAATCATGCTAAAGCAAGATGGCACAAATGTTAAATGGAAAGTGATTTATTTTGTAGTACTGATGTTTCTTGAGTGATACAGATTTATCTGAAGGACAAATTTCAAGGTAAAGAAGAGTCTAAGCCTTTACAAATTATTTGGGGGAGTAACTATTGCATGAAAAACTAGTTTCTGAAGTCTTTGCAAAGAGTTTGCTGCACGCTTTCACCCTTCCCTTCATATCTGTTTTCAGGCTGGTTCAGTCAGATTCCTGTCAATGGCATTTCTAAGTTATGATGGGTTAATTCTCATCTCCCTGGGCATCACTGGTGCTTGACAAAGTGTGAGATCTGAGGGCACATGAGCAGTGCATGTTGAGTGCCTTGGACAGTGTAATTCAGACACCTCAAGGAATATCTCCCCCAGGATGTCTCACAGAAATGAAGTTATAATCTGAGAAGCTGTTCCACTAGATTTGCTTTCCTTTAGGAATTGTGCAGAAATATAATTTAGTTGACTTCAGGCAACAGGACAAATCTCCTCAGACTTCACACACTAGACAGGCAGAAAGAAACAGCAGATCTATCCAGTTTACTGAGTATAACTTGATTTAAGTGATCAAGGTAACATTAGAAGGAGTGTAGTCACTTTTGGGAAGATACACTTACAAAAATTAATTTAATAATTTGTGCAGTATTAAAATAAATATTTTACCTTTTGTTTTCTTTTTGGGTGGAGATTATATTTAATATATGGTGTATTTCTGCAAAAGCAGTCCTTTCTTTAAATATGTACTCTGGGGATCTTAGTATATGAGCACCTTTTATTACAATGTCATTTGCATACAATAGAGGGAAGGGAAGGGAAGGGAAGGGAAGGGAAGGGAAGGGAAGGGAAGGGAAGGGAAGGGAAGGGAAGGGAAGGGAAGGGAAGGGAAGGGAAGGGAAGGGAAGGGAAGGAAGGAAGGAAGGGAAGGGAAGGGAAGGGAAGGGAAGGGAAGGGGAAGGGAAGGGAAGAAGGGAAGGAAGGAAGGGAAGGAAGGGAAAGGAAGGGAAGGGAAGGGAAGGGAAGGGAAGGGAAGGGAAGGGAAGGGAAGGGGGAAGGGAAGGGAAGGGAAGGGAAGGGAAGGGAAGGGGAGATGAACCACTGCAACAATTATCAAGTTACAGCCAGGGATTGCACCTCTGAAGCAAAGCTGAGAATCCTGTTAGATATGCCCTTTACAGATTGCTCACAGGCACATAAAGCATGTAGGTGAGTGTGGATTAGTAAAGGAGTTGTTTGTCAGAGCAGGGTCAGGAGGAAATTTCTTAAGCTTCCTTCGTCAATGTGTTTTGAATGCCTGACCAAGGAAAGCAGCCTAAGCCATCAGTAATAAAAATAAATAAGAACCTAGCAGGAATATGATTCATATCACAACTGGTGTCTAGAGAATAAGAAAGTGTTTAAGTAAGAACATAAATGAGAATGTTATTAATGACTCCTTTTCCTCCAAAGATGTTCTTCTACATCTTTCGGTTTTCAGCACCTTGCTCATTTTTCCAGCAGGGATATGGATCACCTTACAGTAAAGCTAAGTCTAGTGCCAATAGGTTTGCTTTTTAATTGCCTTTCACAGGGGCTTTAGTAGGAGTGCAGAGATCCCAGGAGACACCCAAGAGCACAGAATGAAGAGCATTGAGGTAGGATTGTCTGCCCACAGACCACACCAGGAGAGTAAATATCCCATATGAGAAAAAAAAGAAAGCTTACACTGCACTTACAGTTTTTAATATCATTATGCTGCTGCTCAATGCAAGAAAGGAATTCCACAACTTTTGGCTCTTAAGTGAGAATACCTCTCTCAAGGAGCTCTAAGTTCCCTTCACTTTTCCTCCTGTGCAGATTTCTGACCATGCCTATCACCCACTTTCAGTGGTACAGCTTTTCTTAGCATCTGATAAGTGCATAAAACAAGAAATTACTACTTTTCCATTTTTTGAAATGTCTAAATATTAGTGCAGAAAATTATTATAGTTGTCTTTTTTTTTAATTGGGAAATTTGAACTCAGTTTTTGTGTGGCTACACAAAGTGACAAGTAATATATAAGTGTAATAAATTATTTTAAATTTCTCAAGAAAAAGTTTATGTAGACTATTTAGATATTACTGCGAATTTAATAAGCAACTTTACTGTTTGTATTAAATTTTATCTATTCTATATGCTTACACACTTACTATAATACCTTGGAGACTCAAAACCCTTTGAAATGAAAATGTTGGTAAGACTGGAAAAGAAAACAACAGTGCTATTATACCTAGCTAACAAAGGAGGGTCAGAAGCCCAAGACCCTTTTGACATAGACATCTACATGTCAGTTGCAGTTCCATATATACATCTATGCCAGTAATGGTCTAGAAGAGCAAGTGGAGGCTGATGTTGGCAGGGCATATGAACAGCAAACTATATTTGTCTGAATTTGAAGGTATTTTCAGAAACTATTGTGCTGGTTTACTTTGGTGATGACCATCGATGACAAAGACATTTAAAAATTATCCATCTGTGGCTCTGATTTCCTAACAACTTTAGAAAAATCCAGCTTTTTTAAAAAAAAAATTTAATTTTTTTAAAGATTGTTGCATAGAACTTAGGTAAATCAGTAAGCCCTGGCTTTTGACTTTCTAGATTGCTGGACTACCTCGTAATATGCTATTCACTATTGTTTGAATGTACTTATTTTTCTTTGTCTGAGGCAATTTTAACGAGTCTCAAAACTTCAGAGATTCAAGAAGCATAACTTTTCCCTGAATGCTAATTAGCTCAATAACTTTGTTTATTTACACATTATTAAGCAACCTGTTAAATTAATATGTAGCATCATAACACACCTCTCAGGTTTCTTGCAGCTGCTTGCTTGGTAGGTTGTTTAACAGAGGAGCCGTTTCTGATGGAGTGATGGTCTCACAGGATTTGCAACCTACTGAAAGAGCAGGTTTTTTTGCACAAGTTGTATCTGTGGCTCATTGGATTGTCTTAGAAGTCAGATGTTAATTCTATCAATAAACATAGCAACAGTGCCTTTCACAGGTCCCCTGATAGCCACTTTTGCTTCAGCTGGGGCTCTTAAAATGCTCACTGACTGTATTTTTCCACAGTTGACTTGTACCACACAGCTAGTACTTCTCTCTGAGTAATCTACCAAGAAAATTGGAGCTGCTGGTAAAATATCCACAGGCCCCAGTCTGTACCAGGCATGTCAGGATTTTCAGAAGAAACTCAATCAGTTATTCCCACAGACCACCAATTAGTAATAAAATGGGATTTTCATCAGTAATCGTAGAATATTTTTGCATTCATGCAAACCCCACCATTATTGCAAATTCAATTAGCTCTGCTATTCCTTGTTAAAATATTTTAAAAACCTGTAAAAAGTAGATTCCAAGTTCTGCAGCCTCAGTTTTATGATTGGAGGGAAAAGGCACAGGGATGCAGGCAGTTCTGCATGTGTGTGAGCTTTTATAAGAAGTTCCTCTCAAAATGAACTCTGAAATACTTCATGGTCACATTATGCTCTTTAACACACCATTACAGTTTCAACCACTTCTAAGATCTCCCATTATTAGTTGGATTGAATCAAGCACCTATCTCAGAAGAGCTTAACTTTATAACTTAGATCTTAGGGAAAGCTCTCTAATAAGCAGGATCTGAAAGAAAATACTGTTGGTTATTGCCGAGAACTTTCTAAATATTTTAAAATGTCATTTTTCAGTTTCTTATTACACAGTAATTAACACAAAATTGAAATAGATTCTATGCAGTACACCTCATCATTTCATAGCTGGATAGATGACACTGACTTAAAATACCTGCACACCAATAAGGTTTATAAACCATTATGCAGCAAAAAAATATAATCATTACTAATGGAGTGCTGAATAAGAGCTAAATTCTCCTCAGTCCCCAGCATAATGCAGAGATTAATAAAATAGATTAGTTGAATATCTATCACCTGGAAATCCTAAAAATTCAGTAGTTCTCTCTTTTTTCCTCTCTTTTTTTTTGAGAACCATAGAATGCTTATGGTTGGAAGTGAGCATTGGGGTGAGTTTTCTTCTTTGGTTGGAAGTGGGCACTGGGGTGAGTTTTCCTCTTTTTATTTTTCCCCACTTTAAGACATGCATTGGTACTTAGCCCAACCTGGTAAATGTCAGTAACAAGAGCTTTTATTATTTATTTATTTTTTAAATTTATGTTTAACTAATCAGAGTAAAGAAGCTCAGAACCATTGTGGAGCTTAGAATATTTGCCCATGTTTGAATCTGCTCTGAGGTACATTGTTAACAAAGCCCTGACTGCCCTGCTCCAGTGCTTGCCCTGGTTCCCTCTGATCTTGGAGGTTACTTCCACAGTCCCTTCCAACTGCTCCTTCTGTGAGCTTCTGATGTTTTGACAAGAGTGGGATTAACCCACATTTAAAATCTTGGGTTTTCTGCAACTGGTTTCGCATTCATTTATCCTCTTTATTTATTTTATTATCCCCCCTTGTCTCTTTGCTGATATTGCCCATCAGTTATCACCAGAGAACCCTGTGTCAGTCCTCCCAGCATGCAAACTCAGTGGCTTTTCAACGTGACTTTTCCATGGCAGAACAAAAAGGAATTAATCTGTTAAAAATACAGTCAATTGAAAAACAGATTGGCTATTTTGAGTTCACTAATTTTTTTCTTAATGTTACAAAAGTCGGGGTAGAAGTCATGGTTTAATTCTTTCTGGATCACAGTCCAATCAAGACTTGTTAAAATTGCTCCCACATGGAACAATAATCCATAAACAAAGAAAGAGAGGAGTTGAGCCTGCATTACAAGGACAACCCCCCACTACTTTGAAAACCAAGGTAAAAAATTACTCTGTTTTTCTTGCCATCAGTAGGAAAGCTTGAAATACATATAAGAGATGCACAACTTGGAGGAAGTCTGTTCAAATGGCATTAGGAACAAAAAATATGTTGAACCATAAGAGAACTGTGGAGATTTGTCTCCCCCCACTCTCTCTATATGGAAGGCCAGAAAATTATGGTATAAAAAAGGACTTTTAAAAAGTATTTTCAAATGGTATAATGAATACTGTGCTAACAGAGGACCCTCTTTCCATGTCTACATGAAAATAAACTAGCTGCCTTCACTAAAATGGATGGGGTTTATTGTTATTCTGTCTTAATTCAGAGATTTCCCTTCTGGTAGAATTTAAAAAGAAAAAATATATATACTGGAAAAAAAAACTTAAGTAAAAATCTCCCCCCTCCCCCTTCCCCCCGAAAAAAAACCCTAATGTAAAGAACATTAAAGAATACCTTTGCTTTTTTGTCTTTTTTTTTTTCTCTTTCTTTTCAAAAACCTGTTCCTCACAGCCAATTTTAAAACTGACTATTTAGTGCAGCTCTGGACACCTGATGATTTTTAATGTAGCAGAAAACATTTCTGTTCTTTTCCAAAAGAGAAACAATCTCCATGTGGGCTTGAAGACAAATACCAATCAACATGACAGACAGAAACAAACACATGCTCTGCTGTATGCTAATATGTTCTGATTCCCTCTTCATCCAAAATGGTAGATATTCAAAAATCACAGAAATTTATACTGGTTTTTAATTATGAACATAGGTCTCAGGTTATCCCAGAAGTGCACACTTCAGCGACTGGTGCATTCAGTAGAGGGACAAAAGATTAAGTAACAAATTTTAATTTGCTTAGAATAAATGCAGTAAATTCCATTTTAATGCTGTAAATATACTGATTGCAATAAGCAGTGTATACTGCTCTGTAACTCCTATTTTTTCCCTTCATCTGAGTTTCTGTGATATTAGCAATTTCTATGTATTCACATTCTAGCACCCTTTCCAGGTATCAGCATACAACATTAGCTCAAAAATATAAAATAATCCATCTATAAACTCTGTGCCCCCTGTAAAAATCTGCAGAGGCTGAGAAACCAGATATTACACAGTATTTAGGTGTAGCATAATAGGGACTAACACTGCAATTCTGCTCCTAATGAACACCATGGACTTCTGTCAATGGCTTTTGTAAGAATAGGACTCTGCATAAGAAAGACATCATTGTATGGTCACCCACTATAATCTGCATAAACATGTCAGAGAAATCAATCTAGTAATATCTTCATTGAGTCACTTCTCATTATACTGGAGTATAACATTTAAATCCAATTTGGGCATAGAAATGTTAGAATTATAAAATCAATTCTGTGTTAAATATACCTTATTTCTTTCTGCTTTGAATTTGTCTACTTTTAACTTCCAAGCACTTGATCCACCTGTAATGTTTTTCTGCTGTGAGAAACCTTCCACAGTTTTACAACACAATTACTGTCTTTTAATATTCTTTAGTATATATTTGCTACAGGGAGATGGTTTGGTCTAAATCAGCTGCTTTTGTCTCTTAAGGATGATTTCTATTTGCATTATATCTCCTTTCAATAGCTGAGCAACATAAAGGGGTTTTAAGGACAGTGAGTATCCTCATGGTCTTCCTCACTCTATGAATGTATTTATGAGAGAGGCACACTTAGGGAAAATTAACAAGAAACACTGGTTTCCCCTGTTCCTTAAACTCCTAGTGGATTTCCATAGGTAAGCTTGCCCTTTCCTCTCTCACAGGACAGACAGCCCTTTCCAGGCTCAGGAGATTCAGAAAAATAGCACTACATGTAGCCACAGGCGTTTGCTACAGCACCTTCCCTAATGTGAGATGTGTGCAGTGGGCAGAGCTCCCTGTGAGCCAGTGCTAACCCCAGACAGCCTTTCCCTGCAGTGAGAAAAGCTGCTCCTGCTCAGGGGCAGTTTATCTCTCCTAAAACTGACACCTGAACTCAGCCAGATGAGCCGTGCCCTGAAAGGACCTCCAGCGACTGGAAAGGGGAGCCAGGGCAATAATCCCAGATGGAGGCATACCTAGAAGGGTTACATGTTTAGTTAACTCCACCTTCTCTGCAATTCTTTGGAAGAGAAGTATTGGTTTAGGAAAAAAAAAGTAGCGAAGTTCAAAACTCATTTCTTGTGTGGGGAACAGGGGTGTTTAATCAAGAGTTCCCGCTTCTTGAGGAAACAAATAAAATTCCAGGTTTCTGAACAGATGTTGTTGGAAAGATTAGGGAATCGCAGTGTTTGGACAGGGAATTCATAATGACATAAAGAGCCAAGATGCTAGCATCACTGGATATTCTAAAAATATTTTTTTCTTGGTGAAATTTTATAGAAATTTCAGATTAAAAATGTGATCAAATCTCTAATAAGTATTCTTTTCTTTATTTTATACTCCTTTAGCAATGACAAGAGTTAGATTCAGTTGATGGGTATGAACATGGATTAAATATTTGGATATTTAGGATTCTGAAAATATCCACTATTTTCGTGCAGAAAATATGTTTTCAAAGGAACTATTTTTATTTTAGATACAAACATCTCATATCAAAATCTTACATAATTTGGAATTTTTTTTCATTGGTTTTCTGTTCTATCAATGTTTCATTTTAATTTTAGGAGTAATTTTTCAGAATTAATTCATGCAATTAGGTTTTTTTCCAAGATAAAACAATGAACAAGCAAAAGAAAACAATTTTTCTCATGGGACTGAGAGAGAACCTGGGTTAAGTATATTTAGAGTCATTGTAAGAATTATTTTAAAACAATTTTAAAACAATAGTAAATTTATCTAATTGACAAATTAATTTGGAAATTAGGTAAAAAAAGAAGTGAAATATCACTTGGAATGGGAGACATTTTTGAATTACAGCTGTTTCCTTATAAAGGGAGAGATGTAAATCCAAACCTCCAAAAATTACCCTGTTGCAGTAATCTATACTGGAGAAACTGATTTGCAGATGCAGAACTGAACTAATAAATAATTTGTTAAAACCCTGAGACTCCAAAAAAGCAACTACTTAGCATGTGTTGTAGTAAAAGAATTATGTCATTTTACTTAGATGTTGAATTTGATGGGTTTAAATGACAGAGAAATATTGTTAATGTAGTGTATTGCATTTCTGCAAAACATTTGAGCTGGTGTCATGACAGATCCTGCTTCATGAATTCAAATGACAAAAGCTGCAAAAACAATAAAAAATATGTACATTATTTTACAAACTTCTTTACGCATAATTATGAAAACATCATTACTAATATGGAACTGTATCTGAGTACCTGTGTTTCCCCTCAGTTCATCAGAGGATTCTCTTGTTCTGTGATATTTGGACTTTTTCAGAATGACTGGGATAATTATATTAGTGCTGAAAAAAAAATCCTTTAGTGACAGAAGAGGGGTGAGAGTGGTTAATGAAAAATTTTAGAGTTTGGTTTTAGTGAAACGGTATCTATTTTAATATGGCCAAGGACTATGTATATAGGAAAAGAGAATGCAAACTACAATAATGGTATGGGTTTTCTGACCTGGGAAATAGTGACTCTGAAAAGTACTTAGGGCCATGGTGGATAATCACCTAATAATGAGATCCCAGGTGACACTGCAGTAAAAAGAAATAATGGATAAAAATATGGGATGGTGAGTAGGAGTTGTGAGATTATAATACATCTGCATTTGAAAATAATGAAACCATTCATGGAATAATTCGTCCATTTCTGCCATTAGTGCATTGAGAAATGCTAAAAACTGCAAAAAATTCAGTGCAGAGCAGGGGGAGCAACTAAAACCTGGATGACAGTGTGGCATCCCAGCAGACAGAAGGTAGTCCATCTTTCCAGGGAGAGAACTACAGGATCAGCTGATGGTCTCTAAGTGTCCATGTGCACCACAGAAATGCAACAGAAGTCTTTTCAGTGTAGATATTACAGCAAAACAATACCAATACAGGAAAGCCAAGATGACTGGCATGTCAGGATTGAACAAGAGATAATTGTTAAGGACTGCAGCTGCTCACCCAGAAATCTTCACTCAGTGTGTTCCTCAACAGTAATGTCTTTAAACTGACAGAAGGAAAGTTTTGCTTTGATATTACGAAGAAATTCTTTCTTGTGAGGATGGTGAGGCACTGGCACAGGTTGCCCAGAGAAGCTGTGGATGCTCCACCCCTGGAAGTGCTCAAGGCCAGGCTGGATGGGGCTCTGAGCAACCTGGTCTAGTAGGTGTAATCCCTGCTGATGTCAGAGGATTGGAATGAAGTGATTTTTAAGGACTCTTACAAACAAAGCCTGTGATTCTGTGATTCTATGATTTGAATTCAGTGGGAAGAAAAAAAAAAAAAAAAAGAACTGGAATGGAATGGAATTGATTAATTGAAAAAAAAAAAAAAAATAAAAATGGAAATGATTAATCTGTGGAATCATTTTCAAAATTTTGTGGTGAAGTTTTTGTTATTAGAAACTATAAAGCCAGAACAGGATGATTGTTCCACAAGACACCACACACTTTTCTTCAGCTCTGACTATTGCACTTTGGATAGGAATTGATGCATGATGCTCCTATGGTTTGAACTTGTAATAAAATTGGAGTGTTCCCTAAGGCCCACCAAAATCTATGAATGGTGTTTATTGATATGGAGAAATATCTGGCACTTCCAGATGTGATTTGGAAAATTGCCTCTCATTGTGAACAAAAAATGGTTTGAACTTTAATAAAAGACTCCAGTTTACAGCTTATATACACTTAAGATATTATGACTACCTGGAGGCTGAGGTCTCTCAGCACAGGCAGTAGATCACAGGCATGACTTGATCTCATAGATGCTGCACACATGGGAGCACACATCAAACTGAGAGCATGGTAGATCTGCATACCTGCTCTCAGCAGGAAGGGCACAAAATTGGAGCACCTCTGACCCTGATATCCTGTGCCCACACTGGGAGGAAATCTGCCTAAGACAAGAACTTTTAAAAGAAGAACATTAAATTGCCAAGTGCTTTTTGCTTTAGCCAATTGGTAGTTTGTGGTGCAGATCTCAACACTGGTGAATGAAGATGCTGAAGCTGTTGTTTTTACATTCTCATCTGGTTCCCCTTACTATACAGAAACAGACTCCAACATCTTCTGCTCCTACCACCTGGGGTGCAGATCCTGGCCCCTTTGTAGGAGTCCATAGTCTACAATAAAGAAAATTATAGCAAAACCAGCTTTGATGGAGAACATTGCTACCTCAAGCCTCAATTATTCAGAAAGACCAGTCTGATTTAACAAGTTATTATTCTCCTTCTTGTTTGCTACACCAGTGGTTTGTTCCAACGCCTTTCCCCAGGAGGCTGAGCTTGAATTGTATTCCAGGGGCAATTCAGAAACTAGAAGGCAAGCTGGGCCTCATTTTTGAAAATTAACATTTAACTTTAATTGTTCCTTCCCACGCTACTTTGGAAATTATTCCTCTGTGCAAACTGAACAAGAAAGGAAAAGGTCACGTTCAAATGCAGATTTTAAAACACCCTGAACTTTAGCTGTAGTTTACCACCTTGTCTTCATCTTAAATATAGCAATAAAAACAAAACAAATCTTGTCTGCATGCCTGCTTTACATTAGAGTGTTACAAGAAAAGTTTTATGTTGTCTGTTTTTTTGCTTAAAAGAAAAATAACCAATTTGCTCTTGTGTGGTTCAGGGGAAAATAGCCTTGAGAAAATGTTATTGATGTAGTGTATTTATGTAGGGTTGCAAGACAAATTATGCCATCAGCAAATAAGGTCAGGGTAGCAGAGTGAATTACTGGCAAAAATAGTTTCCTTGCAAAGGACAAAGGTTCTTTTAAATGCATATAAAACTTGAAGCCATATGAGAAGAAATAATACAGATTCAGTGTGGAATATAATATTTTAAAGCTCCCCAAAACTCCATCTGATTTCTTTGAGGATGACTATTACCTTCTCAGGAAGGATGAAGAGGCCTGCATGGCAGAGTATCTGTGATTACTGGGAACTTGTTTAAGGGCTTCCTTGGAGTGTGGTGTAGCTGCTTCAGTCAGACTTCAGACCCTGCCTTCAGAGGGGAAAACATTACATTTAGGGATGAGTTCCTACTGCTTCTCATGGAGTCCTAAAGTGGTTTTCTACATGGGGAAGGAGGAACACATCAGTAGATAAAAAACAACCTGCTTAACCACAAGTATGCACAAGAGTACACTGTAGAGAAGAGCACATTATTTCATTTTTAACAAAGAAGAATTCTGCTCTGCAATTCTGGATATTTTGTGTAATTTCTGATGTCTGAAAATCGTTTAACACAGGTGCTGCTAAATTATTCCTAGTGCACTTCAAGTCTTTCTGCCAATCATAAAAGTGAGTTTTGAAAGTTTATTTCTGGACAAGTTCTGTGTTGGCCAGATTATAGCATCAGTTATTTAAGAAAAAAAGTAATAATCATATTATTTTGATAAATAATCTTTAAATAAAGCAACATATTAAGAATGTCAGCAGTGCTTACAGTTGCAATTGGCAATAGCATTTTATAAAAGAGCAAAATCATTGCTTATCAGAAGCACCAGGGCCCTCAAGCTACACGTTTCACACTAGTCATTCATCAAAATGCAAATTTTGCAGAAGAGATCATAAAGAAGATCATCCCCTTTTTAGGGATGCCCTAACACAGGATGAATTCACAAGTGCAGCCAAAGCCACTACAGTATTTGCTGCACTGATCCAACCTCAAGACCTACTGCCCATCTGCTTGACAGAACAGATGCTGGAGAGGCTGAATTTGAGTGGCCCAGAGCTGAGCCTGTGGAAGACCTGACACTGTCCTTGCAGGTGGTGAGGGTCCCCAAGGCAATCTCCATCCTAATCCCACACCTGACTGGCAGCAAACACCATGGCTGCATGTGTACAATTGTTCTTGTCCAGGCTTGCACCTTGACATGCAATGATCTGTTCTGTTCTCAGCATGTTTCTCATCCCAGGCAGCAGCTGGACATTGCTAATAGGATCTTAGAGTGTCCTGAGTTGGAAGGGCCCCCCCAGGATCACTAAGTCAGACTCCTGGCCCTGCATAGAACAGACTCAAGATGTTCAAGCACAGCCCAAGCTCTGTTCTGATAGGCAATTTGGGTATCAACAGCTTATTTTCAGGGCTTAGGAATCTGGCTAGGACATCACTGGGCTGCTAACTGGGACTGGCTGAGGTTGTTGGGATGAGCCCTGGACGGTGAGACACTGCTCTGCTCTGCTCTGAGTGGATGCCTCTGTCTTCTCCCACCCAGGAGCCACCAGCCCTCCTGGCCTCAGCTCCTACTCTGGGTGACCATGGGAAGCTAGGAAACAAGCGTTTAATGACTATTCTTTCCAAATGAGAACTTTCTCCTTTCAAACCTTTAAATATCGCTGCTGAACTAATCTATCATGATAGTGAATCATACAATATAGTCACTGATGTTAAACTGACAGTTAAAACTGCTTTTTTATGCTTTACACTGATCATTTTTAGCTTTCCAAAACTTTGTAACATCACCTCTTACGTCCTGGGCATGTAACATTGTCACTGTGCTTCTGCTTTCCCAAATGTTATTTGCTGCATAAGACTGAAGAATATTTCTGTAGTTTGTCGTTTAAGAACAAAAGTCTGTGAAACGGGTTTATGCAACAAGACAGTAGAAGGGGACTTTGAACAATGTGATTATCTGAGAAGAAATTATCTTCTTTACACAGGAGGCAGGTGCTTAGTTATATACAGTTCATAATTATAGGCTAAGAAATAGACCTAAAGAGTTCTGCTGTGGATCAGCTTTTAAAGTAATAACCTGTGAGACTGGGTTCCTCGACTGCAATCCTGATTTATCATCAACTTCTAATTTAGTGGTAAGTAAGATCTTTCTGAGCTGAAATCCAACATCTTTTAAAGGCAATTTTTGCTGATGTAACTCAATTGATTCTAATGGAGTCACTTTCACTTTGCGTCAATGAAAGTGAAATCGGGATATCATTACAGTCTCAGTTAACTCATCTACCAAGGAGATTCGGTTTATTGATCAGAGCTAGGGGACAGTTTAGAGCTGGAATTTTTATTTTATTCTTAAAAAACTACAGCTTTTTGTAATTAAAAAACCAGTAGGAGACATGAAAACTGCTCTTACTTAAAGACTGTGGCTCAAAAAAGAATGTGTTGGACTCATGCACTGAAAAAATGCATGATTTTTATAGAATCATAGAATCATTAAGGTTGGAAAAAGCCTGTTAGTTCATGGAGTCATGGAGCTCTGAAAGCAGGCAAGGAAATGTGGCAGGATATCACACCTTTAAAAGTTGTGATTTTTTTAAACTTTCAGCTCCTTGACAATAATTTTTTGTTTGTTTCTTTCAGCTCACATTTCAATATGTGAAAAAATACTGAAATACCAAATTTTCCTCAAGGCAGTGTTTAAAATATTATTCACATGACAAGCTGAACATGGGTCAGCAGTGCCCTGGCAGCCAGGAGGGTCAGGCATGTCCTGGGGGCATCAGGCACAGCATCACCAGCCAGGCAAGGGAGGGGATTGTCCCCTCTGCCCTGAGCTGGGGTGGCCTCACCTCGAGGGCTGGGGGCAGTTCTGGGCACCACAGTATGAAAAAGACATTAGCCCATGAGAGAGCACCAAAAGGAGGGCTCTGAGGATGGGTGAAGGGTCTGGAAGGGAAGCTGTATGAGGAGTGGCTGAGGGCACTTGGGCTGTTCAGTCTGGAGAACAGGAGATTAAAGAGACCTCAGGAGGCCTCACAGGAGACCTCATTATGATCTGCAACTGCTGTGGAAGCAGAGGGGCAGGCACTGCTCTCTTCTCTGTGGTGACCTGAGGGGATGGCCTGGTGTTGTGTCAGCAGACGTTTAGGTTGGATATTAGGAAAGGTTCTTCACCCAGAGGGTGGCTGGGCACTGGAACAGGCTCCCCAGGGCAGTGATCACAGCACCAAATCTCTCTGAGTTCAGTAAGTGTTTGGACAATGCTCTCAGGCACATGGTGAGATTCTTGGGGATGGTGCTGTGCAGGGCCAGGAGCTGGGCTTGATGATCTGGATGGGTCCCTTCCAACTCAGGATGTTGTATAATTCAGTGACTCTATGATCTCTAGTTCTTATTTGCTTGACAGGGGTGTTTGAAGGCTAAAGTTAAGTCAAAAAAAAGAAAACTTTGGGTAGAAAGAACTTTAAAAGTGTTAAACCTGTATTCTACTACAATTTCCACTAAATACCAGTTACCCACATTCATTCACCCTTTTAGCTTTCTTGTCATCCCATGTGACACATTTCCAGCATGTTTTTATTCCCTTTAGGCTTCGTGCTTTCTTGTGATGGGCCATCTGACTTCCCTGGAGGAAAAGGCAGTCATAGAATCATGGAATGGTTTGTGCTGGAAGGGATCTTAAAGATCATTTAGTTCCAACACCCCTGCCATGGGCAGGGACAACTTGCACTACACCACGATGTTCAGAGCCCCACCCAACCTGCCCTTGCACACTTCTGGGGGATGGGGCTGCCATACCTTCTCTTGGCATCCCGTGCCAATGTCTCACCTCCCTTGCAGCAAAGGATTTATTTCTAAAATCTAAACTTTCCCCCGGTCACTTCAGAGCCATTCCCCCTTGTCCTGCCACTACCTGCCCTTGCAAACCATTCTTCTCCAGTTCTTTTGCTGCATTCGCTTGTTTGCAGAATCTAAATAAAAATCTGCATTTTTCTGTCCAGAAGGCTTTGTGTTGGTTTTTACATCTTGAGCCCAGCTTCAGTAAGAGTTGGAAGCAGTTTGGTTTTCTCTCTTAATGCTACAGAAGAAAGAACCAGCTTACATCTCGTGATGTGAAAAGGGGCATCTCATTTGCATTCTTAGTTATAAGAAATTGTCACTATGGTACATAAAACCACCATTAATTATAATAATATAAATTAAATATATTTACTCTACAAGGAATCACATCCTCTACATATGACAAAGCAAAACCAGACAGACTGCATGCCAGATATTAAGAATATTGAATGACTAATTTTCAGAAAGCCAAGATCAGGTGTCTGCTAAAATTAGCCTTGTTTAGGTTTATTATTATCATCATTATCATTATTATGATGATAATGACCGGACACCTGCTCAAGCAGCAGGTTAAATTGTATCAGTCAGTGTCTAAATATACACAGAATAAAAAATCAGTTTCTGACTACAGTGCTTATTGTCTCAGGATGAAATGAGAAACCAAAGTGGGACATGGACAATGAGGGAGCTACAGAGGGGTGAGACCCAGAGCTTCACAAGATTTCCAACACTATATCCTCCAGAGCCATCACAGATGTTTTATGAGCTCACTGTGCAATCAGTCTGAGATTGCTACTATATTGAATAGATTTACATCTTTACATCTTTACAAGTGATTGTATATACACATACAAATATTCATTATACAGTTTCACAGAGGTTTGCAATAAGATCTTTCTGCTCCTGCAAAGCACCAGGTTAAAAGCACCAAGGTGCCTTTCTGAAGGTATTGCACCTAAGTGCTAAGGGTGGACTTCTCTAGCTGGAAACCAAGAGACTGTCTCTTAGTAGGTGGTAAGTCATGAAGATCCTTGAATCTGAAGATTGATGGCTTTGTTTAATGCTGTGCAAGACCAAATAAAGGAGTGTGTAGAACAGAACTGAGAATATCAGGAAAAAAAAAAAGAAAAAATAGAGATGTCTAAGTCCTTAACAAAACCAGAAGTTGCCATGTTTTACTTCACAAGATGAAAAAATCAAACAATAAGTCAAATAATTGAGATGTTGCATGATCACAATAGACACAATTCAAATGATGTGAATGCAGGATTCTGAAAAAGGCCTAAGGGGTTGTTGTGGACACCAGACAGAGCATGAATCAGTGTATTTGCATGAGGAATAAACAAAACTGTTCCATAAGGACAGCAAGAGAAAGGAAGCAAGTATCTTTCTTACTCCCAGTGAGGCCACACTTGAAATAATGGTCCAGCTTTGGACCTCCCTAATTTAAAGGAAAAAATTGGAGAGAAAGCTGCTGACAGCTGCCAAGATTATAACTAGCCAGGGCAAGTGACTTATGAGGTGAGTTTGAGAGAACTGAGCTTGTTTAGTCTGACAAAAGAGACATTCCAAAGCAACTGTGGGTGAAAAACAGGAGTTACCCAGGGTGGATATGGAATCCCAGTCCTTGGAGTTTTTCTATATTTGTCTAAAGCCATGGCTGACTTGATCTGGTGTTGGTGGTGGTCCCAGTCTGCATGGAAAGTTCAACCAATGACCTCCAAAGGTCTTCAACCAGCATTTTAAGGAAGACAGAGCAGTAGTTATTTTGCTGCCAGTGGTTCTTCTTTTTGAGGAATCCGAGAAAGCTGTCTAATCCAGACAACACCATATAAGAACAATTCTGACTGATGAAAATTATGAGGACCACAGGACTGGTATTTATTAAAGTTTTCCTGATCATTACCTTGTCACATAGCACTGATATGTTGAAAGGGTCCTTTAGTGCTGTGCCATGAAATCCCACAATTGCCTGTCAGATATGGGAGAAGCCAACAGAGAAAGGGCATGAGCTTTTAGGGATAACAGTATCCATTAAATTGCTAAGAATTTGTGTCTATTTCAATTAGCATTGCCACTTATGAATAAAATATGAAGAGAAGATCATAAGTATCTCCTCACAAAAAATTAAAATACTGGAAAATTGCAAATTAGCATGCGTGGAACTGCATTGACTCAAAGTGGAAGTTTGGGACAGTGAATCATGATAATAGGTAAGGAAGTTGATTCTTTGTATTTTGAGTTTTAAACAGGATTGAGCATCTTTATAGGACATACTAAGGAGGCACTGTAAGTCATATATTTACCAGGGAAAATGGACAAGAGGGACATGCAGGAGGACAATTTTTAGGTTATTATGCTTCCTTTAAGGCTCATGTTTGCACAGAATTATTAGGGAGGTGTCTAATAAAACATACAGCATCAGTCAGACATGCAGACCAACTCAAGATCTGGCTTCTAGCTTAGAAGTTTGTCCCACTCAGTGACAAACAATACATCAAGAAAATGAAATAATGGAGCACAGAACTTGAAAATGAAACCTCAAAAATGTGAGAATAATCCTCTGACACAAAGTTTGGCTTTCTGCATTACCCAAGGAACATGATGGCCTCTCAGAGGTGTCTTTCCCCAGAGGCACGAGGTTTCAATTTGCACCAGGCTCCTAGAAACTATTCAGTGAATTATCACAAAGTTACTAAATCCTCCAGGGCTCAACCAGGTCCCAGTTTAACTCCCACTGAGCACAGGCAGAAAGAAAGTGATAATTAAAAGAGAATGTGGAAAAGGAATGGTCATCTATTTGAGATGTTGCCTAGTGTTAGGAAAAGAGGTGTGTTAATGTCCAAAAAACATATGAAACAATGCCAGTTATAATGATGGTTTTCACCAGAAGGTACTCTTAAAGGGCATCTCTCATCCAGAATTGAATCACATAATTTACTTCTAATGCCAATTGGCAATGTTAATTAGCACAGTCCTTAAAAATCTGTTCCTTGAAGAAGCTCTTCAGATGATGTAACATGCCAATGTGATTCTAAGCCTTTAAATTTTCATGCTGCAGATTTTTAAAACAACTACCCTCTGTTCAGTTCTGGCATTGACAGGAAGAGCTGGATTGCCAGGAAGAGCTGGAACACCAGCTCCTGTAAGGGCCATCTCGCTGTCATGGTTAATCAAGAGCTGTTAAGAGGAGCAGCCTTTTGAAATAATAATAACAACAACAACAGCAATAATAACCACGCTGGTGGGGATTAGAGATGGACTAAACTACAGAAAAAAAGAGTTCAAACAATGAAATCTGCCAAGTTAAACCCAGGAATACTGCATAACAGTTACTACTCCAAGGCTACAAGTGCTCAGATACTCGCAATATATGGGTACAGAAGTAGCTGCAAAGATCAACTATGGTAGGTTTAGTTGCTGAAATCTTTTATTTCCCTAAAGACAGACACAGGTGCAAAGAATAGTGACTCAGACAGAGAACATATTTTATGAGAAAGGATTAAATCAGTTTATTTGTTTGACAAGATGAAAGTATATACGAGATATGATTGCAACATATACAAAATATCCTTTCCCCTTCTCCCTCTTTATAAATATGTAGGGAAGATACAGATAAACTGGTCATCAACATCACTGGAGTGGCTACTAGTCAGATATTTATTAGTTCAGGGGCAAGGTGACAAAATAGCTCTCCAAAAAAAAGGCTAAGGAAAGGAACAGAGGCTAGCAAGGAAATGAGATCTCTCAGACTGAACTTGCTGCAAAATCCAAGGCAGATTTAGGATGGAACTTGGCCACTGTGACTGGAAATCCACTTTTGTATTCTGCCAAAATATTTTTAAAACCTGAGGTCTCCAAGGCATTAGCTTTTCTGTCTGGAAATAATCTGGTTGATTTAAAACAGGGAGAGGATCTAGTTTTAAATATAATACCAGAGTGAAGCAAACAGATTATGGGGACCTGCAGAAACTGGGCAGCCTTAGCTTTTCAGTATTTTCTTCTGTGCCATAGTTGGCTGTTGGGTGGCCTTACTGGTCTTCTTTCCAAACCAGTGCTATAACAAAGTGGCTTCATAACTCTTCACAAGGTCTTGTGGTAGTGAGGGGTCTGGAGCACAAGTCTGATGGGAAGCAGCTGAGGGAGATGGGGGTGTTTAGCCTGGGAAAAGGAAGCTCAGGGCAGACTTTATTGCTCTCTACAACTGCCTGAAAGGAAGTTGGAGCCAGGTGGGGGGTCAGTCTCTTCTCACAAGTGACAAGTGATAGAACAAGAAGAAATGGCCTCAAGTTGTGTCAGGGGAAGTTTAGATAGAATATTGTGAAAACTTTCTACAGCAAAAGGATTGACATTGGAAGAGACAAGGGGTTGAGTCACCCTCAGTGGAGGTATTTAAAAGATATGCAGATGTGGCACCTGGAGACATGGTTTAGTGGTGAGCTTGGAAGTGTTTGGTTTACAGTTTGATTCAATGCTCTCAGAGGTCTTTTCTAGTCTAAATTATTCCATTTTTTACAAGTGTCAATTCTTATTACTACTGAACGTTCTTAGTGCTTTCCCTTTGCTCTCTTTTACTTCTGCCATCTTTTTCTCATTTTTAAAATGATATCCAGAACCTCACACTTTCAGGACTTGTTTTTCAGATAACTTCATATAGCAATGCTTAAAGCCTGGAAGCTCTTCAGATCTCACCAGCTGAGATTTCTCCTGGCATTATAACATCCCTGGCTGGCATGCAGTCAATGAACCCTGCTAATATACCATCAATCCTGACTGGCCCTGGAGAAAGGAGAGTGCCGGGACTTGGCCAGAGTACTACTGCATTTGGCTTATTCCCAACTGGAGTTGTTTAAAACAGTCCCCAGGCTGCTTTAACACATGCCAAAGACAGCTCAAAAATCAGTGAGCTGACTCCCTGAGCCACCCCATTTCCTGCACCTTCTGTGCCCAATGGTCCCTGGGCACACCAGGCAACAGGGGCCAGGCATCTCCTCTGATCCACTGCCACTGACAAACTTCAGTGTGATCAAAGCTACCCAGCACATCTATCACTCTGTCTGTGAGCATTACTGCACACAGGAGGAGATGAGCTCTACAGAAAGGGTGGCACAAACTGAGGTGACACTTTCAGATATGTAAAAGACCATTTGCACATTTTGATGCTTTAGAACACTGTGAAACAATGCTAAATCCTGAACTCCGTGCACTTCTGCACAGGTGTGTTTATGAGACACAATCTGCCCTTTCTGCACGTGCCTTAATTGCCACACACTAATAAGCCAGTGGTCTCTCTTCTTGCCATAAAGCAGAGGTGTTTGCACTTGCAGAAATATACTCCATCACCTTTTGTAAATTCCTCATTTTTTCAAATATGAGTTACCGTGAAATCCGTGGACAAATTCAGTATGTGAGAGCTGCTACTTTTTGCCTTGGCTTTGTGGAGATAGTTAAAAAAGATGCAAAGCAAGTATAAAAGCTGTTGTTACTGTCTGTGTTCTCCACTCCCTGTGCCCTCTGGATGTAAATAATGGCATAAGGCAATAAGTTGTCTTGGCTGACACTTGGCAGCAGAATATATTCAAATGTCCTCATTCTCCTCCACTAAACTCATCTGATTTATTCCTTAAATCTGCTGAAATCAATATGAAAACGCTAACTTTTAAATGGAAAAAGTCCTTAGTTCAGACTCTGAGGCATCACCATGACAGTGTCCATTTTCCATGCTCAGCTGAATCAGTACATGCCTGCCTGCCAGCCCCACCGACTTAGCACGGGCAGGGAACGTGCACTCAGCTTTGTTGGGAATGTTTATTCTGAACATCCTTGCAGGGCTTTTTTCTTGGGCCAAAGAACGCAGGAGGGCTTGTTTGTCCTGAAATCCAACCTGTCACTCTGAACTCAGGGATTAACCTTATTTGCTAGTGGGTTTTGGCAGCTGTAGCTGGTAATTCTGTAACTTTAACTTTTGTGATTTTGGTGTGGGTTTTTTGTTGTTGTTTGTTTGTTTTTAGTTAATTGTGTTCCCCCTTTTTTTTTTTTTTTTTTAATTTTTAAATAAAGCCACAAAGGTATATGTCTTGTTGCTGTAACTCAGGTCTTATCTTATGAAAAAATCTATTTAAAGATAGCACCATGGAGTGCTAAGTAACACTGCTGGACTTGTTGAAAGTTATCTGCTGCTGCTGGGATATGTGCTCTGTGCTCTGCAGATCTGGGGACTGTAAACCCTTCAAGAAAGGGACATCATCTTCTACTCGGTTTTGCAAATTCTGTAAACACCTATTATGTTAGGTATAAAAAATTATTTTGGGAAAATGCTGGCTTTCAGGCAAACACAGAAGCTTTTGGGCAAATTCAATGGCTTTAGGCAGCAGCTTAGATTAATGTACTCTGGTGGAGGGTATCCCTATGTGTGGCAGTAAGGCTGGAAATACTTGATCTTTAAAATTCCTTCCAATTCAAGCTCTTTCTGTGATTCTATGAATCTATGAAATACCATATTAAATTCAAATGTTTAAATATAAATTCAAATAGTTAGGCTGGTAGATGCAATATATCTGCTTCTACTAGCCTAATTACCACTAAAATACCAAGTCCCTTAAATAAGAATTTCATTGATATTGCAGTAGGTTTTTTTAAAACTATTTTTAAGTGTTTATCAAAATTTCTTCAATTGCATGTCTCTGCCTTTATTATGGTTACGTATCCTTCTATTAACCTTCCTTTGTCATTTCACTCTCTCACCTGTAAGAAACACTCTTGAAATCTGACCACAGTTTACTTCAGAATCCTTTGTGCTGCACACACTTTCAACACAAATACACACTGAATGCTCTTATTTAATAGGACTTTCCAGAGGGACAAATAAGGTAAGGGACAAGAGTTTAAAGCCTGTTAGTCAAACACATGGACATTTGTTTGTTAATGGCCTAAGCTCTAATACAGTGTTGGCATAGCATAGTGTATTTACATACCACAATATCCACAAAAGGATTAAAAATAATTTTACAACAAATTGTCACCTAAAATAGAAGAGTGTCAACATTTGGGGGTAAGTGCATAACTTAAGAGCCAATTACTGAATAAAATAATGAAAAGAAATGTTGACAGAAGACTCTTCCTTTTGTTTACAATGAGTAAGCAGCATCAAATAAACAACTAAGCTAAAGCATAACCATCTGCTGAGACTTGACAAGCCTCCCAGTGACCTGAGCCTCTGCTCCTGAAAAGTTTATAGCAAGCAGCAGAGGTTCTGTCAGGTGCCATCTACTTGCTGTGACAAACAACTTAGATTGTGAAAGACACAGCTAACAATTGGAGATTAGTCTGAAATGCATCTTGAACTGGCTGTTCTTCTGCATATATGGAAGAACTCATTGTGACTTCTCAGTAATCTAAGGAGGGGTTACAAAAAGATTGAGAGTGATTTTCAAATGAGAAGATAGTGAGAAGTACAAGGAGAAAGGGTTTTGAACTACAAAAGGAGAGAGTTAGGCTAGCTGTTAGGAGGCAGTTTTTTATTCAGAGGGTAAGGAAGAGTTTGCCCAGAGAAGCTGTTGATGCCACATCCCTGAGAGTGTTCAAAGCCAGGTTGGATGGGGATTTGAGCAACCTTGCCTAGGGGGTGTCATTTCTGCCTATGGCAGTGGGGTTAAACCTAGATGACCTCTAAGATCCTTTTCAATCCAAACCATTGTAGGATTTTATGATTCCATGATTCTCTGAAAGTGCTGCTCTCCCTTTGTTAACTGTGCTGAAATTCCTCTTGTTGTCTGGGGAGAGGAGCCACTAGTCTGGACAAGCCTGGCTGTGTGCAGACCTTATCGAGCACAGTCAAAACAAAGGCAGGATCTGCAGTGTGAGCAAGAGGAATAATTATGAAATCATACATAAATACATCACTTTTGGTACAAAGAAATTTCTGCTCTGGGTCAGACCAGTGGCTCATTATATCCAGAATGCAGTCTCTGGAAATCTCAGACACATGCTGCTTTGAGAAAAATATCAGAAGTCTCTGTCTGTAAAACTCCCTTTATTCTAACAGCTAATGCTTAAATTACACCCTAAAGCAGAAGTTTTGTATACAAAATAAAGGGAGGTGTACACACAGATCAATCTTGTCCCAGTACTCATTTAGATGGTGGGTAAGGCATGCCCCCACCCAGGAAGCCCAGTTTTATCCCCACTCTCAAAGCTATTTTTCTCACAATGTGTTTCACAGGCTGCATATCCCTGTACCACATTTTCTTTGCCTACTTTTCATTTCTGAGTTTTCTTCTTTGTTTCCTTTTTATGTGCTAGGATACTTTGCAATGTGTTTTACTTTCCCTGTGCCATTCCTTATTTTATACTTGCAGCATATATTGCAGATCTTTGAAAACATATCCTACCAAGCCTTGCTCTTTCATGAGTCTTACAGTTTTTACATCTGGGTCAAAAAGCTAAAATTTGCTTAGACTGTGCTTTTAAAATCACAAGCCAGGTGAGATGAGTGAAAGCTTCCATGTGGCACAGGAAAGAATATGAAATAATCTCTTTAAAATTATTAAACAACTCAATTCAGTGTGGCTGTTCTTTTCAAAGAAAATGACTACAGAGAAACATCAGCTTGCAGGAGTCAGTCACACAATCTATGCCTGGTGTTTGATGGATTATCTGTTATGCTTATTTGAGTAAAAAGAAAAAAAAAAAAAAAAGTTGTATTTAACAAACCCTTTCAAATCTACCTCTAACTGAACTACAGAACAGGAAGACAGCAACCAAAATTTGAACCTCTTCTGTTTTGGCAGTCATGAAGCCAGAGGACCTGTGAGCAGAAGCCAATTGACAAGGAACATAAAACATGGAGAGATTGAGACAATTTTGCAGAGCCACTGCTGTCCACAGGAATATATTGTATGGTCAACCACAGACTGCACAAACAGTGGTGCCTGGAGTGCCATGGGCAGCCATATGGGCAAGACATGGGAATGCTGTACTGGGAAAAATCAATGCAGCTTCAAATGGAGTCTTAAGGGGAATGGAGAGAATCAGAAAACTCAAATATGTACCTTTTTATTTACCAGGGTCTTTCCAAATATCCAAATAAATTAGTTAATAAATACATAAATAATTATGATGCACAGAAGGAAGCTGGACAAGATAAAGCAGCTCTCTGCTTCAACTCTTTCATCACTCACAACCTTGTGTGTGAGCAGACCAGCAGCTGAAAGCTTGGGCACAGATAAGGTTCATTTTATAAGAAAAAAAGCACTTCTCTTTCAAAAGCTGTGTAAACAAGCTACCAGGAACCCATTCCTGGGGGAAGGCCAAAGCTCACTTGGTTTCCAAAAGTGTGTTTGGGGATTTGTTTATGGCACCTAAGATAATTTTTTTGGGCAACTGGCACTCTCCAGAGCATTTTGGTGCTGGCTGATGGTCTGAGCAGGACCCCTCAGTGAGCTTCCTTGCTGGGACATGGGTTATCACCCCTCAGTTTCTACAATGAAGTTTTGGTGTGGTGGTCTCTGGGACCCTCCTTGCACCTCTTTCCCTTTTCACCTCCACAATGAAAATGCCTGGATATAAAACCAAGGTGCAAGGAATGCCTCAATTGCTTGCATTTTGAGGAGAAACAGAGGTAAAATAGGTGCTAAAAATACAAGCATTATCAGATTGCAGGGGTTGCTCTCTGGATAGCTGCAATGAAGCTTAAGAGTCATAGCAATGTAACATCAGCTGCCTCAGAGTCAGGATTTGTTAGCTAACTACCAAAAGTCTGCACATAATGAAGTGAACACAAGTGCCTTTTAGAGCAGAAATGTCAGTTCTGTCTCCTGCCAGCTACCATATCACCCAGGCAGGTTGGACAGTTGTAGCACCAGTAACACACACTTCAGATGAGATGCATCACAATCTGAAACTAAGAATTACACCAATGTGTCCTCTAGATCAGGTATATTTTCACACCAAAATAATGGTCATCTGTGTTTCATGTGACATTCTTTGCAATATTCAGTTTACAGAATTTTAATGTCCTTCCTTCATTGCACTTTTCTAATGACTAAGTTCCTAATTTCCTGCCTGTCTATGGTTTTGTACTTCACTTCTTTAGATTTCCTGCCAGCTTACTTTTTTCATTTTGTGTGATATTAATTTGATGAGGTTTCCCATATTTTAGCCACTATCTGCAAGCCAGGAACATCAAAAACTCCACAATTCTTTGCAATATAACAGATTCATGAATGTAGAAGAATGCAATAGGACAAAGAAAATCAGTTTTAAACTAAAAGAAGGAGATTTAGATTAGACATTAGAAAAGGTTTTTTTACTCAGAGCACGGTGAGGCACAGTGCTCAAAGCCAAGATAGATGGGCCTTTGAGCAACCTGGTATAGTAGAAGATGTCTCTGCCCATGGCAGGGGGGTTGAAATTGAGGATTTTTAAGTTCTCTTCCAACTGAAGGCATTATATGATTCTATGAGATATTTCCAAGTAGAAGAGAGAAAAAAGAAGTAAAAAGTCTGTTATTTCTTTAGAAGACTCTGGGCCACCCTATCCAAACAAAATTGCTTTTTCAAAGCTCACAAGAAAAGAGGAAAGAGTGAGAAAGTTCTTAAGGGTTTTCCAAGGTGGACCAGATTCAGGAGTTCCACTGAGGCTCTGGGGTTCATATGTCTTTCTAAAGGGTTGCTCAAGACCAATGCAAGAATTGTCCCTGCCTGCTGCTGGCTGTGTCCCCAGATGATTAAATCGTTTCACTGAATCAGTTGTCTGGGCAGTTCTATAGACGCAGTTGTCAACCCCAATGCAGGAAAGCTGACAGCACTCTGCCTCTCAAGCCAAATATAAAGTATGTGCTCTGGGCTCCAAGTGCTGAAATGCACAGGCTGACACCATACTGCAGGTGCTGCTGGGTGGCTGAAGAGCTCATTCCTGTGGTCAGAGTGCTTGGCTGAGGCTTTATGAGCAAGCAATAGGTGGGATGAGGGTATCCTCAGCAGAAGGCTCAAGCCATCTATCTCCTGCAACCATGTGTTCATTTTCCTCCAAAAAGGAAAGCATGATCAAGTTGCAGAGAGTCCTTTGGTTATACTGTTCTTTGGGCCAGGTGTCAGGGGATGCACAAATGAGCTCTGTTTCTGTTGCTCCCATTCAGACATCCATACCAGCATCTTTTTCATACCACTCCCACATTCCTGCAGACTGCTCAGCTAAAGATTATTCTGTGTCAAATTGACATGGAAGAGTGTTTTAGCAGTCAGGGACAGCAGGCAGCTTCCAGCTAGGTATTGTAAGTTATCTCTCCCTGCTTGGTGAGAGTCTCATAGCAGTGATCTGTTTTCAGCCTCAGATGTTGCCTGGCTGACCAGGAATAATGCATTCTTTTTCCTGGAATTCTATCACTACTGCTCATTCAGCTGCATAATCCTCTCCTGTTTTGCCTTGTACTCAGAACCAACAACCAAAAATCTGCACGTGGTTCCAGACTGAGTGTTTTCAAGTATTATCAGAATATTTCCTTAGGCAGATTGCAAGCATGGGGAAGGGAGGCAAGATAGATTTGCAAATGCTGTGTAACAGAGGATCTCAGGTGGAAACCCAGTGCTAGTGCTGTAGCACTGCTCCCCACTGTTTCTTGTGTCAAGGAAGGTCCATGTAATTATAATGAAGAAAAAAGAAATTGCTATACATATAATTCCTATACATTCCTATACACTTTATAGATATTATACATTATATTAATGTATTAAAATATATTTTATATATATTATATATTTATTATATATAATTATATTATATATTATGTACTTACTATATATTATATATGTTGAGAAGTGTGTAGCAGGCTAGGGAAACTTAAAGAGAAATAACTTCCTGATAACAGGAAAAATGGTAAAGACTTTATCCCATCATCTGAGCACTGGTGGAAACTAAGCTATATAAAGTAAACCTGGAGCCTTCTGGGATGGAAAGAAGGTGCCCATAGGGCATCCAACATTGCTCTTGAGGAAATGTCTCAAAAGACACAAGATAAACAACCCTTTTCTTTTTTTCTCTCCTCTCTCTTTCACCTGTTGAAATAACTTGTAAGAAACATCAGCATGTTATCTTGGTGACCACAGCAGTGGTCAGTTTCTTCCTCTGTAGCTGTTTGATATGATAAGAATGTTTTTGCCTATTTTTATGATTTTTAATTGTCTATTAGCAACAAAATAGGTTATCCCTATTCCACAGGGTCGATACATTTGAGAGGCAATATGCCACAACATATCCCGAGCAACACCAATAATCAGCTCTCTAAAACATGACATTAAGGCCAATGTAATTCACAAAAGTCTCTTCACCATTCACTACCTCCCAAGGCATGTGCTGTCAAGATTTACTTTCATGTGCATCCATTTTAAACTTTCTCCTATGAAAAGTCCCTACCAGGAATAGCTGCCAATGGTGCCTTTGCACCCTGTTACAGGTAACCTTAATCCTTAGCAACACACCTTATCTCTCTCATGGAGAGATCAAAACAGGTACACAACTGCTTGTTTCCATCTTCCTCTGAAAATGCTGACCTAAGAGTTATCCTGAAGCCAATCTAAAGGACAGTGTCACTGTCAGGTATTTTGGAAGTTATCCATAATACAAAGACCTTTCCATGCAGCTCTGTGTCAATATCTCATGCCTTCGATTTTAAATCTTATCCAAAAGGTAAGGAAGTCCTTCCCAGAGTAGAGAAATACAAGCTATGTATTATACTGAAAAAGATGATGCATGATCCTGAATTTTTGGTATCAATTGAATTTCTGTCTCTTATAACTTCTATCCCTCTCCTAACTGTTTTCTATAAGTTTGTGCACTGGTTTTCTCTTTTCCACTCCACTCATCCTCCTCTGTTTCAAGAAGTAGAGATAACCACTAAAATTTAGAGTTTTATGAGTTTATGACTTCCTAGTACAGGGGAAGCCCTGCAGCAGCAAACTGCAAAAAAAAGGCCCCAACATGGGCCTAATTTTGTGTTTCAATTATAATTGGTCACTGCTTTATGAGGCCTCTCCTTAGTCATACCATGTCAATCACTTCTTTCCTACTTTCCCTGTACCCAGTTAACACGGCTGAACCAAACACAGAGTTCCTTCATAGGAACTCTCTTCTGTTCACCTGTTCATATGTTCAATCTTTGTTTTCCTGGTCACTCATACTTTGTAAACAAACAGGCATTTTCCTCTACAAATACCCCTCTAGGAAGTTCTTCCTCTTAGCACAAAAATTCACAAAGGTGTAAAAGAAGAACTGTCTCTTTCCTCCTGGCTCTAACTACACGTGATGTCCCTCACCTCTGGGAAAGTCAAGAATGAGGACCATAGAATCAAAGAATAATAGAATCAAAGAATCATAAATCTTTAAGGTTGGAAAAAGATTTCCGAGATTTTTGAGTCCATCCATTACCCCAGCACCACAGTGTGGATCAATAAACTGTGTCCTCAGGTGTCACATCCACACACCTTCCAGGTATGGCAATTACACCACTTCCCTGGACAGCCTATTCCAATGAGTGAAAACGTTACCAGTGAAGAAATTTCCTAATATCTGGTCTAAACTTCCCTTGGCATAATATGAGGCCATTTGGGGGAATACATTGAAGAACATGTTTTGAGCCTTTCTCAAAGGATGTAACTTGTAAAAAATCTCTTCCAATTACTTCTGGCTGTGAGCTGGACATTGAGGCACAGCAAGGATAGTCATTAAAAAGTTAGGCTTATGGTTGTACACAATGATTTTAGAGGTCTTTTCCAACCTAAATATCTCCATGTTTCTGTAAATCAGAAGAAACCTTCAGTCTGGTAACAGTACAAATGCTTTATATTGTTAACCATTGTATTGCACAAAGAAAACCCCAACGGCAAACCAGACCTTTCAGCTCCCTGTGTTTAATAAATGTGAAGAAAAAAAATAGAAAAAAATAGAAAAAAGGGGAAAAAATACACAATTTTTTTTGGTGTAAATAGCAATAACAAGATTAGCAATGACATCATTCATATCTAGGATCATCCACTAGGTTACACACACAACATTTTGGGAAGTGGAATCAAACATATTCTTGTAAATTAGGCAGCAGTGGGTGCCCACACACTCTCATGAATTTAATGGAAACATATTACAAATGTTCTGAAAGAGGTTAATTAAACATTTTGTACAAGGATTATAAACTTCACACAAAACACATACCAAGCTTTGAATGTACACAGAGCTTCATGGAAATCAGACTTAATTTACTCTAGGTTTTGTTTCTTTGCCAGACATAAAAATAAGCTGAAATGTTCAAGTCAAATGCAGCCTGTTTATAGGCAATAAAGATAATTACGTGTAGCAAATGTAGCCATCCATATTCCAGTGAGAGGGAATCAGGCACACAGAATATGTAATAAAAAATATTCTTTAAGGTTTCAACTCATAGTCCCCTAAACCTAAGACAGAAAATTTATCTCCCAGGACACACATATTGATTGCACATTGTGGGGTTCTGAAATGAAGTACTGCAAGTGTAAAATTAGATAAAAACAGGAAAGGAGAAATTTTGCTCCATCTACAAAGGCATGTGAGCTGCCAAAACATACTAAGAATCATAAAACAGAGTTGGATAAGAAGACACTTGTATGACTCAAACTAATGATCTCCCAGTTTGTATCAACAACTCTAAGGCAATGTAAGCTACAATCAGTTATTTTATTCCCTCAATATTAATTATAAAAACTGTTGACAAAGAAAGTGGTAATGCATTCTGTGTTTTTTTCATGTTGAAATTAAATGTTCAAATAATTAACCATGCGATGTTATGGTCAATTATATACACCAGGGCAAGGCAGAGGGAAGACTTAGCACTTGTTCATGTCATTAACAAAACTCATTAAGCCAGAAGGTTTGGTACTGTTTCTTTACACTAATTTGGCTTGATCTGCTGTGGTGACACTGTTCTGTTATGTAAATTATGTACGGCATAATTAACTGTGTACATTTTTAATAAGGTTGGATACACTTTTCCAAATGGGGCTTTGAGTCACTTGAAGGTTTCGGAAGCAATTTTTAAAAATAATGGTGGGGTTAGGAAATACCCAGCCTGTTAGACTCAAAGGCTGTTTGCACAATGTTGTTACCCTACTATATGCATAATGGGTTCTATAATTCTATCTATATGGGAGATTATAAAGGAAGAAAATTGCCAGCTCTCACATGCATATCGTGAAAGCAACTCACTAAATGAAAGAGAATAAAGCCTATTATAGATACTTCTAAAGAAATCTTCTTTCTGGATCCTTCCAATAATAAAGAAAAGAAATAAAAATTCATGAAAATTCATGAAAAAGAAAAGGTGACCATACTTACTGAATGTTTCCAAGTAGATGATTTCTGGCACTTTTTTTTTTTTTTTTCACTGAAAGAGTGTTTAAGCTTCAGAACAGGCTCCCTAGGGAAGTGATGGAGTTACCATCCCTGAAAATGTTAAAAAAAATAAGTAGACATGGCACTTTTTGATATGCTTTAAATGGGCATGATGGCATTTGGCCAAAGGCTAGACTTCATGATCCTGGAGCTGTTTTCCAAACTTAATGGTTCTATAATTCATTCACTCAAGATTATTTGCTTGTTTGGTGCTTTATAGAGACTATACATAATAGTTCAGATTTTGTCAGCTTAAGGAAAGTACTTAACCATTTTTACTCAGGAAATTCCCTGTGGACTTGTCTAAGATGATATTTTTGCTGTGTGTAAACTCAATTGTTATATTTTCATCTATTGTTTGCCCAAGGATTTCAAGAAGACTTTACACTTTTCTTAATTAGGTCTCACAGCAAGTGCTCTTTGGTGAGCAGGCAGATGCTATCAGAGAAGTTTTGTGCATGAGGAGCCCAAAGCAGAAGAGAATGTTTTGGACAAGCTTTCTGTGGTACAGATAAGATCGGAATGAGGTCTATTGACCACTTATCCTGTGTCTCTAAGGTACAGCAAACTTTTTTCAGTATTTTATGTCTGGAGAGTCCTGACATAGCAAAGCTAGAGAAAAACCACTGGGGTTCCCAGGCCACTTCTTGCAAAGAACTGTGTTTTAATTAACATTTAGCTAAGGGAACTCATGCAAGTATTTTTATGGGCATAGCTAAAATCCTCCTGCTTGATGACTGAAGATATTGCATCCCTCTTCAGCAGATGGATTAAATGGGAGGTATATTGGGATTCAAGCGATGATCTTGGCTTCAGAATTTTAACTATTTCATACCTCATGCAAAAACGATATTATTTCACTTCCCATTGTCTTTATTACAGAAAGCAATAGATGGATATGCTGCTCAGAGGAGCTATGGCTGCTTGAACAATGGAATTGTTCAAGGCCAGGTAAGATGGGGCTCTGAGCAAGCTGGTGTAGTGGGAAGGTGTCCCTGCTTATGGCAGAGGGGTTGGAATTGGATGATCTATAGGGTCCCTGTTAATGAAAACCATTTTATGATTTTATTTACAGATTTTTCTTTTTTTTGGGAGGCGAGGGGGTGGTGGTGGTGGTGGTGGTGGTGGAAGGAAGAAAGAACCTTAAATAAATAGATAGTGGGAAGAGGAAAACCAAAACCATTGATCCTTTTGGATCTGTCTCCTGTGGCAAATATTTCTGAGAACAGGATGGATAGTGCCACAGGGAATGGCACTATATAAATATATTGTATATAAATATATATTATATTCAAAATTAATTAAAAACTCTACGATTATAGTATTATTAATGGATTAAAACCTAAAAGCTACCTGCAGAAGTGGTAGAAAATAATTTTTTCTGAAGGGTGCTGATTCAGAGTGGTCAGAACATGACCAAATTTATTCACCCATGTCTGTTACAACCTAACCTCACCCAGGGTAAAAAGCCCAAAAACATAATATTATTTGTTTTACTTTTTCAACATTAAAACCATATGTTTTGGCTTTCCAGTTGAAAGAACTGTTTCTTGCCAAAATTCAGTTTCATTTTTGAAAGAGATTTTAAGAAAGGTTAAAGAGATCTTGAAATAAAAAGGCCACGTGACAGTTCAAACAAAATGTTTTTGTCTGCCTCAAAAGTCTCTCTTAAGTTTCTCTACCCACCAATGAATCAAATCTGCATTTTTTAGACTGAAATCTACTGTAGAAAACACATAAATATCAAAGGACTTATTCAAATTATAGAAGGCCTGTGGAACCCATTGACTTCAGAGTGGGATTTAGCACTGGAGGACAGAAAGAGTGAGCGAAAGTATTTGGGGAGGAAGTCACAGAGAGTGGGATTGTTACTTTTTTTTGTTAAACTGACCTAAGAGAAAACTTCATATTATGAGAAATCTCTTGAGTTGTGAATTTTCATCATGGTATTTAAAAATAAAATGTACAAAAGACTGGAAAAATACAGTATAAGGATAAATCCTCCAATAGGATGTAATAAAAATGAAATAAACTATTTTTCTAGTTTTTCTTTTTAAACCCCTGTATACCAAACACAAATTAAATTAATTTCATAGAATCAGAGAGTGGTTTGGGTTGAAAGGGACCTTAAAGATCATCTTGTTCCAGCCCCTGCATGGGCAGGGACAGCTTCCCACTAGAGCAGGTAGCTCAGAGCCCCATCCAGCCTGGCAGTGAACACTGCCAAGGATGGGGCATCCACAGCATTTCTTGGCAAGCCTGTTCCAGTGCTTCACCACCCTCACAGTAAAGGTTTTCTTCCTAATATCCAATCTAAATCTAGCCCCTTTCACCTTAAAGCCATACAAATAACTGCAATAGGAATGTGATTGCCCCAAGCAGAAGCTGTTTCTAGACTGGAAAATTCTCTTTGCTGTATAAATTGGCCTGCTGACCCCAGCATCTAAGATCCTGGAAAACTGCCCTGGTTTCTCTGCTCTAAATCCAGCTCCTCAACATGGCATTAATAAATGCAGATTTCTTCTCTACTTAGATGTTCACAGTAGTCCCTTTAAATCTACTCAGCTAAACTTGTACCTGTGCCAAAACCTCCTGCTAAAGGAGATGTAAAATTACACAACTAAAATGATGTAATTGAATTAAATATATTGATAAATTAAGTTTAATACATAGGAAAACTTCCTAGTAGCAAGAAGTTGACTTCAAAAGAGTTGAACATGGGTGCAGAGTTTGAGGCAGTGGAGAACTGATTCCTCAGGTAGAGGAAAATGGAAGAGGGCAAAATAAAGTCAAGTTTAATTAGCTAACAGAGTCACATGGGAAGCAGCCATATGGGTCTGTGCAGCTAAAACTCCTTGAAGAGAATTAATTGCTTTGACCTGGTGCTGATTACAGCTGGTAGAGAAGGTAGGACAAGTCTTATATTTGGAAAAGCAACTTAAAGGAAGAAAATGCCAAACCTTGAAAAATGGAGAGACCACAGGAGTCCTGGGCCAGAGAGTGACTTGAAAAGCAACACATCTTTAAATCCTTAATACAAAACACCTCTAATAATCTGGTAATTAGGCTGGATGGTGACATCAAATGTGTTCTCCTACCTCAGATATCTAACCTACCTTCAGCCACAGCATCCCAATCCAGAATGATGCTACAACTGCTGTGTCATTGAGGACTTAGACATATGCAAGTCTCTAAAAACTTCTCACTAAAATAACTCTTCATACAGCTTTGTAACTCTTGATTTGCTTAGAAAAGTGCCCACTGCCTCAGTAAGGAAGACTGCCTCAGTCTTATGCAGGGAAGTTTAGCTTATGGTACTACTGTCCCCAGCTTTGCCCAAGGTCAGCTCTTCCTGGCCAGACTGAAACTTAGGTAAATTGAGAGGGCAGGAAAATAAGACACCATTCCCTCTACCAGATAGTCCAGAAACAACTTTCTCATTAAATTTACTTCTTCTCACGTACTGGAGTCATTCTACTGTTGTATCTAGCTAAATCAGGAGTGGATGATACAGTGATTGAAACAAAATTATTGTTTGAAATTGGAATCAAAACACTGATGAATTCACTACTGCATCAGGATATCAGAAACTAGCTTAGTGATATCATTTAGAAACTATATAAGAAGTTATTTTAAGGAAGGAAGGACTTATCACAAGAATTTCAATTAAAAACTTAAGCTTATTAGGAGTTGATCAAGTTGAAAGAGCAATTATTGAAGAGTTTTTATGAATGTTTATTACCAGGTCCCTGTTTTTTTTTTTTTTTTTTTTTTTTTTTTTTTTTTTTTTTTGTTTTGTTTTGTTTTGTTTTGTTTTGTTTTTTCCCAGTGG
Source organism: Muscicapa striata striata (assembly GCA_030060385.1). NCBI lineage: Eukaryota > Metazoa > Chordata > Aves > Passeriformes > Muscicapidae > Muscicapa > Muscicapa striata. The sequence continues at coordinate 995,053 of JAREIS010000195.1, read as the reverse complement.
ATGAATCCCATCATAAAAGGGGAGACTTACATCATATGTTGCCAGAACACATCTGATGAGAGAAAAATCTATTATTAAAGAACTTAACATTAGCATATACTTTTTTGCATATTTAAGGCTCAAACTACTCTTACACAGCCTATTCCTTGTGGCTAGTTTGGTGGATTCTAATGCAATTTCTTGGAGGGTGGTTTGTACCACAAGTGATAGACCCTAGCCTTTCTGTGGTGTTAAAAGACTTCAGAAAACTGCCTTTTCAGGCCTGATTCTTCCATGATTTCAGCTTGGTTTGTGGTTTTAGGGTGGGTATACTACACTGTAAAATTTTTGCGTAAATTCTGACTGTGTATATGCTCTATCACAGGCTCTAAAAAAAAGTAAAAACAAAAACAAATCGTGCCTGCTCTTTTCCTTGATTCAAAGATTTTCAGCAAGCACCAGCAAGCACTAGATTTCTAAGGTTTGGGCTCCATTTCTATAATTCTCACGTCTCCTCTTCTTTCATCCCCATCTTCCTTTGGAAGATAATCCTGAACTGTTTATATGGAAGAAATATTTGAAAATATTGCAAGGCTCACAGTGAGAATATAAAGCATGTTGAAGGTCATGAAACTATAACAGGTAAGAATAGCCAGCATGTAAAATAAGGAAGGTTATGGGTCTGTGGAGATGACCTTGTGGGATCAGATAAACCAGACTCCAACAGGGAAAGACCTGATGTGGTCCGTAGTGGTGCTGGGAGACAAAGAAATAGAATAGAAACTTCCTGGCACATCTGGGAGAAGGATGTGATATCTGTTATTGGGATACTTAGAACGTGTTGTGACAGGACAAGGGGAAATGGCTTTAAACTGAAAGATGATAGATTTAGATTAGGTGGTAAGAAATTCAATACTGTGATGGCAGTAAACACTGGCACAGGCTGCCAGAGAAGCTGTGGCTGCCCCGTCCCTGGCAGTGCTCAAGGTCAGGTTGGATGGAGCTCTGAACAACCTGGTCTGGTGGGAAGTGTCCCTGCCCATGGCAGTGGGATTGGAACTAAATGATCACTAAGGCCCCTTCCAACCCCAGCCATTCTATGATTCCATGGTTCTGTGATTCTGTGATACTTGTCCTTGCCCTTCTTAGGGGCCAGCTTGATGTTTGTCAAACCACTGCAGTCACTGAAGCTACTGAAATAAAGTGAGAGCTGCTAGAAAGGACCTGACTTCTTCAGGTCCTTAGCAATGCTAAGTTTGCAATGTTGAGATAAACAAATTTAAAAGAGCTATCAATGAAGCTCAATGTACCTACTAGAGGAGGACTTGGGTTTACAGCTTGTAAATCATCATTGTTGCTCATCTTGTTAGACTAATGTGTATTCCTGTTGTCATTCTGATGTTTAATTGTATGATGTTTGTTGAAATACCATATGTAAATTAGGAAGTCCTATAGGAAGTCCTTTCAATATTGTATATTAACAGGACCATAGAGGGCAAAGATAACTGCAAAATTATAAGTAGCCTCACTGAACACTTGCAAGTGGATAGTAAAAGGAGTAAATAAATTGCTAAGTAAGGGTGGGAGATAATTATTTGTCCAAGCTAAGCACATTAAAAAAAAATAAATAATAAAAAAAAGAAGCTTGTTTAAACATAACATAAATGAAGAGAATGGGAGGAAAAAAGTCTGACTGAGACACACCAACCTAGGCATAAATAGATCATTCTATTCCTTAGGGAAGAAAGCCAGTGTTTAAACTTAATATTCTGCTTGTAATTTAATGAAAAATCATAAAAAAAAAAAAAAAAAAAAGAGAGAGAGAGAGAAAAAGGCAGAAAAAAAAGCCAACTTCTGTGTTATTTTGGGCAAAGAGCCAAGTCTTTATTTCAAAGGAAACATAACAATTGTAATTCACAAGGGGCTGAGAGGCTGTTTGTATATACTTGTTCAATACAATGCCTAAAGCAGCCCTCAGAAAAAAATGAGGAGCATCCTTAACTGGCTTTAGAGCTTGTTTTCTTCTCTCTTCTTCTTCTTTGAGAAAGTGCTACTTTTAATTGTGCAGGAGGGACCTAATCCATAAACCTCTGATAGAGTGGGAGCCTTTCCATTGACTCCCACTGGGCATTGGGAGGTGGATTTATCCTCAGGTAAGTAAATCAAATCAGCTATAGCAGCCACCACACAATGAATTCCATCATGTTGGACTAGTACCTGTGTTTGCTCTTTAGAGCAAAGGCACCATAACTAACACTGAGGCATATATCAAAAGAGTTTTGCTGCTTGAATGGATATTTTATGTGAAAGAGTCAATCATCAGTTTGGACCTGGTGAGGTATACATGCCCTCCTTGATCTGGAAGAGATAGTCCAAACATTCCTTGAAAGAATACTACATAGGTTTAAATCATTAATATGTCTTCCACTATTCCTGTATCTTAAATTAAGGTAATTGATGAACAAAAACTTCAGCCTTGCAAGATACCCTGATTGAAGCAAGCAGTTTTTTTTCAAAGGCCACCAAAACCCATAAACATTGAGAGGCTTTCAAAGACGATCTCTCTCAATATCTTGATTTTTAACTGTGTGATTCACACACAATGAAAAGTTCAAATAAAATTGGCCATTGCTAGAAAATATAGGCAGATACCTTGTGTTGCACTTGCTTACCTCCCTCAGAGAATTCCCAAATGTAATGGCAAGGTCTGGCTTCATTAAATTGAAGTGCCAAACATCCAAGAAGGACAAAAGTAATGTAATTAAAAAATATCCTGCACTTCTTCCAATGAGTGATCTGAACACCCTTGTTCTCACTGACACAAATTGAAGAAGAAAACCTCAGGTTCACTGAGAATCAACAAAACAGCCTTTGTGAAATCATCAGTCAGCTGCTGTAGTCCATCTTTTCATCGGATTTATGTCTGCCATCCATCCTGGGTTCAGAAGTGTTATCTTCTTCCCTTTTGGCAAATTTCCAGAGCACAGCAAAGAAAACGCCTCAACAGATGGAGAAAAAAATATATCTGCTCATCTGTAGGAGGCATTTTTGCTCACTGATAACAAGAGGTGAAAATGAGAAACTTTTGTAGAATAAAGTACAAGAGTTAGTGGTGAAGGATGAGGAAGAATAAAACCTGCCAAGATGACTAGGTTAGGTTATTAGTGACAATTCTTTGGGTTTTTGCTGTTTATTACTGGTACACATGACTTCTTGCTTTGCAAATGACACAATCTGCAGGTACAAATGATTTATTCTGTGTACTTAATAGATAGCTGGATCTTTTTATTTATGGACTTTGCAGCAATGATAAAGAACCTCTAGGTTAGTTAATGACCTTTATCTGTCTCAGGCAGTTAACACTACATGTTTGATATTATCAGAGTTGGTACTGTAGGTTAGGCCATGGATTTTGCAGTGAAACACAAATTGACTACTTCAGTGAGTTTGTTCCAGCTACTGTGTTGGCTACTTCAAGATTTTTGAGACTTCAGGAAAGCTTTTTTACTACCCATTTTATTAGTTTATATTTTTTATGGTTTCAAATTTCAAAGTTACTGTTTCTGGTAACCACAGCAAGTATCCCTTCCAGCCTGACATGTCAATATCACATCCATGCTAGGAGTTTGTACAGGCTCACAGAAGCTGTCTTCCTCCTCAGCTGCAGTGAGTTCACACCATGCCCAGAAGGATGGTGGAGTGGAGATTCCCTTATTTGCCCCATTTCATATCTGGTCTTCAAACTACTTAAGCTCTACTGGCAGAGAATAAATCTTTAGCCCATTTTCCCCAGCCAAAGCAAAAACCCACTCTGCTTGAGCACTTTTCTGGACACACTGAACCAGTTAAGTATCACTTGCCATAAATATATAATGCATGTCAAAGGTTCTTTTCACTCACTGCAATTATGTTGGAGATCTGGTTTAACACTGACCAGAGGAAACTTGCAGACTTCAAATTTTTCAGCAGCTTGGTGTTTAATTCAAGTCTTATGAGATCTGCCCTGATATCTTTATCCTTCATACCATTCCCCTACACTTCCCCAGTAGCACACCGAGGAGGTTTTTGCAGACCCAAGCCCTAGGCTTTCATTTATCACTCTAAAAAGAGAAAACTTGCACCAAAATATTCAACATAAATCTTTGTGCAGTTGGGCAACCAGAAGAAACTAGGAGGTTTATTTTATTTATTTTTTTATCTCCAGATTAATGCTGGGTTGGACGACTGGGACTGGACAAAAAGGGAAAAGACACATGAAATGAAAAGCAAGACTGACCATTTAGATGAATATTTACACAAATGAATCTGTAAATTGCTGTGGATGTCACATATCATTACATCCAGTTACATGAATGGAAAATAGTCCTGAAATTTGAGACCCATTTTTTTTATTGTTAACTTGGAATAGTGCTATGGGCCTCAGTTTTTCTGCTTTCTTATTATATTTGATTCCATATAAAAAAGCCAGTACAACATTCAAGTTCTATGAGACACAGTCTGAGCCCTTCAGTTACAAAACACTGTGTGCATTGAGCTATTTTTAAAGTTTCTTGGGGTTCTGCTCTGCTGTTTGAAAGCTGCTTTTCAGTTCAGTCCAGGCATGACACAGGACCTGGTCCTACATTGCATCACATTCTCCATAGGTTGCAGGAGATATCAAACCTCAGATGGTCCACATATGGTTTTGAATCTGCATTTTATGGGTTAAGTAGTTGTTTCTGTTATATTCCCCAACAATGCAGCAATAATTCTACTCTATTGGACTAGACATCCTCTTAAACCTATGGCCATGCTTTAAATTTAGAGCATTGGTCTGTTGGATATTGAAGACAGGATTACTTACACAATGTTCTGGAGGATTGTTCTGATTGCTTTTCAGTAAGGCACTCTGGAGGTATTCTTTTATCTCAAGAAATGGCCAAAAATATTTTCTTTCCTGCTTTTGGCCCAGGAGTCACCTGAACCCAGGACTTAGAGAGTTAAGCAACCACCCACGACCATGTATGGTTTCTGAGCATATAAATTTGAGCTGCAAATCACACTGAACTTTCTCAGTCTTTAGAATATTCATCTATATTTAAAATCAATAAATATAAAGGAAAAAAAAGAATGTTTTCTGACTATATAAGAAACTAACTATAAGATAGAAAATATTTTATTAATAGAAGAGGTACCATTTGATTTATTTCAGTTTATTCCAGAGGAAAAAACTAAATATATATTTTTGGGAAAGAAGTTTTCTAGAATCTGTATAACAAAACATTCTGTTAACTTGTCAGCCTTTCTACATAGCTATAAGGTGAATATGATCTACTTACTTGTCTAGAGTTTATGGATACTTGTGTAACAAATAATGATAACAATAATCTTGGCCATGCACTATTGAAGCTAATCTTACAGATCCTACTACTGTCAATAGCAAAAAAATAAGTTCTCTATGATTTCCATTAAAAGTATGAAGAAATGTTTTAAAAGCATAAGGAAATGCATAACTACACATCAGAGTACACATATACAAAATTACTTTTAAGGGAAAAGTTGTCACATGGTGCTTCAAAATCAGCATTTTGTGTCATATAATTTATATATTATTCAAGTTTATCTTATTTCAAATGAGCTCATACTTTACATGTACTTTTGTCCCTAAGTAAAAATACTTCTATTTTCTTCTTTGATGGTGGATCCAATCAAATTTAGTTCCAAACAAAAGAACAAAATTTTTATAGTCTTAGAAGTCAGTTTTTTCTTCTAGTCTCAAAAAAGTGATTATCAACATTCATTTTATTTGTTGTGAATAAATTATTCAGATCTTGTTTACCATATTATTAAATTTTAATTGTTCTATTGCATTTTCTCAAATGTAAACAAACCTGTAGCAGAACAAAACACTGCTTAATTATGGCAGCTTCAATTGCTCAACAAAAGAGACATTTCAGAGAGGAATTTTTAGATTGTCTAATTCTTCCCTAAAGGCAAACTCAGCTTTCTCAAAGATATTGCCTATCCATTTTATTATAAATCCACAAAGGTAAATTTTCTAAAGATCTTACAAAAGAGACCATTTCAGCTCTTGATTCTTTTTTTTTTTTTTCAATGAAGATAATTGCATGTTAGTGGAATTTTCCTTTGTTTAACACTGCCCAGAAAACTGTGTAAAAAGTGATGGCACATTTATATGAGTCTGTACATAAAGAAAAAATAAAATAAAAAAAAAACCAAAATACCACTGGGTAGCTTCAGGTCTTTTCCAGTCTTAATGATTCTGTGATTCTATTCTGTGAATCTATGAAGTTGCACTCACAGGGCTTTCTGGAGGACAAAGCCCCACACAGACCCAGCAAACCAAGTCCATATTTCACCCTAGCATGCATGACATGGGAATTGTGCTTTCCCAGGAGTCTCAGGCAAGCAAGATGGTGCATGCAAGTGTTCCTGCAGCCCTGCAAGATGAGGCAATGACCAGGTTATTACTTTTGCATTTCTTCCAGTGGGAGAGCTCTAATGACTGAGAAGTGACAGCAGGTCCCAGCTCTATGACTGTGGGGAAAGCCTCTGCCTGCTCTTGAGGAGTCAATATAGTAGCATGGCCCTCTGTGATGGTGAAATGTGAGCCAGCAGAAATCTGGGATGCAGTTAGGAGTGCAATTGCAGAATATACATTGATGGGTAAGTTGTCTGAAATATTCAAAACAAGTTTGACCACAGTGGGACTAATTAGTGAGTCACAGACCTAGGTAAATGCATTTGAACATTCCTGGGCTAGCTTGGAGCACAGGAAGAAGAGTCATGAAGTTGTCAGGCCTCAGCTCTTGCTGACCTGCCTCTAAAAGTCCATTGCAAGGACTACCAGTGACTCAGGGCCCTGGGGTGTTGAGCAGTCAGTTGGAATTTTTCAGTGTAAGTATTGAGAAACTCGGGGAAAATAGAAGAATACTTCAGAGCCAGAGCAGGAGGGTTGTTGTAGATGGAGCAAATAAACAGCACATTACTGGAACAGGGCCTCCCCTCTAACAGCATTGTGGTTTTGTCCTTAATGTGTTATATTCCCATTTCATATGCCTCAAATTATGGACAACGGAGAAGATTTTTGTTCATATTTAGCAATGATTGTAGAAGGAATAAAAAAAGCCTAAGATGCTGTCAGCAATATCCAGCTGTAATCTTGCAGTCACAGCTTCTCAGAGAGAGTCTCTTGCACTATCAGAAAATACATGTGTGGTCCGATCTTAGCCAGAATGTTTGTCTGGAATTTCTCTGCTGTTCTCATCTAAGACTAATGTTTATGACTGCTTTTGCACAGCCTTAGGGGCCCTCTGTCCTACTAGGAATTCTTTTTTCATGATGGTAAGCTAAAGGACTCTAGCTGCAACCAACTGATCTGCTACTCCACTTTAATACTGGTGTGACACATATTTCTGGTACACAAAATAGACCTGTTCTTCAGCAAACATTTGTATTCCCTAAATTTGTTGAAGAAATAGCATAAGAGAGCAAGCTGCAGAGAGCTGTCTGCTTGACATTCAGACCTCAGTGAAGGAGTGCCTGCAATTTTTTTTCATTCTGGTGTCCTGCCTTTGGAACTTGCCTGTGCCAGCAGCAAACAATAGATCTGGGGGAAAAATAATACACTTAAGGGCTGGATCCTCAGGCACAAGCTAAGTGACAAGGTGCCAGGCTGTAAGTGAGAGCTGAATGCAGCAAAGCCAACAAGGGCTTTCAACCCAGAGGTGAAATCCTGCACAGTGACCAGAGCCCTCAGATGATCCCAGAAAACTCTCACTGCCTCTGTGATCCACTCCAGCATGTGCAAAGTAAGGTGAAAATACAATAAAAAGGAAATTTCTACCCCTGCTGCCCTTCAACACACAATGACTCTTGCACGTCTCTTTTGGATTATCAAGAAAACACAAGAAATGAAAGGAAACACTAGAATTGAAGTTTTTAGCACTGTTTAAGAAGGGATTAGTTTAGTTTGTGATTTTTGCTTCTAAGGTCCTGGAGAAGAAAAGTAAGTAACTTAGAAAGCAGAGCGACCCACAACCATTAGTAATGTCCTCCTAAAAAGGGATTTACAAATGTTCCTGCTTCCCTTGCACTATCACATGAAATTTGAAGTTTCCATGTGTCCTTGGACAATACAAATTTTTCATGTAAACTTCACAGCTAGTAAAAGGCTAACAGAGGTGCCAGCTGGAAGGGATGGAGACTTTTTATCACATCTCCAATTATAACAAGTACAGTGCTTTCAAACCCAGATAAGAAATATTAATTTCAAACTCTCCATGAGCCTAAAATAACCTAAGTAACTCCTTCTGTCTGTTGCATTTGCAAATTTAAATGTAGTGCACAAGTCCACGGTGTTTGAATTGCTGCTGAAGAGGAAACCCCACTGTAATTTTGTTTTGGTATGGGGAATTTCTGTCTGGACAATTTCAAATACAAGTGACCTTTCCCTGGACCTCTCTTCCCATGACATTTAAATAAAACTGGTCCTAAAATTCAAGCGATAAACAGGGCTGCATAACTGCTACAATTCTGGGGCTTGATTATTAAAACAAGTAAAGAAGCTAAGATGAGAGGAGAACTGAGAAAAAGGTCATTTTCAATGTGTATTTCTCTCCTTAATGTTTTGCTTTGTTTTGAGTAAGCTTAATATATTTCATTTTTAATTCAGTTTCAATGCTCTATTTTATTGCAGTAACATTTATTAATTAGTATTTCCATATATCTTCGTTTTTTCAGAATAGATTACTTTTAAAGAAATGTAGGAATATCTAGACAAAATATTGATAATAATTTCTTACTTAATCAAAACTGAAATGAATTTGCAAATACTTTTCCCTTCCAAACTTCTATGTTAAAAGAAATTTCACATTTGCTAAAAATATTCCCCAGACCTGGCTCTGTGCACCTGTCTGACTGACATTTTTATTTTAAAACATGCGATTTTAATCCTGTGTGCTCAGTGACACCATTCTCAGACCATAATTCATGTTGCTAATAATGTGCTTCTGTGAAAAAAGAAGTCCAAGGTGAGGGTGAAGGAAAGGTTTGGTTGTCAGACGCCACGGCAGCAAGCGGGATTTGACAGCAGGAGCACGGGGTGAAGAGGAGAGAGCCAGCTGTTGTTATGTGTTATGTTCCTCCACGAAAGGGGGAAGGCAGAACCTCTCCTGCAGTTTCAGCTCTTTCCCCTCCAGCCAGGGTGCTTTTTCTTGAACTGTGACACCAAGCTGAGGAGTAAGGAAGTAATTTTGCAGACTGAAAGCTCAATAGGGCAAGGACTGTCTGGTTATTCGGACTTATCCGACACTCAGCACAACGGAGGCTCAAGAGAGACTCAAGCCTGGAGACAGTGCAAACAATCATAAAATAACTCCACACATGCAGGAAAACCATGCTGAAAAGTTTAATTGCCATGACAGTACCAATGATGTCTCAAGTTAATGTCTACTTAAACTCCAACACTGCATTAGCAACCTGGGACAATTTTCCTTGCACGTTCAAATCTCAAGTATATTTTAGATGGTCTGAAAAAACAACCCCTGCAGTCAAGTTTTTCAGCTTTGCTGCTATCCAATATTTTTATTCCAAACACACATTTTTTAGTTCAGATAGGGCTAAGTGACCAGCAAATCTGATTACTGCCAGTGCATAATGCCTGACATCCTTTATGCACTTGGTTCTTGACTCGACACAGTGGGGGTTAATGGGAGCTTGAGGCTAATGCCCTATGCAGCAGGTTGAGAGCACAGCTCTGAGAATTAACATGGTAGGCCTTCCATCTTCATGAGGCTGCTTTGCTGGCTATGACAGTGATGGGTGCTGTGTAATATCAAGAAAGATCAGGCCATGGCAGTGGCAGAAATCCTGTCACACCAACACAGATGTTCTTAAGGACCAAAGAGGTTTGGGAGAGGTTTCCTACCTCAGGGAATAAATTGAATATTATTTTTAAAACCACACCAATTGAAAAAAAGAGGTGGTGGAAAATTACCACAACAAAGGAAGATTTTCTTTTAGTCATCACAAAAAGGATGGCTGTGGACGGAAAACAATAAATACAGTGGGAGCTATATTTGTTCTCTGGGCTTTCCACATATTGTACTAATAATCTTAAGGACAGACACATTTCTTTCTTCTCACTCTACTGCAGGATCCAGTGAAATTATTAATTGTTCAGGGAAGGGGTGATGCCTTGTTATGTGTCTGCTGCAGTGGCCAATGAACATATGCTGGTATTTTTAACAACTCCACTGTGAGAGTTGTTGTAAGAATGTCTCAGTGAGAATATAATGCTTGCCTTGTGTGGGAGGTCAGGCTAGATAATTTTAACAGGCCCTCATGAACATGAAATATATTATCAAACAAAAACACAGTGATACAGGCAGCAATTATTTTCATAATGAGAACTGGTAATTGTGTGGACAGCACTGAGTAAAAATAAATGAGATCTGGAGACTAATAACAGACTTCTGTAACACTGAGAGGAACAAATATTCCTGTAAACAGAATTGGAATTGCCACTACTTCACATTCACACAGCAGTTTGCAGAGTTGTTACCCCATTTTGGGGAAGGAGCATGAACAGGGCAGAGATTCAGTAGTGCCCAGCAGGCAGGGATGCACTGGATAAAGCTCCTGGGCCACCTCTGCCAGCCTGTCCTCTCCCCTCCCCTCTCTGGCACAACTGGAACACAGCACTGACGAGGGGTCCCTCTTCTCCTGACCTGCACTGCTCCCTCTCTCTGGATCCTGAGTGACACTCTGGGCACCTCTGGCAGCTGTGCTCCCTCCAGCATCAGCACAGACTCACACAAACTCCCTCCACTCCTGCTGGCCCCATTCCAGGTGTGGTGTTTTTATCAGGGCAGATTGGAAAAAGCAAACATTAAATCAGGCACATGATGACCTTTACCTGCAGCTCCACCCTGTCTCTGGACACATCCTTTTGTCAAACCCTCTCTCAGGAGTTACCAACACTTGGGGTTGTGAGAGTGTCATTGTGCATGTTTGCATGTGCAGACACAAGAAAGCCACTTAAAAATACATTTTTATTTTCCTAATTGTTTTCTTCCTCTTTCTTCCCTTGCCTCAATTGAATTTACACTGACTTCTTTTGTTCAGAAAGCTTGCTACTTCTGATTTTGGATTATTGGGTTTTGCCTTACATCAATAGACATATGCATCCTCACTGAGTAGCTTTTCCCTTACCTGAGTGGCTACTGGAGACTCATTTGCAGACACTATGTGAAGGGTCTATAAGGCCAGGAGCCAAGTTCTGAGCTGATGTAAATGAGGAGCTGTACCAATTGTCACCAGCAGGTTATTTGCTATGACACTGAATTTCTCCTTTCTCCTGTCCCTGATACAGGATGATCTGTCTGCCACATGCAATAACAGTAAAATGCTGTAAGATTAAAGGCCCCTTCTAGTAACCTTTTGCAATCTGATTTACTAATTGGGCCATGGGACTCACAAAACAGTGAGATTCTACCTCAACTACTAATTATCTTGCACTCAAATCCCAAATTAAAGACCTTATGCACAGGATTGGAGTCTTAGGGGGATGTGATTCTCTCCTGTCATTTTAAGGAAACAGACTCTTTCATACACTGTATGTTTAAAAATAGGAAGAAGATGACAGAAGCAATTTTGGTTCCTTGCTATTAACATTCATGACACCCATGCTATCTGGAAAAAAAAGAAAAGAATAAAGAATTATGCTACAATAGGGATGTTTTGGCAGTCTCAGAACTACTGCACTTTATAAAGGGCTATTAATAGATTAAGATCGTGTCTACTGTACTCCCAACAGTTACCTAAGGATCTTGAAGTGTACTCATAATAATGGCAATGCTCAGTGCTTGCAGAGTTTTACATCTCCAAAGTACTGTACAAACATTAACTAATTGATCATCAGCTCCACAGTGGTCTGTCAACATTAATCAGAAACACCTTTTGAAAGAAGACCAATCCTGTTTCCTAAATGTTCAGGCTGCAGATCTATTCAGTAGAGGCTGAGTTCCTTCATGGCATAAAATTCAGCAATACAAGAAACATCTGTTGGATGTCCTATTTTCTCATTTTGACCTCATGGGAAGAAATATTACAAGGCAGAACATTTTCTCAGGAGAGATTTTTGTATTGGATATGAAGGCATTATTTGTATTTTCAAAATATATGTACTTGGATTAATCTGTAGTAAAGAGGACACTGATAAAAAATTCATATAGTGTATTTTTTGGTAATTCTTGCTTTGTAGATGAACATTCTTCAGTTGTATTCTTAGAAAATTGGATTGTACTAAGAGAACAAATTTCACAATTTGGTGTTTTTACACCTGCAAAGCTGGTTGCCTTTGATTATGAAAATGAAGTGGACCTAAAAACAGGAAATATATAGGGGTTTTTTTTAATTTTATTTTTGAAGGATTACCATGTCATTTCGTTGAAATAACAGAGGGAGACAAATTTCAGTTTGACTTGTGCATTTTATAGCATTTGAGAATTTGTGGAGGTACATCTTCAGTATGAGGCTGAGCTGTTGCATTGGCCTCCTGATGCTAAAACTGACATAAAGGATTGCCATAAAAATAATTTCCCCTTGGTGAAGTAGATTATATGTCCTAAATAACAAAGGGAACAAATTACTAGGTTTTAAACCTTATGTAATAATGATGAACTCAGTAACCTCCTGCAACACACTTAGACATGATCACACACAGAGATGCATCCCCCTTCTGCATCCCAAGCTCCACTGAAAGAATAGTATTAACAAACAGGAGGTCAAGCTCTTCAGAAAATTTTAGTTACTTATGTTCCCTTAAGTAAACATAAAAAAATACATATGTATATATAGATATATGTGTGTGTATGTGTTTGTATTTATATATCTTATTGGATTATATAGTATTCTTCTGAATGACCTGATCTCTCATGGCCCAGAAATGCAATGATAGAGAACGCTCTTTTCTTGTTTTGATAGAGTATGGAAGTATTTTTTGTTTTGGTGGTTTTTTTTTGTTTTGTTTTGTTTTGTTTTATTTTGTTTGAGTTTTGTTTGTTTGTTTGTCTGTTTTTCCTAAACACTATCTAGCCAAACTTTTCTGTTCATTTCCATGCAGGAGCTTCTGTCATTTGAAATGCTTCAAAAATATTAATGAATTCCAGCTGTATTCCAGTGGAGGGTAGAATATGAGAAAAGAATAAAATTATTTAAGGTTTCTCATGCATTTAGCCATTGGATGCTTGATTGTTGTAATATTATTATTATTATGTTTTTAGGAAGGGTTTTCACATGTAGTTTATTAGATTTTCAAAAATTACAGCAGCTAAAAAACAAGGCAAAATCTCATCCTTTGATATAGCATTAAAACCTGCATGATTCATAAGCAGGATTTGAACTTTAGTTACATCCAATGGAAGAAAAGAAATAAGAACTTCTGGGTGGTAATCTAAAAGATTGAATAAGTATAAACATTTTATAAGAATTTTCTTCTGGGTTTACTATATTTTTGTTATGCAGTTGCTGTTCTAAAATTCCCTTGCTAGATCCCCTTTCTCCTCGTTAAACTTCCTTCTCCCTTGCTTTCTTCATTAAACTTTCCTTCCTTGTGTGTAGATTTTTTCCTCTAGATGAACATAAATATCAGCTTTTCTTAACTGCTGTTTATTTTTTAAAATTTTATTTATTTTAGATATGACTCTGCTAATGAAAGGATCTTGTCTCAGTCTTTCCTAGCACTACTCCCAGACTTCTCACCCAGAATGGCTCTCTCCCTCCTCAGCCTTTCAGTTTCCCCCTTTGTTATTCAGTTTCACTGTGTCCTTGTGAATCCTCTTGTTTCCCTTCAATAACTCCAGATTTGCTTTCACACACTTCTCCTCAGCCCTAATTCCTCCCAACCTATTTTGTTCTTCCAGTTCATTTTATTCCCTCCTGCTTGTTATCTGGCCTCAGTTTCCTCATCAGCCTCGGACCTACAGTGATGTTTTTATACCTTTCTCCTGAACCCTACACCTTGTGATGCACACACCACACCCAGCCCACTTGTGACCCTTTAACCTCTCTCAGTCCATATTCTCAGTCTTCCATTTCCAGGGCCATTTGTCTTAATACTTTAGTTCCCTAAGTTGTCCTATTTCTTACCTGGTTTTGACTCAAATAAATATCTCTTCCTTTCAGCTTGACTGTGAGTAGAGACAGAGAAAAGAAGTTTTTCAATTGCTGCAGAGCCTGGATCATACCTGACCTGTCCTTAAAGGACTACCTGGTTTACACTTCAAGGGTTGTGGAAATTCAGGGTGCTCTTGTTTATGGGCACAATAAAAAATCCCTCAGGCTGGCTTTAGAATGGAAAGCAGTATGACAACATCAAAAAGGCTACTTTGAGGGTTGCCACTTTCAGCCTTAGCATGATCTCTATATAATTACTCTTTCCAGCACTTTTTTCTCCCTATCTAACTCTGAACTTGATTAGGTTTCCCCAACACTTCACTGAATCATCCTGATCATATTTGCCCTCTATTCTGAGGAGGATGAGCTGCATCAGATGAGCCCAGGCAATGATGAGACACCCAAAGAAGCTTCTTGGCTCTTCAGACAATCACATAACTTTTAAATTACTTGTTTTAAGTTACATGTAACTTTCAAGAATGTGTTTTGATTGTTTCTTGGCATGCACTTGCAGACTGGTGTCACAAAGAATGAAAGGGTGCCCAAAGCCAGTAGGAATTATTAGACATCTCATGAAGGTCTGTCTTGCTCACTGTGTTTCCAAATAATCAGTGATTTTCAGATAAGCTTCCAAGAACTGAGCCTCTCTTGTGGAGCATATCCAAACCTCCAAAGGCTGCAAAAATCCAGCAGATAGTGAAATTCCTGGCAGTTATTAGAATCCTAGCTTCCAGAAATACAAGGCAAATTTTTTCTAATCCCAGATGAAGTCTAAGAGTGAAAATGAAATGAGAAGCTCTCCACTGGAGACTGAGTCTGGCCATAAGTCTTAAACACCCTTGGAGAAGGTATTTTTTTATTTTAAAAATGTGTTTTGCCAGTCTATTGGGAACCACCTATGTATCACTTACAAATTCTGTTGAGTCTATGAGCTTTCTTTATTTCTACTTTTGTTCTATCTTTTAGTGTATTTGTTGGATGAAATCACATCAAGCCTGTAGGTTAAAGGGAAAATTAATATATATCCTCTGAAGCCCAGGTCAGACCTCTCCCCATTAAGACAAACTTTCCACACACTGCTAGTTAAAAGTGGATTTTTTTTTTTTTAATGTCATGTCAAAATACAGGTCGAATCAATGAAGCAGAACCAAAGCTTTAAGGTTTTTGCTTTGAAATTTCTCAGCACTGATAACTGAAATGGATACTATGAAATTATTTTGTTTACAGTCCCGTACCATGGGATAAAAATAGATTAGTGAATTTTCACAGAGAAAATGAAGCATCTTTCCTCTTTGTTTTGACTGAGTGCTCTATGCAGCAGAAGCACCTTTTTATTTAGTGTAGTCTCATGATTGGCTACACTCAGCTTCTGTAATTAAAAAACCCAAACCCATCAACACTCAAAACTCTGTACAGAAACAAGGCTTTCTGCCAGAGAGACTTTTTTTTTTGTGTGGATAACAGCAAATTAGACATAAGCTTTCAGTGGCAGCACAAAATACCTGGGTAATTTCAGAAAAGTTTACCTTCAATCTTTAAAGGAGCAGCACTGTGATGCTGAAAATTGTCACACATAAATTGCTATTTCATCTCTAGAACAAACACAGGCACAGAAGAAAATGTCTTTTAAATAGGATGAATTCCAAGGTGCTATAATGGATGTTTTATCAGGGTTTCCATTGCAGAAAATGCAGAGAAAGGAGCATGAGTGTGTCACTGGCAATGCAGAAACCAAGTGTGGTTTATACCCAGTTAAGGTGGGGGACATGGGGTGACCTGTGTGTAAGACTTGGAGTCAAGAATTGTAACCTGGCTTTTGTTCTGATATCCTTGAGGCTCCAGGCAGGAGCTGGATTTCATTTCTTGCCTTAAGCATTGTTATTTCTAAAATGTGCATGAAAATGTTAGAGGGCAGATTTGAGGGTTAAGACTAAAGACTGAGGAGCTGAGATTGCTGATATGGAAACAGGAAATACCACCATCCTGCCTCGAGCATCCAATTCCACTCCTTGTATGATGGCAAATTACTTTTGATTGATTCAAAGTTCATATCTCAACACAGGTTGTCCTTTGAACCATGCAATCCTAACTGACACTGAGAATTGAAGGCACAGTTCATAGAAATATAGAATCATAGAATGATTTGGGCCAGAAGGGACACTAAAGACCTCTTGTTACAATCCCCCTGCCTTGGGCAAGGACACCTTCCACTAGACCCAGCTTTTTCAGGGCCATCCAGCCTGGCCTTGCACATTTCCAGGGATGGGGCATCTGCAACTTCTCTGAGCAGCCTGTTTCAGTGTCTCACCACCCTCATAATGCAGAATTTCCTTCTAATTCCTAATCTAAACCTACTCTCTTTCAGGTTAAAGCCATTCCCCCTTGTTCTATCACTACACATCCTTGACAAAAGTTCCTCCCCAGCTTTCTTGTAACCCCTTTTAGGTACTGGAAGGGGTTCTAAGGTCTTCCTGGAACTTTCTCTTCTCCAGGCTGAACAAGCTCAGCTCTCTCAGCCTGTCTCCACAGGACATCTGATACTTCAGATGTCTGATCATCACCGTAGCCCTCCTCTAGGATTCCACAGCCCCACGTCCTTCTTGTGCTAAGGGCTCCAGAGCTGCATGCAGTACTGCAGGTGGGGTCTCACACGAGCAGAGGGGAGGTGCAGAACCATCTCCCTTGATCCTGCAGAGCCACCTCCCTTGATCCTGCAGGTCATTCTGCTTTTGATGGTCGGATTTTTGGGCTGCAAGATCACATCACTGAGCCATGCCCATAGCTGGACTCATAGTGACCAGTAGGAGCAACTCTCAGACCTCTGGATCCCACACCAGGATCTTTTCCAGGAAACTCAACCACATGCTCCATTTCTGGTATGTGTTTGAAGCACACAGCACTGGTGAACACCAGCTCTGCTGATTTTCTGTTATGGACTCTGCTGACTTCAACACAAACCCACTGTGGCTCCTTGTAAAATGTTTGCTGTGTTTCAGCTGTTATAGTTGCAAAATAAATCAAATATCTGTTCTTGGATGCTTTCCCTCTCTCTATCCCAAACTGTTCTTTCAACTCACTGTCCCGCAAGGATCCTATTTCAGTGTTAATATTTTATGCATTCAACAGTTATAAATAAAGAATATAAACATGGAACATAAATGCATTCCTGAAGGACAGAATAGTACTACAAACCCCCTATTTTTCTCTGAATTTGACAAATTATTTCTCAAGAGAATAAAAGGTGTACCTAAGGAAATGTCTGCCAGTCAAAAGTTTAAATGAAAAACAGAGCAAGAAAACACACAATGTTTTAAAGTTCTAACCAACTTTGAACAAAAGATACCTTGGGGAAGTAAAAGTAAGACTGGTATGTGTCCATTAAAAGATTCACATGTAACCTTTGATTTCTTTTGTTCAGAGGACTTTGAGATGATAGGAAGAAGATGTTAAAATGTGATTACATCATCAGCCATATGGGGGCTGGGGGAGAAGTCAGTCACCAGATACACTTGTCTCATTTTTTGTGCAACATATTTCAAGTACTCTGAAACTAGTAAATGTGATGCATTAAAAACATCTCAAAATTGTAACCACTGATATATTTGAAGATTTTATTCTGGATGCAAGAGGATATCCAGGCAGGGACACATTTCTTGGCAGAGATTCTGCAAATATATTAAAACAGAAAATAAAAAGGAGGGGGAAAAAAAGCTGCAGAGAATATGGAGAACACTTCATGTACTGGTGGGAGGAAGGGAGTACAGAGAACCAGTGAAGAAAGATCTGTGTAGCCTCTCTATTCTCTGTAACCTAACCAAATGTCCTGACCATCTGGGGGAAAACTTCCAGTTCTTTGTAGGAATGACAAAGACAGACTTTTAGTCCAGGTCTAGTGCCAGAGTGAGATTTCTATTAATTCTATAATATATATGATTTCTATTAATCATGGAAACATTGAATCACTGAGGTTGGAAAAGACCTCCAAGACCATCAAGGCCAATACCACCTGATGCTTCACTGGGCCTAATGCACCTTTTCCCTCCATCATTTCACAGATGCTGAAGTCTGATCTTAGTCCCTTCAAGAAGGTGAGCAGTCAGTAATAACAACCAAGCCCATATTCCAGAGTATGTCATAATTTCTAACACGCCATAGACTGGTTTTTGCAAGAGAAAAAAAATCCTGTTATATTATAAACTATGTATTACTAGGACTCTGTAACTAATACTAAAACTGGATGGAGACCTTCATTTTTATATTAGAAATTGGTACAAATTACACCATTTACAGTACTTTGGCAGGTTTCAACATGAGGCCTACAAATGCCACTAGCAATTGACAAAATCTCTGTTCTCTAATGCATTTTACAGTTTGTTCCCAGAGAGAAGTACTTTGCACTTTTTGAACTTCCAGGCTGATGGGCTGAGCACAAAATTGGTACAGACTATTTTAAGTGGATAATCCAGTACATGGCTGAGCAAATGACAAACCAAATGAAAAGTGGATGGTCTCCCTTGGGGCTTGGAGAAGTGGAGAAACAACAAAATCCACAGGACATTTCTGGAGAATCAGGCACTTGCTCTCCTCCACAAAGGAGGAGGGGAAAAAACATGGTGACACATAAAACAAATGTGGCAACAAATTGATGGCAACTTCTACAAAATGGGAATATGAACTACATGGCATGTAGATGAAAGAGGATGCATCTGCAAAACATGTGAGGAAAATTGTGAATATAATTCTAGCAATTATGATTATAATGTTGTATACGCTACTGCACTTAATTACAATTCTCCATTCTTTTCATGCTATGGAAATGGACTAAATGGACTACAAAATATATCTCAAAAGACAAGCAATCTGTGGCATGAATAGGAATCTCCTTTATCTTAATACAATGAGGCCCACATTTCACAAACATGGCAGCATCTCTGTGAGAATTTTGATTACAAAATGAACATAGTGATAAAAATTAGCAGCCTTTATTTTTCATCTGAGAACATGAATAGGATTATTAGGATTATTAAAAAGAGTTGGGTTGTTTTGTTACTTTTTAAAAAGTAGTTTCCTTTAGGAGTTACATTAAAATGATAATCTTTCCTTTGTTAAAATCACAATATTACTTTATTGGAAGGAGTAGAGGTCTGCTTTAAAAAATTGTCTTCATTTATGTGCTTAACACTTTCCTCCTTTTTATCTATTGGAATAAGAAGATATGCAAGTTTCATGGTACACACATTAAATGTTAAAACATGGTCATAATAATTAATCTTAAACTGTGAACCAGAACAGTTCATCTGCATCAATCTATGAAATATTTGGCAAATAACGAATTCTGTTTAGGACACTGGTCTAGAAGGGAGGCCTCGGGGAACTGAATTAATATGCAGAGGGTTTTTTGGTATGCATTGGAAAGTGTACACTCAGGTTTTAAGTGTTGGTTTCAGGCAGTTTTCAGATGTTCCACTGAATTAAATGAGCCAGGGTGGATTTACAGGATCTGGAGAACTAAGTCATCATACCTCTTGAGAGGGGAAGTTGTATGAAAGAATGTCTTGGTACAACACCAGGTTTTTTGGTGGCTCAAATTTGAGGCAAAGGAATCCTTGAGAATAGTAAAAGTCTGAGTTACACAATTCTCTGTAAAGATGCACTGATAACCTTTGACAGATCATTACTCCATCATGTATACTGAAAGGTTCATTCATTTCATAGATTTTTTTTTTTTCTAGTGAGTGTTTAAGAGTTCAATGAGTTGGATAACTTGCCTCTAAAAAACTCAGAAATTCTGGTTTATCACAGATAAAGACTTTGCTGCATGGAAATGCTGTGCTTGGCCACACTGACCATTTTCAGACCTATTACCCAGGAACACACAGGAGAGAAAAGAAACCAAGCCAGAGAAAAGCATATAAACCTGCTTATTATGGCATCTATATGGTTGTCATTATTATTTCCTTTCTGCTAAGAAAGTCTTTTGAAGGTTGGAGGGAGAGTTATTTACTATCAAGTGAACCTTTTATCAGGATTTTTTGTGAAACTGCACACTTGCCTCCTACAAAAAGAAGCTTAAATTAATCGGAGTTTATTGATCTCTGTAGAAGTCTTAAGGGCCATGGACAGCTGGGATCAGGCTCTCCAAAGTACAACATGTAAGAGTTTCAAAATCAGGAAGGAACAGACAGTGTCCCAGTTCTGCTGAAGCATGTGAGGCTTGTGAGCACCCATGCCTAGGCATCTACATTCAAACACATCTGCTCATCTGTGCCTCCCCAGCAAAATCTCTGCTTAGGCAAAAACTGGGTTGAATTTATTTCTTAAACACTTTTCGTTATCAATTCAGATTCCAGATTTTCTGTGGAGTTCAGGTGGAATTCTCTAACTTTCCACCATCTGCTATAATTCATTGGTAAAGCTGGTGCTGCAGTATATGATGTAAGGTAGGATAAAAACAGCACTTCTCCTCCTGGTTGAGTCCAGGCTAATTTAGATGATTGCAAATGTGCAATATTTACACTGGAGAATTAATTCATATTTGGACTTCTCAGATGGCACTTGCTGTTAATTTTGAAGCATTTTCTTTTTCTGTTTTTCAACGAGTCCCTATTGCTGCATTCTGTACAAAAGCTGAAATTCCTACTTGGGGTCATCTAGCTGAGCATTTCTTTCACCCCCTACTGCCTGCCACAGAGGCTTTGTCTAGACTTAGAAACACAAGCTGAGATTGATTTATCCCAGTCTGGACAAGCTGTACAGCTCCCAATCTCAAATTTGATTTCTTCCTATCTGTATTATCTTGGATTCATCATAACCTCTTCTCTGTAAGCAAGATACTAATGTTTTAATTCTAAATATCAGGACTCCAGTACCTACCACACCTTTATCACTGCTTGATTAAGCTTGTGCTTCACCAATAATCTGCAAAGGACTTGTTATTGCATTTTAAGGCTTTTAATTTTTGCTCATGTTAATATTTTTCTTCAGGAAGAGAGAATTCTTCCTCTGCAGTATTTAGTCCTTGATAATAAACAGAAGATGATGCCTTTCTTTTTTTTTTCATGGATAGCCATATCTAGGAAAAAGCTGACTCCTAAAAAGTTACTTTGAATGTATATAATCAGATAAGAATAATTTAATAAAAGTCCATTAAAAAATCTAATATTTATTATTAGCTTGTGTTCTTCCTAATTGTTTTATAGGCTTTTATTTTTATGGCAAGATTCCAGTCATTACAAATACATGGAACTTGATACATATACAAGCAAAGAAATGCATTTGCAACTTTGTTTAAAGAGGAAATTGTCAGAAATGTCAGAGCATAACATTTCACAACAGAGAAAAAATAACTTTGCTCTTAATGATGTGGTTTTTCTCTTCCTTGTTAATATATTAAAAAATACATTACCAATTTTGGAGGGCAAAAGGGGAAAGGGGACTGCATTTAGAAAGTGTAGGACTGTGTAATGTCAGTAATGTCAAGAGATTAAAAAATTAAATCAATATATCAGTGTTCACCCAATGCATTGTCTGTTCCAATTTTTCCTGTGAGCACCAGAAATAGATTCTGTCCTCAGCCAAATCTTGATGCTGGAAATGCTGTCTCTACTCAAAAAAGAACTAATTTAACTTTTTTTAAATGAATAGCACTTTGTAAAATGGGACTCCTGAATACAAACATTTTTCTAAAGACTCTCTGGGACTACTCTGTGCACTTAATTAGGCAGTATCCTTATGACTGAACTAATGAGTTAAATACGTAGAACCCTTACAGATATAGTAATGTCAACTAAAAAAGAATCAGCCCAGAGAATATGAAATGTTAATTCCATTAATTCTGATTTATGGAAAGCTCCTGATATCTTGATATCATCTGTTGCAGTCTCGTATTGATTTTAAGTGGTAGGGGATGTCAGAAAGAAACATTTCCTGCTGTTTTCTGGTTAGAAATTAAACACAAGTGTAACAAACACAAATCCAGCCTAAAGAGCTTTAAATTTAAATTTCTAGTCTGAAAGTCAAAAACACAGGTAGGAGGAAAATAATGATACTACAGTTACCTGGGCAATTTAGTCCAAGGGGAATCAATTTTATTGTAAAGATCATGCTTTTAATCCACCTCTACCTGAGTGCCAGATGGTCAAACCAAAGAATCAACACATTAAGCAGATGGACTTGGTATCTGATTCCCAATTACTAGAGTTGCTTCATGTGGAAGGTTACTTCTACTGATGAGAGAAAATTATTTGTCCCCAGATGGTGGCAAAAAATTGTTCACTCTTTTTGTATTAAAGGTTCCCAATTATCTTTCAAAGTTAGGCAGTAGCATTAAAGATTTCATCCAAGGCTTGTTGAAGATATCTATTGAGGTTGGTAGTTCTGGATCTAACCTTAACAGTGGGTGGTAAAAATTTAGGGACAAGCAGTTATTAAGGTAAGCCAGGTGATTAAGCTCTGCTCTATGTTGAACAAGAAAAAAGCCACTGGACGTGACACAAGAAACCATGGGGTGCAACAGATAGCTCTGTGGGACCCTGGGCAAAGCTTGCAGGGATGGGTGCTTTCCATGGGTGTTGAAGGAGGAGTCTGATCAGACACAGCCAAAAGCCACAAATACATTGGGAAGGGCACTTAGGAGCTTTTGGGGAGCCAAGTCTTTCCAGGGCTACACACAGTGCACATACAGCAGCAGCAGTAAGACTGGTTAGGGCTGAGATTATATGAGCAACTATAGCAGAAATACAATATTTGAGTTCATATTTGACTAAACTGAGGCCAATAGAGAGAAACAATTGGGAGCAGATTGTTTATTTGGGAAGAGACAAAAGCGGTGAAAGAACCAACAAGCTAAAACAGAAAAACACTGGAATATGAAATAGGGATAAACTTGAAGCCTGACCAGCTGGAGAGAAAAGCACAGGACAGGGCCATCACCACAACTGAAAGCCATGTGACATTACACTGCTTCTGTTCCTGCAGGTGTTGTTATAGGTGTGGATCCCTGTTTGTGCTGGTCTGGTCACACACAGGGAGTGCCTGGGATTACACATTCAGCCCTGATCATGGATGGACCCCAAAATGGAAAAAGCAGCAGCATTATATCCAGCAGTCCAGGAAAGAAGAAACCCTCAGGTCCCAAGGACTAGCAGATGTATTTTTCTTTTAACATAAAGTGTCAAAAGTATTTAAAATAATCCTAGTAGATATTATAAGACAATAGAGCTGAAAACAATAGAACTCTATGAAAAGCAATAAAGCTCCATTAAATCTTGTTCAAACTGCTGCAGACAACCATGCATTAGTTACCAGCTGTACATAACTATTTAGTCTAAGTCTCAATTTTAGTGACAATTCCCCATCAAAGGGATAAATGGAAGCATTGTCTGATGGATTCAACAAGTTGGCTCTGTAGATATCTGTACATCCAGAGGTTAGAAGCAGGCATTTTCTGATTGGAGCTCATGCCTTTCCAGAGCTGACAAATTTGAAGTGGTTTCCAAACTCCCACCCCCATCTCATGTGCTCATGACATTTGCATTAACTTCCAGCCTAGAGATGAGAAACTATTGATACCTAGATATAAATAAAAATGAATAAAAATGAATAAATAAATTAATAAATAAATTATACATACATAAAATTTATATGCAGATATATGTGAACTCCTTATGTGTTCTTTTTGGGCCAAACCAAAATGCACACTTTCTTACAAGTAATCTGCATTTTCTTTGAAAGTACCATTCAGGCCAATAAAAAATTTTTGATTTAACTGAAAGTTGAACTGTCCATTAGAGCATTTTTCCTCCATTTCAAATGCCATCACTACTTTGACATGATTAATTTCTGACATAAAATTACAGTTGGGAGACAAATAAATTAGTTTGTAGTAAACATCAGTCTTTGGAATTTTTAAAAGTTTTTCTCTTCAGGTTTTTGGCTACAGGTATTCATAGAATAGAATCACAGAACCATACAGGTTGGAAAAGACCTCTAAGAACATTGAGTCCAACCATTATCAATTCCCTCAAACTTTGAATCCTGTGAATAGTCTAAGTACTCACAAATTATCACTCCCCACTTCCAAATCTCTCTCTAACCTCAAAAAACCCATTCCCTGTACTACCTGTTTATCCACCATTGTCTACTGAGCAACAAGGATGGAAACTTCTATGGAGCAGAGATTATTTAACATTAGGCAGATGCATAATACACTGCACATCATGTTTTGGTGTTTTTATAAATAGCAATGAAATTTTACTCCCCAGCCCAGCTGCTAAACTTGGTCCAGCTGTAATTAAAGACAGCCTTCAGTTGTTAAAACAGATCAGGTTTCCAAGCTACACTGGCTTCATAGACTGATATTTCTGTTCAATGACCAAGTTTAGATAGGCAGGAACTTCTGATCCTTTTTGTCCTAAGGGACTGCTTTAGTTTCACACAAATATGACCTTTGAAAGAAAAAGATAAAATGAGCTTTTTGCCAGAAAAGGCTGATGAAAGCCATTTCCCCTGTGTAAATAAAGGGAAAAAGACCTAGTTATTCAGTCCTTTTGAGGAACATTTTGCATCTGTTTCAGGTGCATCTGCCAGGAGAGATAATTTTAAACGCAAGCACTTTGCAACTTTGACAGTGATATTAGCTATAAAATGCTGAAACACAAACAGGACAATAGCTTGGAAAATCTGAAGGGAATATTCAATGATCAAAAATGCAAGAAAAGTTATTTTCTATTGCAAATGTGAATTTTCTGTGGCTAAATATCCTCTTGGAGTTGTCTTAGCTCAGTAGCCAGTGCCCATTTGTTTGTATTAAAAATGAGGTAATAAAGAATTCAAATAGTAACGATAACACAATTATTCTTTAAAATTAAACTCCTTCATTAGAAACAATGAAGACCTTTCTTACAGAGAATAGTTGTCTGGGCAGGGTGCAGGGCAATGCTACAGCTGCATGATAGGGATGGCATTGCTTTGCAGATTTACTGCACTGCAGGATAAGCAGATGGAGCAGAAATGCAAACGGCTGTGTAGGTGAGCAGGTGAGACGTGACATTGACCAGACACTTTACAGATAGTTTACAAAAAGAGACAGGATTGGTATGACCTTCTCCTGACTCTCACGTTATTTATTCTGTAATGACGGGTTAATGATTCTCTGTAGCAGCCACCCCAGGTCGGCTCAGGAATGTCCGTGGCTCCCGAGAGACTCACTTGAAACAACCCCTCTCTTTATGCAATCATTCATCTTATCTCAGAGCAGTGTAAGACTATGAGGTAGGCTATAGAATAAATATGATAGGAACTTTATGGCTTATATCTTCATTCCAGGAAAATCTGACTTCTTGAGGTACAGAAGCAGCAGTTCTGGGAAGGTAAAGGAGAGCAAGAGCTGACAAGCAAAGGAAGGGGAGGCTGAAAGAAGAAAAGTGTGAGGCAAGTGGAGATATTTATAGTGGCTTTATACCTCCTGCTTCAGGGGGTAATTTTCTCTTTGGGTCTGGAAAGTGTCTTTGATGAGTCCCAGAGTCAGCCAGGGCTTAAAGCTGTGCCTGTCAACACCTTCTTAAACAGAGGGCCCCAAAAAACACCAAAGGGGCTTGACAAATCTAGACCTAACTTCTATAAGAATATCAAGGTGATCATCAAATCTTGTAAACAGAGAAGCCACGGGGCTTGTTTAGTAAATTCAAAAGCATTTGTAACAAATTCCCTCTCTGTTGATCTGTTCCATAGGGAGGCCCCTTTTTCCCACCTCCCCTCTAAGCTCTGAGTTAAAAGTCTTCTTGTCCTCTTCATCATTCTGTCCCTGGTTCTGTGTTTGCCCCAGTGGCTCCCAGTGCATGCAGAAGCCCATTTCTCTCCTGGTTTGCCCCATTCATCTCTGTTGTGGAAGAAATAACTTTGCACCAGTCTGGGATGCAGCATCCTCATCTCCAGCTTCTCAACCACATTCAGTGAAAGGACATAACAGACACTGAACACTGACCCCAGGATACTCTGCACCTCCTCTTGGGCTGCAGGGGATTCCCAGCAGGGCTCTGGGCAAAGGATGGCTCCCATCCATCATATGGATGCTCTCCACGTGAAAGGCAAGACCCAAGGAGCCCTGACCCCCACAGAGGAGGGGCTGGAGTCCAGCTGGGATGTGCTGCACAGCTGATGCATCACCCAAGGTCTATATGCAGCTAACCAAATCCTGCCCTAACTCTCCAGGATTAAGTAATAGGGATATAGCATTTCCTTTCCCTGTATTTTCTCTACCCATTTGATTACAGTTGAATAGGAAGGGGTTTTGGCTTCTGGATTTTATTGTCTTGGTAATTTACATGGTTGTTTTTTTTTTTTCTGTGCTTTAATGCATTTTGAAAAATTGCTGTTGCAGAGCATTCCCAGAGGTATGACCACCACTAAGTGTATTAATTTCTCAGTTTGTAAAGCAGCAAGGACTTCTCCAGTTGTATACTCCACCTCCATACTTAGAATAGGCCAGTGATTTGTAGAGAAGAAGCTGTATGTATAAACCCCAATGTTTTATTTTAGAAGGCATTCATTAGAAATGAAAGTGCTGCAAATAATTTACAAGACCACACACACATAAATTCAAACAAGGATTAGAAATCTTCCTTAATGTGTCCTATATTGTCTCATGTACTGGAACAAAAGGAAAATTTTGAAATTTTAATTTTCTGGACTAAGGTATTTGGCAGTACTGACTCTCCTACACTAAGAAATCTCTTACCACAGGAGCAAAGCCTATCAGAATTGAATTGTGGGATGCAGTCTGGTTGTTTGTCCAAATTTGAATACAATTAAGAGAATTCTGAAAAAAAAAAATTATATATATATATATATGGGCAGGGCATATTTAAACCATTCGCTACTTTCAATATGCTCCAGCCAGAAGAAATTGCTAAATTAGTTCTTATTAGTGTAGATTTTCTATCCCTTACAGACCACAAAATGTCACCTAATGACTTCTTATGGTCATCCATATGTTGTTTGGGACAAATATGATCCAAATACAGCCCACTGTGTGTGTGAGGTATCTTCTTCATCTTTATCTGACATCCAAAGCACGTGATAATACTTTTGCAATATTTCAGGTACTAAAATACTTAGAAAGATAGAATTCATCCATTTCACCCTTTCTCTTGAAGGAATTACTGAAGATGCTCTGAAAGCCTACATTTTTGTGGGCACAGCATATGAATAAGTGCATGAAAAAACTCAGAATCTTTGTATATGAGCAATCAGCCATAAGACCAGAGCAAATGGAAGAGTGAATTTTATATGATGGGTAAAGTAGGACTGCAAGTTTTTTATAGGGAGTACAAAATCCTTACCATACTTTCTTTTTTTTTAATTTCAAGCCTTTCCTCAAAAGAAGAGACACCAACAACACACACATAGTTTAATGTCATGTGGAGGAACTGTATAACAATAATTAGAAAGATATAATTTCTTTTTATATTCATTGTGGTCCAAGGTCTGAAACAGCTTGGAGGTAGACAGAGGGGCTGTGGCTCCCCAGGCTTCATGGTTTGTATATAAATATTGAGATTATCATGTCTTAGAATTTCCTCTCCCCACCCTGTGTGAATTTATGCCTCCCATTATTCAGTTCATAAATTTTCTTGCTGATAAAGATGCTGTTCCCTCGATTGGGAAGAGGGGAAAGAATTCAATTGCCTAAATACTGAACTGGTGCTTTAGACATGCCAGGTTGTCCAAAACATTCCCGTGGAGTGGGTAGATATGACAGAGCAACTTCTGGAATTGCAACTCAAAACCAAATGAGATATCCCAGGGAAGCTTCTATAATACTAGACAGCTTAGTTTAAGAAACAGAAGCCTGTGGGACATGGTGAGAAAGATTCAAAATGATTTGTCAGGCATGCCTCAAATGCTGCATCACTTTTGACCAGCTGCAAAACTCTCTTTAGCACAAGAAGTAATTTGACACAATATTTTGGAATGTATTTGGTACAAAAAAAAAGAAAAGATCTATTTTTCCTTTTATTGTCAATAATGTCAATGATGTAAAGTAAAAGCTGAAATGTATTCTTTATGGAAGGGGACACTGTCTGCAGTAGGTGAGTCAGTATATTTAAGACTTAATTTTTCCTCTGGAAGGCATCAAGAGTGACAATAGTATGAAACAAAATGCTGCAGGCAACACCAACAGTGAAGTTCTGTGAATTCAATATTTAATTTCACCAAAGTTTATTCAAAAAAACAGGACTGGATTTTGGAGGTTAAATCATGCATTTATTCTTCTCAGAGTGTAGACGCCCTGAAAGAAAGTGTTGGAACGCTTCATTTATTCTAGAATTAGTGCATTTCAGACAAAGTTCTGCCTTTATTTTTTTCATTTAAATGGATTAATTTTGGTCACTCCCCTGTCTCTCCATCCTTTCAATGTGCCCTAGGACTACATCCCAGCAATTCCAGAAAAAATATCCACCAAAGCAAATAGTTTTTTTCAGAAACATAATAGAGAATAAAGTAAGGAGACAACAGTGCTTCATTGACATCAAAACCCAAATCTATGAAAATGTATTAAATGGCTGGTTAGAACTTCTCTGAAATTGGTGGCAACTATGAAGTTTGCTTGGTAAATATTAAGACATCCACACCATCTGAGGACAACAGGCACAATAATAAGCCATTTATGGATAGATTGCTGGTAGTTGCATTAAAGATTTTGCCATTGTTATAAAAGAGGATTTTTATGAAATTGTCCTCTGTGAATATATAAATCCAAGTAAAATTAAACATTTCCTACAGAAAGCTCATCTTCATTTTGCAATTTGATTAAATATATTTTGGTAATGGGCCAACATGGAACAGCAACTTTTCACTTTTTTTAATACATAGAATGGCCAAATACTCAATATTACAGCAGAATTGCAGCATAGGAACAGTTGACCTGTATATGTACAGAAGTTATATTTATAGAATTATAGAATGTTTTGGGTTGGAAGTGAGCCTCAGAATCATCTAGTTCCAACTATCTTGCCATGGACATAGACACTTTCACTAGATCCTCAGAGTCCTATCCAACATGGCCTTGAACACTTACAGGAATGTGACAGCCACATCTTCTCTGGACAACCTGTTCCAGTGCTTCACCACCCTCACAGTGAAGAACTTCCTTCTAATATCTAATCTAAACCTACCTTCTTTCTGTTTGAAGCCACTCCCCCTTGTTATTATGTGCTCTTATGACATGATTATTATGTCAGACATGGGATTTTTCCACTTTTTCCAGGTGCAAAATATGACCCTTTGTAAGAATAATCTACAGATATAATCTAAAGATTTAACACATGCTATTTTTAGAGACTTATGTCTGTGAGGTACAGACATACACATGGGCTATGTAGCCAATAGTGCAAGGTGCAACCACAAGCCATTGCATCATATTTTAATTTACGGGCAGAACAGTGGCATGTGTGGGTTAGCAACTAATGTCATCAGCAGTGTGGAGGTAGTTTTGACACAGAGCCATTAAGAACTGAATCACAGTGGCAGATGATTTCGTTTTAGTCTGTATTTAGGAAGAGCTTGCAAAGTTTGAATAGGTGACCCTGAAGCATGAGACCTATATCTGTCCTAAATCCATCCTAATCAGAAATTGGAGACACTTGCTTGTTCAAATTTTTATTCCCATTGCAGAAATGCTAAATGTCCATCTGTAACTTTTCCACAGTATAAACTCGTCTAATTGCTACTTTCCTTGTTCAAATTTTCGTTCCTATTGCAGAATTGCTAAATGTCCATCTGTAACTTTTCCACAGTATAAACTCACCTAATTACTACTGAATAAGAAATTAACCTTGGAGGTTAATGAGATGTTTTACACACTACAGTTGAAGGGTGCTCACTTCTGTAAGAAGACAGAAAGCATTGGAAAAAAGGTATAAAATTATACTTCAGTTCTAGTTACCAATTTGTTTTGGGTGTTTAAAGATGAAAGGCTGAGACTGCTGTCACCTGTATCTGTCTGTGGTGTGTCTGCCACCTTAGCTGGTCACTGAAGATCATTTTTTTCTCAATGGAGAGAGATATTTCTTTGCTGTGATTCATCTGACATTTTTTGGATGTGTATGGTGAGTTCAAGTGCACCCTTGGAGTGCCCAAGTTCTGTGTAATGAGCCCAGTATTACCAGGCAGGTGCATGCACCTGCACTCTGAGTGTCTGCCTCAAATGTGAATTCCTCCCTCCACAATACATTGATTTGCTGGCCCTGTTCCTTAATATGCTATGGTGTCTTGAGTGTCCCAACTGACCAGAGACTACCATAGTAACACCTGGATTTGTCTGTGATAAAGAGGACCACGTCTTCCCTTATTTTCTTTTCATCATTTATTGTCACATTTGCATGCTCATTTTTTCCCCTCTATTTTATTACCCCTGGTGTTTTCAGAGGTGAGAACTGACCCTCTTACTGCTCTCAGCTGACATTTGGTAAATAATTTGCTGGATTTTATGAAACTTCACTTTCCTAGGAGTAAAGTTCTGGATTCAAAGCTGGAAGATGTGGGTGTGTATCCTTTGAGTTTTCCTTTGCCTGATGGGTATTTCAGCACACTGGAAGGAGATGCATCCTTTTCACTTGGTTCTGCAGTAAACACATCAGAAACAAAAGAAAGAGCAGAAGCCTGGAGGCAATGTTGCTTGGATTCTGCAGCATGTCTAGGTACATATCTTAGAATTTGTGCTGAAATCTCCTCTAAATGATCAGAGCCATTTCCAGGAATGCTAGAGATGGTAGAATGACTGCAAAAAGATTGAGTTTTGTCTTTTAAAGAATTTTATTCTGATTAATAAATGATGTGGCTTTAAAAGGCTTAAAAATGACCATACTTTCTTTTTAATTGAAAGCCTCTTGCTATATAAATTTAAAAACAAACAAGCAAACAAAAAAGAAACCACTTTATTTTAAGGGGTTACAGCCTCAAACTAGAACATTTTTGCTGAGAACTGGAATTTTTCCATATTTAAATTTTTCTATAGGTTATTGACTCGTACTACTCCACCATATTTCATCCCAAAACAGCTTTCTGGAATTTTTCTCTTTACATACATACATACAATTTTTCAATGGAAATATCTCTGCCTACATCTCTTCTTAATATTTTGGAGCATGGCTTTTGATGGGTCCAAAGAGATCTATCACTTCTAAAATGCTTGGGCCTTATGTCTACAACAAAAATAATAAAAACTTATCCAAATTACATACCTATATGCATGTAAAGTGATTTAAGTAAGCTAATTAATATTCATATTGATTTCCTAATAATATGTATTTACATTTCTTTGCTAAACCATTAAAAATAATTTGGAATTAATTTCCTGCAATCTCCCATGCAAACAAATTCTTACAGGAGGAGGTGATTACTTCTCTTTGGGTTAGCATGTAACTAATCTATCTGCCTAGGTATTCAGCATGCAGTCATTCATACCAGATTAAAAATCTTAAAAAGAAACATGGACAAAACCAGTGAAGATATGAGTTTTTTATGCCTGTGCTCTGCACAAAAATGCAATCCCAGTGCTTGCCACATTTCATTAAGCCCTGGCTAAGCCCTATGGTGAGGGAGCATGGCCATGGGCTGCCTCTGCCCATGCTCTAAGGGGCAAAGCCTGTAAAGTGTAAGTGTTCAAGAAATGACAGGATGTGGCACTTGGTGCTGTGATTTAGTTGACATGGTGGCGTTTGATGATTTTGGAGCACATTTCCAAATGTAATGATCCCATAATTCTAAAGGTCATTTAGAGAAGCTGGCAGAGAGTCTGTCCTACACTAAGTTTAGGGCGAGGATGGTGAGGGGTGAGGCACAGGCACAGGTTGCCTGAAGAAGCTGGGATTGCCCCATCACTGGAGGTTGGATGGGGCTGAGAACAACTTGGTCTAGTGGAAGGTGTCCTTGCCCATGGCAGGGGGCTGGAACTAGATAATCTTAAACGTCCCTTCCAACACAAGCCATTTTACAATTCTGTGATTCTATGAACTGAGTATAAGTTATGGAAAACCCCTGGCTCTGCTGATTTATCCTTTTTCCTATGACCACTTCTTTGCCCAACAGGAGATAACAGTGGAAACAGCAATCCTTACTGCTGCACCTGAGAAAGTATAATTATAATTTTCCTTCCCTTTTGCTTCCCAGAAGAGACATGTCCCAAAGGAATGCAAGGCACCATTGCCCTCTTCCTCTGGGAAGTTGTGCCTTGCAGACTGTGACAGCAACTCAGCATTTCAAAAAGGTGGTAGTGCAAGTATTTGTACTCCTTGTGTTCTCTGAATGGAAGATGATTGCATTGTGCACAGATCCTTCTGTACTGACTTTTTCTTTTTGCTAATAGGAGAGGCAGTCTTAGGTGCTTCTGAGGATAAGCAGCAAACACCAGCTTCTTTCTCATGTATCATAGCTTCTCAGGCAAAAATTGAAATTTTGTCATAATAGGTAATTTAGTTTTCTCATTGCCAAGAGGAATGTATGCATCAATGGACTGCTTTTCCAGGATTGCCTCTGCAAAGGTTTCTGTAAGTACTGCTTTGCAGCAGCCGTGAGCATAACAAGGTAGTGTTATCAGAAACATCTGTTGATTTTGGAACTTTGTGGGTTTTGTACCAGCAGCTGGAGCAAGTGCAAGTGCATATGGCAGTGTATCAACACAGTAAATACCAAGTCAGGTGAGTAGGGTGAAGTGGTCATAAGCTGGTGGGATCTATGTGTAACTGGAGGTGTGAGAGCTGAGCGTGACGAGACCTGGCACAGTTTTTCCAGAGAAGCTGTGGGTGTGCCATGCCTGTAAGTGTTCAAGGCTGAATTGGGTGGGCCTTTGAACAACTTGGTCAAGTGGAAGGTATTCCTTGACCAAGGGATACCTTGGCACGGGTGCTGAAATAGACGAATGTTCCTTCTAACCCAAGCCATTCTAAGACTCCATGATTCTACGATTCCATGACATGGCTACTGGGGGATTGGGGGTGCAGGCCAAATGCTGAAGAGACTGTAGTGTTTGGGAGTTGGCGGAGCTAACAGTGTGTGTGTATGTGTTTCTAGAGGGGCCAAGTGGGAAACTGGTGATCCAGTGTCAGCTACTGGGCAGACTGAGGCCCCTCACTGAATGGGTCCACATTGTATATATCTATACATAAAGATTTTTTTTCAACTAATGGGCTTTCCACCTGCCAGAGAACAGAATAAGGCCATTGGTGTTTGTGTTCATGTAAACACTGAATTTGCAAGAATGTGCTGTTTCCTGTGACCAGGCATGTTCCTACTGGGGGTACATGCCCTGAGTTGCTCCTGATTGGTCCTGGGTTGGACCTGCATTGGACATGGAGGTCCAGCTCCTCACCTTAATTGGGCTACCAATTTCATCAACTCCTGAAAGCATGCACATAAATTTGGGTGAAACTACTCATCCAGAGAGAAGTTTCCAGGTGCTTCTCTGTTGTGTTGGACAGGTGATTCTCAAGGGCAGTATGAGTCTCGTATTTTCTGTGACTTTGGTCACAGAAGCAATGATGAATAATTCTGAAGATGCCTCTACTTCCTATTAGATGTGTGCTCACAAGCAGTAGAGCAGAGCAGAGAAGGAATGTTGAACATTTTTCAAGCTTTCAGAAACTGGCTTGAACACCACATCCTGTTCTCCTTGGCTTGCTATCCATTTGGAGGATATCTGAAAATTTTTTACCCTTCATTGATTCTGATGGGTCCAAATTCCCTTGGCTCTTCTTTCCATATATCCTCCAAAGGACCTTTCTCATTCTGGATCGGCTCAGATCTACAGCTCAGTGTCCTATCTCCTTTAGACTGCTTCCAGACATGTAAAAGACATTTTTGGAACCCCTACCAGACAGCCTCTTTGTCTGACAGGAACCTTCCAAAATCTTCCACAAAGCACTATTTTCTTGCAAGTCCTTTACCACTGAGCCGGCTGAAAAAAAAAAAGCCCCCAAGAAATTGGCCATTTCTTATTAGGCTGACCAAGAAAGAAAATGTTTCCTTCTGTTGTCCTGTCTCTTTGCATGAGGCTGTTTTCTCTTGCTTTACACTTTACATACAAGCTCTGAGAGACAGAGACTGTCATTTTAATCTGTATTTTTCAGTGCTTAGCACAACAGCTCATGACGAGGCCTCTGGGCATTACAGTAATATAAACAGCAGTAACATATTTATTAAATATGATGGCTATTCTTAAGGCGTGGCTTGAAAAAACTACCTGGCCACTCCACTTTTCTGGACCTTTATTCACTCAAGGTCAAGGAGGTGAAAGAGCAGAGCATTCTCAGTAAAATCTCTCAACCTTTCCTAACCCGAGTAATGTCTGCAAGTTCTTTTTATTGTTACTTGTCACATTACAGTTCCGCACAGTTAAAAAATATTGTAGAAGCTACAGTTATTATAGTTATTAACATTTTATGGCCTTGTTATTCATACCTTAAGCTCCTTAAAATGAAGTGGTGCATTTTAAGAGAGCAGCATGTATTTAATTGATTTCACTGTAAAAATGTTGTCCTACTTCAGTGGTTTCCAGTCTTTTTCCTTGGGTTTTGCTTCTATTAATGATGACAATATCAATTTTATGTTTTTAAGAGAATTGATACAAAGCACTCACAATTTTCTTACTGTGCTATCTGTTCTTGGTTTAAACATCCATGCCTCTGTCATAATCAAACACCATGGAAAGATGTGCAGTGTTCAAGCTACCTGTTCATGCCCATATCTATGTCTGCTTTGGAGTACAATGCCACGGGTTCATTGGCAGTATAATTGCTCTTGAATCATGCACCTTTTCCATGCTGTAAGTACACATCTTTGGAGAGTTACCAGGAAGTTGCTGATGTCCAATGAGAGAAGTTTATCTTACCTAACTTTTTAATGCCTGTAGAACAGATATTTGTATCTACAGTGATTTATTTAGATTCTGCTTCTCAACTGCTGTAGAGAAACAGGGATGCTCACTTGAACAACCTTAGGAATGTAGGGAACTTTAAGATCAGCCTCCCTTTAGATATGCCCTGTTTTCTCCTTTGATTTTGTGGGAATCCTAAAGTAAAATACCTGAGGTGATAATCCTGTGTAGGTCTTGTATGGTGGCAGCTTCTTTGTATAACAAAATTCATCTGTGTTGAGACTCAAAATCTAAATGATTATCAAACATTTTCCTTTAATGTTGTTCATTTTCTCTACAAAGGGACAGGGACTACATTATTCTAAGTGTTTGTACAGATGCAAACCCAGAAATCTTAGTCCATCACTGGGGTTTGTAATCACTGGAACATAAAACAAAACCATTCTGGTCACTCAGAAGTACTGAATAGCAGCTTCCTTATCTGTTCTGACTGAAAGAACTTCAGATACCTGCACTTGGACAATATAAGCTTATATTTCTATGAGATCAGGAAGGTCAAAACCAAAGAGAATGAAAAAAACGTAATCAATTGAATTACAGAGCAGTGATAAAGTCAAAGTAGTATATGTTCACTTTATCTTTCCCAGACTGCATGAGTCACTACAATTTTGATACTTCAGTGCACTGGCAGAGATTGATGGAATAAGAAATGGCTACTCATACATTCATTTTCATAAAAGAGGGAAATTAGAAAGGAAAGAAGTACAAATGCAAACCCTTCTTTTCTACATCACATACCTATACACCTGGCACATTTCTGCTCTGTTGGCAGCTTCTACTGTGGACAAAGCCAGGAGCTGAATGTGGGGTGGCTGTTGCCAAACAAGCAGAGACCAGCAGAGGTCTTGTATTGTAACTCATGCAACACAGGTAGCATGTCAGGACAGTGTCTAGAAGGTCATGTAACATCTGCCTGCATATTCCCATTGAGATGAAACCCCCAAATATACCCAAAGATTTGAAAGACGTGAATGAGTGACATGGATATGGTTTCGTGGTGGATTTGGCAGTACTGGATTAATGCTTGTCCTCAATGATCTTAAAAATCTTTCTCAATCTAATCAATTCTATAATTCTGTAATTCTAAATGCAGCATTTTTTTGCAATCTATAACATACTGTATAATTCACACAGCTTTATTTTTCAGGAAAACTTAAATAATTTAACATTACTTTACCACTAGTTCTCTTTCTCTCAAGATAAAAAAGAAATATTAAACTGCAACTGAAGTATTTTCCTTGTTCTTCTTCAAGGGTATTGCATAAGAACATGTAGGTCAAAGAGAGAGCTGCTAGGAAGAAAAGTGTCTGCCAAATATTCTTGAGCAATGTATTAACATTATTCAAATTCCTTTTAAAGAGCAGTCCTTCCCCCCACAGTTTTTTCTTGACAGGTGTCAGTTGATGATGAGATGAGTGCGGGGGTTGGTGTTCTTATCTAAAAGGATTTTAAATAATGTTACTGACATTATTTGAATAAAAATTACTGCCTAAGTAATGTTATAAGGAGTTTTGTCTTTTAAAGGGTGTTCAATTATGTTACATTTCTCAGTAGCCCTGCCTTTCATACTCATTCCTGCTATGTGGGACACACGGATTTGCATTTTCCTGGTGTACCAGATGCCATAATGGCACATGATGGGTCACTGTTATTAAAGTGAACATTTCACAAACACTGGTCCATAGAGAGATCAGTGAGCTTCAAGGGTCTGAAATGCTGGCTTGGATTGTTTTGCACCTGTGACAATTCAGCAGCTTGTGTGGCTGTGGAGAGGCTGGGCATGGAACACTGAACCCATAAGTGATTGGGTTTGTACTTTAAGAAGTCCTTTTAGAAGAGCTGAAGAATGGCAGAGGATTCCTGTCAGAGAATTTGAAGTGAACTTAAGATAACCTTATTTATGCCCTGTGTCTTTTCTCCCCCTGCATTTCTTCCTGATAAAAAAAAAAAAACAAAAAAAAAAAAAAAAAACACCAAAAAAAACACAAAAAACAAACATACAAAAGAAAACAACAAAAAACCCCACAAAAAACCAAACAAACAAACAAAAAAATGAATGACTTTCAGTCTCTCTGAGGTGCTCTATTTGAAGTAAAACTAATAGAATATTTTTTTCTGTAAACTTGCTCTAAAATTAGGAACAATAAACCTCTTCCATTGAATTTATTTGTGCATATCTTTTGAGATGTCAGCCAAGAGACTGGTGTAGTTTTATTGCAGAGTGGCAGATAATATGTTTCAGAAAATTCTACATTTTAATAACTGTTCAAAACAAAATGCTGCTGTTGATAAACACAAGAATTGTCTTCTACTCAATTCTTTACAAGAAACAGAATGAGAAATGGGGAAAGTAGGAATAAGGTTCCTTTGAATTTTATGTCTGATTCTGCTGGTAACTTATTAAAAAATAGATAATCACAGAAAAGTTTAGGTCCTGTTGCCATAGTGTCTGTAAACAGATGCAGCAATGTCAGTATTACAGATGTTTGGAGGAAGACTTCAAGCTAATATCAAAATTTTTTCTCCTGATAAGGGATTCTAGCACTTGAAATGCTGTGGAACTGGGTGTGTTTTTCAGAAATTATTTGTGGCCTGTACATAAAAAGAAAAAAACCAAAAAGCATTATATAGTCACTAATGGAAAGAGATATTGTTAGATAATCAATATAATGTGATGGCTCATGATTGAAAACAGGAAAACAGTTGTTTGCTGAATATTTGAGATATTTTGGTTTAAGTATGTGTAACTTAAAAAAAACAAAAGTTAAAAAAATTCGTCTTCAATAATAAAAATACAGACAAATACTGAAAACCTAAGATGCCAAAAACCCCCAAACCTACAAAAGTCCCATCTTTGTATAAATTGGAGCAGTATAGTAATTTTTTTAGATATGTGGAAGAATCTTTCAGCCCCTAAAGAGAGTATTCTATTCATTGTGTATTTCTTTGTTCTATATTGAATGAATTTGTAAGAAAAACAATCTCTTAGTACACTTTCTCTTCCATAAGCTGAATTTATTGGAGGTTTAGAGATGCTGTTCAATGTGATTATGTTTTTAGCAATATGCTGGCTGACTGGGTAAACAGATCAAAAATTATTTTTGTGTGTTTTGTGTGATTTAGAGATTTCATTTTTAATACGTACGCAAATATTTATCATATAAATGTGGGAGGAAAAAGGTTCCTATATCTGCTGTGATTTTTATTAGACAAAAAAACCCATAGGGTTTTTTTTGCCCATAAGCAGGTAAATATGTCAAAAGGGAGGCAGTGAACATAGCAAAAAGTAGGATCTGGAAATTTGTGTTTGAAAGAAGCAGACCTGATGTCTCTTCTTCTTTTTCACCACAGAAGTCCATAGAGGATAAGTTTTCTAGGTGACTGAGAAAGCTGAGATGACCTCAATTTATTCTAAAATGTAAAATTATTTTGGACAATTTTACTTAATCTTTTCATCCTCAATAATGACTATTTATCTAGTGATCAATCTTTGTGAGGTTCTCTTCAGATATGATGAAAAAGACATGAGACAGACTCTGTCTCAGTCAAGAATAATAACAAGAGATGAAGGAAAGTACGTGGGGAAAAGCTAATTACAAGTAAAGGTAATTGGCTGGCAATTGCATATAAATTTCAGAACATAAATGTAGCATCAGGACACAGAGGAAAAGAGGAGTACCATGAGTTAAGTGCTAAAAAAGGCATTTGGAAGTGAGGAAATTAACCCCCAGCTCAACAGACAAGAGTGTGCTGCAAAAATGGATGTAAAAACCATTGGAAGACTTGGAACTGTGAGTTTCTAATAGTCTGCACATCTTAGTAGGCTCCCAAATAGCTGGAAGACTAGGATAAAAGGTGGGGCTTCACATCCCTCGGCCCTTCCCTTTTATTTTTCTCCACTCCACTGCTTATGCTTATGTTTACATGTCTTGCTAGGTATCTAGTGCCTGGAAATGCAAAATATGGGCAGCAAGACAGACAGTGTCTAAGCTGTGAGTCTGTGCTAATTCATATGTTTATGATCCCAGCAGATCCCAAAGAATACAAGAAAAGAAAATATTTTCTGAAGGCTGTCACACACGAGGGACCCATATGAATCTCTCCTTCATGCTGTCTTCCTTCAGACAAAGTTGCTAGCAAGAGATTAGCAGATCAGCAGATCAAAGGTTTGGCTTCCATTCTGTGTAAATTTGGAAGAAAAGTTTAGGGATGCATAACAGAGAGAAATATCTTTGGTCACTCCAATTCTTTGTACATTTTAACTCACAAAATATCTTTTTGGAACATAAGCTATGTATTGAAATTGGTTCAGAGGTAATTTCTCCCCTACTCTTCTGGGTCTTGATTTTTTCTAGTGTTTGTTGGGTTTTTTTTTTCATAGTTGCTAATTCAGCCACAGTTATGTCCAGTTTATGACCAATTTAACTTATGGTTCTAGTTCTTCTTCCCTGATATTTTCCCATCTAGTATATATATAGAGGAAACTTTATCACAAACTAGTCCACTTTAATAGAAGTTTCTAATTTTCTAGACATTCCAAATAGACCTCTTGTACATCAAACTTTGCACATTCTCCTGCTCAAGTCTCAAGTTCATATTTGCTGATGATGTCTTTGAAGACTTTTTCTGTAGCACCAACATTTTGTTACTATTGCAACACATACCTTTCTGCAAACATCATATTATTCATCCTATCTTCTTGCTCTTCCAGCATCTAAGAATCTTTTCCTCACTTTTCCACAGAAGAGTGCAGTTATGGTGACATGTGCATTTTTCACCTCTACACTGCACTGCTGTTTTTCAGTGCATATATTGCTGAATGGAAGAAAATAATGTACAATCTCAGCTAGTTACTGACCTCCCCCATGTATCAAGATGAGCCATAAACATATCTGCTGCTCCCCTGGCTGTGAACTCTGCTCTTCGAAGCAATTCATACATAAGGCTTCTAATACCTTAGAGATTTCCCTTCTAGATGCCTCAGCGACTGCTGGAATAATTTCTGACTATTTAAGCATAATTCATACAGCAGGCAGGACAAAAACCACTTTCATTGGAGATGAACCAGTTGACTGTACTTCCAGGAAACATCAGCACTGCATTGAACTACCTCATGGCTGACTGGATCAAGAGGTTTCCTGGCTTGATTAAAATCTTCCATAACAAACAGAATGGAACTTGTGACTCTCTCCATATAAAAATTATCTTATCTGGAAGAGAACTTTGCCCATCAATTAACTGCTAAGCACATATATGATGATGGCAACCACAACAAAGACAACAGAAATACAATATAGGTTCTACTCACTAGAGTGCCAATCACAGAATTTTTGCTTTTCAGATCAGTGCATTTTCTTTTAAGCAAAAAAACACAAGTATTATAGTAGTCCGTGACATTTGCAGGGATGTCCAAGATGAATATTTTTTAAAACCAAAATAAAGCTTCTCTGGAGTCCAGCTGGTGTTTATTAAGCTCTTCCGTTAAAAAAATTGCTTGGACCTTTTATTGTGTTTACAAGATGAAAATTAATAAAGATGCATAGCCAAGCAGGAAGAAAAGAAAAAAGAAATTAAGGTATTTTCTTCTTAAAATAAATGTTTTTTTAAAGATCTTTTCCCTTTTTATTAAACCAAGACATTCTCTGTAAACTGAATATCACAGGATGATATCTACAGGGAATTGCAGGGAATTTTTAACAAAGTGCTGTATATTTTCTTTGATTATACTTAACAAAAGATGGAAAAGTAAATAACTGATCAGAAATGATCATGTGAAGCTCACTGCCACAAAACAGCCTAGCCTAGCACCTAGCAGGATTCCCAAGGACATGTCCTGTGCTGCAACATGCAGTGGTGAAAGAGTCAGCTAGTGTGTACAGATGTTTGCAAGAATGCATACAACCCAACAAAAAAATTGCAAGATAAGAGCATCAGGTTTTTTTCCTACCTCACAGTGCAGGGACAGCAAGGAGAGATCCACAGCCACTGTGTGCATGTCTCAATGCACACAGATGGGAATTCAGGGGCTGCAGGTACTGATGTGGGTACCCACAGTGGTACAGCCAACACATCTCCAACAGGAAAGTTGTGAAAAATGGGGAAAACAGTTCTGAGAGGAGGGATGTGTGCTTCTAACTACCATGTCCTTGGAGAAATTGTGTGCACTCAACCCAGGAAAGTTGGAGTCACCATTTGTGAAAGTGTTTAAAAGACAGATTGAAGTGGTGTTTAGGGACATGGTTAAATGGTGGATTTGGCAGTGCTTGGTTAATGGTTTGACTTGATAATCTTAATTGTTTGAGCCTAAACAATTCTATCATTCTGTGACTCTATAACTCTGTCTGCCTGGGTGCATGTGGATGTGAATAAAACTTTTGGGGAATAGTTATGGGAGGATGTCTCAAAAAGCATAGGTGTTGGTTAGCATTTTATAAGTGTCAGGATGTGGTTTATTTGTGTTATTGCTGAATTGATCCTGACTGTACAGCTCACTGATTGAGAGATAATGGTATGTCATTAATGAATTGACAAACCTCCTTGATACTGATTTGATTTTAATCACATGGATTGAACAAGGTTTTATTTCCCTGCAACACATAGGAAAGGGTTGGTTTTAGGGCACAATAATGATTTAATTTTGGGACAAAAATAAAATCTAAAGAGAATGTGCAGGGGTAGGGGAATGAAAAAAATGAACATTTTTATTTTAAAAATTCTTATTTATAGTAATTGCACTAATTTTCAAAGTGATACCTTATGACAGGATGCTTTCAGACTCTTTCAGCTAAACTAAAACAGAGAGCCTGTCAGAAATGGCTTTCCCAGGACATTTCTAGCTCAGCATCATACAGTAAAGTACCAGTTTCAAAGGGCTCAGGAAAGTGTCTGCACTTTCTGTTTGGTAAATCACCCTGGCCTCCCAGCTGGAGAAATTCAGACCAGATTCTGGCTCAATACTCTGTTTCGTGATTTCAAGCCTGTCTCTGCTTGAACTTCCAAAGCATATACCAAGTGAAGGATAATAAGTACAGATCAACAAAAAGACACCAATAAAGTTAAATACAAACA
This sequence comes from Muscicapa striata striata, assembly GCA_030060385.1. NCBI lineage: Eukaryota > Metazoa > Chordata > Aves > Passeriformes > Muscicapidae > Muscicapa > Muscicapa striata. The sequence goes on along the minus strand of JAREIS010000195.1, from coordinate 952,896 downwards.
GAAGCTTCTAGGATGATGCTTTTCTGCACATAAACAAAGGAAATTAAGGTGTCAAGCTGTGAGGTATCTACCAAATAGGCTACCCAGTAAGTACCAGAATGAAAAGTACAGCCAGAGGTGGTGGAAAAGAAATACACAGAAGTTTGAAAATATATAAATAAAAAGATAGAGTAAAAGGAGTTGAGAATTCAGACGTATACAGGAGCACCCACTGAGTTTGTTTTGAACTAATCCCATCCATTCAGATTTTTTTTTTTTTTTCTGAAATCTGTAACTGCTGATTCTTTCTTGGTGGCCTCTATACCTCTTTTTGCTACTTTAAAAAAAACCAACAAAACATAATCAAAGAATTACAACACAGCACCACCTATGGTTGATAAAACTCCTCAGAACAACAGTGTTGAGGCACCAGGCTGTGCTCAGGAGAAAGCGGGCTCTTATTTAAAAAAATATTAGAGGACCTGAAGTAGCAGTGATGAGAGAGGTTTCTCTTTGTAAAATCTGGATTGTAAAATTAATGCCTATTGTTAGGGCCACATCCAGGAGTAAAACTATGCAAAAATTGTAATCAAATGAAGTTTATCTAAAGTTAAAGGAGGAGACACAGAGGAAGAGCGAGTGCAATACTAATATGAGCAGTCTGATAGCTACAACAGATGAGTCAGGATATCATCACATTGCATCAACTTAAAAAGTATCAACTTCAGCAAGCCTTGCCACCTCTAGCTGTAAGCAGTGATCCTCTATATTTTTGGAGGTTTCTATGAAACTATTAATTTCTTAGAAGGAATGCTTTTATTATGCAGTAAGTTCAAAAAATGGTGAAACAATGCACTATTTTGCCTAACTGAAAAATTAAATTTAAAAAGCAACAGTTACTGAAATATGCAGGTAATATTCTTGGCCAACTCCTTCCTAAGTGACACACTTTTCTGATTTTTCCTTTTCTCCTTAACCTTTTAATCCCTGTCTTTAAGAGGATGTATACACAACATGCCTGGTACTCCTGTCATAGTTGTTTTTTTAAGAGAAACCTTATTCTGCTGTTGGACAAAGAGTTATTTCTTTGTTCACTGAATTGCACTTGCTTTTCTTCAGTGTGAATGAGAGGAGTTTTAAGCTGCTTTAAGGATACTACAGAGGCAATAACAAAACTACAGCAGGACGTACATCAGACAGACAGATGAGATGTCAATCCAGAATTCTGGCAGAGGAGGTTGCCATGGAATTACAGATACTTTCTAGATGTGAAAAATACTATTGTGATGTCTCTTGAATTGGATAAGGAAATATTTGCCAGTAAGTTTGGGACTTGCCTCATCACAGTTTCTAAAGCTAGGCATGATTCAGAAGACCGAGGGGGACCTCAGATCCTGGCTGTCTGAAAACTCCTCATGAGGGGAAGCAGAGGGGCAGACACTGATCTCTTCTCTGTGGTGGTCAGGACAGGACCTGAGAGAACAGCCTAGCATTGTTTTGGGGAGGTTTAGGCTGGATATTAGAAAAAAGGCTCTTCACCCAGAGGTTAGTGGGGCTCTGGAACAGGCTCCCCAGGGAACTGGTCACAACACCAGCCTGAGAGAGCTCAAGAAGTGTTTGGACAATGTTCTTGGGCACATGCTGTCATCCTGGGGATGGTGCTGTGCAGGGCCATGTGTTGGATTTGATGGTGATCCTGACAGGCCCCTTCCAAGTCAGTATATCAGGCGTGATTCTGTGTCTGATTCTGGTTCAAGTTCTGCCTGTGGTCAGTAGGAAAACAGAGACATCCTCAGAAGGTCTGATCATCTTCATGATCATGAATACTCAGGTTGGGATGTTTTTCTAAATGGCTCCCCTCTGCTGAATACATAGAGAAGGAATCTCTATGTATTGGCCTGAAAACCTAATTTTTCACTATGTGAATTTAAGTAACGTGGATTTTGCATTTCACCTTATTTTAGGAGGGAATTATTTGGCCTTGTATCTGAACTCGGAAGGCTAAAATACAGTAAAATAAGTCTCAGATAATCCAGCTGAGGACAGAATCAACTCATTAGTGACCAGGTAGGATCTCCAGGTTTAAACAACCTAAGTGAAAAGCAGCATCATCTCAAGATTGACATAGGTTTGTAAGAAACTGAACCTTCACGCTGCGAGCTGTGGCAGGATTTGGGAAAAATTATCTCTGACACCATTTTGGATATTTTCCTTGATGAGAACTCATACATTACTCATGATCAGGCATCAAACATGTAATGGCAAACAATATAACAATATCCTCTTCAGTTTGGGGCTATATTAATAACATGCCTCAACATCAAATCTCTTTTCAGCCAGTTGGTTTCAATGTGAAAAAATTTCCTCATCTGTGAGGAAAATTAAGTTTTTTGAAGAAGTAGCTGTTCAGGTGTGTGTAACCTCTGAGCATGATTGCTGTAGTTTAGCTGTGGGAAAAAAAAAAAATTTTACACTTTTGATCATACTAAAAAGAAAGAAAAACCCAGAGAAGGTGACAGCCTTGTTCATCAAATGAAGGCACACAATCCTCAAGTCAGTGAACTATGCCAAGTAATGGCATGCAGGAGATCATTTTAGTGACATAGAGAGAAGATGAAGAATACTTCTTTTGTTAATTACAACAATTAAATTCTGATGGATAGAACATTTAATGGTACAAAATAATTACAGAAGGGTTGCCTAACTTAGTTATTTGACTACTCAAAAATTTGAGAGAGAAGCTTTTCTGCTCTGCAGGATGCACAGTTCTATTCCCAAGCATTTCCAACTGCTGGTAGCAAAGCTGAACAAACAGGTGAATTGGTTATTTTAAAGTCCTTGGGAAACAGGAACCTGAATCTGGGCTTCATGGGTATGTAAAAACCCGTGAGAGGTGATTTTTTCAGTTTCTCAGTCATTGCAAGGTGGAAAATGCCTAATTCCACAAAACAGCCTATTGTGATGAGAAGAATATTAATATGGGCATGTAGCAATAGGACAAAGAGAATTGGATTCAAACTGAAAAGGGGAAGGTTTAGAAAAAATATTAGGTTCCCTGTGAGGGTGCTGAGGCACAGGAACAGATTGTCCAGAGAAGCTGTGAATGCCTCATCCCTGGAAGTGTTCAAGGCCAGGTTAAAGGATGCTTTGAGTAACCTGGTTTGGTGGAAAGTGTCCATGGCTATGGCAAAAAAGTTTGAACTAAATGACTTTTGATGTCTCATCCAATTCAAACCATTGTATGATTCAATGACCCTTTGACACCAAAAGTAAAAAAAAAGCAGTTGGAAATGGCTGCCAAGTTATAGTTCCAGTCTGGAAAAAGCAATATGACAGGATTTTTCTATAGGCATTCTTCTCATGTGATGAGAAATTGGAGAAAAAAGATAATTAGTTTCTCATCAGTAAGCACAGTCACTTCAACTAAAGAGAGAAAAAAATCTATATAGAGTTTTCTGAAAAAACAATAATCATATTGTGTTTCTTTATCTAACTCTGAAGTTTTCAGAAGACTAAGCTTGAAACTTTAAAAAAAAAAAAAATCAAAAGAAATTAAGAAGCCCAAATTTACATCAGGGAGCAAAGTGAAATATTTTCTGAACAAGTGATTATCAAATAACAGACCTGTCACTACAATTTCCTGAAAGGGTCAGCACCTTCCCTTGTTCCTGACAGACAAAAAGTGTAACAGGCTTGATCAATATTTCAGTTAACAAAACAGGTGGCTAATAAGAGGGCTTATGACAGACAAAGGTTTGTTTCAAGGCAATAAAATACATGTTTTTTAAAAGATGTGTTTTAATTTCCTTGTTTTGTTTTCATTTTCTAACTCGTTGAATAGTTTTCATTATTCTGAATTTTCTTTTTTCAAGCTCGAGATATGTGTGTTCAAGACTAAATTTTCCAAAATGTGCAAAAAAGACTAATCAGAAGACCATGTAAACTAAAACAAGAGCATTTTTTGTTATCTGTCAGCTGTAAAAGGACAACTATGTTGAAAGGAAATTTTAGCACATTAGATGCATGTCCATGACACTTTCATGTGATGGACCCTCTCCTATTTTCCCATCTGATTCATATTGAGAAAAACTCAGGGGTTACAGGACAAAGTAGGTAGATTCATCCAGCAGAAGTTAATGACCATTGTTAAATTATTTTCCTTACACTAGTGCTGTCTGAATTCCACCTGCTGAAACTCCACAGAAGCTTGAGCAATTTTACAATACTTTTAAATCTTGCAGTGACTTCTTTTAACCTAGAAGCACTCTACTTTAAAGATCAAATCCCTTTCCTTTAGGTTTCCAGGGACCTCCCACAGAAGTGAATTTCAGTTCAAGGCAAATTTATGGAGTCTGGCCATTGAAGTCTTTCAGTGTTTCTTCCTTTGGAAGCAAAATTTATTTGTTGTACGAGGATGGGGTCTCTCAAAATGAAAATGCATGCAGATGCCAGTGGTGCACTGCAATAGGAAGTGCACTGAAAAGCAGCTGCACAGACCTCAGTGATATCCTTAGCCCTGTCTTTGCAAACTCCTTCCCTTAACTGCTGCCCCCACCAGCATTTGTTCGGTCACAGCTGGATTTAGAGGACAGCATCAGAGTTCCCACCTATTCTGCCATGCACAAAGAATTCTGAAAAGGATTAGATCGCAGATTTCTCCTTCTGTGTAGTCATAACATTTAAAATACCATTAAACCTTTGCTTTTTCTTCTCTGTGGGTTCCTGTACCCTACAGCTTACCACATTTCAGAGTCTGCAGGGGTTCATATTGTACTCTGAGCTTTGTGTAATATTGTAATGTTCCCATAAAGCTATTATGTGGAAGAATGTTGCAAACTTTGTTTTTTATTTTTCTACGGCACTTTTGTGTGACACTTATTTATATACCTTATTATGTATTGTAGTCCCTAGTGATCATTTTTCATAGTGATCTAACTTGTTTGGTATTCTTCCCCTGAAGGCTCTAAATAGTCTCAAGGCTTTAAATCCGAGCTGTTCTGATGCAGCCAGCATTCAGCAGCTAAAGCTTTCCACTTGAGCTATCATCTTTGTGTGTGGAGTGGCAGCTGCTTCTGATACGACTCAACATTTTATGTGACAAAAGCTGCCCTTCTGGCTAGAAGAACCATCCCAAAAGTTGCCTCTTGGCAATGGCCCCTGTTGGTCTCAATGAACAAGCCAGGTTTATGCATGGGGATGGATGAGCTTCCTGCCACCTCAGCTCCAACCTGACAGGGATGAGTTGTAAACTTTGCTTTGTCTGGGAATGCTGAACCTGAGTTACACTGATGTGATAAAAATCATAGTGTTTAAATAGAAGATTTTTCCATTAGCAAAATATTTGTGTCCAAGCTTGTTATAAGTCTGTGAAAAATTACCTTAACAAGTGCTCCACCCTAGAAACTCCGCTAAATGTCCAGTATATATACATACATACATACAAACATACGTACATATATACATATATATGTTTAAAACACACACTATTATGTTAACCACCTCATGAAACATTCATTCTGGGGATAAGGAAGAGAGATGGGAAGGAAGGGGAAGCTGGAGTTAGCATTTCAGTGGCTTCTGTTTGTGTTTATGTTCCCACCCCCTATGGACTTTACTTAATGCCTTGAGAAACCTTTTATCGAGCCAGAAGAATGCCAGCCCCAGCGGGTTATGGTAGGGCTTACGTTGTTTGATTCAGACTCTCATGCTGATTCAAATTACTTTCTATCACACATCAAAGAAACCTCCAAAATTTGGCATGTTCAAATTACTGCGCTATTCCTGGGTGTTGTTTATTGCTATTCAGCTCTCAAAGGCTCCAGACTCAATTAGCTGTTTCATTTTATAACAGCCTTTAGCATCCATGTATTCACGCATGAATCCATCCCTCCCTCCTTGTGGATTCTGAGGGCTATTTTCAACAAAGCTCCCTCTAAAGCTTATACCCTCAATGGCCCAAATGGACATGGTTTTCCAGAGGGAAAATTCCACAGAGGATGTTAAGGACTTTTGCTAATCACTAGACCTCACATAGTTCAAGTGGAATCTCAATCTCTCCCTGGAAGACAAATTGCCTTAACAAACACTTATTTTGTTTGACTTTGGTTATAAAAAATTTGGGCAGTTTAAATAACCAAATTGCTTAAATTCCCTTTGATTGTAGTGAAGAGATACTGGCATCAGTACTGAGCAATTAATTCCTTTCAAGACTAGATATCTGAGATATTTAGGATGGATTGCCTGTAGAGATGCTACATTCTCTGTGTTGGCTGTAGATAATTACCTTTGATGCCTAACTTTCATATGGATAAAATTAGATGATAGACTGACCTTGCACAGGAATGGCAATTTCAAAAGCCTATGAGCATTTGGTTGTAAAACCAATGAGATATAAACATGAGACTTTGGTAATAACACTGGTATTTACATACTTCACATTTTTCAGACCTCTTGAAAACAATAATTGCTGAGTTCTGACAGTTTTGTGTTGCCTTTTATTTATTTATTTTTTTTTTTTTTTAATGTTAAGGCTGATTTAAAGCTCATCAGATGAAATATACTGAATCCATCTCCTACATCTCCAGGCCCACGTTTCTTATATATGTGCAGATTTTCAAGCCTGAGACAAAGGAGTGGTTAAGCCCAGGATGGCAAGCCCTTAAGTCACTCAGAGTTCTGAGGAAAATCTACTACATATTTTCCTTAAAATGAGCATTCAGAAAGCACCAAAAAGACTTTGGTACTCTGAATTTTTTTGTTTTCTTTGAAAAACATAGTAGAACAGTGAGGTTTAGAAACAGAAGAATTTAGACAGTACATAAAAAATGAAATTGTTTGAATAGAATTGCCCTCCTTGCTCATTGTGCCATATTCCTTTCCCCTTGTTTATTATAATATCTGGCTTTGTGGCATGTAATTCTTCCAATGAACTCCACATAATCCCCACAAGGTCAAAGGTAGATAAATGCTCCATTCTCATTGTTGGAGAGAAGAAGATGGGAGCCCCATTTCATGTTAAGATTATGAAGCACTTGCTGCACCCCAGCTCATTTCAAAAATTTGACACTTTACTTTAACATTGTTGAGCTTTAGAATAGTATTTTCCTAATCTTACCTAGCAATAGATGCTAATTGCTTAAGGACTACTGAATTAAAATAAAAATTGAATAGAATATATATATAGAATACTCATATCATGCTTAAAAAAGTGGTCACGGTGTAAACCTGTATTGCCTATCCAAAATGCAGATTCAGACATTCCAGAGAATTCCATCAATATGGAATTCCAGAAAAACTTAAGAGAAAACTTAGTGTTTGTCCCAGAGTTACTCGAGCTTATAATCAAATTATAATGAAGGAGTAAGTGAATGAAAAGCTGAAAGCATCTTCACATGACCACAGGTACTAGGATTTTTCTGTAGCTGGGTTAAATTTCCTTTGAAAGATTTCCACACCAAGAAACTTACGAAGCCACTGCCTACTCCTGAAGCACAGACCAACAGAAGTGTCAAAGATTTCATTATATTTATTTGGATTTGTTAGCTTATATTTCCTGGTCCCAGTGCAGACACATATTTGGCTTTGTGATGAATTGAAGTGATGTGAAATGCATGACATTTGATCTAAAACATAATATGTGATGGATGCAGGGGTATCAAATAGTCTATGTCAGATGTGAAGCATCTGACAGGGAGTAAAAGCTGTTCCATGTCACAAGAGAAAGGAAGTTTCTGCATTATTTCTCATTTAATGTCATCATGGTTTGACTCCAGATGGCAACTATGTACCATGCAGCCACTGTGTCTACTCATCCTCCAGGGGGATAAGAAGAATTGGAAAAATAGGCAAAATCTGTGAGTTCAGATAAAAAATAAAAAATAAGAATACTACTAATAGCAATATATTATTGAAACAGCAGAATAATAATAACAATGATGATTATAATAACAATAACAACAAACAGGGAAAAAATGAAAGAGAGGACTAAAACCCAAGAGAGACAAGGGATGTATAATACCACTGCTCACCCACTGACCAATGCCCAGGTCATTCCCAGCAGCAACTGGCCAACTGCTCCCAGTTTTGTGCACTGAGCATGATGTTCTGTGGTCTGGAACATCCCTTTATCTACTTTGGATCAGCTTTCCTGGTCATGCTCCCTCACAGCATCTTGTGCAGCTGTGCATGGGAAGCTGCATTTAGGGTTAGCAAAACTTAGCAAGAACTAAAACATCAGTATGTTATCAACACTTTTCATACTAAATCCAAACCTTACAGCACTGTAACAGCTACTCAGGAAGAAAATTAACTCTATCCCAGCAAAAAATAGGACATAAGCGGTCATATTCTCCAGATTCTCCAGAATCTCATATTTCTCATCAGGTGCCATATTCAAGTTCTAGCAAAGGACAAGAAGGAAGAATCTCACTGGGGAAGGGAATCAGATCAGAATCAAGAACCAGTGCTGGCAGGCAGCAGTGAGGAGTATGTTTGCCCAACATCAGAGCATCAGCATCACTCTGATGCTCTTCCATCAGAGTGGAAGAGTGGATTTTTATGAATAATTACAGAAAAAATAATTTCAGAAAAACAAAATCCAAAAATTTCCTAGTAGAAAACTACAAGAGAGATTTCAGCTGGTGTGCAATGACAGAGAAATATTAACACTGCTTCTTATATCTGGCAGCTTTAGCACTGCTCAGAGCACTGCAAACTGTACACATTTATGAAGTTTATTCTCCAAGGTTAAACTTCATTTTTTCTTAGCAGTTTATAAAATATACTCCCATTGAGACACAATACAAAGGAATTAATATTAAAACCACCAATATAACCATTCATATTTAAGAAGAAAAAGTGCTTCACTGCTTTTGGTCTTTTAAAGATAATGTTTTCCTGTATTTACTTCAAATACAATGTAATCACATAACTTCAGCACCTGCTGTCCAGAGTCCTAGGTGTTAGGTGAGATACAGACAAAAGCCTTGGTAAATACCCCAGCTTTTCTGTGCTTCTATTTTTTACCAAGATATAAAATGAAGCAGCAGAAATTTCTTATCTTCTTAGTAGGATGCTGTGAGTAATAACTAGCAAATGCCTGCAAGGTTCTAAGAACTTTAATCGTATTTACTGGAGAGGTCAAACTCTTGTGTTTCCAAGAGGAAATAAAAATTTTAAAATGTGAATAAAACAGAGATTTGTTCCACTGCATACATTAGTCCTGAAGAGAGCCAGTTATCCTTTCAAGCTCATGGCAGAGAATTGTAATGTGTGGTAGATAAATTGATACAACTTTATGTGAATTAAGATCAAGCAGTTTTTCAAAACCATTTGTTATTTAAACCCATGCTTCATTGCAAGGCTGTGCATGTCTATCTGCCTTTGCTCCAAGACAGTGCAATAGAATAAGCTCAGATCTAAAGGTCCTTCTGCTCTCAGTGAGGTCTACCTTATCCCCCTGAGAAAGACAACCTACTCTGTCAAAATCCCTCAGACAACAAGTGGAATGGACACAGAAGTATATATATACATTAATCAGCCCTCATTAATGCACGTGATAACTTGAATATTTGTGCTAACCAGTTTTCACTCGGGCAACAAAAAAGGTCCAAAAGTTCATGTGGTAGTGTACTGTAGCTCTGGGGCAGAGACCAATCCTCTTGTGTAACCCCATTAACTTACAAAATAGTAGAATGGAGATTTTTATGGTATACATGTATGCTGGTATACAGCAACTTGGTACCTGACACTCAAAAGCTTAAGAGGAAGATATTTTTTGATTGAGAAACTTTGGATAAATAAAGTGCCCCAGTCATGCAACTTTTACCACACACTCAAGCTCAAGAAAATCCTTCCAAGTTAAACTTCTAATGAATTTATTGCACTCAAGCTACATATGAGCTATATGCAACCTAATACATAAATTAGGTTACATAACTCTACTTAAAATGTATTATTTCATCTCTGCTGTGTGGGAATAGATTAGTATAATGGTAGGCAGCATTGTTTCTAGGCAGTCACAACAGCATCACTTTGGTTTATTTTAGCTTACACAGAGCCCATTGGAAATAAAGAGCGAAAACCAGTCTGTAAGCAGTATGTTCTTTTACATTGTTGTCATATTACATTGTGTCATTTCAGTTGATATTAAGAGTTGTCACATCATGTTAATGCTGTAAGTCAAGGAAATGGTAATGGGATGGGACACACCAGACACAGATACCAGGAGCTAAATCACAATTCATTTGCATGTCTTCATTGAATTCATTAGCTGATTGGTACCTCACCACGATCACAGCAGTCTTCCAAAAAATAGAAATATTTTGCTTAAGTACATGCTGTTCAAGTATCAGTACTGAGAAGTTGGGCTACATATTGCAAAAGATGCTAGTTTTAGATAACTGTATATAAATATATTTTAAATCTTAAGCTCTGAGAGACTTTTTTTTTTTTTTTAAATAATATTTTCCTTAAGAGAGCTTTTCATGTCCAATAACTCTAACGGCTTTTAGCTTTTCAGCAAAGTATCTCATCAATGGGATGCTGTAAAACTAGATGGAAAACACATTTATGAGTAAATACAATGATATTTTCAAACTCATATGATTTTTTAAATTCCAATGACAGTCTGGAAAACAAATTTGTTTGATTTGGGATGTTTGTTAGTGGTTTGGTTTTGTTTGGTATTTTCTTCTCTTTTAAGGGACAGTATTCTTAACAAACATTAAGTCTTTCTGTGTCAATACCAGAACCATTATTTCTGATACATACAACAAAATTTCTTAAATGTCTCAGTTCCCTTCTATGCAATAAATAATGCAAATAATCTTTTGTCCAGAGAGTCTAAATACATTCTCAACACTGAGCTGACACTCAAGAGCAAGAAGATTCTTGAAACACTTTAACATGTGCTTGCGAAGAAAATTTGAGGCACTTTCTAAGAATAAAACTTCGCATAATTTGCATGTTTAAATATCTGAGTCATCAGTAGAAATAGAATTGTTTTAAAAGGGCCTAATACATCTGGCTAATATGGAAATGACCCCGATATATTATCCTTCTTTGAGTGCTGGTCTCAGGAAACAAAGCAAAGCAAAGCAACGCAAAGCAAAGCAACGCAAAGCAAAGCAAAACAAAATTAAACAGGCTACAGGATCCTGCCTATCTTCTTACATTTCTGGTTTCCAAAAGGACAGGAATTTAATGAGGCTAGAACTCACTAAAGTTACCATACAGTTTGAGCCATGTTGAATCAAGCATTTGATAGACTAACTCTGTAATGTCCGTACACTGAACACAATATCTTCGGGATCAGCCAGGCCACTGTACATGACATGATGTCACCATTTTCCTTAGAGATTTCTCAAGCAAAAAATATCCAGAGGCAAAGAATAATTGACAACTAGATTTTCTGATAAACTTGATGGAAAGTCAGAAAAGGCATTAAGGATGCAGAAAGGGGCTATAGATGTTTCACACAGATGGAGAACATGCTAGATATTATCTTATTTATACAAGATTTTAGCTATAGCTGACATGCTAAGATGGGGTTACAGAATCAGAATTAGTTTCTTTAAGCACTAGGTCTGTAGATATTCTTCCTAAAAGTGCTTGATGTTTAGCCAAATTACAGTTTCAAATTTAATGTTGGATGTTAAAGTAGCACATACAACCTTATACATATAAAACATCTGGCACTGAAAGTTGTAGTCTTGCTTCAGTTCTGTAACTAACCATTAGATAAACAACAAGAGCAATAAGAGAATACTTCAGCAGTTATCAAAACACTGTGTTTCTCTAATTTTTTAATGCAATTTTGAAACTAGTTTAACTATGGGTCTCTTGGAAGGTTAATGCAGATGCACAAGATTTTTAGTTGTTAAACTCAACAATCAAATAAACTCCATATTTTTTTTTTTTTCCAAACCTGAACTGTCATACTTTTTCTTTTGTTGTATTAAATTAGAAAATCTCTGAAAACCAACCTCTGTCTGAAACATCTTTTAAGCAATGGCATAATCTGATGTTATGTCTTAGACTTGAGACACTGTAGAAATTTAAGCATATCATAAGATTAATTTATCCTGGCCACTACCTCTATAACCTGGGGAGTATTAACAATGTTTAGCTTAGTGGATCTCTTTGTAATACCTGCTAGTCCTGAGCAGCTTTTTACTTTCATATGCAGTGGCACTGATTAAGTACACCAGCATGATAAAATTGTTCCTCTCTTTAACTCCCTGTCTAATTGGGATTCTGGCTCTTGGGTTTTGTCATCCTCATTGAAAAAGATCCAGTTTGAGCAGAATGAAGCAGAATTCCCATTCTTGGACTAGCCAAAGCATGTATCTGAAATGGAGGCATTTGGCATTAATTCCTTCCATCTTATAAAAATACTGAATTCCAGGTGCCAACCCTCTGGATGACCCTTTTTGTCTCTAGATTGCTGTTAAAAAAGAAAAAAACAAACAAACAAAAAAAAAAACCCTGAATAAATGCAGCCATTAGTTATTCAGATATAAAGCTGTTTCCATTCATTTTAGCCAGCTCAGTGAATGTTTTTTTCAGCTCTGTAGTGTACAGTGCAGAAGAGAGAAGGCGATCAACAGTGACGTGTGCTGTGTCTGCTATATGATGGTTTCTTATCTGTCATCAGGAGTTTAGTACCTAATGACAGACAGTTTTTGGGGTTTTTTGTTTGGTTTGCTTTTTTGTTTGATTTTTCAATTGATTTTATGTAGGATAGAATAATAGAACCTAAGAACAGACCCTTATGATCAAGTCCAGCTGCTAACTTAGCCCTGCCAAGCCCACCACTAAAACGTGTCCCTGTTTTCCACATCTAGACCTCTCCTGAATACCTCCAGGGATGGTGACTCCACTGCTGCCCTGAGCAGCCTGTTATGGTCCCTGACAACACTTTCAGGGAAAACATTTTCCTTAATAAGTTATCCATATTTCTGTTGGGTGTAAATGTATCCTCAAGTGTATTTTGGTGGCCATTTTTGATTTCCATAGGATTCCAACAGAAATTGAAAGATTTTTCATCATCTTGGAAGTCAGAGTTTTGCAAAATAACCAGGTGCTAAAAGATCAGTCCCACTGACGTGGCTGCTTACACACATTGCTTCAACAGCTCTGGGGTGGATCAGGTACAACAACAGAACAAAAGCAGCTACTGCATCCCCAAAGCTGTGCTGAGGTGTCCAAGGCAGGATTGTTTTCCATATTGCTTCAACAATCAGCAAAAGGATTGACAAGAGAGTTTATCATCTTTCTTGAGCAAGTTCATCAGTGACTAACAATTCTCTTGATCATCACTGAAATACTGCACCAAAACAATTTAGCTATTAATTTGTCAGATCAGAGTATTCTGACTCATAAGGCAAATTCATTTTATTTGAACATCAATTAATAAAAGAAGGAGAAAGGAAAAGAGATACAAGCTTAATAAAATACCTCATTAGTCTATTCATGCAGCTGTAAATAGAATTTTTTTCTCCTTCTCTTGTTTAAATTTGTTATATTACTTGGCTTCTGAAATATGGGATTTTATAGTTAAAAAAAAAAAAACCAAAACCAAAACCCAAACTAAAACCAAAATCTCCAAACACAACAGTTCTAGTCCTGGGAAGTGTATGACTTGGGAGGAGAAAGTGTTAGGCTTCTTGGGTAACCTATCTGATTTCAGGAGCTACTGATGAGGAGCTACTGATGAAAATCTCTGTTCAGGAAAGCCAGCAGAAATCAAAGACACTCTCCCCTCCCCAGATGATGTTAACAGCATTTTATGAATTCTTCAGTGAGCAGAGATTTACTTAGCACACTTGGGGTGGATATATACAGCAGTGTTCAAAAAGGCCACATCACACTGTTCTCTGCTATTTCACAGCAGCAGCAGCAGCTCTACCCCATGACCTATCACTTCTCTCTCATCTTGTGCCCCATGTGCATGTCTGTGCATGACATTAGTTAATAGAAATTACTCAAGAGGCTCCTAACTTGCCTTGTATAAGTGGAATATCCAATGTGGGCATGTAATTCCTGGTTCTTCATCTCTAGTAATGGGCTTGCCCCTTAAAGGACCAGAGGAGAAGTGGATCCTGCAATCAGAGGGAGCTGTTGTCTGTGTTACATACCTTAGACTCAGTTAATGGCATGCCAAGTGCCCCTTGCTTTGTCAGACATGTCTGTTCCTGCTGCCCGAGAGCTCTTAAGAGATAATTGATTCTGGCACTTCTATTACGACCCAGAAACACAAGGGCATATTTTTTACATTCACTCACTCAATGGTTCGAGAAGAATGGTTTTCCTACAGGATAATTCTTGCTCTACCTAATTGTGCCTTTGCTGAGAATGTGTGCAGACATGGCACTCCAATAACATGGTGATCAATGCAACATAAAAGTTATAGACTCAGAATGCTTTTTGTTTCAACTTGCTTGTTTTTATGTCTGTCTGTGTTCCTTATTCAGTCAATGAGGACAGCCTTTAAAGAAATTCCTAATACTCCAGCATCTAGAAAAAAGGAATTTGTATTCGTCTGATATCTTCTTTTTTATTCTTACTTTTCTACACTTTTTTGCTTGCAACTAAACATGGATGAGAACTAGCTTGTAAGTTGCAAAATGTCATAGATGTCAGAAAGAAATAAAGACAATTATGTATGTGCATTTGTAAGTGGTTTAATCACAGAATATTTGTGGGATGCAGAGATAATAGTAAACACAAAAACTCTACAATTGGTATTATTGTTTCTGATTTCCTTGTCCAGCTGTGTGCTTCCACACAGAAAAATGCTTGTGCTATGAGAATTAAAGAAATGAGAAAGAATTAGAGGAGATGGATTTTCAGTGCTTATGTATAGGTAAATGTTCCAACATGTACTTAATTTTCCTGCCAGTTCCTTAAGACTAAAAACTTATGAATATAAATTTTATCAGTGACTCTTCTGTGATGCAGTGGAAGGAAGAACTAACAGCACCATATTTGAACAATGCAAATTTAAATCAAAAATTATTTTTCAAAGTTGATAGGCCAAATATTCACAAAAATCTTATTAAATTACAACAGAAAATCTACATGCGGACAATGAACTGCACATGTGTCCACAAAGACTCATTTATTCTCCATTTCTCCTATCATCTGTAGGCACAAGCCTGTTTGCTCATAAATAATTAAATATGGGTCAAATTCACAGCAGCAGGAACGTGACTGTGCTGTGAGATTTAGTCCTTACTGGGATCTGCTGCCTTGTGTCTCTATCTAAACTCAGCATCACCACTCTTTCAATACTCCAGCTTGAGAGGCTGAGTTCAAACCCTCACAATTCATTTATATGAAGGCAGAGGACTGGGAAGAGTTGGAGAAGTTTGGCTAGTGGAAATGGCTACTGAATCCTCCTCTTCAGCTATCCAAGCAAGACCAAGCAATAAGTAATTTTTTAAAAAAATTATCTTGATGAAGCAAGCCGCTTTGGTGTTTCAAGAGCATAAAAATCACAAACTGATTGAAAATATGGGTCCATCTCCGAAAGATGGGCTGAAGTACACTTTCTTGTGCTGTCAGAAATATTTCAGTAGAGTAGTTTGAAATGTGGGATGAATAAGATCAGAGGCATATGGAAGATACTTTAAATCCTTTGAGTAGGTGGTTCTCTATGGCTTGGGCTAATTGTATGAACCTCACTGTTGCCCTGCTACCTTGGCCTCACAGACTCCTTTGTCCCTTTTGTCCCTCAGAGAGCATGGCAGAAGGAGGTGTTATGGTAGCCTGAGTGTTTCCAGGGGATGGGGCCATAAAGGGAACTGTGTGTGCAGAGCATGGGCAGAAACACAGTGTTACAAAAAACTTTCTCTTCGAGTTTTTTTCCTCTCCCACCATCCCTGAATTTGGATATTCACACACAAGAGTGCTGAGCAGGGATCGCAGGAAGAAAATCACCCCTAGAGCGAGACATGGGAAAATTATACCTGCCTAGCCACATATATTGTACATTTTATTTGTAGGTTGCTGTTTTTTTAATACTGAGGGCATTTATGTCTGTTGATTATTGGAGATGTTTATGACATGCATTAACAGTAGCTCTCCACACTGCCTTTTTGGAAACATGTGAGTTCATGTTAATGGCTCTAGTTTGCTAACAATTTACAAGTAAACACTTACCACTCTAACACAGCACTTACTCATTTGTTCTTCATATTTTTAATTTTATGTATATCTCTACCTGAGATCCAAAAATTACTTACTCCATCACCCATGCTGCTTCTCCTACTTAAAGATGTAAATGTGTCCCAATGGTACAAGATATTTAGCATATGCTTAATTTTAAGTGTATGAATACTCCCACTAAGGTAAATGGGAGAGCAGCTAAGAGTTAGGCTCACACTTAAATTGCTTATTCAGAGCTAAGAAAGAGCACAGCCCTGGCTTCCTGAATCCTGCACTGTCCAGGATTGTTTTGCCACAACATGAGTTAATGGTATGTTGTTTTTGAAATCCTCCATTGAACATCATCCTGCCTGGTTCTCTCACTTCTCTTTTGCTTTCCCCAGGTGTCAAGCATCTCATTTACCTGCTTGCAAGTGTTTTTTTCTAATGTAGCTCCAAGTGAATAATCATTCCTGGAGTGTTCAGGCCAGCACTCATCTGCATGAGCATGACATTAGCTGGTGATCCAGGTGTCATCCTCAAATTGCAATGTGTTGCTGTGTGGGTTTTACACAGTGAAGTACAATCTATCAAAACAGTGCTTTTCTCTGCTTTTCATATTTTTACAACCAGTGGATGTCTTGGATGATGGTTTTAAGAACAACAAGGGAGGTCAGTAAAAGTCAGCAATGCAGTCTGTCTTAATGCTCATAGAATCACAGAATGGTTTGGTTTGAAAAAGACCTTCCAGGTCATCTAGATTCCAGCCCAATGCCATGGGCAGGGTCACCTTCCACCAGACCAGGTTGCTCAGAGCCCCGTCCAATCTTGCCTTGAACATTTCCAGGCATGGGGTATCCACAGCTTCTTTGGGCAGCCTGTGCCAGTGCCTCACTACCTGCACAATAAATATTTTCTTCCTGATATGCAATCTAAACCTATCCCCTTTCAGTTTGAACCCATTCCCCCTTGTCCTGCCCCTGCACACCCTTGTATGTTCTGCACACATACACCCAAAGCCTCAAAGAATGCAGTCAGTCAACACAACCCTTATTTTGGGAAATTTGACCCCAAACTGCTTTCTAATTTCCCAGAGACTTTACCCTTCATGAAATCTGACTGTTTCAGAGACCCAGGCAGCAAAAAATTCTCCTATTGCCCTGAATGTTTGCTCTGTGAAGATCAAAGCATTTGTGCACTGTCTTGTACAACCCTCACAATACGGAAGGATTTCTATAAAAACTGGCCATTTATTCACATTTTGAAATCAAAAATATAATCTGTACATTTGAAAGACTATTTGTTGAACCCCTCTATTTTTTCCTTTATGCTTTTCAATTCTATTCTCTTTACTATTTTTGAAGTCGGGAGTTCTCTTTTATGGTGTTTTTATATGGGACAGATAATAGGTGCTCTCTTTTAAAAAGGAGCTTTCTCTTCCATAATATGTGGTCCTTACCACAAAATCAAAACAATTACAGCTGTGCATGCTTTTTTTTATTTTTTTTACAGCTTTTCACATGTGCTTCTAGAGTACTATGCAGAGATAATTCTTACTATAATATTCAAAAACTTATGCTTCTTAACACACTTGTCTGTTAAAAAAAAGTGTTTAATAAAAGCAAAAGATTCAACATCTCTAAGGAAACAACAAAAAACCCTTCAAAATTTCTTGATCTATTAAAAATAAATAGTCATTGAAAAAAAAGGGGGCATCTTGGAGGTAATGATAGCAGATAAGGAGGAAGAATTATCAGGTAATATATTCATGTCTGAAATAATCAATTCCTGTTTTATTTCTGCAGGTAATCTTTTACACAAAATAGTATTTCAGCAACTTTTTGTTTTCTTTACAATTGTTTTCAAAAAACTATTAATAAAATAAAGAAAACAAACTGTTCCATGTGTTGAATAGGAATGGACTAAACAGAAAAAGGAACACTTTTTGCTTGTTGGGAAACTGTCCTGCTAAAGCAGATTTTTGGAAGGGAAATCTCATTTGGAATAGTTACCAATCCCTCCAAACAGCATGCCATGTTTCTGGCCGTGCCAGGGTTAACTTTTGCAGCAGGCAGGAGCAGCAGTGCCAGGACTGTGGGGTTATCCAGGGGTGACCTCTGGCAGCTGAAGGGGGCACAGAGGGTCAGGAGTCCCCTTCTTTAGGGCTGGCCAGGGATTGCACCTGGGCGGCGCCGGGCTCCGCGTCCTGAGCGAGCGTGAACACTTAGTGTTGTTCTGGCTGCTCTCGTTCTTATTTCACTGCTCTTTCTCATAAATTGTCCTTGTCTCAGCCTGTGGGCTTTACCTTTTGTGCCTCCAATCCTTCCCTCCAGCCGCTGCAGTGGGAGGGGAGGAGGGAGAGAGCAGCGTGTTGTCCGAGGGGTTTCAGTGGAAATACTAAATTGACGAATTCCATTCCTAAACCACAGCATTCAGATCCCACAGCTCAAAGGCGTCCAGGCAAGCAGAGAAACAGGATAAGTGGAGCAAACAAAACATAATTGAGAAATACCTTTTTTTTTTTTTTTTTTAACTGATGTAACCATTGAAGGATCTACACTTTAAAAGCATGGATTTAATGATGTCAGGGATGCCAAGAATATTTGAGGTTGAAATTTTTGAAAGTCAAATTGCCTATTGTCATCACACTTTAGTAAAAAAAAAAAAAAAAAAAGAAAAGAAATCAATCTCTTCTCCGTTCAATTAATTGATCATGTTCCATTTTAAATATGTGCAGATGGACACAATTGAAAGTCACAGTAAGACAAATTGTGTAATATTAGTATGCTCAGTTGCTGGATAAATGCCTATCTGATGCATGAAAACATCACCTACTGAGTTGTCTGCAGGTTCAAATTTCAACAGAAAGGCATAAATCTAAGAGTCAATACTTTTTACTTACGTATATACAAAAATGATCATTCATTACAACAATGTCAGTGAATATTCCTCATGCCCTTAACACATATCTTCTCTGAAAACTCTCTGCTTAGCTGGTGAAGAATTCAAGGTCTGTATTTATTGATCAATATAGCAATTTCTTTGCAACAAATGGATTCTGGAAAAGCGCCTTATTAGGATTTAACTATTGGTTACGGGTTGCTATGAGAACTAAGACAATGTGTATATTTGAGTACTTCACCTGCCATAAACAACCTTCAGATCTGTAGATAAAAACTATTATCTTTGTGCACTTGATTTACAGAGCTATTAGAAGTGGTTCTGTATTTAGCAGGAGGCCCTCTCTCAGCACAAGAACCTGCTTCACCTGCCTGACATCAATCAGAGGGAGTTAATCATGATCATAATGCCAGTGTAGTGACTCAGAGGATGGTGGTATGGTCAAACCCTGGGAAGATGAGGGATTCTTGATCACCACTCTTTACACTCCCACCCCTATCAATTCAACCTGTGTTTTAGTGAAGTATATTCCCTTTTTGCATAATAGGTGCTAAAAGTGGAAATGAACTACCATAGAATGATGATTAGCAGTTTGCAGCTCATTCACATAGCATATGATTCCTATTCTTCTTCCTCAGACAAAGGATTTACAGCATCTGATTTATCCACAGGTTGAAGCTTGCAGCTGGGACAGGCCCAGCCCACCCACTGAAATCAGTGAGAAAGCAATATATCAGGTTTGCAGGAACAAGCCTTAGAAATTGGCTTTTATAAGTGTTCCTTACTTGATTATGTTCTCCTCATACACAACTGGCCACAGCTTTGAAATAAAAAGACAGGTAAAGGCAAGCACTCCTCATTATAGTTACTGAAATAATTTAACTGTATTCTATATAAAACTATATAACTCACTGACAAGAATCCAAATCAATTGATGGTTTCTTATTCCAATTCTGTGTGCTGCTATATCCCTTCACAGTAGATAATTAGCCCAGTTGAAAGACACGTTGTACAGATCTTTCCTCATCAGAAACAAATGAGCTCTACCACTTGTGGAATATGCAATAATTCCACAATTAGGATTAAATTCCACAAGCAGGAAATCTGTACCCAAATTCTTTGCCTACGGATCTTCAGGAATGACTGAACACAGAGTAAAATTTTGGACAAGACTGTAATCAAAAAGCAAAGACTTTCAGAAAATGTCGGAATATGTGCAAGAGAAGAAAAAAAATTCAGTGTGAAAAATGTGTGGTTTTCCAGTGCATTGATTCTCATTTTTCCTGTCTGCACATTTCTGTTTACATTCCATGTAGAATGAGTGGTCAAATATTTACCAAAAATAAATGTTAAAATTGCAAGTGGAACCACTGTGATGAACATTCATGCAAATGTATTTGTGGTTGAATGGATTGTGCCTTTTTACTGTCAATGATGAAAGCAAAATCCTGTGACTGATTAAATAAATCTCTGCTAGGCATCTAGATGGAGTTTAACATAGTGAACACAGGATATTTGAGGCTTGCCACTTGCCATTGTGAACAGAAAAGAAAAAAATCCCCAAATATATGGGAAAAAAACGCAAGTAAACTCATCTATTTGAAGATAGTGTTATTTGGATAGAAAAGAAGAAAAATTTGTCAGATAAAATATTTATGGAGACTTTTTAAAAATGTTATTTTCATCCCGACCAAAGAACATCATAACTGAACTCTGTACAAGTGAGACATAATGAAATGGCTTTCCTTAGATATCCAAAACTTATACAAACTTATTTAATATTTTATAGTCCCAGTATGACATTTCATGAGATCAGACTGACAGCCTTTGACAAAGAACAAACATAGAGCAAAGAAAAAAATGCACTAAAGAAATGAAAAATAAGAAAAAGTTCTGAAGTAAAAAGTAGTGAATCTTTCCTTTCAAAGAATGTTTTTTGAACACATAAAAACCAAAACAAATATTTAAATGAAGATATCAGTCAATGATAATCACATTTCAAAACAGGATGGGACCTGATCTTATCAAAGGTTGAAATAAGTTTGTATGTCATCTAAATCAGATCATTCCCTGAGAACAGAGGTAAACCACCAAAACAGAATAAAGAACTTCACTGCTCTAGTCCAATAGAACTTTGTAGTATGTGTCCAAAAATAAAATAAAATTTTAAATTAAATAATAAAATAAAAATAGAATGAAAAAAAAAATAAAATAAAATAAAATAAAATAAAATAAAATAAAATAAAATAAAATAAAATAAAATAAAATAAAATAAACAAAACCAAAATAATAAAAAAAATACTGTTTTTTTCAGTAACGTGATTCTCCATGACTCCAGGATGAGTTCCCATGTTGTTCTACTGGTTAGATATCCTGAAGAATTTCTCTGTGCATACTGATGAACAGTGATTCAAGTGTGATCAAAACTCAGCTGCTTCTTTGGAATCATGGATTCTTAAGAAGATTTAAAAAATAATTTTTTATACATATTTTTAAAAGAGATTTTGATGAGAAAATAACTGAAACCACCATGTGTGGCATCTTCTGCTTTAAAGAAAGAGAAAATTAGTATTCTACTAATAGATAAAATGTCACCAGAAAGTTCACCTTTCTTCACAATACTGTAATTAGTATTTCATATACTATAATTTTACTCTTGATGAGATAAGCACTTTCTGAGGAAATTTCAATACCTATATTGCTCGTACTGGCAAGAAAAAGCAATTAAAAATGACAAATTTTAATACTTAATGGAGGTCCGAACCTTTTGATATCATGGCATGAATATCAAATATTTTAGGTACCTTCAAGGTTTTAGTGACTTTATAGCTTTGCAAACAGGCCACTGTCAGCCCCTCCCAATTTCTCTCTCTTTTTCCTAGTTCTTTTTGTCAAAATCATCCTTCTGCATGGCCCAGCTTGGTAGAAAATCTGTTTTTTTTTCCTGTCTTAGTCTTTCAGACTGTCAGTTTTGTTCTGATCTAAAGAAATCTGAGATTGCCACTCAGCGCTCTCTTTCATCAGCAGGTGTCAATTGAGCAGAAAGAAAATGCTACTGAACACTTTCAAAAATCCAGGGTGCATATTTGTGTAAGAAGTGGCAGCTAAACCCAATATCGCCTATTTCCTCTTATCTTGGTGGTGTGCAGGGACTTGTGTCTGCAATTTCCAGACATGCTTATTCTGTTCCTAAATACCAGGCTGTACCATACCACAAAGCATTTTAAAGGACTTAGCTCACTTTGGTGTTTTGCAAGGATTAATTAAGTTGCCATAAATTAAAAAAAAAAAAAACCAGATTTTTTTTCTTTTTTTAAAGACATATTGGAGAACAGAAAAGTATTATTACTTCACTTTTGAAAAATCCCCCTAAGGCAGCCAGAAGTCATGCAAACTTAATGGGACTGGGTTCTGTTACTGATCAACCTAAACTCACCAAAAGGAAAACAAAAGCCTTCAAACATTTCAATTAAATCTCTTTTAGCTTAACCCGAGACAGGCTTCTGGTTTTTATGTCCAAGCCAGGTGGAACTGGATGTTTTTTGACTGAGAGTATTATGAAGTTCCCCATTGGTTAAATGCCAAAACTCAAAGGGAACAGGTGTTCACCTACATGGCCCAAAGGCAAAATGCATTCTTGCTTTGTCAGAATGAAGATAAATTCCCAAATTTTACTCCATTGGAGTGGTAAATCTTTGGTCTCATGAAACACAAAACAGAGAGAGAAAGAGAGCTGACACTTCCCTGCTGGCTAGGCATATCAGCTGCATTTTCAATGGAAAATGTGATCCTTGACTCTAAATTCATTCCAGCAACAGCTTCCACCCTCAGTAGGAAGCACTGGGTGACAAAGGGCTTCCCTAAGGGCGTGCAGTGGGGACAACTGTTCCCTGCTTTGCTCTGAAAATAAGACACTGTTCCCATTGCTGCAGAGCAGGCTCATTTATTTTCCATGTGAGCCTTTGTAAGGACGCAGGTGCCCAGCAGTTGGGGCTGAGGGGGCAATAGCTGAGGGACAGGCAGTGATAAAACCCTAAACTGGGCAAATCTGTGTGTCTGTTGTGTGGCAGAGCTGACACACTGAACCCCAAAACCTTTGTGACAAAAGCTTACTGCTAGTATAGGCAAGAGGAAGTTCATCCATTAGTTTCCATGAAACCAGCATGTGCTGTTTTGTTCAGTTCACCCCAAAATAAGTTATAATTATGTGGAGATTTAAAGCTTCCTGCTCCAGATTTTAAAACTCAGATAATAATGCTATACAAAACTTGAACAAACCTAGTGACAACTTGAGCCGACCTAAACTTCTTAATTTTCTTTCCTAAGAGAAATTGCATGTGATAAGGAAACTGATATCAAGGACCATCAAAAGTGCCTCCCTATATATATAACTAATTTTAAAAGTTGTCAGTATAATTGGCAGAAAACAAAATGGAGACACATTTTCTTTTTACGTATCAAATGTCCAGGAACTCTGTGTCCTTGCAAATGCTCAGGAAACAGCTTCAAGCCTACAGCAGGAAATTAGTCATCATACTTGGCTAAAACTGACCCACATGTCTTGCCAGAAATGTTATTGAAAAAATTAGTTTTAGAGCTCTTTAAATTCTTTGTGAATTCATGAAATATTTTATGAACAGAGATGATAAAGAAGTAGCCATTTCAGAGACATTTTTTTTTTAGTTTGAGATGAAAAGAAAAAATGCAAGTTATATTTATTTTAAAAGAAACAAGCAAGGGGTCAAAAATAGCCTCAGAACCCACAGTTTGTGTGATTTATCAGAGACTAAATTGCTAGGTTGTCTTCATAGTTCAGAACAAACTACCACTTCAGTAATGAACTTTGTAACAGGATTCCCCTAGGGAATGGCCTGAAGTTGTGTCAGGAGAGGTTTAGGTTGGATATTAAGAGGTTCTTCACCCAGATGGTAGTGGGGCTCTGGAACAGGCTTCCCAGTGGTCACAGCCCCAAGGGAGCTCAAGAAGGGTTTGAACAATGCTCTCAGGCACATGGTGTGACTCTTGGGGATGTCCTATGCAGGGCCAGGAGCTGAACTCAGTGATCCCTGTGGGTCCTGTTCATCTCAAGAAATTGTACGGCTCTATGAAAAAATGTTCTTAATAAATGGATGGAAAAGAAAGAAGTTATTGGCATATCTTTACTCAAAGCCTTTATATCACCAACTGTTTCACAGACATCCACGGAGAAAAGCTCTGCCATTAGGACGTGTTAATTTTTGTCTATTAAAACCCTAGAGTAGACAAAGCACTTTTACACACCTTAGGAGAGTCATAAATTTTCCAGAGGTCAGAAAATATTAATCTGTTCAAATAAAAATGCTCTGTAAGAATGTGTCAATGTTTGCACAAGTATCTTTGCTCTGAATTCAAGTCCTCTAGTTTCCCAAATGCTCCAGCAGTTGCCTGTAAAATTCTACTGCAGGGCAAACTCCAGTTGTGTTGGTTCCTACCTTCTTTAAAAGGTACCAGCAGGGTCCCACACTGACTGGAACTGCTATTTTAAAGCATTTCTCTTGGTCTGCCAGTCAAAGAGTTGCTTGGAATGATGTAGAGGGGAGGATTTCCATTTAACAGTCATTTCAGTAAATTTGCCTGTTAATAGTAGATTGTGAGAGTCCAGCGTCAGAAGACAATCAACATTTTTAAAAATAATTTTTACCTCTTGCTCTGAGAAACAAAAAAAAACCAACTGCTGATCCAACCCTAAAACAGGTCTGGGGTGAAAGTGATTATAAATAGGGTAATTTCTCAGTAACTAAATCAATGCTCTACACCAACATTTCTGATGAAATTTTTTATAAGAAATTGTTGTCATAAAATACTTTCTACATCTTTACTTCTTCCATATTTTAAAATCACTGGATGGAATTGGTGTTTGAAATCAGTCCTAGCCCTGAGAGCTTGCTTGCCCACCCAAGTAGGGCAGCATGTGACCCAGAAATTTGTGGTCTGGAGATAATTGTTGAAAGAAACATAAAATTAATTACTTATGAGAACACCACAACATTTTGGAAGCCTTGACATTGTCCAGGCAGGTCTAGTTTCAGATTGTTTGTCAGTGGATCCAGCCATGCACTGCTTGCTGGTTGCCTCCTTGAAAAAGTTTTCTTTTTTAATTACACAATTCCTCGCATACACTATATTGTCCTGGCTGTATTTAAGAGAGCAAAACAGTCCCCTCAGTGGGCACACAGCTCTCTGGGACATGTTCAGAGTTGAGGTGGTGTAAAGCAACAGAGTAAGCAGACAGAAAAAGATTGTACCTAACCACAGCTGCACAAAGACTGTAAGGAAAAAAAATTCCTAAACAGATTTGAAATAGTAAAAGTATCCTGGGCTGTGATCTAGGACAGTGTTGGGTAGGGATGCTGATGGGCTGGATTAGATAATATTCCTGGATGACTTTCCTGGTAGATTTGTGGTTATTAGGGGAGATGTGGAGGGAAAAGGGTAGGAGACAGTCTCTTCAGGACTGTGAGTAGTTCCCAAGAGACTAGAGGTGAAGAAAGAGCACTGAATACAAGCCCAGCTCAGCCAGTACACCTCCCACTGGAGCCTCAATGCAGAAATAGGGATCTATGTATAAAATGTTCACAAACTGTAATCCTATTAGAAGCAAGCTCTTATCTTTCCTTGCTTTCATTACATCAAAACTTCAGATGAGAAGGGCTGAGTCCCCTGGCTGGTCTTAGGAGAAGCAACAAACACACAGCTCAACCTTCAGATGCTGAGAGCTGCCCTCAGCCTGAGGTAACAAAGAGAGAAGCTTGGGAACAGCAAAACTTCAATTTTACAATGATAAATGGTCTAAATAATTAATTTACTGTTGTTGGTTTTTCATTAATACGTGCCCACCTATGATCATGACCATACTATAGATACCTATATGTAAGTTCACTCTGTATAAAAAACATGCATGCTAAGTACACAAAAATTTGCATCCTCTTACCACTGGAGAGCTGCACATCCCCTTTTTGTGTGAATATTGTCTGTGTACAGGACGTGCATAAACTTGCATTTTTACATTAAAAAAAACAAAAAACATAATAAGATGACAAAAAGAAAAAAAATTGCAAATACATAATTTTAGTAACTTCTTGACAAGCACTTAATGTCTTCCAGTCAAGCAAGAACAGAAAATATGTTAGTTGCTTTCTAAACTCTTATTCCAATAAAAAGTAATTATAGTGATTAATTGCATAATGATTACTGTAATCACAGCCTATTCTTAGTTGATTAAGAAAGACAGAAGCAGCTCAGAGAAAGCTTTCCATTAAAACTATTTATGTTTATTTTATTTGTCTTTTGCTAATTTTCTTATCTGAACCCATGAGTGGCAATATTTCAAAGACAGCCTTGCCAGTTGCTTCGAGACTAATCCACTGTCCATCAATAGAAACTTCATTTAAGAGACTGACAAATGTGTTAAGTGTTATTGTAAAGGCAAGAAATTACTTGAACTACTGTTTTTTCTGCTCCTATTTCAGATTTTTCCTTCTTTTTGAATACTTCTGTCTCATTAGAATATTTTGAAAGGATTTCCATGTACTTTTAAACATATATAAAAATTGTAAAATAATGCCTATATTAAGAAGGTATATGAATCTTCCGAAAAAATGATAATGGGGTCAACAGATGTGGGATTTCATTTTGCAGGGATGGAAGTCTTGGATGCAGGTGAAAACCATCACATTTCTGTCAGTTTGGATGGAGTTGTCATAAGTGACATCATTTAAGACTCTGCTCTGTCATGTTGTTCCTCCTCCCAGTCCATTGGGACACTGGCTTTTATTAATTTGGTGTGCAATGAGATCTGATACTGCTATGACAGCATCACAAAACTCAAAAATAGACAGTTTGCGTGATGGACAGAGATCTCAAAATATTGAGATCTACTTTTGACTTTTATAGGGAAATTGAGAGAAGAAAGCAGCTAATAAGCAAGGCAGATGTTTTATTAAAACCTGTTTACTGCAAAACGACTCAGTAATACCTAGGTCCCAGCCATGAGCCTTGATGTTGCTGCACTCCTGTATGTGGGATGTTTTTTGGGCATAGAAATACACAATGATCAACAGCCAATGATAAAGGGCTGAGGTGCCTGAAAACATTTGTGAAAAGTATCACACCAAGTCTGAAGATGCAAAACAAAGGAGCTGTGATATATAAGAGGACCATACTGCCTCAAAGGGTGGCAGCTCATTCTTCAGTGTGTGATCTTGGCTCATTGGGAACCCTGATGAGCTCAGGTGTGGCACCAGTAACACAGCAAGATCCCCCAAGATGTTCTGCTAATGCCATGTTAGTCTGCAACAGCTGCAGAGTGATCTCACCTCTCCTAAGTCACATCCTAGTCCTTCAGCCAGCAGTGCCAGATAGCCTTTCCATAATGACACAAGTCTAAGAGAAGCCATCAACCAGACTTTACCCAGCTTTTGGCACACTGACTAACACAAGATGCTAAAGTCGTTCAGATAAATGTCAATGCACACGGTAGCTGGTGAGAAGGGAAACATTTTCTTCTGTATAATTCCTCCACCTGGTGGCCAGGTCAGGGATTTGGCCACTCCAGGTGCTGGACACAGGGTCGACCACTTCCCAGTTCGTCATCCCTTCCTGCTTAAGGTGCTTTTTGGGCTGAGCTACCAGGTCAAGCTCAAACTCATATGGGCCCTGACAGTTTTCCTTCTGAAACTGGACAGGTAGCTCATATTTGGTCAAGCACGTGCTTTACTGGTAAAGTGCATCATAATTTTCCAGAAATTCATTACCTTCTGTTTTCCCTCCTCAACCCTGAAAAGACTAACTTCCTTCAAAAGTAAAAACATTTGCAGAAAGGGACCAGTTTTGAAAAATATCACATTTCAATTTTAAAGAAAATATATAATAGTTTGGAATTGTCAAAATACCCTGTTTTGACATTTGGAAATGAAAATAAAAGAAACTTTGAAAGGTCACTATCAGAGCAAAGTGATTCCAAATTTATATATGGTTTATTAACTCAATTTCTTTGAGAGAGTTCTTTTATTGTTGTTTTGCTGCTTTCTCGCCCCCAGTTGTCTGCTTTTTTTTTTTTTTTTTTTTTTTTCTATCCTCCTTATTCCTCAGCTATTTGGTGCTGGAACATCTGTAAGGTAGTGAGATATTTAGACATCCTGTAGAATTTTCAAATATGCCAGGATACATTACTTGTTTTGTAACTAATGAGGGCAAGGAGCTTCTTTACATCCCACATCTCTAAATCTTGAAAGTACTTGCAAAATGGAAGACATGCTTTCCACCTGGCACTCATCTCTGTACTCTATCACGCTGTTTTATGGTCCTCTCAAGTTAAAAGACATGCAATTATCACTACTATTTTTATTATAAATTCATACATGCTTTAGAGATGCCTTTCTCTCTGTCTCACTATTTTTTTTTACTTGGGTTGTAGCTTTTTAGTATGTTCTCTATTGCTTACCACTCTTCTCAATATATTCTTTGCAGTGAGGATATATTGAACCTGTCAAGTTTATTTAAAGAAAAGTTAAACTGGGGAAAAATCAGGAGTATGTTGCCTAGACAGGGATGGTAAGGTATTCAAGACAAGGCCTTGCTCCACTTAGCAGACTACAAATCCTCCAGATGTCGAGGGAAGCACAGAAAAGCAGATGATAAATGGCAAGTGAGAAACTGTACATTGATAAATGGGACTGCAAAGAAAGAATATATCTCCAGCAAATCCTTCATTGTTGCCTGCAACTCAGTTGAATTGCAGAGTGCTATTTTTATAATCAAACCTGCCAGTAATCAGTCAATGGGAGGCATGGTTCTACATGTGTATGAGCCTAGAAAGTGAAAGGGAATTGTGACAGAGAGCAGGGAAAATAATCAGGTTGTTCCTGTCCCTAAACAAGATGCCCATGCTCCTCATCAACTGTGTTCTGAGTGTCCTTAAGGGAAGGCACAGGAATGATGAACCCTGAGAGAAGAACAATCAAGGAAAAGGTATTTAGAGAATTCTAATACAGCCACCAGTTGTCCTTAAAAATGTTACTGAAGAAGTGAATCAAAGGCTTTTCCTCCTCTTTAATTATATGACCTTTGTTATTACTTGGTGTGTGGTCTCTTGAAGGATGTGTTCATGCCATGGATGGGCTAAAGACATGTTACAAGGATTGGGTAGTCTTGCAGCACCCCTTATTGAGCCTTCTCTATTAATTTGACCCTCAGATGCAATAACACTGGAGTGTTTAAGAGGAAGAGACAGTAAGCAGAGAG
Source organism: Muscicapa striata striata (assembly GCA_030060385.1). Classification (NCBI taxonomy): domain Eukaryota; kingdom Metazoa; phylum Chordata; class Aves; order Passeriformes; family Muscicapidae; genus Muscicapa; species Muscicapa striata. The sequence continues at coordinate 923,586 of JAREIS010000195.1, read as the reverse complement.
CTGACCATGAGATAATCTATCTTGCTTGGATTTTGTGTGGGCTCTTTGAAAGAAATTCAATCTTTGGAGGTAAAAAACTTAGGAGAAAGAGAGATTCAGGCTTTGGACTGCAACAACACTTTAAATGGCCCAAGAGTACAGCCTGGACCCAACTTAGTGACTTTGGTTTTTTTATCCATAGGCGGGAATCTGATCTCAGTGCCCTTACACAGTTGGTTTGAATATAACTTTTTCTTTGATGAATATGATTTTTGTGTGACAACCCCTGCATTTTGATGCACCCCCTAAAATAGGCAGCTTATGGAGTTGTAGAAGTATTCTGTAGTGGTATATCTTACATTGTTTGTAAGGGAAAGGTAAATTTTGGTACAAGCACATTTATACCAACGTATTGTCCCTTGTGTGGCTAAAGGGTTTCATTTACGTGGCAGAGTTAAATCAGTTCAACATATAGAGAGCTTTATTTTACTGTTTACACATCTTTCAGCCCACAATCACTCCAAACTGAATCCACCCAACACAGAGGCTCCTGCTAATAACTGATTACATGAGAATCTCAGGTGTTATAAGACTAAGGCAATAATATAAGTGAACATAAAGCAAAAGCCCAAAGTCAGTGGAACGACTTCAGTGAGCTCCATTGCAATTGATGTACAGCAGGATAGGCATTAAATAGTAGCAAAAATTAGACATCTCTTTCCATCTACACAGTTGTATGGTATATCAGTATTTATATATAGATGCATGAGACATGCTTCATAATAGAATACCTTGAGGTCTTAGAAATTGAATGATTCAGTTTCTTGCTTGTAGTCCAGCTGCTGAAAGAACCTCAACATGCTGTACAGAATATCTTTCTCTTCTTTTACAATTTAATTTTAAATACCTTCAGGAAGTTTAAACTCACATATAATATGCAAATTATTCATATTCTGAAACATCACACTGATTTACATTGTAATTGTTCCATTACTGATGATAATGGAAGTTGAATGTCCAAGAGTACTTATTCTCATAAGGTAGGAACCCTGCAAAATAGGCTGGCATTGCTTTGCTTTTGCAGCAGTAATTACAATGTGAATGGAAGAATCATAACACACCAGCCATATTGCAAGATATTGAAAAGCATCCTGGAGAGAGTTTTATTTCTCAGAAGTATATTGTAAAGAAAAACCCCACCAAAATAACAGAAAAACCCCCACACCATCTATTCAGGACTTGATGAATACAGGTAAAAATACAATAGTAAATATTAAAACACTAGTGATACAGTTCATGCCATGAAAATTCATACTTAATATCAGCGAAGTTATGAAAAATAGTGATGGGGGGAAACTTGCATATAATCTAGGTCTAACTAGTTCTGACAGTGCTGCCTACATTAATCTGTGACAAAATGATTCATGGAAAGGAATTTTTTTTGCTCTCTTTATTATTTTTTCCATAATTTTGCTGCCCCTACCCTTACTCTTAGTGATTGTGATGCTGCTCGATAAATTCAAAGATGGACCAAAACCAGACCATCTCTTTGGCACCCATTATGAGTATAGAATCTCAAATCAACATATAAATGAAAAGTGAGATCCTAAGAAGCAGCAAAGTTACACATTTGATTTATGAAATTGTTAACACAGAGCAAGGGGAAAGATTTTAAACTAAATATCAGCAGTATGTATACTCAAGGAAAAGTAGAAGCAAAGATACAATAGCCCAAACTCACTTGTTTTACTTTGCTATTTTGATGATAAATATAATATTTAAGGTATGAAAATTGATAGCTTTTTTATGATGTTCACCTGAGATTTGTAGTCATGACATTTCTATTTGAGGGTCAGGTGAAAATGAGTAAAGCTTAGATATCTTTGTTTCTGTCTCCAGGTACAATGGCATAAAAAGTTTGACCTTTGGATGATGACCATGTAACCACTCTGAATGGTGACTCTAATGTTGAGTTTATTGCAGTCTCAGACAATTCCTTTGACTTCTGTATGTCTCATAGATTCATAGTTAATATTTGTATGTAAAGTGAAGAGGTTATTTCCATAGAATTGTGGAATAGGATAATTTAGGTTGGAAAAGATCCTTAAGATCATTGAATCCAACCATTAACTGAACACTGCCAAGTCCACTGCTAAAACAAGTCCCTAGAAGTACATGTCTGTCAAAAACCTCCAAAGGTGATGGCTCCACCACTGTCCTGGACATCCTGTTCCAGAGCTTTACAAATTTTCTGTGAAGAACCTTTCCCTAATATCCAACCCCAATCCTCCCTGGTGCAACTTGAGGCCATTTATTCTCATCCTATCACTCAAAGAGACCAACTTCCCATCTCAATTCAGCCTCCTTTCAGGCAGCTGTAGAAGGCAATGAGGTATCCCCTGAGCCTCCTTTTTCCCAGCCTAAACACCCCCAGTTCCCTCAGCTGCTCCTCATCAGACTTGTGCTCCAGACCTTTCCCCAACTCTGTTGCCCTTTTCTGGTCACACTCCAGCACCTCAATGTCCTTCTTGTACTGAGGGGCCCAAAACTGAACACAGCACCAGTGCCCAGTACAGGGGGACAATCCCTGCCCTGCTCCTGCTGGCCACACCATTGCTGATACAGGCCAGGATGCCACTGGCCTTCTTGGCCACATGGACACTCTGCTGGTTCATGCTTAGCTGCTGTTTACCAGCATTCCCCAGTCCTTTTCTGCCAGGCATGTTTCCTGGCAGCATGTTTCCAGGCACATTTATCTTTCCCCAGCCTGTAGCCCTGCAGGGGGTTATTGTGACCCAAGGGCAGGACCTGGCACTTGACCTATGTAACCTCAAAGAATTGACCTCAGCCATTCTATCCTGCTCACACGTCTCTGCAGAACCTTCCTGTCCTCCAGCAGACCAGTACTCCCATCTAACTTGGTATCACCTGCAAAGATATTAGGGGTGTACTTGATCCCCTCATCCAGGTCACCAATGAAGATATCAGTGAGGCAGGCCTTAATACCGAGCCCTGGAGAACACCACTTTGGATCAGCCACCAACATTTACCATTCAAAAAAGTCTATAAATAAAATGTCTAAATCTCTAGCCAGGGAGACTATAACCACAGGCTAACAATTCCGGTCAGACATCTGTAACTCAGCTAATAAGGCTTAAATGTTATGTAGGTTTTTTCCAGGATTCATTTTTGACCAGGAACATACTCTGACTTATTTCACTTTTTGAATAAAGATCCTGCTCACAGAAGAGGAAAGAAACTTTCTCTGTTAATGATGTAGGGAAGGATTTGCCTGGGATATTTGTGCTCTGAATATGTAGCATCATTCTATTTGTTTTTATTTATGTAATTACGTTCATTCTATGTATTTTCATTTGTTATAAATTAACAATGGACTTTGCTGGGGACTTTCTGCTGTATGAGAACATTGGGCATTTTTTTTCTGTCACTCTTGGTTCTCTTTCTTTTGTGGAATGTGGTCCTCACAGGATATGATCCTCAAAAGCAAATCTGAACTGAGGAAAGGAAGCAAAGATGATTTCCCATAGAATTTGCAAGAATGCAGATTCTTTTTTTCAAATGTTCATGTGCTTCACAAAATCTTTTATTTATTTTTGCCTAAGGTAGTGATAATTCATTACAAATGTATGTGATGATAAGAGAAATTAGTTTGAAAGGAAGAGGCCTCTCAGAGTCTCTCCTGCCTCTTGCTGCATTTGTTTGTGTTTATGTAAGCAAAAAAATGGCATGCATTATCTTTTTATGAGCCTTGCGATTTATTCTGTTTTGTTGTCAGACCTTTGGGAATGCATTCTATAAACTTTATTGAGACAAGATATCTAGAGGCGTTTGCATATTTGTGAGCTCAGCACAATATTACTTTTTAATGCACTTTTGACTTTGCATGGAGAAAATGGAGTAAGAAAATGTAAAACAAATCTATTTCAGGTGGCTTCATTTTTATTGCTTGCTTTTTGTTTCCCTAGGTTAAAAGCAAGTAAAGATTCAATAAATTAAATTTAATAAGCGCTGAGATCTACTATCTTAATTTCTAACTTTTTCTGTGTCTGAAAATTAAAATTACTAATCAAGGTCTCTAGTTAAAAATCTATTAAGGACTAAGCTAACTGAAAGATGCATTTGAATGTATTCTGGTATGGTTCTTGAATTGGGCTTTATGACATGTCTGTTTGCAATAAAAACACTTGTACAGATTTTGCCGTGGTTTTAATTCTTTACATTTTTCCTGATATTGACCCAAACTGGCATGAGCACTGTGCTCAGCTGTGCACAAATATTCACACACTGATGCCAGTCCAGCAGTAGACCTGTGAAGGTAGTCCAAGACTCGAGAATGTGCGATGTATAAGCAATCAGACACTGAAAGGGTTGCTTTTGGACAGCCTTGAAAAAACAAATTGAAGTGAAATCTTATTGTGGTCTTAAGCTACCTAATGGAAGGCTTTAGAGAAGATGTATGTGGGACCTTCTCAGAAGAAAACAGAGGAAAAGGAGGCGATGCAGAAGGGAAAATCTTTTCACTGGAAGGTAGACAAACACTGGAAAAGGTACCCAAAGAAGTCTGTCATGTTCCCTTAATTGACAGAAATTTAAATATATTTTTTAAAACAGATCTTAAATTACCTGTATACATTTTATTTTAGTACTTTAATTACATTAGTTGTTTGTCACTGTCAGAAGAACAGGTTTCGATATTAAGCACAAATAAATAAGTTTTTTTTAAATTTCCATTCTTTGCACTTCCATCTGTGCTAACATGTCAGAACCCTGAATGATGTTGGGGTTCAATTATGAGAAGAATTTGCCATTTTTAGATTATTTTAAAATAAAATTTTGGCATCTCATGTTGAAGTCAAAGTCCCACTGGCTCCCTTCTTTTTCTTTTTCTCTTCAGCTATTTTATTTTTCATGATTTGTGCCTTTTTTCACATTAATGGTCCATTCATAAATTAGAATTTATGAGTGGTTTTAAAGAAAAAAGAAACAGATTATACAGTATTTATTGATAACCTACTTTTACCATCCTGAAACACTTCTGATAGAATCTGGAGAATGAAACTCCCTTTGGAAAGGTTTCTGATTTGTTGTGCTTTCCTTCCCTAATAAATCACTCGGCTTGAAATAACATCCTCACTGACAACTTGGGTAAGTGACACACAGCATCCTCTCTTCTTCATGCTCTTGAGTTTCTTCTGAAAAATTCCTGTACCTCTGAACAGTAATTAAAAAAATAAATACTGTTTCCTTGTTTTATGTTCTAAAAGAGCATAGTGATTTTCACACTCTCTCTCTCTAGCAAAGAAGGAATGCATTTGGCTGCACTGGCACCCTTCTATTTCCTCAATTTCCCCATTTAACACATAGGTGTTCCCACAGTTGTGATTTTCAACCATGCTGTGACACATGATGTGCACCTGTTGCAATCTTCTTTCATTTTGCACACAGAGAAAATATTTAAAAAACAAGCAAACAAACAAACAAACAAAAAAAAAAAAAAAAAAAAAACAAAATGAAACAATGCAAAAACAAAAGCAAAGGAGCAGTTTCTCCATTTAGACACTAATTCAGCCATGCATGCATCATCATTATTCAAGGAAACATGCCATGACCATGCTGATGGATGTGCTTAGGTGTTATGTTGAATTAGGGACTTATTGATGAAAGACAAGCAGTTGAGCTGAACAGTTCGTATTTGGAGAACCCAGTCCCTGCAGAACTCAAATGTTAATGACAATCATACACTGCATCACAGTGAAAAAAATGAAGATAAATAGATTTTGAGGAAACTGCAGCGTCTGTTGTAACATTACAAATAATCACAGTCCCCAGAAGTGTTCAGATTTCGCTATGAATATTAAAATTTCTGGGTTTTGATGAAAGTAGAAACAGTATGAGTGAAGCAATAACATGCTGGAGGAGCTTGTTGCCGGAGGAGATTGTGGTGACACAGAGTATCAAGAGGTTCAAAAAGTATTAGAGAAATTAAGCAGACAAATTAGATGAGACAAATTAGACATTAAATGAGCAAAGTCAATACTATGCTATTGAGTGACTGACAAAATAAATAAAAAAGCCATAGTCTAGAGGGACTTTGATGAACTCTAAGGTTGAATGAGCAGAAACTTCACGGAGTTTGGCAAGGAGAAGAGTAATGTCTTGCACATGAGCAGAATAAAGCCATTTATCATTACAGCTGCTAACAGATAGATGAAATAGGAGTTCTGCTGAAAAGGACCTGGGCACAGTGGGTGGACACTGTATTTAGCAGGAGACAGGAGTGCACTCCCACTGTGAAGAATGCACGGTCCATATTTGTATGCAGTATGAGGAGCAGTGCCAGCAGACTGAGAGTGGATGTTATCCACTTCACCAGTGCAGATGAAGTTAAACCTGGAAGAGTGTTCAGTCTTGGACCTCTCAAATTCAACAAGCTTGTCACAATACCAGAGGTAGCAGAGTGACAAGTGTGATTAAAACCCTAGAGTACAGAAAGTGGAGAGATGGAGGAAGATGGGGGTATTTAATGTGACTAAGGTGAGTGAAGGAAGAAGCCTAATGTCATCCTGGAATTGCTTCAAGAACATTTACAAGGATTACAGAATCCAATTCTTCTTAGTGGCAGATGCTAAATCAAAGTGGAATGGACACAAACTGGGGCTTGAGGGAATAGATATTGAAAAGATCTTTCTCTCTGAGACAATCACATAACACTGGAACAGGAAGAAGAATCTACATCCTTGGAGGTTTTCCAGATCGTGTTAAACAATCACTGCTGACCTGATTTAGCTTTAGCAGCATTCATGCTCTGAGCAGTTTTGCAAGATTCAGGGCTCCCTTCCATACAGAGGTTTTGAGGGGTTTTTTGTTTGTTTTGTTGGTAAGTTTTGATGGTTTTTGTGCTTTGGTTTTTTGGTTTTGGGTATTTGGGGAGGGTGTTTTTAAATCTTTTTAGTGACATGGACAACAGAAAATTTTAAGCAGACATGAAACAGCATTTTATACTGGTATTTTCAGAGAAAGAGTAAGTGCTGGAAATATTGGTAGGGCATTTCTTGTGTTTTAAGAAGGCAATTAAAAGATGGTGGCTTTTTCTCTCCACACATCCTCTCTTCCAAGCATATTGTTGTCATAAAAGTTATTCTGCTACTGTTTGCTTTGTTCTCTAACAGGCAAAGAAAAATGAAATCTGTAGTATTTGCTCAATGCAACATTTAGCTTGGGTCTAATGACATGATATAGGAAAAGACATCATCATACCATGGAACTCCTCCCTGTGCATTTATGCCTCCCCTTACAGTGTTCTGATGCATTATAAATAACTTGGTGGAAAACACTAGCAAAGTGTTCTTGGTGGATTCACTAGCAAAGCATGAAGGAATTTAGTTTTCAAAGCACCAGGAGGAAGTCAGGATATGGAGAACTGGTGAAATTATCTATAAGATACTCAGACATACAACTAGTTATACTATTTCAATAATTAGAACCAAAAGTACATGTGATGTGGGTTTTTTTAATCTTTGCAGAGAGTCTAGAATCAGTATGAGTAGGAAAAGCTCATGGTTTAGAGGTAGATTTTTGATTTGGTTTGTTTTTAGACAAAGTAACATAGCTGGAAAATCAAAAGTGTTCAGGCTTACAAACTCTGACACTGTATCAATGCTGTCAAATGAACATCCTTAGATTGTCCCAGATGCAGCTTACAAGAGTAACTAAAAAAAAAGCGTAAAGATTTTCACTTTGACTCTTGATGTCATGGCAGCAGTCTTGTAAAACTCAGGAGTTTTTGCCACTGACATGTTTGCTGTATAACTGATTTTTAGCAGACATATTCTCTCTGTCCATTACTCTCCTTCCCTCTCTCCTTGAAGGATCTTCATGGCCCTTTCTCGCTCAGCGGGAGCTCCATGCAAAAGACATCCACTAGCAAAAAAAAATGGATGGAGTTTTATCTGCTGTTTGCACAATAAAAATAATTCCATTCCACGAGTAAATCACCACCACAATGGAGACTCTGCCCTTAGCAAGCAATGCTAGCCCAGTACTAGGAGTGTGCAAGTATCATGCTACCAGTGTGATTGCCTGGGGAATACAAATTCATTAACTACTAACAGGATTATTGACCTTGTGTCACAGAAATGAAATAATTTCTATTTTGAAATTCTGCTCTAATTGTCATAATTAAGAACTCTTTCCCTCCCGCCTTGACTTTCACAGGGAGTAGATGCGTATAATGAGAAAGACATGACCACAAATTCTTCATAAGGTTGGAGGGTACAGATAAGAATATAACAAGTTTACCAACTGATAAATACACTATATTTTTGAGATTTTTCAAGCACAGTGATTAGTACACCAGTATATTTTTTTTAATATAAGAAAACAAATTTAAGAAGTTTCCATCATTCTTTATCTGGGTAATATATCTGTCCTCACAGCAGCGCTCATTACCCTCCACTATGGCATTGACAAAAATATCTGTAGATCCCACAAAGTAATGTGGGCCAGAGAAAAGATTCATGTAATGGAAAACATTATTTTTACTTTTGAATTTCTTTTCAACTTCACTCATTTAAGTTTTACTTGCTAGATCTGTTTTAGAAGGTTTAAAGTATTTTTTTTTTTTAAAGTGAAAATACAAAAATGTACTTGTTTCTTTCTTCCTTGTCTGCTTAACAGAAGTTCCTGATTATTTAACCTCATACAGAAATATTGGCTCATCCTTTAATAGCTAGGTTCTTCATTGGCAAATAATAGCTGGGTTCTTTCAAGGCATATGTTCAGCATTTCCTTGGAGAAACTGACTTCCCATAGTGTGGATGGATGTACTCTTTCCTGAGTAAAGAACTGTTTGGGTGGCTGGGCCCAGAGAGTAGTGGTGAATGGAGATGATTCTAATTGGTGGCTGGTCTCAAGTGGCTTGGTGTTTTGGCCAGCCCTGTTTAACATCTTCATGGGTGACCTGGATGGGGAACCAAGTGCATCCTAAGGCAGTCCACAGACAGCACCAATCTGTGCAGGAGTGTTGATCTGCTGAAGTATAGGAAGACCTCATAAAGGGACCTGGACAGGCTGGATTGATGGGAGAGGTAAACTGTATGGGGTTCAACAAGACCAAACACCATCTGGGTCACAGCAACCCAAGCAGTGACCATTCCCCCTTGTGCTCTGCACTGGTGAGGTGACACCTTGAATCCTGTGGTCACTTTTGGGTGTCTCACTATAAGAAGGACATTGAGGTGCTGGAACATATCCAGAGAAGGCAACAGCACTGGGGAAATGTCTGGGCCACAAGACTGATGAGGAGTGGCTGAGGGAGCTGGAGGTGTTTAGGCTGGAGAAAAGGAAGTGCATGATGGGGGCAACACATTGTCTTCTACAACTGCCCAAAAGGAGGCTGTAGTGATGGAGGTTTCAGTGTCTACTCCCAGGTAAAAAGTTATAGGATGAGAGGAAATGGCCTCACAGTTGCCAGAGCCCAGGTAGTTAGATATTCAGAAAAATTTCTGCACAGAAAGGGTTGTAAAGTATTGGAATTGGCTGCCCAGAAAAGTGGCAGAGTAGTCACCATCTGTGAAAGTAGTCAAAAAGCAGGTGGCTATAGCACTTGAAGACCTGGTTTGTGAACACGGTAGTGGTGGTTAGCTGAAGGTTGGACTTGATCCTTTAAAGGTCTTTTCCTACCTTAACAGTTCTGTGATCTTCCAATGTGTCTGTTTAGATTTTCTTGCAGCCAGGTTCATAGCTGACTTCAGAAATTACTCCTGTGTTGTACAGAGACTGGCTTTGACTTGGAGATGTCCTGTGAGGCAGCTGGAAAAGCCTTGTTTTGTGGATAGGCTTTTTAACTGCAGGAATGTTGTTCTACGTAATGCACTGGAAAGAGCTCATACATTTGTCACCTCATTTTTCCATGCAACTCTGGGATTTATGTGGTCATAAAATTCCTAAGCAGATCAGAAATTTCACGACCATGGATGGAAAGCAGATCTACAAGGGTGTTTCCTCCCTCCTATTTCTTTGAAAGTAATGGGTGACGGAAGGAGTATTTGCCCATTTGAAATATAAGGTCAAGAGAAGCAATAATGGGATGGAAAGAAGATCCTTTCCTCCAATTTAGAAATCACAGGATCATAGAATGATAACATTAGTCTAGAATAGTCCCACAATTAGCTTTCTCTTGAGATCACCTTCAATTTCAATCAGGAGATAAGTGCCATTTTATGATTACTGTCACACACTGATGGTTTTCATTACCCAAAGATTTTTAAGCCAAGTGAGCTGCTCAGATGCAGTAGTGTATCACTGAAGAAACCTAGATCCCTGTTATGGGCATGATATGAACAAAAATCCTGTCCAACTATAAATAACTTGATCGTTTCTCAAACATTAAGAAGGCAGAAGCAGATACACTTGCATCAGTGGGATGACTGTGACAGGAGAAATAAGAAAGGTGGTTTTCCTTCTTATCTAATTCTCCCTCTCTCTTTTATTTTAACGATCTTGTTCATGTGGAACAGGTAATATACAAAGTAGCAGAGGCAGCAGCTCTGCCCAGGATCCCAGTAGTGGAGGTGAAGCCAATTCTGGAACGTGTTTTGCTGCATGTCAAAGGTGATGAATGGGAGATGGTTGATGAAGTCACCTGGGCTGTTCCCTTCTACACCAGGGTTCGTTCCAACAGTGTTTCTGTGTGTTTAATGGATTAATGCACTTCAAAGAATGTTATTCATGAAAAAGGATGTGAGCTAAGCACTTTCTTCCAAGTAAAGTGTGTGGAAAACATTGTTTAACAGAATTCTGATTTCATTTGCCAGGAAAAAAACCCAAGAGGACAAATTCACTGTCCTTTACAGTATACCTTTTCTTTAGTACAAGTGACAGAAATGAGATACTTAATGTAACTCTTGTGTAGTACTGGAGTATGGAAAAATTCTTAACAATGCAAAACAGGCCAAATTTAATCTCAACTGCATGTCCCTGACCAGCACATATGATGCAATAAATATCTGTATAAGTTTTAGAAATGTAAACTTTGCTTTCAGAGCAGAAAAGGTGGAAAAAACACCAAACAAAATCTAAAACTAAAAATAAGGGTATTTTCTATGTATATGCTGACACAGCAGAGTTTTTTCAGGAAAAAAAATTATACTTTGCTGTGTTTTTCTTCCTTCATTGCAAAAAGTATCAATCCAAAAGCAAAAATCATGGACTTGAATGTTTATCCTCAAAATGGAGGTTCTTGAGGGAACGCTACTGATGATTGAAAGATCTTCTAAAGCTGTTTAAATTTTAAAGAGTTTTCTAAGAGTAAAGAAAGTGAATAATAATATGAAAAATCAATCTCAGCTTGTGCAGTTATTTTTGAAACACAGAGACATTTCAGGGGCCAATACACAGAACAGAAAACTCCTGGAGGACAAATTCTGGATTATTGTATAAAATGATCTGGTGAGAAACCATTAGATGAAAACAAGTAGGAAAAAATTTAATCCCCACCAAAAGAGAAAGCCCCCTCGAATCTTGTTTCTTTAACGCTCAATGAAAGAAAGAATTTTTCTTTCAGATTTTGCAAGCCAAAGAGATTTCAATAAATCTTGATCAGTACAGTTTCAGGTGAAGGTTAGGTTTTAGATGCCTATAAGGAATGGGTCATATTTCTAATTCTGGTTTTCACTGATTGTTAATTATAAAACAATGACAATGATCATAAGGTGTTATTCCATAACTAGTAATTTCTGAAGTGTTGTATTGCTTTGTAAAGAATCTTGAGATCAGAAAGGGATGTAAAAAAATGAGACACTCGGAATTTTTCCTTTTCTAATCTTCCTGATCTTTCACATTTTAACCTTATGAGTGTTTGGAGAGATGAAACATCTGATTGCCAGCCCTCTTTGTTCATCAAGTGGGAATACCACATTTTTATGTCCAGAGTGAAAATACAGGTTTTTTTTTTCTTGCTCTAAGGTATGTATTATTCTTTTGTAAGAACTATTTAATCTACCTTTGGTGTGCAAATAATGCTACAAATTAATCACACAACAGAGCACATTTTCAGCAAGTATACTTCAAATTTATGTTAAGAAGGAGACATGTGACACCAAAGTAAGGTCATTCACTACAGAAATCAAAAAGGTCCTATGTGCTAGCATCATTGCTTATTCCAATTAATATATTGCTTATAATATCCTTACTCCCATAAAATTAAAACCAGAGTATGTGTTCTGCACCTCTGTTAGGCATCAATCAAGAATACTTAAACAACATACAGCTTAATTCAGACAGACATCAAGTAGATAATTTTTCAAAAGGATGCAATTAATAAATAATTCTGGAAATCCAGAGATGGAAGCAACGCATTGATGTCACAGTTATTAAGTTTAATCCTGCTCAGTTTTTTTTTACTCTTGCCAGTGAGAACATCTCCAATTTATCTCCCAAAGAACAGAGACAAACACAGGGAAGTTAGAAGTGAGTTTTGTTTCTTTTACCAAGTAAGAATGAATGAACATGGGAGATAAACATGGAAAGTGCATGGAATTTCCTCTTTTTCCAAAGATTTAAAAAATATTTTTTGTTGTCTTGCATGTCATAGAACTTAGCTCAATACACAGCCAAAACACTGTGCTGGGGAAAGTCCTGGTACATCTGAGTCAGCACATAAGCAATTCTGTGACTCTTTTAAGTTATTTTGCCCCATGTCCTTTTATTCTGTTTTTATTATTCTGTCCTCCACCTTCAATATGCTGGAAAGGATTCTGAGCAAGTAAAGGGATCACCAAGGAGATAGAGAGATTTCTTGATTTTCTCAAGGCTGCATACAGGAAAATAAACTCCAGAAGCAGTGAATCCATCCTCCAGGCCAGCTGGATTTGTGGCAATCCCATGGACTATCAAATGAATGGACAATGCATAATACCCCTTAGTGACTTGTACCACAGTGTGACAATTACCTCAGGTCTGGACAAAGAGTTTGGAAATCTTTTGGCAAAACGAAGAGATTTTTTTTTTTTTTTTAAATAATAAATCTTCTGAAGCAGGATTTTGTTTCTGAGTATGCAGTGGTAGAAGCAATCATCTAAATGTGTGGCTTCCTTTTTTCAAAAGGCAGCATTTCTGAGCCCTCTGTCAATTCAGGGGATGTTGTCTACACTTTGGAATTTTAAATAAGAGGAAAACTAAATAACATGCTTAGTTACAGATAGTCATTTATAATGTAGCATAGAATAATATATTTTTTTCCACGTGTTGACATCTCTGACATATGGAGATTTCTTACTTATACACACATTTGTTATTTATCACTGCAAGAGATAGTTGAATAAATATGGATAAAAGGAATATGTAAACAAATTTCTTCTTAAAATACTTCTGTCTGGGTGGAATTTTGCATCTTCAATACATGGTTTTGGTATATTATGGGCTAATAACTCTGTAGAATGATCAGAAAATGTACAGCTTTAAATGAGAGTTTGAGGGGGGTTTGTTTTTGTTCTTTTCTATACTGAAAGAAACACAAAGTAGGAAGGAATGTAGGAAACAATTTTTGTTTCAATTATGAAGTTACACTGAGAAAATAGCAAAAGTTTAATGGTTCTGAATATTGGAATTTCTTGTTTGGGCATTAAGTATTCTTATCCTGTCAATCTTATGGAAATGAAAGTGGTATGGAATAGGTGTTAGAAATTAAAGCCATTTCATAAAACTATTAAATGTGCCACTCCATTCTGAAAAGGGTGTAGCATTAAATGGGCTTTGTTTGATATTAATCAAACTTTCCTGCCTGAAATACCTTCTAAATTTAATGACTCTGTTCTGCAGTCAAGATCAACTGTCATTCAAATTCAGTCTATGGGAGGATATGTCTTTTTAAACAATTTTTTTTACTATAAGATTACTGTACACAGAGCCAAAGAAAGCCTTACAGTAGAAAATGTAATTATATGAGATGAAAGATAGAATAAAACTGTAGGAGAGAATAAAGTTGTATCATTCAATATCTTATATGTTCTTTGTCATGGAGGTGATTTCTGCAGTTGTAAGAAGAATGATTTACTAGGATTTAGATTCTTCATTTGCTAAAGCAAAGTTGTACTCTTGCAGTGCATGTCATGTAGATAAAGTTCAGTAAAAGGAGAAAATAAAAAGGAACATGTCTCAGCGGCAGAAACTCTTCTTTTTTGCTTTCATAAGATGTTGCTTAAAAGTCTGCATTTTAAAAGACCAGTGTTATTCACAAAAATCAAGCATTTAAAAATGTGAAGAAGTTGTTATACATAATCATATTTTTACTAAAGATAAGTATTCAGGAAGGAAAATTCTAAATAATATGATTATAGAGAATTTTACCAATTTAGATCCTTTGAGAAAAATGAGTAATGGCCACAGATTAGATATACATAACAAAGGGAATTTTTTTCTTCCCTTTCTGGTTTTTCCAATCCAAGTGAGACTGGGATTTGATTCAATTTTTCTGGTAGAAGCAGAGAGAAAGAGAGTAAACTCTCTTTCCACCTACTGATCTAGCATCAACCTTACAATTCTGGAGTAGGGTGTGTGATTGAGCCCTCTCATGCCCACAGAAATGAAGCAAAGTTTCAGTTCAAGCAGCAGCAATGGGCTTTGTTCTTCAATTGCAAAGGTAAAGCAAGTGGATTAGATGCTTCCTTTGTGGCTCTCCTCCATTTCAGAATTAATATCCTTTCACTCAGCTCTGTGCTCTCTAAAAATTATTTTCATGCATCAAATTGTTGTCCTTGGTTAATGAGATGCTGAGGGACAACTGAGACTGTAGTCCCTACGTTATTATTGTCTCTCCCTGCAGACTGCAGGTTCCAGAAGTGACCAGTCCATATCTTGCATGTTCACAGCATGACTTGAATTTTAATATAAAATTCCATTTATAAAATTAATTAAAGTTGTAACTCCAGCACAGGAAATTAAGGACAGTAATAAAAGAGCTGTCTGGAAAAATTCCACGCAAATAGTTTTTCCCTCGTTCTGCTGCTATTCAGACAAAACCAGTCCAATGGGTTTTTTTTATGTGAAATGAGATAGCTTGGACAAATTTGTGTTGTATAGTATTATATAGAAAAAACCCTTTAAAAATGATACAACATAACTTTTTGATTTTGTGGAAAAAACCCTTCTATGATTTTGAGAAAAATTTTAAAGTGAATTTTTGCATAACAAGTTGAGAAATATTATTAATAATAAAATATTTAAATTAAATTATTAAACCAATATAATGATGTGATGGATTTTATTTTCAGCTGTATTTGACATACTAACATTTAGTGAACAAAAATCAGTTCTTTGGTCATGTCTAGATGTATCTCTCTGAGAAACTAAAATTAAACTGTCCATTTTACCTTGGCTTTGTAAACATATGACAGCTGCAGTATACCCTGAAAGAATTGATAGATAGTGTAATAAACAACAAAATATTTAATCTGATCTGTTTATTGCAAGGTACATATTTTTCTTAAGAAAGTAAAAACAATAGATTTATTGAGGCCTCAGGACTGCACTTAAAAACCCACTAACATTTAGAAAAAAATTAAACAAAGGACTTGATAAACAGAATAGGAGACCGTAAACAGGAAGGAGTCCCAAGAACTGATCTGTGTAAGAGCCTTACAAAAGTTTCTTAATGATTTGGATACAGAGGTTAAATGTATGTTAGCAGAATTTGCTGATGATTCAAAGAAGGATAACACAGCAGGAACAGAATCTAAGTATCATGGTAGAATCATTAGATCAAAGGAGGAAATAAATAGGATTGTAAAGAAATTTAGGATATCAAATAGTCTTGAAAAAGTAATTAAAATTTCTCAGATGAGCTAGGGGCTTTTTGCTCAGAAATAGCATGGGAAGAAGGCTTTGGCTCATCATTGGATGCCTGAAAAATGTCATCATAAACCATCAAGAAAAAGGGAAATGGGGAACTGAAGTGCATGAAGCAACACGTTTTCAGAAGAAAACAGAAAGTAAACTTAGGGAAAATAGAATGGCTTAAGAAAAGAAGCAGATTGTTTTTTACCAAAGGAGACTAAAATATTCGTCTCATTTCACCTGGTTGAGCACAGCCTGAATACGGAATGTGAATTCTTTTTGGGAAAAAAAAAAAAAAAAAAGGCATCACAATGGAGAATAATTATCTCAGTGAGGTTGGGTAAAGAATAAAAATATACATTTCCCATAAAGTTTTTTGAGTTCAGGATGGGTTTTTTTGTTGCTGTTGTTGGGGGGGATGGGGGATTGATTGGATTTTGTCATCATTGGTTGGTTTGGTTTCTTTAATCCACTTAGATTTCTATGCAAATTTGGTAATACTTACAGAAAAGACACTGTTTAGTGTAGGTTTTAAGACTAACACTGCAACAGATATAAACTCTGTTGGTACTTCTGTCTCTGAACTGCATATTCATTGTGTTTTAAGACTTTATTTCCCAGCATCTAGGTGCCACTTAATTGAAATACCTAATTAAAAGAATCTCCTAGTTTACTGACATTTTATGCATACCAAAATTGAATCCTAACTATGGGGGGAAGGGGAGCAGAAGGGGAAGGGGAAGCAGCTCAGAAAAAATGAGGATGCCATGCTATCAATAGTATCATACGGGTCTAGCCACTTAAAATGATGCTATTTTAAACTGCAAAATATTGAACATATAAAAATTTCACATTTAGAAAACATTGATTATGCTGTCCTGCAATTTAATCGCTTAGAATGTATCCTGGGCTAATATTCATTGTATCTTCTTTTTTTCAAAATCTCTTCAAACATTATTCTTTTGAAGTTGTTATAATATGTATATTTTTTAAAAGGATGATTTCTGTATAGAGATTTCCTTACAAATTAATTTACCTCTCCCAGGGGAGGACATTGCTTCTTTTTTTTTTTTTTTTTTAATTGAAGCATTAAGAGTAGTTCCTAAAATAATCTACCAGTACTTCTTCTTCTTTTTTTTTTTTTTTTTTCTGTTTTAATGAATTCTCTGACTTATTTATAAATATGAATTAAACAGACATAGAAAATATAGCTACTCATGCTGCTTTCCAAATGATTCAATTACAGGTAGAACTCTCATAGGAGACAACATTTACATTCAGTGACGACCCTGATAAATATTGTCTCATTTTGGCTGAATAACATAGTAATTTCTGTATTTCATAGGAACAACTGAAAGAAAATAATTAGTATAGCATTGCAGTCTTGTCTTTTATAACCTCGAACTTAAAGAATAAATGTCCCTTAAATGTGATTCAATGAAGACTCATTAATGGAAGTTATGAGAGCTAATCAGACTGTCAGTCTGCATTTCTTGGTGTCCAGAAAATGAAAAGCAAGCAAGACACTTAGTAGAACAAGTGAGACATGCTTTTTACTGTGATAAAGATGCAATCCAATACAGATCTACTGAATGTCATCTTCTCTTGGAGTCAGAATGACATCTTTATTCTCCACACTTTTAATCCTGAGGCACCTCACAGCAGCAACTGTCAAACTAGTGCTAATTCAAAAAGAGCCCTGAAGGTGAAAACGTTTGACAGCCTCTCTCAGTTATCCAAATGAAAAATCAGGTTGTTTTCTTTCACCATCCTTTTTGTCCATTTCTGTACACACTACCTTCAATTTACCTTTCAATTTCTTTGTCGTTGCCAGCCTCCACAATTATTCAACCTTAAGATTCCTTTTCCTCTGCTGTTAATGATTTGGATAGAATTGCTTGCAGTGGTACACAAAAGAAAAAGAGGTGCGAATTCCCTTGTATAAATGGTAAAGGTACTTTGTTTTAGAGCTGTAAACCTCATCTGAGAAGAAGAAAACAGCCTCAATCTTATCTTTGTTTTGCAGGAGGACTCCCTGCTTTCTTAATATATTAATTTACATAATTAACATTACAGTAAAAGTGAAATAAAGATTAAGAAAAAAGCGTTAGTACCGAAGTTGGAAGTTATTTTATAGGGTTTTGGCTGCACTTGGCTTTTAATTTACTCTGTATTGATGGTCTATTAACAGTTATGAAGGCATGAAATGTGGACTGGTCATTGAAATATAATGCATTTATGATAATTTTCTATCTCTGTTGCTATGAACACCATAAATTTTGTAGTATGGAGAATATGCAGAAATTAATCACTTAATTACTCCACTATACTTAAGGTCATTGGGTCACAAGATCACTCCATTAAATTACAAGTCATTGAGCTCCTCTCAAAGACCCAGAGACTCTCATTGCAGAGATGTTTGTGGGATGGCCCTGAGCAAATATTAATGGAATAGGTGTGGCTGAGACATGCAGTGCACTGCAGTGCAGATGTTCTAAGGTGTGTCTCAAACCAGTGTACACGCCATGAACCCCAGGTAGACCCAAAGTGAAAAGTTAGGCAGCAAAAAGATTTGGTGTATGGCTGCACTCCTATCTCTGGAGGTGGCTCAGGCCATCCCATCAGTGTGGTATGTCAGCAGCCTGGAACTCTCCTGGACTAGGTGTGAATAGACACACAACAAAGAGACCACAGGGCTGTCTAATCCCTGTCCTGGCTGTGATAAAGGTCACAGTCATATCCCAAGGTTTCACAATCTAAAAGCTGAATCATTTTACATCAAAATAATGCCATTTATCAGTAAAAATAATTGCTATCAGAAGCCTGAAAAAAAAAAAAAAAAAGAAGTGGTAAGCAAGTGAATTTTTTGCTTCTCTTAAATCTTAGCCAGCAATCAAGATTCAGTAAGTCAAATTTTAGCCAAACTGTTCAGCTGGTAGGCAAACTCTGGGAACAACAAAAGCTATAGTTGTATTTGTGCATATTCTCTGAAGACTTAATGAAATAATATCATATTTTAAAAGTGCCTTGTTGGGATGACAAGAAAGAGGCAAACTGCACATTTGTGCACAGAAACCTGCTGATTTCTTATTCTTTTAGGAGTATTTTGTAATAGTAGCTTCATTAGATTGGCTGTGGAGGAATGAATTTTAAACTATTTAACGCACCACTCTGCAGTACTACTTTACAAAGATCACTTGAAACCTTCCAACCAAATATTACTGACACCAATGGAAATGGGATTTTTCCATTGTGTTCTGTCAGCTCTGGATCCTATTTCATGTTTACAAGTTATTTCTGTGTTATTTTTCAAATTGTCGAAGCTTTTTTGTAAGGTTGACATTAAGCTGTGAAGAGAAACGAGTCTAAATTCACCATCTTAGAGCCAGTAGGTTATCTCCAAAAGGATGTCATGGCTCTGATTCATTCATGAAACAAGGTTCACACAGTCTGTTATGTATTACAGTTTGCCTGACTACATTTTTTTCTTTGTATCTTGGCCAAGACATTTCAGTGTTCCTGTTCCTTTGAGACCTTCTGTTTAAGATGTGATTTCCAATGCAGAACATTATTGCTGCAATTAATTAATTGCCAACCAACTTTCTGCTAATAAACCCACTACTGAAATTCTAACTTTTTGTCCAGGAGTTTCCACTTCACTTTTATATTTTAAAGTGTTTTTTTAAAGGTGTGTTAACCTCAACTGTCAGGATTGATTTTGATTATTTCATGTTGCTCCTCTGGACATACCATAAGAAATAAATAGGGTTAAGAAAAGCTGGATAAGGACTTTCTGTAGCTATCTCACTCCAGACAATGTTCAAAATAAGTGAATTACATATTTTATTGATCAGCAGGAAAATTCATAGTGCCCAAGGGAACGTCCCCATTGGGCAGGCTGGTTCTCCTTTACTGGCACAGTTATTTACCTTCCATTTGCTGATTTCTAGAGAAGAATTAATTAATCTTTTCATCCTTTAAAATAGAATGCTGGGAAGATGTATCATTCTGCATGGAGGATCCTTACCTTTGTAAATAAAATGTTTTTTAAGAGGAAAATGAAAAAATCTGCCTTGCTGTGTGTGAGATCCTATGATCAATGGCATGTCTAAGCAGAGTGTTAACATTTATGCAGAGTTTAATGATTTTTTCCACTGCCAGAACCATAAAGTTCTCTGATTTGGTGCTATTCTTGAGTTTCAAGAGTGCATGAGGAGACCATTCAGGCTGAGCTTTTGAGCAGAAGAGTATCCTGTACCTGCAATTCTAATCCCCTCTTAACATGAGGGAGATGAAAAATCCATGAGGAAAATCCATAAGGATTTATCATTTTTTTGCAGGTGTATGTTTTGGCTTCAAGCACAGAATCTTGATTTGCCCAGAATGACTTGTAGAAGGACAAGGATAAATAGTCCTGATTTTCTCATTTTTAAAATAAAATAAATCAAATAAATAGAAATGTCATATTGCTGATCTGCATGGAATATAGGTTTTAAAATTCAAATGTTAAAACCCATAGAAGAATTTGATTCTACTGATTTCACAAACCTAATATTACCCCAGCTACCAAGGTATGATAAAATTTAAATTTTTCTACCTAACTCTTCATTCATCAGATAAATTTGTTCACAGAAAGAAAGAGTAGGAACAAAGTTGCCAAATCCTTCTTCATTTCTGGCCCCCAAACTGGGGTTGGAGCCAAATAGTGTCATGGCTCTTACAGCTGGTTCCAAAAATCCTGAAAGAATGCATTTCCACCAGAAATGTAACTGTAACTTTAAAGAAAAATTGAGGAATCACCATACTTTAGCAAGAGGTGTTTTAAATTTTCTTTCTTAGAAGTGTCATACCATAGTGTGAATATCATAGGATCTTAGAAAGGTTTGGGTTAAAGGGGACCTTAAAGATCACTTAGTTCCAACCCTTTACCATGGGCAGGGACATATTCCACCAAACCAGGTTGCTCCAAGCTCTATCCAACCTGGGCTTGAACACTTCCAGGGACTACTTCTCCTAGTAACCTCTTCCCTTACCATCCTCACAATAAATAATTCCTTCCCAATATCTGATAAAACCTAGTCACTTTAAGTTTGAAACCATCACCCCTTTTTCCTATCTCTATGTGCCCTTGAAAATGTATCATATTGGCAGATAATCTGAGATTGTGATAAGAAGCAGCTATTTGACCATTTACAAGTTTTTCCCTGGATAGAAGTCACTTATACCCTTGCTTCACACACTGCCATTCCTTACAGAATGCTACAAATGTGCTCTTCACAATTCCTGGCTGAAGAGCATTTCATATCTTGGTTTTGGCAACAAAAATCTCAAATAAAGAAAAAGACTTGACAGGTTTTTAAGGATCTCTCTCAACATCAGAGTGTCATGCCAACAGTCTAACAACTGCATTATTCTGGATTCTTAGAATACAGGACATTGCATCAGGTATTTGCCTCAGCAAACACTTTGCAATTGCAATACTGTTTTATGAGTAACTTAACTGAGATGGAATTTAAATATTTGGGATTTTCCCAAATTGGAAGATTTGGGAAAATTACTTCAAGCAACAGGCAAAATGGAGCATCACTAAGGATAAAGGAAAATATTGCCTTTGCCTTGCTTCTGGTTCGGCAGAGGTTGCAGCTGTGGGCTCAACTCCAGACCAGAAACACCACAGCACCTCGAAGTATTTCATTGTGAATATTTGCATCAGCAGGGTTTGATCAGTTTATTAATACATATGAAACTTGGATGTGACTCAAGATATTGTCTATATGGTGATAACAATATATGTCTATATGGTCCAAAATTATTTATTTTGCCTAAAACATTCTTCTGCACTCCTCTTAGATACATCTTTTAGTTGTCTTTTCCTATAATTTTGGGGTATAATGTATTTAAAATAAAGGTCATCCATTTTAGTAAAGTCTAATATCAAACAAATTTGCCAAGCACCCTCCATTCTAAAGCTTATTTACCAATTATCTGTATAAAATAACTACACGTTTAGTAACCTGTTTCAGTTTTCTTTTAGCCAATTCAGATATTCACTGCCAGTGAAGCTACTTAAAACCACAGAATCCTTATGGGGCTTATTCATCACTGAAGTCTTATTTTTTGAAGTAAATTAATGATTTGCTATTCCTGGAGACTTTACTGTGCTTATCACTGTATTAACTTGCATCAAAAAAATCTCACTAAGCCATTTTTCAAACCTTGACAAAAATAGCCTAGAGACATTTTGGTGAATGAAGGTCTTGAGGGAGAAAAAAGCAGGTATATTTTGAATAATGGAAATGTACTCAGTTAGCATCAGGTATATCTGTCAGAGGTTATTTCTAGCATCCAAGATCAGCCTTCCTTTCTATGTACAGTATGGCAGAATATAGTAAAAGATGATAATGGAAAGATTTGGATAAAGGAAACCCATGTTTAGCTGTTAAGACTTTGGCTTGACTGTGACTATTGTTTAGGTGCCAATTGGCACTGGTATTGTGCAGTTGACACTTGGAGATCGATTCAAGAAATCCTTGTAACAAATGCCTGCAACAGACAAGAGAGTAAGAGAGATCTCAGAGACAGATCTCTGACAGAGGAAAGAGTGGAGATGAGAGAAAAGATTTGTAAATGGACAGGTATTTCATTAATGAAATCGGCATCTGGAAAAATGAAAAAATGTAAGACAGTGTTGAAAAATTTTTACCAAAAGAAAAAAAGGAAGAAAAAAGGGGATTTTGTTTTGTTTTCTTTTGGTTTTCTTCCCCACAGGAGAGGAATAGTATATTTTCTCTTTTCTTCCATGAGGTAGTAGCTAAAAGCTGCACTAAAACTAGTAACATTGGAGATGTCTTTCCAATGGCTGTTAATTTTGTCATAGATGTTAACAGAAGAATAACAATTGACCTGGAAGAACAGGTGGTCTGAAGACAATTTATTTAATTGGAAGATTCCCAGGAAAAAGATCTTTGATCAACAGTCATAAAATCATAGAATTATTAGGACTGGAAAAGACTTCCAAGATCATCAAGTCAGATCTTCAACCAAATATCACCATGTCCACTAAACCAACTAAATTTTGATTTCATGCTCTTTTCATCTGTTAGCACCCTACTTGGATGGTCAAATAGAGGGACACAAACTCCATGTAACAAACCTCTCACTACATATGTGTTTGGTCAGGTGCAGCACAACAGTTGGTTAGTACAACAAGGCTGGTTTCTGGGATTTACTAAAATAGTTACTGGGCTACCACATGTCAAAGGGTGAAATAAGCAGCAGCTCATACAAACTAGGAATGACATGCAAATTTCAAAATATATGGACAGTTATAAAGTTGCAAGATTGGTAAAAAAAGTAGAAAAAGAAATTAATTATTTCTTGGGCTTTGCCAATCAGGCTTATGCAGAGATTTTGATTTTCCAAGCACTAACTGAAAAACATCAAAGAAAAAGTCAGAGAATCTAAATAAGTAGGAAATAGGAAGAAATAAGTGGGGGAAGAGTGCTTCTGACAACTCTTGAATCTTTTTCAAAGAAGTTTAAATAAGCATGAAAAATTATGAGTTAAAGTTATAACATAATACAAAAGAGAACAAACAGGTCCTCTCTCACACATTCTTGTGACTGGACTATAGGAATGGTGCCAAATTTGCAGCTTAGTTACCCCCAAAAATCTTTTTATGGTGAGATTTATTTCCTATTTCCCAGTTTACTTGTATTGCATTTTGGGAAGAAGAGTAAGGTCTAGGGAACTTGGCAAATTTGGAAATGACAGTGCTCTATGTAAGAATAATCGCGGTTTGTTATGCAGTTTGCAATAAATTTTCAGGTGGCTCTTGTTTCAATAAAGCAGTTTGGATTTATTGTAAAAATAACTGAAGAGACCAAATCCATCTTTTCCATCAAATAAAGTCAAATACATTCATAAATTAAGACTGAAAAATAATAATCATGTATTCTGAGAGTCTAACTGGAAACTGAAAAATTAAATTACTTAACTCATGTGTCTCTTACAGTTTATAGCATTTAATGTTTCCCTTCTAAATTAATTAGTGATATTTGGAATAGAATACAATTAGAAATACAACCTAAAGTGCAAAGAAAAGCCCATATTATTGCTCTACAATTCAGACTTATCACTATAATCCCTTGTGTGTGACTTTCACCCTTGTGGCTTAATAAATAATTTCTTTGTCATTTCATATACCTGACCTGATTAACAAAGGATTGATTATTTCCTAAAACAGTTTTGTAATTAATACCAAAGTCACACTCCATCCCCCTTGTTGATCCTTCCCTCAACATGTTTCTGATAAAATATAATTGTGTTAATTCTCTCTGGATTGATTAGATATAATGTTCAAAGGGAAATCTACTTTATTGCTGACCTAACATACCTTTGTTAATAAGAATTTTTTTTAATACTGCACTTCAAAGATGAAAGTTTCTTAATTAACAGCAGAAGCTTTACTGAACCAAGTCTATTACTATCACAACACCATTTCCTGAGGCTCTATTATTTTCTTTATTAACAAAATCCATTGGAGATATAGGCTTGAAAATAATATTTAGACACAATGAAAAATGCACTTCTCTGAACATTGCTAATAATATTAAAAAAAATTTAAGAACTAAAGTTTTTATGTAAAGGAGAACATCTAAAATGTGTGCTTGGAGTGAAGTTAACTTTACTTCCATTTGGAGGATTTAAATGGCACTCAAGTGGTTCACACACCTTCAAATCTACAGGAGGCAAATTTCACCCTTAATCAAGGCAGTTTTTACTATATTTGAAAAAGTGATATTTTTAAACTCTGAAATTTCTCTCAATATTTATAGTTAGTTGATGATATGCTGTTTTTAAAGTTACATTTATGGTAGCTAAGGCCAGGAAAGACATTTGCCAGGAAAAAAATCTACACTGTCACCATTCCAACAATTAACAGTCAAATAAAGGATTTCATTCAGTGTGCCATAATAGCATATATCATTCACTTATGTGGAAAGCCTGTCCAGAGGGGCTTCAAATTACTTTTATTCATCCATATTAGTATTTATTTAGCCATTTGTGGTATCTGAAGACCACACAACTATATATGGGCTATCTTTACCTTCTTCTTTTTTACTACTGTCACTGTTCAATATTAAAGAAAAGGAATAAAAAAGAAATTAAGAAATTGTGGGTTTTGTGTCTGCCTGTTGCCAGAGGAATATCAGACTATGATTTCTCAGCAAAATTAAAAAATCTAATAGTGGTTCTTCCAATGGGAAAAAACCCAAATAAAATAATTTCTAAATAGAGATGCAAAATATAAATTTTCTCTGAAATACACTACTCACACATTGAAACCTGTGGATTTGAGGAAGTGCAGTCCTGTACCTGTTATTCAGCAGGCAATACTGGCAGTCTTACACTTTCATGGTAAGATAATTTAATGTGTTATCATCAGCATGTCCTGACACTTAAGCCACGTTACATTTGAAGACTGACTTTGACCTCTAAAACTCTTAGAATTTATGCAAATTATTATCTCCTGGTTTATTTCCTCCCAAATTTGCCCTGTACCAGGACAAAATGCAAATATGAGGGGGAGAGAAAACTAAAATTCCCAAGCATTAAGGAGTTAAGGTTTTAGGAATTTTATTCTGTTATTATTGAAAGAGTTTCCAACAGTTTTTTAATTTTTTTTTCCAGGAACATAAAGAAGATAAAGAAGAGAGAGCTGATTTAAAATGGATTTTTATTAGTTAAAAAAACACTGATGAACTTGCCTGAGAGAACATGAGAGTCTCTTTATTGCTATGCATTTCTATAAAATCCTATCTTTTTTAACATCTATTTTGCTTGGAGAGTATTAAAAATCAAGGAAAGATGAAAGAAAATATTCACTGAAAAGAGCTGTACTCCTCTGGTTATCTCATTGATTATATATACATTTTATAATGTATATTTGTAATGTATAATTATATGTTGGATATTCACAAAAAAATCAAAAGAAAACTTGGAAGAACATGGCAGTTTCACTGAAATCAATCAGACAAATAAGAAAAAATCAGATATAGAGTTATTTTTTTCAAAGGGAAAATCTTTTGACAGTGTTAAAGATGTTTGCATTATTCATATGCAGTTTGGTCACAGTATTTGCTTTCTACCTCTCAAATATACGTTACAGGAAATCACTTGCTTTTGGTTTGCCTACTTCTTCCATTATTTTGGGTTTCAGCTACCTACATATGACATGTACATTTCACAATGCCCAAAATATGCAGGGGAAAGAGTTTGACTAGAGGGCAGCTCACCAGAAAAAGAACAGGAGAATAAGTTTACTAATTACAATAGTATTCATACAGACACATAAAAAAAGCAACTTCAATCCAAGATTTTTGTAGTTAAATGAAATGAAACAATTTTCAGCTCCAGTCAACTGTCTTAAACTGCACTGGTCTGGAATATCCATTTGTGAGCACTGTGTTCCAAGGAAACTCTAAAGCATTTCAATAGGATCTAGAAGAGCAAAAAAATCATAGGAATAAAAACCTTGACTTAGAAGGAAAGTCTCCAAAAGACAGTGTGGTTGAGTCCTATGAAGATAAGCTAATGATCTTCAAATATTTTAAAACCTACATAGGGAAAGAGAGTACAAAATTTTTCATGTACCTGTTGGGGAGAAAATAGTTGTGGTGGGGTTATACTGCAGTGGAGATCTAGGTCAGATATTAGGAAGAAATCTTTATAATGATAGAATAATTAAGCAATGGAATATCCAAGGATGACAGTGGAATTCCTGTCACTTGAGTTTTCAAAAGAAGGACAGAAATGTATCAGCTGATGTCAATATGATTCTACCCTGTGGCCATGGAGAGATAAAATGTTTATTGGAGTTCCCATCTACATGTATCTAAACTCTACCAATCTAGGACACTGCCTTTGCCACTTTATAGGCAACAAGTTTTGTGAAGATGTTCATGAATAAAATCAAACCCAGGACGTGAACCTACTCCTGTTGCTGATGTATTTTTGAGAGAAAACTAGATAATAATGTCTCCTTGTCTGGATCTCTTAAGGCAGTAGAAAGGTAAGGACACTGTAGACAGTAGCAGTACTGTTATTTTCTTAGGTTTCTGGAAAGACAGAAAATCAGAATGTATACTTTTCTTGTCTTGAAGCCATTAATCTGCCAGTGTCTGTACAGAAAGATGATCTACTCTTAAATGTGATAAGATATCACAATGAAAATTCTTTTATAGAAACAACAGGATACTGCAGTGGTAAGTGCAGCACAGCAGATCTGTGCAATGCATTTGTTGAACTCTGGAAAGAAAATCTGGTGGTCTTGTTAGAAAAGAGAAGGTCACCAAGAAGAGACGCTCTACAGAAAGGCTGAACATTAATGTTACTCCTTGTTAATTTTGTAATTTGCAGGTTTTGCTTAAAAAATTGATATTCAGGCTTTTGACCAAGGACAATACAGTAAATTAATGAAGATACATGTTTTGGAAAATTATATTTAAAAGATTTTAATAAGAAAGATTGCTGCTGACAAGTCAACAACTGTAGAAGATGTAGAATGCTATTTGCTTGCTGTGAATCCTAGCTCATCATGGGGGAAATATTATATCTATAATCTAGATATTAAATATGTTTTCAAGTCCAAAACACAGAATTTTAAAACTGAAAAATCACACTTTATAAAGTTAACTGACTACACCTCCAATGACTACAATGGGAACTTAGAAACCTACCTACTCTACTTCAAGAACATAAACATAGGTTAAATTATTTCCACATTTTGTATATTAATTATTTTTGACCTCTCAATGGCTGAGAACAATTTACTTGAAAGTTCTCAATTTTTTTATGTGTTTGCCCTGTAAAGGTCAAACCCATTGACCCTCTGGGCACATTGCAAACCCCTTGATGAGGCTTTTGCCTTAGGGGAGAAGCAGGGCATTGGGCAAGGACTGCATTGTATTGTTCAGCTGAATCTCTTTCAATTCAGTTTCACATCAGTCATCCATTACTCATTCTTCTTAATAATTTACATGGGCAACCAGAGAGACTGTGATGGGCATAATTTAAAAAAAAAAAATTAAGGGATCTAAAGTAAGAAGTATATGAATGAGGATGTCACACTTAAAATGATCTATTGAGGATGATGTGTATCATAATGAGAAAATCAGATGCAGTGTTCTTATATTGTTAAAGCAAAAAGGATGTTTCCCTGGTGATGTTGAGTAATCTGAGGCTTTAGAGTGTTGAACTTAACGTGAGGTTTTTCTTTATCCACATTTAGCTTGAATAAGAGAAAATATGGTGAGTCAACAGCTTCTCCTCTATTAACAGATATAGTAGCTGTCCTGTCAAAAGGATTATCACAGGGATTGTCACAAAAATTACTTAAAATTGTGCCAGTTGAAGCACTGATGAATAAATTATATGGAAAAAATATGTACCAGCGAATCATGATAAATATTTCCTTTCACAGGAAATATTGCTCAATCACAACTCAAGAGTATTGTGAACATCTAAACATGATTAACATCCTGTGCCCTCAGCAGCCCTGCTGAAATGCAGCATAAATGTAATTGTTTTCAAGTTCAACAAATAATTATTTTAAGTTGAAAAACTTAGAATAAGAGAATTTTATAACAGAAAGAATAAAGAGGGAGAACCAAAGGAATGAAAAAGTACAAAGCAAGGATATTAAATACATTTAATATTATATATATTAATTAATATATATATTAATATATATTAATTAATATATATAATAATTAATATAAAGAAAATATTCATGCAGTCGTAGAATCATTAAGATTGGAAAAGACCTGTAAGATATCATGTCCACCCCTTGACCTAATACCCTCATGCCCACGAACCATGTACCAAATATACCCTAATACCCAACTTAAATCTCCCCTGATAGAATTTCAAGCCATTTCCCCTTGTCCTATCCCTAGTTGCCTGGGAGAAGATGGTTACCCCCAGCTTGCCACTGCCTCAGTCAGTTTTGCACAACCTTTATTTCAGCTCATACATGTAATATTATTCATTAATTTTATAAGCAAATCCATTTTCAATAAACATATTATTTCTTTAATAATTATTTATTTTAATTGTTTTTGGTGTATGCCAGCTAATATCAAAGCATGATATTAGTTCAAGCTACTTCAGTGCAACTCTTGGCTGTCATTGCTGTCATACTGCTGCTTGTCCTATGGGCTCCATTGTTTTTCATCTAGTTTTTCACTTTTGTTTTTTTAGGTATTTCATTTTCTGGTTTACCCCAATGGTTTGAGTTTTTTCCATTCATCTATGTATGAGATGAGAAACAAAGCAAGACAGAAAAAGCAGTGTATAAAAGTTGCCAAGTTCTGAAAGAAGTACTAAAGTATAAAGAGATAGAGGTAGGTATAGAGAAAAATGCACTTACTTGTATATATGGTAATTGTAGAGGAAGGGCTTATTCAGAGGAGTATTCCTTAAACTAATCTCAGCATCATACTGTAGATATGGATATGCACATACAATGCAAATATCATAAAAATATTACATTGATATCTCAACAGTAAGGGAAAATTTGATCTCTTCCAATTACTAGTCTATCTTCTGGAAACAATAATTTCCAGCATGCACAGGCAATAAGGGAATTCAAGCATTATGCCATATTGCACTAGATAGGAGGGCAATGTCCATTGCCCAGTGTATTTTCTCCTTAATTATTATGACTGCTCATTAGAACTAACTCATATAATTCTGTAATGATGTTAAAGTGAGGAAGGGGAGTTAGCACACATAAAAAGCCTCAGTTTTTTACAGATTTCACATACAGGTATATATAGTCATAATTTAAAAATTTATTTCAGGTTCTATTTTTGGGTTTAGTGGTATTCAAATATTTTATAGATTTATGATTTACAGATAATGAAATAGTCAGAAGAAAAACACCTTAGAAGAATCCCTTAGGGTAACCACTACCTTCATTTGACACAGTCCTTTTTACAAAAATCCCTATGTCCATCAAGCATGTACTGTTTTATTCCAGCTTCAATCCCAGCTGCTTTGTGTCAAGCAAGATACTATGGAGTGAATCTACACCTACAGCTTCCTGAAAAATAAAATGTTATGTTCTGTATGCTATGGGTAAAAACCACATCCTTCTGAGACAACCACAGGGCTGCTAGGTGTGACTCCTCATGGCTATGAGTGCTCTAAAAAGGGGGAAATTTTGTACTGCAGTGCAGGAGTGTAAAGGAATGTATACATGCTTTATACCATATTTTGGCATCATATGACCAGAAGAGGCTCAAATGCAATAGAATTCCAAAATACGCTAGCAATTTTCACAGTTGCTTTTCTAAATAATTGCACAGACAGGGTAACTGGAGTGAAGAAGGACTGGAATACCTGCACCATTGACACTAGATGCCAGAGCAATATCTTGGAAAACCCTTGAAACTGGGCAATTTTACATGGTACAAGTGGGGTATGAAGTAGTCACAACAGGTGAGGTAATGTCTAGAACACAATTCTGCCATTTCTGGGCTGGGCACCTAACTTTCTCAGATGCTCTATGATGCAACACATATGCATCACATAATAAGCCTTTTAAACTTATGCATCAGGCTGGGGATTGTAAAAACTATTTTCTCTCCCAATATGAAGTTGCAATAGCCCTGTAGGCAAAAGGCAGGCATTTTGGAGTATCTAGAATAATTTCACAATAAACAAGAATGCTGAAAGAGGATTTCTGTGTCAAATTTAGGCACCTTTGCCATTAGATAGTCTTAGAAAGGGAGTGGACTGGATTATTTCTCTTTGTGTTGTGTCCTCCAAGGTTCTATAATGAGCCCAGTATTGTATAACTTATTCATCAGTGCCTTGGATGAAGGGCAGATGCCTCTGCAGCAAGTTCACTGCTGACAGAAAGGTGGGAGGAGTGGCCAACACCCCAGAGGGCTGTGCAGCCCTTCAGAAGATCCTTGACACATGGGAGAGACGGGCAGAGAGGAACTTTTGAAATCCAACAAGGACAAATGCAGGGTGCTGCACCTGGGAAAGAATAAACTCACAGAGCAGCACAGGCTGGGGGCTGACCTGTTGGAAAGCAGCTCTGCTCCACCCAGAGGAGAACCCTGGTGGATGACAAGCTAATGTGCTTGAGAAGAGACATTATTATGCTATGACAGGATACTGGATGAAAAATATATTTCATATATTTCTATGTGAGAAATAAGCATCGAGTAAAGTAAACAAATGCTTAATGCATTATCAGTTAATAATAAGTTCAGTGTGAAAGTTCACAGAATGTAGCAATTTCACTAACAAACAAAAACTAAGGAATAACCAGAGATTGAGCATTTAAAACTTTTTGTATTTATGTAATAGATAACCTGATGTAAGTTCTCACTGCTACAAAAAAAAAAAAAAAAAAAAAAAAAAAAAAAGAGTGACTAGATGAGAGCTACTGGTTTGTGGCATAAATAAATGACTTGCTGTGGGCTGTTGTGCTGTAGGCTCTGCATGTACACAGCCTGTCATGAAACCCTTTCAGGGGTTTTTGGCTCATTTCCTGTACTAAGTTTTCAAAATTTCCCCACTATATTGGCATTTTCTGGAACTTCCTTGTTCATTTTTCATTTCAGCTTTGATCTCATACTTTTTTATTTTTTTCCTTTAGTAGTCTCATTTTCCTTTGTTCTCATTTTTAGTTTTTTAAGGATTATTTAAATTATAGCTGTTTTTTCCCCTGAATCTGCTTCATGCCAAAACTTTGAATCCTATACTTTGGATGACTGTGTTTGATCAGACTTTTTACTGTGGTGGAAGTCAACTATGATGGAGGTCAACCAGTGGAACAGAAATCTTGTGGTTTCTCTGTCCTTTGAGACAGACAAAAAACAATTGGCCTTGAGTATCTTGCTCTATATGACTCTCCTTTATTAGGGGATTGGTCCATGGGTATACTGAAGTGCTTTCCAACTCTTTGATCTTATGCTCAGCTCTTACCCTGTGCTGACCCAGATTAATTTCTGGAGCAAGTTCAAATGTGTAAGAAGGTTTTATTGCAACTTTCAAAATTCATAAAAGGCTCCAGAAACTGAGAAATGCAACACAAGGTGAAAGCACTCCAGAATCTAGGCTCTTATGCTGGGACTGAAACTGCACTAAGAAGTATTCATGTGTCTTTCCTTTCCAGAAACAAATCATACTGACACAACCTTCTATGTAATTATTTCCTAAAATATTATTTATCATTCAGATTCTGCTGAAATTCTGGTAGCAGTTTTCAGGAAATATGCCATACTTCACATTTTTTGCACTACATAAAATAGATAATTAGTTCATATGTGCTTATTAATGTATTGGAGACAGAATAGCAACAAATCCAGAACTAAATTATTGTTAACAGAGTCTTGATATATTGCTTCAGAAAATATTAATTTGTTATGCCTGTTATGCGACATGCCAGTATCTCAAAGGTTTCTCCATAATTATTAGGGAGACTAAAGTCACACATAATCCAAATCTTACCTGTCTCCCTTATCTAATCATATGGTATTTCTTTCTCCTGCCTTTCCTGTCATGTTGGTCTCTTGCAGTCCCCTGCTATTAGGCCTACAGCACTATCTATGAGCTCAATTCAATTGATTCTCTGGCATTACAGTTCTTTTATGTGTCTTTTATTTCTCAACAGATGAGGGAAAATCTTCTGTTTTAGATCTTTTCTTTCAAATCTCCTATAATCATGTATTCAACATAAAAGCTTTTTTTTCCAGGGATAAAATAAAAAGAAAAAAGAAAAAGAAAAAAAAAAGCCCACACCAAGTCTCTCACTGCACTGTGATTTCTGTGCATTTTTATACACATTTCTGATTGCAAGTAACTAACCATTCATCATTAGAACAGGTTTACATCAACAAAGAAACCTTAACCTGTTTCACATCAGGTGTTTTGTTAGCCTGATTCCATAAGTTTATGCAATATCCTAATGGGGTATGTATGTGCCTATGTTTGCTTGTCTGTGTGTCTGCATGTTTGCATGACTGTCTGCCAATTCCTTAAATCGCAATAACCTGATTTCAAAGTGAGTTCAACAACTATAAAGACACATTAAAAAAATACTAATTTCCTTTAAATTTCATGGAGCTATGAAGAAGTAGAGAGATCCCTTTCTAATGCTTTTACTTAGAGGTGGATAAGCTCAACCTAATAATCAATCTACAAAGGAGAAACACTCACTAGGGCAGCATAACTTCTGCTATCCATTATTTATTATTATTTATTATTTCTGTGGATTATCATACTTTGCTTCTTTTTTTACTAAATTTCACTCATCTTCCTCCTTCCCTTAATTTCCATGTGTTTGTTTAATTACTAAAAATAGATTGAGAACAAATGTAAAGGTTGTTGAAAGGCAAATGTTAAACACATTCTCCTCAGAATTTTTAAGGGAAAAAACAACAGAAAAAAATATAAAATCCTTTTTTTATTGCCTCTTATTCTACCATCACTAGACTGTTTTGCAGGTTTTTCCATCAAAGATACAGCCAGGTCTTTCTGACATTGTCAGCTATTGAGCTGAATACAGGCAGTGTACTGAGGTTTGCTGAGGGAGGCTATAGCACAGTACTGCCAATCATTCAATTATATCAGTTCTATGCTTTAGATACTGACAGAAAGCAATAATCTAAACTGAGATGATGTATAAGATAATATAATTTTAGTTGAATTAGAATTGTGGTACTTGATCTTCTAACATACGTGATGTACAGACAAAAAAGACATTATATATTCTGTGGGTTGTCTCCTATATCCTTTTGGCAGATTCTGTGTTTTCTACTATCCTACTATATGCCAAGCTAGCACACTTTGTGTGGCACACAGCTGTGGTTTCTCCCTTGAAGAAGTAAGAAGCTCCCTCTTCATGCTTCACTGGCTCCTCAGACCTTCTGCAAAATCCTTCAAAGACATGTGAAATAGCACTGTGTGTATGGAGAGCTGACACAGTGCTCAATGTGGCAGTTTGCTTCTGGCAGCAACATAGTGAGATTCTCAAAGAGCTGTCTGTATTCAGATACCCCATTCCTCACTTATTTCCTCCACCTCTTGCTAAAATGCACTGAGTGGGATGAGTGCCTCAGGTCAGCTTTGCATCTGGGGCTTCTTCCTACCATGCATGGTCTGTTCAGTCTTGGAACCCTTCCAGGGAATTCATTCACAAGGGGTGCAAATGTCAGCCTATGTCAGCCTAAGGCTACAAGAAGGAATTTAAATCTACAGATCAAAAAGATAGAGACACAGGAAGGAGAGGGTGCCTAGTTTAGGTGTGTTCATCTCTAAGATTATTCATAAAGCATCCCAAAAATTGACTTCAGGTTTTGCATTGCCACTTTCCCTCCCTTCCTCTGCATGTTAGTTTACCACACCAACCAGCTAAGGCAAGGACTTGATCTGTTTGGTAGCTAAGAACTTTGGCAAACCTTATCATTCTTGTATCCAACATCTTCAAGAGAAACTGCTTACCTGTGATCATGTAAAAATGAAGCCATTCATCTCTTGAAAGGTATTAGATGCTAAATTATAAAATATCTCTAGAAAACAGAGCTTATGTGTCTCCTGTGGATCCTTTTTCTGTTCCTATGAGAAAAGTAATCAATGAACAACCTGAACCTGATATTGTTCTGCCAAATCTGAAAATATCCAGAAAGCTTAGAAGTACTTACAAGTTAGTTATTAACAGTAATATTATACAGTACTGTCATTATGTTCCATGTAGTAGAATATATTTTAGACAAATTATGCCTTGAAATGCTTTTTGAAGTCATACTGTAGATCTTAGAGACCAAAATTATAGCAACTGGAAAAAAAGTAGAGCAGAAGAACAAGAGATAACCAGTGAAGAAATATTTTGAGGCGTGGTTTGTAAATGTATTGAGAGGAAGAATGTGATAAAAAGAACATTTGAGACAGCAAATTGTAGTGACAAAATTTTAGAAAGAAACTACAGGCAGGTGTTACATAAATGAAAAGGAAGACACTGGGGAGGCTGCTGAAGTACTTGCTGTGATATAAATAAAAAGCTAGAATGATCCCTACTAGGCTTACTCTTTCAACTATGCTGGAAATATGCAAACAATTTTGTTGGAAACATATCCGCCACCTAAATCGTTAATATTTTAAATATTCCCTCAAGTTGCAACAGTTTTCTGCACTTTGCTTTTAGCAATACATACTTGCGGAAAGCTTTCCTTACAAAGAGAAGAAACATGAAATCTATGGAAATCCAAATTTTTCCTAGGCATTTTTTATTTAGCTACCTGATAATGCAATAAAAAACTAGCTCTATATGTTGTAAAATTTATGAAGACTGTGATAAGAGTAATCTCATCTAAATCTGACATTTACAATGGAGAACTTGACTTCCAAGCTAACCATCCAGGAGTCCTTCTTTAGTCTCTCTAGAGAAATGAAAACTTTGCAGCATGGTTCATCTCTCTCTGCTCATCTACATCAGGTTAGATAAATGGTGCCCTGCAGTGGTTATTTTTCCCTCTACAAAGGACTAAGGACATTTCATTTCAGCACCTACACTGAAAACCTCTGCAGGTAAATGAGGTGAAACTTCTCCCGAGCACCATGGACTCCACAAACCATGAGATGACTTCTTTCACTCATTATCTACATCCTGATATAGCCAAAATTCTACCTGTGCTGTCTCATATTAGACCCATCTTTGGGCAGGATTCAGTTCCTAATGCATCATATCATTAAGAAATAAAAAGTCTTGGATGAGTTTTAATACTGAATTTTAAAAAATTTTCAAGGAAAAATCATCCTGTGGCATGATCCCTCATGAGACATCAGGTCCAGCCAGCAGGATTTTAGAAAAGGCAGGTCCTGCCTGACCAAGCTCATCTTTTATGAGCAGATGACCCATCTAGTGGCTGAGGGAAAGGCTGTGGATGTTGTCTACCTGGACTTTAGCAAAGCCTTTGATACTGTTTTTCATAGCATTCTCCTGGGAAAGATGGCTGTCACAGCTTGGACAGATGAAGTCCTCTCCGGGTTAAAATGTGGCAGAGAGAGTGGTGGTGAATGGTGCCACATCCAACTGGGGATCAGTGCTGAGCCCAATCCTTTTTAGTGTATTTACTGATGATCAGGATGAGAGGATCAAGTGTTCCCTCAGTCAGTTTGCCAACGACACCAGCTGGTGGGAATGTTGGTCTGCTGGAGGTCAGGAAGGCTCTGCAGACAGATCCACCAGCCAAGGTCAGCTCTATGAGGACAAGCGCCAGGTCCTGCCCTTGGGTCACAACAGTGCTGCACTTTGAGAAAGAGTGGCTGCAAAGCTGTCTAGGGGAAAAGAAACTTGGGAATGCTGGTGAGCAGCAGCTGCACCAGCAGAGTGAGCCAGTAGAGTGTCCAGGTGGCCAAGAAGGCCAGTGCCATCCTGGTGTGTATCAGCAATAGTGTGGCCAACAGGACCAGCGCAGTGACCATCCCCCTGTACTGGGCACTGGTGAGGACACACCTCAAATCCTGTGTCCAGTTCTGGGCCCCTCAATCCAAGAAAGACTCTGAGGGGCTGGAGTGTGCCCAGAGAAGGGCAACAGAGCTGAGGAAAGGTCTGGAGCTCAAGCCTGATGAAGAGCAGCTGAGGAGCTGGGGGTGGTACAGTCAGCATCCCTGGCGGTATGCAAGGAGCCATTGGACATGGCACTTAGTGCCATGGTCTAGATGACATGGTGTTGTTCAGTCAAAGGTGGGACTTGATGTTCTCAGAGGTCTTTTCCAATTTAATTGATTCTGTGATTCTGTGGGAAAAAATCTCACACACAGGCAGAACACATTGACTACAAACCCGAGTTTTTAATTTCAACCCAAACTGTTTTCCTATCACAATCCAGTATCTGATCATTGCTGAACTTAACTTGACATTTGCCTAATTTTCTACCAGTCACAACTCTGGAGATGACAGTGGGGTATATGAGAAAAGACGCATTAGCAGAACTTATAGTCAGGATAAACCCCTGTGACAGACATTTTCGTTTTGGTCTGAGTCCAATTGCCTTGATATTTTGCCTTGACTTTTTCAGGTTCAGTTGACAATTAATAACATGGGTGTAGAGTTTTCTAAGATGTTTTCAATGATTTAAATTGCATTCATTTTCTTAGTTTTCCACAGTGACTATAAATTGAATAATCTTGGTACAATCTCCATTTTTTAAAGATTGGATACATTTGATCCTGAGACTGGTTGGTTATATGATGTGATCATTGTCTTGTATTTATTAGATATGTGTGGGAAAAGGGGCACTGACCTTCAGAAGCTCCATCTGAAACGATTTAATCAAACTTTAATACAATGATTTCTGGCAAAAGAGATTAATCCTTTCAGATATGGACTGTTATACTCTCTATTTGCATACAAAAATGTGCCTTGGATGTTGGTCAAGTTGCCTATAAATATGCAATGAGTAATGATAAAGCTAGACAATGTAGCATCCATGAACCTCAGACCCAATTTTGTATCAGTCTTCACATCTTCTTATCATTACACTGTTAAGCTTTGTGGTATATTTTACAGGAATATTTTAAAGATAAAAACCTACAGATGTATTTTTTAATTAGATTCTACCACTGTCTCTGCTCCATGAACCCACCTGTACTGACTTTAATTTTATGGTGATTATCTCTAGGACATTTCTTGAAACAAAAAGAAAGAAGAAATCCCCCTAGCTTGAAGGTGATTGTCTTCTTCATCTGAAACAAACTAATTTTATTAGTATGCTGCCAGAAAAAGAAAAAATATATATACTTTCTGTTAGACTGGAATAAAATTTAAGATATACATACAAATATGTCTTGTTTTATATATGATCATCCAATTGTACTTCATAATAACATTGAGATATTATTCATGTGGAAGTTGTTTAATAAAATGCAGCAAGGCCACATAATGCAAAATAGTCATCAAAAGTGTTGCTGTGCATATTAAGAGCATTTATTGATCATTAAATGCATATGATGACCCAGGTGAGAGTTCTGTTCTGCCGTGTTTCACGCCCCAGACAGAGTGACTTGGGATGGTCTGTGCTTTTTTCTCTTTAACAGAGGGTTACCCAGATAAGCTGTGGCTGCCCCATCCCTGGAAGTGTCCAAAGCCAGGCTGAGTGGGGCTCTGAACAAGCTAGTCTAGTGGAAGGTGTCTCTGCCTTTGGTTGGGGGCTGGAACTAGATGAACTTTAGGGTTTCTTCTGATCCCAACTTCTCTATGATTCTATGAAGTCATCAGTGGGTTTATTTCAGTGAATTTTTTCATTCATGTTAATAATTCACTCAGTCCATAACTAAACTGAGCAAATATTCTTGAGGATGAAATAATAAGTTCCTGCTTAGCATGTGAAAAGCCCAAAACTGACTGCCATCCATGAGGACATGAAGAAGACTTCATTCTGGATCATCTTGAATATATTTTGCCTGCAATATTCCTCATAACCTATAAACATCAAATAGGGCATACAGAGGGGATTTAAATGGTGTTCTAATATTTTTCAATTGTCAATTCAGCATCTACTGCAGAGAAAATAATGTCATGCATTGACACAGCCACCACTAGATTCTCAGTTTGACTTTTCATAGAGAACTTTATGGATTTTGTGATTTAAATTTCCTTTGACATTTTTTATTACCCAGTTTTGAAAAAATGTCAAAAGGTAAGAAGAGAACAATGAGTAGTATCAGAAAAATGGAGAATGTCATGAAAGTGGCAGCCTTTTGGCTTAAAAGGAAAAAAAAAAAAAACCTCTGCCATTTTTATATAAAAGAATAATAGAATGGTGGACGTTAAATGTTACTTATGGGAAAATAAGCAAGGTAACAAAAATGTTAGGGAGGCTGAAAAACTGAGCAACTCTTAATGGTTTCCCTTGCAAAGCAAATTCTTTTCTCAATGCACTAAATGACACATACATCCCCTGTGATCATGTAAAAAATGTCAATGTGACAGTTAATTGATAATGGCCTTACTGCTTCTCAGAGGAAAAAACAGTCACTGTAATACCTCATAATGAAATGCATGAGGCAGCCTAAATGTACTGATTGCTACCAGCTTCCCCTACAACTGATTATATTTGTGAGATTGTTAGAATATGGCTTATAATGAGAAATCAACTCAACCTTGACAACAGAAAGATGTTGGGTTGTCTTTAGTTAACCTCTGAATGTTATGAATTATTGCATAGAGAGATATTCAATTGTAATGCATGCAGATCAAAACCCTGCCTCTATTATTTTGTCAGTTGTTTACAGAACATCAAGTTCATACCTATCAGGGTTTTTTAAACTATTGTGTGAATAATTAAATCATACAGTTTCCCCTGCACATCCATGCAGGAGTGAGTAATATCACTATGGCTTCCTAACATTTGCTCTATAATCCATATTATTTCCAAAGATATTTTCAGTAATGTAGTTCTGCTCAGAGAGCTTCTTACAATTTTTTTTCAAGATTTTTCTATTTTTCATGGCAAGGCAATTCATTTTATAAAGTGTAACAATGTGTATCTGGTATTTTAATATACAAAGAAAAGCTTTGCTGCAGAAGTTACTTCAGCACCCAGTTTTTGAAAGGCAGCTATTTTGCCATTTGAGATTTTGTGCATTTCACGGTCTAGAAGTATGCAACTATTACAAAACTAAATGTGTTTTATGTATAGATTTCTGCTTGGAATCACTGATTTTTCACACAACAGGGACTCCTATCTCAAGGATAAAAAAATATTTCAAAAAAAGGGTTGTTTGTTCAGGGTTTTTTTAATCAAATCTTTAAATAACACCAGATCAATAGCAAAATTACCATTGTTTATTGTGTAGTATAGATTCTATATATATAGGTTGTATAGTTTACAGCTTTCATTTCTACATGACCCTTTGGGGTCAATTCAGCTGCTAGATAACATCAAAATCTGAGAGATTCTGTTGTAATATACTCTCAACCCTGCAGCGCTGTGGGAGCCTATCACTTCAGTCAGTGGTAGATGCTTCAAGAGGATAGGTAAAGCCAGGAGATTTACAGTCCTTATCTAGAAATCTGCTGATGATGCTGTTGTACCTCCACTGAATTGTTGATTTTGTTCCAGCTTAACTGCATCAATTAACAAATTTTAAGTTTTAGGAGATTACAGTGGATATACTAGGTCCGTCTCTTAAAACTGAGCAATGAAAAGAAGACAGAGAAGAGCAATTGAGAGGGGTCTTCTACTGTTACTATTTTCAAACACCTTGATAAATTCAATGTTATTGTTTTCATTGTCCTCGTGCCATTCACCAAGAGTTTTCTTGAATATTTATAATGTTAATATTATTTCTAAAAGTGGAAAGCTATAAGATGTTCCTACTTTCTGAAGATTTTGCTTGTCTGGGTGGGAGTAGAAGGACAAATTCATGACTGAGTTGTGATTGTCTTCATCCAGAAGTTACAGTGATACTTTAATAGAACATATGACAATGAGAAACAGTCTTTTTGCCACTGAATATCACACTTTCTTGTTTTGCTTTTATTACTACTGTAGTACCTTAGCACTTCATTGAACACTCATGCAAATTTATTGAATAAATAATGATCACCCAATCTGCAAGTCAGCTTGAAGTATTAAGACTGGTAAGCTTTCATACTGGGTCAAAAGTCTTTCCCCCATGAGAACAAGAAAACCCAAAGCCCAAAACCAAATTTAGTATTAAGCAAAATTGTAAAGACCTACCTGTCATGGCAATGCTAGTGGGTGCAATTGTAATATTATATTAATGAGCTTTGAGAATTAATGATTTAAGAATTCCTAGCCTCTCAGCTTTGATCCATTAGTGGGTATAGATTCAGTGAGAGTTAGCACAATTGGGCAAGGGCTGCCTAAGTGGAAAATTGATCCTGGTAAGTGCTAACTTACTTGCTTGACACCTTAATGGCTCCTGTTTTAGTGCTTTGAACTTTTGCTCTGTGATAATGTGAGTTCAAGTCCCACCTGGGATGTGGAACTTTCACTAAAGTCAGAGTGAGCAGGGGAGAATCTGTCATTCCTTTGCATTTTAATTAAAAGGATAAGTTGAAAGCAATGGAAAAAATACAATGAAATTACCATCATCATCATCTAGCTCTGGAACTGGGAAATAGATCTGTTCTGTCATTTAATAATGGAAATGGTTGACTAGGGACTTGAAACAGGCACTGACAAGTATTAACAGGTTCTACCTCCAAAGTCTGAGCTCCTTAGTCACTGTCTCCCTTTTTGGCCAGCCTGATGGAAGTAAAACAAAACAAAAAAAAAAAAAAAAAAAAAAAAGAAAGAAGAAAATCCCAACATGATTCCAATGACTTTGAGCAGAGTCTGCACTTCTAGCACTTATTAATCAGACATAATATAAATAAAATGAAATAAATGAATAGTTTCAAGAACACCTTCCAGACTAATTAAATAGTTCTCATAGAACTCTTGGGAGATGGGCAATTAAATATTTTCCCAAACAGATAATTTATAAAAGTTGGGTAGAGAGATGAGCAAGGGAAAGGCACCAGGGAGTCACAGTTAATGATAATGTGGAACTTCCTCAGGTCTTATCCTCTGCTAAGATTTGTTGAATGAGACTGAATCTAGAGAGGAAAAATTGCATTTTCCTGGGTTATTAAAAAAGTCTTTTACATGTCAGAAAATAATATCAGATTTAAACAAATTCAAACATTTATCCCTCCTTCTTTTACCCTCAGCATCCATTTCTGCCTCAGTATAACACAAAATTTTACCCTTTAATAGTGGAAAACTTTTCTGAGGTTAGTGTCACTGTGCATGTATACTTTGAGAAACTCAGCTAGGAATCACAAGATAAATTTTGTCTCTATATAAGCTTTCAGATTTGGATAGTTACAAAGATTTATGGGAATGAAAACTTTCTCCTTGAAAACCCTAATTTCAGAACAAACATACACAAAGGTTCCAAATTATTTTATAAGATCCATTTAACTTTAATTTTCAAG
Organism: Muscicapa striata striata; assembly: GCA_030060385.1. Lineage (NCBI taxonomy): Eukaryota > Metazoa > Chordata > Aves > Passeriformes > Muscicapidae > Muscicapa > Muscicapa striata. The sequence continues at coordinate 881,723 of JAREIS010000195.1, read as the reverse complement.
TTTCTAAGGAAAGCATCCACCAGAAATCACAAAGCTTCTACTTTGTTTTGCAGACTCTTTAGGTGTGGATAAGTCTTTGAGCTTTTGGATGTTTATCCAAGTTGACCTTGAGGTTTTTCCATACCTCTTAGGTTGCTACTTCACAAGAGGAATAAAATATTGACTCTCCTCTTGACTGGTATCTAGAGTTTCTATTTCTAAGATGGTCAGCATTGAATGATTACAACTTGGTAACAGAAGCACTGGTACTTACTCTTGTCATCTTCCTGGCAAGATGGCCAGGGTAAATGAAAAAAAAATTATGTGAGGTTACCTCTGGAATTTAAATATTAGTGTCAAAGCTACATCTGATATCTAAACACCAGCAAATAAAAGTCTCTGCTGCACAAAACTTGGTGTATCATCAATTCCAAAAAGACAAAGAAAACTATTTTTAACTTGAAGGCTTATCCATATTTTTAATGTCTAATTTTCTTCTGAAATAGCATCTTTCAGCAGACAGACATAACTGTTCATGGGTTGTTCTCACATCTTTTACTACACAGAGCCAAAGAGCTCAGAAACAAGCTATAATTAGATTTCTTTCATATTTTTAACCACCTTCCAGAGTTGTCCTCCTCTAGTAATCTGTTGCCAAGCTTATGATATTTGTTCAACTCTCACTGTTTTAAAAATTGGTGGACATTGTTAGCAAAAATGACAAATTAATAAGATCCCAGGGAAAGTGTCGGACAAAATACTTTTAGGAGAAAAACAAATGGAAAAAACTGTAAACCACAGTTTACAGTTTTTAAAACCCTTTCTTTATTTTAGTGGTTGATACCAAGGAAATATTAGTTCAATCATGCTACTGACAGGGTAGAAGGGCTGGAAGAGTCTCCATGAACTATCAGACTTACCTGTAGCAATTGGCTTCTTGTTCACAGTGGCTTGGCATTGCTTGGCTTTCAGCTTGTGGGAAGTCATACTAAATTCAATGAGAAATGGCTAAAAATTACATGGACCACTGCCTGAATACTAAGGCTTGCTTCCTGCTCCCAATCAAGTCCTCTTCCTAAAATTGCCATCATGACATACATAGATACCAAGGATAATGACCCAGTTTTGATAACTTAACTGTTTACCTCGTATTTATTATTAATGGGGTTTTTTGGGACTTTAGGAAGATCTCAGTCCAAGAGCTTCAGAGATCTTATTAATGAGACAACAATGCTAAATATTTAATCCACAACTGCTCAACAGAAAAAATGTGCCTTTAATTATGTGATTAAAACTAAGCTAGTACTTATAACTTTTGCTAAACTGTGCCACAATTGGATATATAACTAGCACTCAATATCCAGGTAAATACTTTCCCAAAAAACCCCTCTGGTAATGTTTACAGTGATGTTTAGTCAAAGCCAGACATCTACTTTTCATCAGGTGGTCCATATCTGAAAAGCAAACCAGGCTCCCAAACAGAGTATTTAGAGCATCCCAAAGGAGAACTGAGCCCATGGCATTATGAATCATGATTAGACACATCCTCTCAGTCTTTCTTTTCTTCCCAAAACTTTGCACAGGCCTTTGCCCTCATCTATCTGGAAAAAAAAAAAAAACCAAACCAAAAAAAACCAAAAAAACAAAAAAACCCAACCTGGATGCCCTCTGCCCTCCAATCCCAACCAATATTTTCTCCCATTATCTGGCAGAGAGGCCAAATACAGAGAAAATGAATTCTTGGTATCTGATAAATAAGTGGGATTTATTTACACAAATTTGTTTAATTCTGGTCTCCTGCTTGTCTGCTGCTCTATTTCACTCATTTCATGCAGCAGAGGGTTTTTCAATTATAAATCTGGGCAGCATGGTATATTTGAGCATTCTGCCAGCTTGATTTGTTTTTATGCCTGTAATGAATTTTAAACTCTCTCCTCAAAAGTCAGCACGTACAATCTGGAAATAGAACTTCTGGGTTTTTGGTGGAATTACAAATAACCAGATAAATGGGAAAGGACTGAAGATAACTAACTACATCAACCCTGCAGAAGCTACTGATGAATCCCAATAGACTGAGAAGAGTATAATACTTCTTGTCCTTCTGTTTATTTACTCTCTATCCTCCACAGTGTCCTCTTTCTCTTTTTTATTTTTTCAATTTTATTTATTAATGAGTCTCTGATCATTGTTTATATGCTATACTGAACACTTAGGAAGAGCTAAGCAAAAATTGGCTTAAATATTTAAAAATTTTGGGCTTGATGATTTCAATTACCAGAAACCAGAAACTACAGCATTCCTTGCTGGCAGCAAAATGGGAGAGAGCAGGAAAAGGTGTGAACAACTTTGGGCACAGGGTGCTCATGTAGGATAAAGCTACAACAAAGTTAGAGCATCAGGGCTGAGCAGTTTCTCCTGGAGAAGATCAGGACTGGATTCCCAAGGGAAATTGAGATATTTCCCATGGTCTGTTCTCTTACCTCAAGATGCACATGTTTTAGTATCATGTGTGTGCACACATATATTTTTACAGATAAGACTCTTCCCTGCACTTGTAAGGATTACTCTAGGGTACAGGGATTGTATATTTTGGAGAAAAGCTGACTCAGGAGGTACCTTATTGCTCTGTACAACTACCTGGAGGAAGGTTGTAGCCAGGAGTGAGTCAGTGTCTTCTCACATATAATGATTGATAGGTCAACAGGAAATGGCCTCAAGTTTCACCAGGGGAGGTTTAGACTGGATGTTAGGAAAAAAATCTCTTCTGAAAGGATGGTCAAGCACTGCAACATACTGCCCAGAGAAGTGGTGTAGCCATTGACCCTGGATATGTCAAAAAACCTATATGATGCTTAGGAGACGTGGCTTAGTGATGGATTTGACAGTGATGGGTTAATGATTGAACTCTATCTTAGAGGTCTTTTTCAACCTTGTGACTCTATATTTCTAAGACTTTGAGATTTATTTAAAATATATGTAGAACAATTGTCAAAGAACTGATGTTTCATTACAGTAATTATCTAATTGACAAACAGCCTCTACACAATGTTTTTGTTGTCTCTGTAAGAACAAAGTCTGCTCAAACACCAAAATTCTACTGAGGTACTATGGAGCACTTCACTAATGAGCTTCCTATGAGCTGAAGGCCAGAGGTATGAAATAGAAGCTCATTTCAGGGCAATCCCAACTATTAAATGCCCCACTGACAATCTGATGATGTCCTCTTGTTCCCTGTGCCTGACAAACAAGGATGTGTTTTTCTTGCTAGATCTGTTAAATTTATTGACAACCTTGAGCAGTAGAAAACACACTGTTGTTCTGAAAGTCAGGACATTCCCAGGACAATCATCAGTAAGTGGCTAGCAAACAGAATGGCAGAAGAAGTATGTAAGAAATCAGAGATCACCAAATGTTCAATACTTACTGGCTGGAAAGTGGATAGCTAAGAGCTTTGAGAAATCAGGTAATTAGCCCAAAATTCTCTTCTGTCAATAGAATGTACTTGCAATGACAAGTTATTTTGCTACACAATAATGCTGTCATACTTTTATATTACTCTGTCTGGTTTGTGTGGCAAGGTTTTGCTGGCTAGGGAGTTACAGGTGTTCACTTCTGTGAGAAGTTGTTAGAAGCTTCCCCCATGTGAGACAGAGAAAATGACATCCAGATCCAAAGGTGGACCCACTTCTAGCCAAGGCTGAGCCCATAGCAATGATGGTAGCACATCTGGGATAACATAGTCAATAAGAAGAAAAATTGGACAAAAACTGCAACCAGAGAGGAATGGGAATATGTGAGAGAAACAGTTCTGCAGACTTGAAGGTCAGTGCAGAAGCAGGGGAAGGAAATTCTCCAGGCATTGGAGCAGAGATTCCTCTTCAGCCTGTAGAGCACACCATGGTGAGTCAGGCTGCCCCCTTGCAGCCCAGGGAGAACCACAGTAAATCAGAGATCCACCTGCAGCCCCTGGAGGACCCCATGTCAGATCAGGGGGAGCCTGAGGGAGGCTGGACCCTGAGGGAAGACTGCACTGGAGCAGGCTCCTGATGCCCTCCTGGCCCTCTCTTCACTGGAGTGATGCTAAGGTTTGATGGCAGGACCTGTGACCCTGAAGGAGACCCATCCTGGAGCCTTTTGCTCCTGAAGAACTGCTCCCCACAAAAGGGGAGCTCCACATTGGAACAGTCAATGAAGAACTGTAGCCCATGGGAAGAATCTCATTATGGAGAAGTCTGAAGAGAATCACCTTGTGTGAGCAGGACCTTACTCTGGAGCAGGGGAATAATGTGAGAAGATCCCACCTGATGAGGAAGAACTATCAGGGACAATGTGTGATGAGCTGACCACAGCTCCCACTCCCCATCCTCCTGCACTGCTGGGGGGGGAGGACAGAGAGAAAATTGTAAATGACAGGAGGCAGAAGGGAGGGGTGGAGGGGAACTGTTTTCAGTTTTGTTTGCTTTTCTTACCTCCCCTGATTCCATTTGCAATACATGAATTTTCCATGGTCCAGTCTGTTTCACCCATGACAGTAATTGGTGAGTGGTCTTTTCCTGTCCCTGTATTGACTACAAACCTTCCAGTATATTTTTTGTTCCCTGTCCAGCTGAAGATGGGATGCATAGACCAACATTTGGTGTGCACCTGGCATTCAGCCAAGGTCAACCCACTTTGCTTGGTCAAAAGTAAATGGGCTATTTCTTCATTGTGACAGAGTAACTACAGTTAAATCTGTGCAGGTATTTGGTGGTTTCTGCACACATTCTAAAATACTGGCATCTTTGAAATCCTTTTTTTTTCCACCTAAAAAGTGGAAACATATTGGAGTTTCTGAAAATGCATATGAGTGACTGAAAGCAAATTTTACAGTTTATTGGGCTCTGAAGGCTTTATTTTATTTTCCTGAGTCAAGCCATTACTTTAGCCTTTATAGGAGTCTTCAATATAGTTCTTATGGTAGCCACACAAAGAGTTTGCTGGCTCTCTGATGGAACTAGAATGAATTTTGCTCACATTAAAATCTTCTTTACTGCCTCTGTCACCAATCCACCATTATCCTTACTTGTTGCTCCAATTAAAGAAATGGACACAGGGAAATTATGAGAGAAACCAATGTTCTGTGGAATGCTGGAGGAAGTAAAAAAGTAGGATTTTGCAAATATGATTCCCAGACTCCATGAGGGGCAGGGAGGAACCTACCTTCTTCTCTTTGGATATGACTGGCTGGACTTTGTTTTTTGGGGTTTTGGGAAAGACTGCACAGCATGGAGAATTAACAGCCTCTCATTACTCTATCATTGATGCCCTAGAGCCAACCCAGGAAAGAAAAAATTACAGAGACACATCCACCTTCGATGTGTGCTACTTTTCACAAAGAAAGGAAAGCAGCTCTCACAGTTGGAAAATCCCTGTATTGTTAAAAGACCATAGGTAGCTTAACTGATAGCACTAGATGATGCATGTTTTAGGTACAGTTACATGACTGGAATCTTACTGTTACTGAATGAGCAAATTCAGGTCAAATTCATGGTCTGAGAGAGCAGCTGTTTCAACAGACCCTTGTTTGTGTTTAGGACTTGCATTTACCTCGAGAGCAGATGAAAGGAGTGAGTTTTAAGCCGGCCAGAGGAAGAAAGAGCTTGTCAGCAAATGTGCAAATAAAGATGTAAGTGCATCCTGACAGCAAGAGATAAGTGACCTTGTAATTTTTTTTCTTTCACTAATAAAAAACACTTTTTAATTACATTCAGAATAGAGATACTTATTGTGTAGTTCATAAATTTACCTGCTAAAACATATGTTGCACATGTATGAAGCTACTGAACTATCCTCTGTAAATGTGCACACACACAGAGGAAAGGCAGATGAATCATTGCCCCCTAGTGAATTGGCACAAGGGAAGATTGCAAAATAAAATACATGAATAACATGAAATAACGAGGGGCATGGTGCTTGGAGAACAAATTAGACACAACTCAGGACAGGAACAAGTTTTGCAAAACAGCCAAGGAGGCAGTGAGATGAACAGAAGCAGAAAATTCACTTTATAATTCAGAGGTCTTCCTCTCCAGTTCTCCAAGGATTTGAACTCCAAGTTGGATCCCAAAATGTTGCTCTCTTTGCGTATTGCACATATGAAAAGTTCCTTCATTTTGTCCTCCTGCATATTTCTGTAGCTGCCCACTTGTATGCCTGAGTTGGCTCTAGTTCTGTTCTCCAGATCTTAATAATTTTCTCTGGATGACTTGTGGGAATAGGGGTCAATGAACCATCTGATAAAACCTGGCATTTACATTTAATCAATTTAGTGCCTTATTTTACTGAGAAACTAGCTTTTGAATGCATTTAGGCACCTCTGCAAACTTTGTGCAAATTTCCAGCTTATTTATATTTGGAAATAAATAATTGTATGAATTTTAGTTCTTCTGAAAAATGACAAAATCTTATCTAAGTTGGTGGATACAGTTTTTGCTTCATCATTTCATGGCATTATTTTCTTCCAAAACTCTTAATATCATTGCACACTACTATTAAATACATGAGCTCGTGCCAGTAGCATCCTGTTACACAGGTCTGATGTGGGATTTTCTGGGTTTTTATTAGATTTCTTTCCTCTTTCACTGCTAAACTGAAGCTTCATTATGATGTCAGGCTATAGTTCATGCCAAAACTCATTTAGTAAACAGGTGAGGTTTCTGTAGATGTCTGCACCAGAGCTAAACATGTTTAACACCTTTGATGGTTGAAAGAGAGGAACAGACATTTGAAGGCCATGAGTCGTCAGGTCCTGAACAGTTGAGTTGACTGGAGCCATAAGAGACCCTTTTATTGTTCATTACCTTGAAAAGATCCTAGCTCAGCTGCAGACATCCACATTGTCAATATCTATGGGTAACTGAATAATCCCACAGCTGCCCTTCAGCAGCAGCACTGAGGCCTAAGAAATGACTACATAATATTTTCTAATTTTCCCAGGTTATTAAATTAAGATATGATTAGTAGGGTCAAATCAAAGCTCCAGTTGTCCACACTCTTTTTTGTTGCTCAGATACTTTTATTGTCTTCTGTGTCTATTTTTTTCGTAGTCAAAGAGTTCCTAAAAGTATAAAGCTGTTGGTAGTATAAAGTTGAAATGCCTTAAGTGAACATAGTCAAGAAGATAGATGCTTTGGACTTAAATGGGGAGTATGGATTTGTTTTTCTTATCTCTATTACTGAAAGTGCTATGAGTGGATTTTCCAGAATGGTGCTATAAAAACAAAAGTTGATTGATTAATTCAAAACCTATAGCTAGGAAATGTTTTCCAGGGATACTTACAGGAAATGTACAATGGTCTATGAAGATAAGTAATTTACTATGTGCACACTGATGGGCAAATTTACTGTGATCTAATACATTTGGCTATGGCAGTGACAGATATCACAAAATGAACATTTTTACACTCACTCCTTCCTGTTATGCTGAATCAGAAGATGAGAATATCAGAACTGAAACTTAGTGATATTTTCTAATTACACCTTTCAAATGTTTAAGCATATAGGAAACCTGTGAATGTGTTGATATAAAAATGCATGGAGAGTTTGACTTCAGATTGCAGCAAGTTCTCTAAAACAAGCCCTGATTAAATGAAAATATGTGTCAGTGCACTATTCATCTTATACTACAAAAGCAGTAACCACAGGGAGGGTGATTTTGCCAAAGCTTAATGCAAGTTTGTCCTTTGCCTTCAGAGGTCTTTGAATCAGGCTGCACCTGTTTCTAAAACCACTGTGCACAAGAGCCCAAGAGAATAGTGTTGATGGCTTTGTATTATATACTTAAGAGGCAAGTTAGGCGTGAAATACTAACAAAACAAGAAACTTAAGGGAATTTACCTGAAGAAGAGTAAATTATAAAGTTGAAACAAAAAACTCCCTCCCTGAATTGCTCCTTTCCTGGTGTGGTTCAGCTAATCAGGCTGTTGTTCCTCCATCAGCATTTTCTCCCCTTCCACCAATATACTTACTTCAGTCGGCAGATTTAGATGTATCCAGCATGCTTCTCATGAACCATTTTTACTACAGCATTTTTTGTAATCAGAGGTAAACCACTGGCTGTTTTCCTGAATCATAGCTTCTTGCTTCTGATGCAAAAGTGTGTCCCTTTTGACCTTGCTGAGATACCGAAGAGAGAGGACAGCTCCTGGCTCACTGACTTCATCCTCCCACTATCAAAAGCACAACCTGTTTCTGATGTTTTTCAGAAATAAATTGAACCTGATTTAATTTCACCCAGTGATGACACTACAGCTTTGGAACCTCACCCTTCTAAAGGTTAAACATCATCTTTTAATTACCAGCTTAAATGTATTAATGATCAATTTATACCAAGATATTTTTTGTCAGTTAGGCAGCCTCTTTTCCTTCCTAACATAAACATAATTTTGATGTATTTAAAAGGCTTTAGTTACATGAATTCAAACTTATGTGTACACTGCAATGAACATAATTATTCCAAACGTTTGTAATGCACGCAGGAATAATCATTGACATTTCCAGTGAACAGTGAAATAAAAATAATTTTAGTCAGATCCCATGTGCTTACCCCAGAAGAAAAAGATATATCTATTAAATTGAAACTCAAGGAGAAAGAAAAAAATTAACTCATGAACCCATTTATTCTTCAGTGTACTTTTCTCCACAGGAAAACTCAGATATATTGATATGAGTGAATTAAGGTTTAGGAACAAACATTTGTTTTTGTTATAACATTATTTCATGCTTAGCTAGCAACATGATGGGCATTGAGAAAACAGGAGCATATACAGATATCTAAAAATGTAACGAATGTGCTCCTATAACAAAAATATATAATACAGTTCTCTTCCTCATCTTTATAAAATTACTGTCTTCTCATTTATACCTTTTCTTTTTTTTTTTTTTTTTTTTTTTTTTTTTTTTTTTTTTTTTTTTTTTTTTTTTTTTTGTTGTTGTTGTTGTTGTTGTTGTTGTTTTTGTTTTGTTTTGTTTGATTTCTTGGTAATACAGTAGATGTATGGATGTGAAACTCACATATCAGGATTTTTAATTTCCATTTTTATGATAAAATATGGTAACTTCAAATTGAATTTTGTCATAATGAGGAATAAGAAATCACTGATCCTTGTTGCTGGTATTACTGTGTCTGCAATTCTTTGAATTGCTGTCTGTTCCTGAGGCAAAATGTCCTAATCTGATTATTTAAAAATACATCATTGATTAGGTGTGAACAAATAGGCTCATGAAATGAAAGCATGTACAACACGTCATGAATAGACTTTCAGATGCTCCTGGCAACATGCAGGTTTAAAACCTCTTACATCTAACACCCTGCCCACTGCCTCCCTTTAGAGATATAGTGTAGCTCTGCTGGAGTCCAATTTAGGATGTTCTTAGCAGAGGGACTTAAGCTGCTTTTAGAAAAGAAAATCCATGACAACAAAGCACAAAACACGACTTAAAAATATCTACAGAGTCTGGTTGTGATAATAACGAAGGTAACATTTAGGTGAGACATATTCTGAAAATGCTGCTCAACACATTAATCTGGATTCCTTCACTTTCAACTCCTCCCCTATGCCTGTGTTTCATTTGATGCACCTTTAATCTCTGAGTTTGGCTGGAAACACTTCTTAGTTGTTTTATGTTTTTTAGAATTTAGCGATTTTGTGGAATAATAACAAGAAACATAAGGATGAATCTTTCTGATAACAGGACATTAGCCTTCTCCTTTCCTTGTGCCTATAGATCTGAAAACAAAGAATGTTTCAAAACAATTTTAATCACACCCTTTTGAATAGCTACGTTTCATATTAATAATAAAGTAATAAATATTCAAACCATGTCATTATCAGTTTTAAATTCTAAGACATAGACAGTATGCACTGGGACTTTGAAAAACCAATGCTACTTCACAATCCTTGTATTTTTTTGTGCACTTTTGTTAAAATATTTGGCTCATGGGTACTGACAGCTATCAAAGAGAACCATACAGAAGCAGATGCAGAGGGCAAAACTGGCTTTGTCATTCACCAGCTTAGGACATCAGTCCTTCCCCTTCAGGGGAAGACCACCCCTGAAAGGTACACTTCAAGCTAGTCAAGTTGTTCCCTCTACAGAAAATGAAAAAAGAAACAGAATTTATCCATCTTAGATATCTAGTGTTAGGAAAGATGAAGCAAAACCTTGGTTTTTAACCCAAGAAAAAGAAAAAGTCTGCAATTAGAAAGCTTCTTAACACAAGATCTGAAGTCTTAATATTTTATGGCCAAACTTTAAATTAGAAATAAATCAACATATATTATGTATTTTTTTTCCAGTTAGGCATTGTTTATGAACTGTCTTGAAAGAACTCTCAATTTAAATTGGCTAGTGAATGATTTTATGCCAGCATTTTATGTAAGATTTTTATAAGAAGTAAACGTAAGAGAAGAAAAATTGAACTTCACAAGGTCATGTGTGTTATTGTTATGCAAGGTAAAATCTAGAACTTGCAAGGTTAATTACTATAATTTGAAAAAAAGACAGTATAAGTAAAATTCAGATGTTGTTATATCTATGTAATTAAGTTGTAATTGCAACATAATTGCACAGTGGTCTTGCTTTGCAGTAGGTCGCTAAACTGGATTGGCACAGTTACTTATGAATGGATTAATTACACATATTTTGAGATCATGTTAAATTTTTTGGTGACTAAATTCCTTCAAATTATCAAATAGGGAGTGTATATTTTTTCAATTTCCTTCACTGAAGAATGTTTAATAACATTTTGTTATATGTAGACAGCATGCAAAACTTGTAGGGAGTTAAACATGGATCCTAGAAGGTTTTACATTATACATTATGCATTATTTCTCATAACACAGAGCTCATAAAAAATACATATCACTTGGGTTGATAAAGCTGTAAGCAAAAGAGGGAAGATTGAAACCTTAAGGCAAAAATATTCTAATGAAATGTAATAAATACACAATAGGAATAATGCTCAAGTAATTTTAGAGAAGTAGTGGAAGTGGCACAGTCATCCAGTCTCATGTGACCTCCCGTTACCCAGTCACAGGGAATGATGGACAGCTGCATCAGGAGGGGGAAGCATCTTGTACTACAGAGGAAACAACCTCTTCTAAGCAATTTTTCTTGATAGACGGAATAGTTGTCACACAGAAAAGGGAAAAGAGAAAAGAACTCCTTAGAGCATGTTGTCCCTTGAGCAAATTACAAAACCTACAAGATGGCTTTAGAAACTTTTTTAAAATGTTAGAAGAACTAAGGAGAAGTTTTGTTGTAAGTTCATGTATTATGCATGCAACTAGTTGTTCATTCAATGTTTTGGGTTCAATATTTTTTCTCGTTTCTGTGGAGCAATAAAGCTTGTTCTTATCATAGTAGGGAAGATTTTGCCATGGCTGTGGCAGGTCTTAAAATAGTTGTCTGTCCGAAAAAGCTGACAAAGCAATTCAAAGCAGGGTGTTCAGAAGGTAATGATGTTGTGCCTCTACCTTAGTGCACAGGGTAATTAGAGAAATTGTAACACAAACCTCTAAGGGCATGGGCTGGCTAGCCCCAAAGGTCTCTGCTATGTGCCACTGCAGCAGTCAGCAAGCATGAGCCCCAGACCATGAACATCCATAGCTGAACATGACCTGAATGTGTCCAGCACCTGTCTCAGGTGGAGGCCAGCTAGCATCAAACAGCCCTCTGTCCTCCAAAATAACCAGTCAGCCCCCTGTGCCCAAACTGCATCCTGGGAATCACTCTTTGCTGTGCACTTCCCAGTACTGCTGGAAGTCACTTCACAGAAAGTGATTTGAGTGTGCAAATTCTTCCCTGTCAAGTATTGCTCTTAGACATATCATATAGAGAAAATATAGCAATATGATATATTTACACATTTTATGAAATAAAGTAAACAGTGTGTGATGTATAATCTTAGTTCATTATAATTAACAAAACAATTTTAACACTCCCTTTAAAAAAACTGAAGAAATCAAAATTAAGGAAAAACTGTTCAAGCAGGTATTTGCATACGAAATTCACAAATCAAATAATATAGTAAAAAACCCTGAAACTATTTTTACTAGACAAATAAAAAAATCCTATGATGTTAAGCACCAGCTTACTCAAATGGATTATGTCATCTGTGTAAATAATCTATAATAGTTATTTAATAGAAGCTCAGATCTGCAAATGGTGGGATTTTTGTACACCTCAATGCAATGAGCATTGGTGTGGGCCAATCTACATCAGCACATCAGGCATGGATACACAGTAGAACTAAACTCATAAAGCAGTTTGAGCCAGCAGCTTTGGCAAAGTAATGACATAATGAAGTTCTAACATAAATACTCCAACAAAATGCAAAGCAAAGAAATAAACTGAGGGAGAAAGTTCACTGGAGGTTCTCATGCATTTTTAATTATTGTAGCCAGGGTTTACAGCTAAAATTTTCATAGGAATAAAGTTTCAAAACAGCATTATTTTAAATGTTTAAACCCACTATCAGGCTGAGCTTGTACTTTTAGCTATCTTGAAGATCCCTTTGGCATATCTTGCTTTTGAGTAAGCAAGCTCCCCTGAAATACTCTGTCTGTCAGAGTGGTGATACAGGCCCTCTTTGTCATCATGTCAATACTTTAAAGAATAAAGAAATTTGAAAATCAGAAAGTCCTGAAGAAGCTGCCGTTTGAAGAAAAGAAAAAGCAGAGAGATAAGACATTACTGCTGAAAAAACTACACTGATGAACAGCACTGTAACTGATGTCTCCCTTTAACAGCAGTCATCACCTTCTCCTGTCAAATCCCACAGACACAAGAAAATAAAAACTTTAGAAACTGGATTTTCTATACAGCAGTAATAACATTAGCCACCTTTAAACATTTTTGCTTTCATAGCAGAAGATTCAGTACTCTTTGGTAACTTTTTACCAAAATTGAAATTCTATCCAACAGGGCTTCATTCTCCAAGCAGAAGTAGCACTATCTATTAAATATCTGTTGCACTGCTGGAATGCAGGCACAAGAATTGATATTATTTGCCCGAAAGCCACATAACGAAACCTCATCACAAAAATACCCAGTTTCTTGTCAGGAAAATATGATACATAAGCACATGAAATAACTGATTTTATATCCACACCTCGGGATCTGTCTCAAAATACCTTATTTCATGAACTTTATAGACTTGGAAAAGTAGAAATGTGGGAAAAAGTGTTTTCTTCAGATATTTCTCCATTTTAAGTTTATTTTTGAGGGACATACAAATAATGAATTTGGTTCCAGATATTGATCTGATACTGTAATTCTCCACATGAACTTAAGTGTACAAATTATGTCTAAAGCTGTCATTAGAAATAAACAGGGTATGAACAAAGGCTGTGAATAGAAAACAGGAAAAGTTCCCTTGGAAAGTATATTAAGAAAGCTTTTGAATTGCATATGCAACAGTAGAAGGAATGAGAATACAGTACATCATGGTATAATAAAATCATATGTCTTATCTATACAAAATTTCATATAAAACCCAAGGGAGACAATGACATTGTTCATATGCTCTGGTTTGATATATTAGCAGAGTTTTATCTACTACAAAATATCAATTAGGTTTTTATATATGCAGCAGGCTTTTATATATGTATGTATATATATATATAAATACACATTACTTATTATGCCACTGTTGTATAATGAATGCAGAAAGCTAGAAATTATTAACTGGGTCACAAAGTCCAGTTCTAGATACTGTCAGAAAATCATAATGTATATTTTTGGTAGCAAAATAAATAATCACAGACCTATTATGGTGAGGCTGATAAACAAACCAGTCAGCCCTAATGGTGATGTGTTAGTTGCTATGACATGACCTCTGGTTTATCATACCACTCATAAACAACATTGTTCTTCCAGGACAATGTCTTGGTTTAATTGTTTTAAAAAACTAAATGTAGGGGTTTTGGGGAATAATAAGAAATATAAGGATAAATGCAGCCAACTCATTGTCCTGTGATAGCTGAAGTCATCATTTCTGATAACAATAAAAAAATTTGATTTAAAAAAAGATAAAAACGCACACCCCCCCCTCAAATAGAAAACAAACAAAAATCCATGGTCTATCATAAAGCTTCAATCCCTTTACTTATGCTATTTGGAAGCTGGCTGCTATCTCCCCCACTGCCTCTCACTGGTCCCTCCTTACTCACAAGAAACAGAAATAACTTGGACTCCCTCATAATGTTCTGCTTGAAGGATTGCTGGACAAGGCATTGGTTGGATGTGCCTCAATGTTTTTTCTGAAATAGAGTCTGGCACAGAGTCAGATACCTCAGCACTCTGAAGGCCTGAACTCTCCGTCTGGTCACTTCAGAGAGAGTCTGAGGAAGCCAAGTTTCTACTTGTACAATACCATAGAATCATAGAATAGTTTGAGCTGAAAGGCACCCTCTGGTTGCATCCCCCGTGCCATGGACAGGGATATCTTCCACTAGACCAGGCTGCTCCATGCTCAAAATGACTGGGTGAAGTCTGGCTTCCAGTCATGCAGAAAACTGTTCTCCAATACTGGTCATCTTCTGGGGAGCCCTGATGCCTCTTTAACTTGCAAGAGACACACTTGTGATCCAGACAGGAAAAGAAAATCTGAACTTTCAGATCTATTGTGGAATACAGTCAAATACAGAACAAATTCTGCCCAAAGAGATTTGTTATATTTTTTTCCTAATTCTGTCCAGAAATAAATTATTACAGAAAGAATGCTAAGAGCACTTCAATTTCAGTGAAAAGTCTGCTTTTGCCAAAACAACTTATTTTATTTATGTTTGGTTCATTACTCTACACATTTTAATTCCAAGAAAATCATGTTCCCTCTTTTAATATCTACATTAATTGGAAGCCAAAACAAATATTTATTTTCCTAAGTTTCTGGGTTTCAGATAAAATGTACTTTCTCACAGAAAACAATTCAATCAACACTTAGCCATGTTATCAGTATCAGTATCCACTAACTAAGATGTTACCAATATCCACAGTCAGTTGTGTAGCCCAGGGTTGGAAGGACCATGATGCCATACCCTGCCCATTCCCCTTTGGAAAAGCTCCAAAAAAGCAGCTGCTTAATTTCACAGGGTACAAGGACCACAGATGTTGCTGGCCCTAACATGGGGAGTGCATTCACCAGAGATTCCCAGCATCATCTAGAAAATCCTTCTCTTGTTTTACAACTGAAATTAAACTTTGTCTAAGTCAGAAGACACTGTGAGGACATGGTTTTTGTTGCCACTGGACTCCAGATATCAGACAGGCTGTATTTCAGGGTGGTGTAACCCAGGGAACTACAAGGCAAGAAAGGTATCCTGAAATAATCCGTGCTTCCAATACGTTCCTTCCCTCCTGCATATTGTCCCACTCTGTCAGCAGCTATGTTCTTAGGAAAAACTAGGGGTAGGAACCCCTGAAATGCAGCATGGTTTGTTTTGTAATGGACCAGATGGCATCCAGTGACGGATATATTTCAACAATACATTCCCAGAAGAGGACACTTCTGTTCCTCTAACAGAACCTGAATGATGCAGATCATCTATATCTTCAGTAAAATACCTGGAGATTCTCCAACAATTAAGTGTAAAATTATTTGCTTCTGTTCAATGAGAAAGCACATTTTTGGTGTTGTTACTTTTTTTTCTTATTTTTTTGTTTTTGTTATCTCAAAAAGGAAGATAATAGAGAGACCAATGTTCCATGGACAGGAGTTTGTGACTTTATTTTCATCACTAAAGTTATGCATATTTTCTATCAAACAGTCTCAAACAGACGAGATATTTAATTCTACAACTGGGCTTCATTTGATGATTCAACTTTAAAAAAATCAGGTTATATGTCTACATGTGTACTATATTCACTGACATCTGAGTGGGATCCATATGACAAAGGCTGTGCTGCTCTGCCTTGCCTCTCTAACAAAACACAGAGAGTGCTGTCATTCACCATTGTGGCTGGGATTCAGGGTCTTTAGAAGCCTGGCAATAAAAATATATTGAGGCTTGAATACATTCCTTCCATTCATGGCTGAATGCCTTTTAATCACAGAAATTCTCTGAATAGCCTCCACCAGAATAAAATAAGGTTTCATTTAAAGCCTGAAATGGCTTTTATTTTAGGAATCGTGTCTTATTGTAGTTCCATAGTTCTGATTCTGCTCCATATTCAACAGCTATTTATTCTTAAGAAGGCCTACCTAAAGTTCTGAGTTTAGGAAAGTAATTGTTTGAAGTTTTCAGGATTCTGCTGCATGCTGTTTCAGGTAGGCACACAGGGACTATGCTCAAACTCAGGAGATTAAATGCATTTTACAAGAGATTGCTTTCTAACCACTTTTTGAAAACAGAATCTTAAAAATCTCTGATGTTTCACTAGCTCACACAGCTAAAAACAATTGGGTTGTTTTTACAAAAATGTAATTGTTTCAATTTTTATCCTAAAATTAAAATCACATATTGCTCTTTCTTTGTGCTTTTCAGAATTTTTCACTGTAGAAAATGCTGCATGTGAGTTTGCAAACTCTATGGCCCTTCTCTGTTTTTCCTTAATAGCAATTTGCAACTTAAACCTCTGCCAACAGAAACAGTCAGAAATTACTTTTATTCTACTTAAAAGAAATAAATATTTTAGAAGCAGTGGATATAAATTTATGTTTCATTTTAGTAACAGAAGTCCTGTAAGCTGATAGGTGTAAACTGGTGTCAAGGTTATATAAAGAACGTAAAATTCAGTCAGAATGATGCTTTGATATATCCACAATCAAACTCACTTATCCAGTTTCACACATTACATATAAATTACTAGATATAACAAGGCTGCTAAGTACTGATTATTCAGAGCTGTGGATCTAGTTCAGCAAGAAATGATAGTTTGTTTTCTCACATAGGACTATAGAAACACCATCTGAAATGTAGACATATGCTTTGCAGTAGAGTAAGGGCAAAAGATTCTCTGCATCTGCTAACAACTGTTGCCAGGCTTGGATAAGAACTTCAATATAATAAGTCAATTTGCATCAATCAAGTTAACTTACACTTCAAGACATAATGAAATTTGACCAACAAAATTAAATACATGAACATAATATATCAGCAAAATGCATTCTTGGTGACAGTGGGTAAAGAAACTGCAGAACTCAGAAAATACTTCTGAATTTTTTGAGTATTTTTATGATGAAATGTAGCCTTTGCTGAATGGTTTTGACTGTTCTTATAGAAATATCAAAGGGCATGACTCGGGCATTTCTAAGTGCTACATCACAGAGGATTTAATTTGCAACTAAATAAAAAAGAAAGTTATCATCTGAAACTTTCTGTAACGAATGGGTTCAACCATCATTTTAATACCAATTGAAACCCATAGACAGCATAGAGGATGTATGGTGTTGCCCATATATAAACATATTTACATGGGTGTAACCTTAGGTATTTTACTTATAGGTTATAATTGAGCAATGACAGTCTTAACCCAACTACCACAAAAGCATCATTGCTTTATCCAGCAGCCAAACACTCAGTGAAGTTGTGACTGGACATTAAGATAACAATGCTAGCTGTGCCAACACCATGCAGAAAAATTGATCCCAGACAATGGCAGCCAGCAAAACTCATCTCACATTTAATTCAACTGTAGAAAGATCGAGTCTATAAGATTTTCTTGAAAACAGACAAGTCTATTATGTGACAGAAACAGTCTCTCAAGAACTGGTCACATCTTACATACCTCCTCCATATCTGCATTTAGTTCAGTAAATATCACTGATTTTTTGGGTTTATTTGTGCACGTGCAATCCTTAAAAACTTTATTTGGGAAAGTGTTTCAGTTATATAATTGTTTAAAAATCACTGTTTTTCTGGTTAGTAAATAAGTGAGTGGTCTAAAGAAAACAACATTCCAACATCCCTTTTCTTCAACCAGTGCACTGGGAGCTATAGACGTGATGAGTTTTCTTGCTGTGCAGAAAACTGAGCAGGCTGCCAGACAAACTCCATGCTGTACCTGCTGGTAGTAATCCCACCACACAGAGCATATGGGGCTGGTAAATCCATCTGTTACTGAGAACTGGCCTCCCATCATTCCTGCCTTTATCTTTGATTTAATCATTTTATTTGATTCATAATGCTGCATAGAGAAAGGATCTGAAAAAACCCTTACAAGAGATAACCAGATCTTCTCCCACTGCTTGGTGTTTGTGTACTCCTTTAAAATGCCACAACGTTGTGTTTGTTAATCCATGCCTCCAGGAAGAAATGTATAATTTAGTCTCAATACAACAATGTTGCCTATTCAAATCCAAGCTGTAGTAGAAAGTGAACTTCAGTGGAAAATGATGCAACCTAGAGATCAATTCTTAAATTAGTTGTTTAGGGGTGGGGAGATCAAAACTTACAAATACAGTAAGTCTTACTTTCTTTGAGTGGGAGTGAAGGGTCTTAGTTTATAAAGCTGTTTTTCTAATTTTGTGCTAACTATAAAGTGTTCCAAAACCAGATTTAGATCCTCAAGCCTTAAAAATTCCTGCAGGGTGAATTCCTTTACAAAAGAATTGTTTTCTTTAGAAAGGCAATCTATTCCCACAGGCTGGTAAAATTTAAATCTGTGATGACATCTCTTAACAGCAAACCCAAAAAGCCCACAAGTACTGTTGTAGCTAAATAAGCTCCTGTAACAACTTAGTCTTTATGCCATTAAAAATGCAGCAAAGTGGCTTGAGTTTCTAAAATAATATAGATAAAGAAAACCTAGAAAAAGAATTCCAGTTATGACTTCCCAAGCCATCAGAGACTGCAAGACCATGAAATCATAGAAATTCTGAAGTTATTTCTCTTACCTTAATTACAGATTTTCACCAATGTCCCAGAAACAGAGAACATCTTATTTTCCAAACCAAGAAATAAGTCCATCCTACCAAAAAAATAAAGAGGAAGAAAAACTGAAATTGGAAAAAGACTTTCAATTTCAGAAAGTGTGTGTCTCTCATACAGTTATGGAATTAGAAAGTAATAATGAAGCTCTGTTTAGTGCCAGAGGAGAAGAAGTTTAATTATATTTGCTATGAGGAGATCATAGTATTGTGAAACATTTAACAAGTGTTAAACTAAGACAACCCAACAGGCAAGGCTCCTCTTGTGTGGCTGATTCAAAGAGCTTTCAGAAAGTCACTATCTTTTATATCATGGCTTTATACAGGAAATTTTCTGAGCTGTTACCCACAGGATGCACAATTTTATTTCAATTGTAGCATAATAAACTATAAAAAAAATTTTAGGTTTGTCTGTAGTAAGATTAGTGAGCCTCCATTCCTGGACCTAAACATAGGATTATTGATATATACACCCAATGGGAAAAAACTGGTCCATTTATACCTAAAAGTATCAAAATATCTATCTTATAATATAACTGCTCACCTTTGTTATCCATCCTGTATCCCACTAGGCCAGCAAAGATACTCCATCCACTTAAGATTTTAATGCTTAACACTCAACACACACACACACACACACACACACACACATTTACATGTATACATATGTTACAAATATATACATATATACTTTTAAGAAGATAATACCCAATGGAAATATAAAACCAAAACATTTAACTTCTAGTCAGGACCCTTCTGTTATCATTTCATCTTCACAAACTGCTAGAACACCATAGGAGCTGGTCTTGATACAGAAGCAGAACAGATTCATAGAATCATAGAAACAAAACCTTCTAGGTTGCAAAAGATATTTAAGGTTATTAAGTCCAACTGATAACCCAGCACTGTCAAGTCTACTACTAACTCATGTCCCCATGTGCTAAATCAAACATCTTTGAGGAAAGATACTCTATTGCTTCCCTGGACAGCCCAGTCCAATACCTAGCAACCTTTTCCAGAGAGCATTTTTTTCCTAACATCTAATCTAAACCTCCCTTTACACAACTTGAGATAATTCACTCTTGTCTTCTTTCTGAATTCTGGCTAACTTCACTGAACACACTGATTATTTTTTCTTTTGTTGAGTGGAAGAGTATTTCCTGTTTTCCCTGAAATTGTCAGAACAGTAACAGGTCCTTTAATTTTGGTTATCTGGGGAGTAAAAATTATAAGAACACTTAGCTCCTAAGAAGTTTTAGAAATCATATGAGGTGATCTCAGCACCAGACTCTGCTGTCATTTGAAGTTGAAATTGGAGGATTTTGATGCTGCTAATTCTGAACCTAAAACTGATGTGGGTCTTGGCCTCAAAGCTAACCATCCCAGGCCTGAGCCTTGGAATCATAGAATAAGTGAGGTTGGAAAAGACCTCTAAGTTCATCCAGTCCACCCATCAACCTAGCACCATGCTCACCACTAAACCATATATACATTCAAGTGCCCTACCCACATGTTTTTTTAACAGTTCCAGAGATGGTGGCTCAACCATTTTAGCACTTATCTAAAAGTGACCAAGCTCTTCCAGTAGTTTAAGATCATTCACCACTGTCATAGTAACTCTAGTCACAAAATAAATTCACAGGTAAAGGAAACTTCTGCAAGTAGTTGACACCATCTTGTTTTGTTCCTGTTTCCCAGCTGTTATGCTTTAAGCAGCAGGCAATTGGCACCCATCAGTGAAAGCAAAAAAACCCCAGGCAAAATTACAGGAAAAAAAAATAGTGGCTGCAAATTACAGGGACAATATTTGTCACTGAAGTTTTGTGGATTGTCCTTCACACTTGCAGAGGCAAGTCTATGTACACCTTTGCCTTTGATAGCAAAGGTGATGAATGAAAAAAAGATGAATCAGAAAAAAAAAAAAAAAAAAAAAGTCTAGATAAACAGTTTTCCTCTACAGAATTTTTTTTTTCCCTTTTTCAAATTGGCATGTTTATCTGATCAAAATTTTGCTTATATAAATCATTGCTATTTCAAGTGTTTGCTTCTCCCTCAGATTAATAGTGTGGAAATCAGGAAAGCATATTTTTTGTCTTGGCCTTTCTCAAATGCTAGACAAGAGCAAGGATAGAATGCACACTTATGAATGTGATAGAGTTATAATGATTTAATGAGTTACAGCTTATCAGTTGAGTTCTATGAATTACTGTTTTTGTGATTTTCAGCTCTCTCTGCCTTTCAGGTTAATATAAAACTTTAAATCAAGGAGAAGGTGTAGTAGCTTAAATAGCCTGACTTTGGGGCCATTCAGGATGGCTACAAGGGGACGTGCTGGCAGTTTGTTGGGCATAGCTAAGAGAAAGATGTATTATTTTAGCCAGTGTTGCTGAAGTCTGTACCTAAAGGAAAAATCTGTGATTTTTTTAACCATGGATTTCAGTGAAAGTACTCTACCATGTACTAATGTGAATGAAATATTTGGATGATAATGATTTCTGAAATCTAGGAGGATTTACTTCTTTATTTTCTTCCATTCAATTTTCTTTCTAATTGCTGCTGCATTGGTGGTGCTTTTCTCTTTTGATTTGCTCTTAAAAGTTGACCTTAGTTACTTCTCACGCTACAGGGACTTCATGGTTGTGCACCGGTTTAATGTTAACTAGTGAAAAGTTCTAAAGTCTAATAATTAAATAGGCACTTGCAATTGATGAGTACTTGGGGAGAAATGCTGTTCTTTAGCTCAGAGGAAAAGCAAATTTTTGACTTAGGTGTGGAGAAGGGAAAGATGAAAAATAAAATGAGAAAAAAGAATCTGTGAAAGCAACTGTGAAACAAGCAAACAAATAAATATAATAATTTTGAATATTCCTGCTTAAGCTTCTTTTGCCAGCAACAGTGGTATCCTTCCTGGAACAACATAGTCATTGCAAGACACTGCATTCACACAGTATATTCACTAAATTAAAGGAGAGATGGAGCATTAATTCTATGTATATCTCTATCTATCTAAGCATGCCAGAAAAACCTTGTTCCCACAGGGGGGAAAAAGTTTATTTGTGGTGCAAAATTTAATTACAGAGAAAAGTGTCAAATACCTATACCCTGCTTCTGATCCCCTTCTAGACAGTTCTAATCCCACCTTTTCCTGCTGAGGCTTTTCAGAGATGAGGAGAGTTACCAGGGCAATCATAGTGAGACTGGACTAAGCAAACTGGGTATTGGTCATTCCTTGCTTTTCCCCCAGGTAAAACTGTAGGGCATAAATAAATGACATTGCTGATATGTCTTTGACCTCAATTGTGCAAGAGGGAAATGTATGAATTGGTCTACCTTATACTGAGTTTTACAAATAATAAATCAAAGGGTGGTTGATTAAAGGACTATCACAGGGAGATCACTCTCTTTAGATTGCAGTACCTGTCCAGTCTTGTGAGCCCTGTAACATGAGAAGAAAGGAAGACACAAATGAGAACAGAGGAGGAAACAAAGGAAGAAACAAATGTGTCAGGTTTCACCATATGATTGAAGTTTTAGTTTGAAGATCCCATGACTCTCAGATTCCACTTTTTCACAATTGTATCCTGTAATTAATTTACAAACTGTGCCTGCCATGAGCTCCTGGTCCAAAAGAGAAGCTGCTCCAGCTCTGCAGAGAAGCCAGTAAATTCTGCCCCATGTTGCTCACCATGGCTGCAACATTAGCTGATAAATTTTCTTCATTTTTTGACTTAGCATGTCAACAGGGACATAAGGCTGTCTTCTTATCACAGAATCAGAATCACTTGGGTTGCAAGGAACATAAATAATATCTAGTTCATATCCTCTGCCATGGGCAGGGACAAGTTCCACAAGTTCAGGTTGCTCAAGGTCCCATTCAATACAGCCTTGAACTCAGAATCATCAAGGTAGGCAGAGATCTTCAAGATTATCTAGTCCCCAGTGTCCTTTTTGAAGTGAGGGGCTAAAAATTTAACTAGTACTTGAGCTACAGCTTCACAATGCCCAGTGTAACAAGGCAGTCACTTCCATGGTCACACTGCCCACACTGTCATTGATTCTATCATAGGACAAGATACAATATTTTGCAGCATGATATTGGATAAATTGCAGATATCAGCCCCAGGCAGTCACAGTGCTTCTAAGAATTGCATTTCCCTGGTCTGCTTTCTAGTTTTTTTTTCCCTAATTCTCTTTGGAAAGCTGAATGGATAAGACCTCTCCAGGGAGCAACTTTCTCTTACTAAACTGTGAAGTCAGAGCCCACCTATTTTTTTGTTATGTCTGCTGTGACATTTTCAGATTGACAGACTATGAAATAAAATTAAAATTGACCACTCTGAAATATCCAATGTGATTTTGCTCATAATACCAGTTTAAAAAAATCATAACTTTTTATCTGATTGTTGTGTAAAATAAAATAATCTTAATAATCATCAATAAATCAATCATCATTCATTTTATGATTAATAAATCAATAAACTTGATTCTAAAATTTATTTTTCTGTGTCATTAGACCAAGATTTGCTATTGCATTGCGGTTCTCCAATGCATTATACTTTTGCTGCTCCAGTTTAGTCACAATCATTGTGGATAAACTCCATTACAGATGCTTCTATAAGCATCTCCGTGGTGAGGCTGAAAATCTAGGTCAATTTTTTCACTGAAAAGTGAATCAAATTTCTTTCTGATGACATTGGAAACTGTGATAGGGTAAACTCTGATGGACTCCTAAACTTTGATCAGCACTACTAACCCATAGCATGACATTATACACTTCTATGTGCAGCAGCCACTAATAAAAGCTCATCCAGCTAATACTTTATTACAGTTGGGGCTTATCAATGTGGTAACCACATGGCACTCTCATTTACTTCTGTGTATTTCCAAATTCTCTCATCTCCAGGACGCTGTGACCAGGCAGCAATACGAGAGAGAATTTAGCCTCATGAGTTTATCTCACAGGGGAATTACATAAGTAAATGAATATCACTGAAAGCATGGATTAAAAGAATCCTCAGTAAGGTGTTTGAAATCCCCTGCTCTCCTGGGCAGTTTCAGCAGCTTCCCTTTTTTTAAGCTTTTAACCTAAATATCTTAACAAAAATAGCATTCCTCTGAGTCCACTGTGTTTCTGGACACGAAATGCCTATCTAGCATTCATAATGCTTTATGGAGTAGGTTTGGGATTTCAATAATTTCACTTTTAATTCTCTATCTTGCCAAACAGCTTGGAGGGTTGGACTGACTAGATGTGTTCTGCCTTACATTGCAACCTTTTAATGCTCAATCAGTCCCACAGGAGCAATGCACAGATGCATATGAAACCTTTGTCATTACTCAGAATGGAGTCAATCAGTATTATTGATATATCTGATGCTTTCTAACTTTTAGGATATTTTTGGTCAAGCAGGATACTTTCCTGCTATTTCTTCCCTCACTGATGGGGTAATTTTAGGTAAGGAGTGCAACATCAGGGTAATTCCTTCTTGGAATGGTATAAGGCAATCTCCCTGCTATCCTTCATGCTGTTCTTTGAGGTCTTCTGATGAAAGTTGCTAAAATAAGCACCATGTATTATTCATATATTAATTTGCTTTGGCATATTGGTTACAGGAAACTTCGTTTAAGTGCACTAGGAAATCAAAATCAAAGAAAGACAGTTACACATGGTGAATACACTAAGCAGTGGAGCAGGCCAGGCTTGGTTCAGCTCTGAAAAGCAAATAAAAAGCATAGAAATGTAATCTCTTGATGATCAGGAAGAAAAAAAGTAAAAAGGAAGAAAATAAGGCCATCTAATAACTTTTCTATACCTTTTGGGGCAGTCTTGTGCAGCTTAGTAGGAAATTAGACCTTATTGATAGAATTTTGTAGTGTAGTCCAAATTATGGATAGAGACCATAAAATTAAGAAAGTGGTCATCTTGGAAAAAACTACGTGATGCCTGGGTTCCTTAGCTGTCAGGCTGAATTTTTTTCAGGGGAACTTCTTAAATAATTTAAGATGTGGCTATTCTCTATCAGTCTTCAGAATATCTTGAACAGGACATTAAAAAACAGATCACTCCAAAGTTCCGCATCATTTCTGAGGTTGTGGAAAAAATTATCAATAGAAAAATTTTTTAAAATATGTCCCTATCCATTCTCTAGGGTATTTCCTTAGAGTCATTTTTTTAAAAGAACTTTGTATACATGCATATATGTAGGGATGGTAACATTTTTGGAGTTTTCCTCATTTTTCTCCATCTCTTTGAAAAACTGTTTTTGTATATGCATATAAAATAAAGCACTGAACTCTGAGGGTAAAAGAAGAATTTCACCAAGCAGCACCAAGATACTCCCAAAAAACTTTATGGTGTAATTACTTATAATGAACCTTGAACCTCCATAAACAAAGGCAGTGTATGTGCACTGAGGGAAGACAATTCATAGTAATTTTGTCAGCAAAATTGGTACAGTAGAGGCCTAAGCAACACTTCATCTATCTGTCACTTGTTTTGAAAGGGCAGATTACTTTTTTCCTCAATCTTGGCACATCCAATTAAAATAGACTTACAAGCCAGGCAGGTGTAAAGTGCAAGCCAGCACTTGTTCACATTAGCAATTACCAATGGAAAAAATACATAAGTGCTGAGGCTTGGCACAACAGTTACCCTGGCAACTGTTCATGCTCAGAACCTCAGCAGAGACTAACATGACAGTTTGACATCTTTCCCCAATAAAAAAAAAAAACCAAACCAAAAGCACATGATTGCATTCTCTATTTCTCTCTCTGTTTTTTTACCTTTACCTCTTTTTGTGAGGTTTTTCCAAAACACTTGGCAGCAAACCTGTCTTGTTTAACTCCAGTTGAACATCTCCCAGAGGGAACTCCCCTGTATCTTGCCAAACTTTGGAGCATCCTCTGTGAATACCAAGTGTTGAAGTATACCTGGCAAAGCCTGATGTCCAGGAGGGAAGAATAGTGGGTTGGAGTAGCTGTATTAGTGCTATTGACACAAGAGAGTCAGAAACTTGTTGGCCAAGACAACTTCACTCAATGTTGGAAAAAGAAAAAAGGATGAGAGGAAAGGGCCTCGAGTTGTGCCAGAGGAGGTTTATACTAGATATACAAAAAATTTCTTCAGGGAAAGAGTTGTTGGGTTTTGGAACAGCCTTCTCAGGGAGGTTGTGTGGTCCATCATCCCTGGAAGCGTTCCAAAAACATGTGGATCCGCTTTGGGGTATGGCTTGGTGTTGAAAATGATGGTGGTGCTAGCTTGATGGTTGGATTCTATTATCATAAAAGTTTTTCCAGCCTTAACAATTTATGATTCTAGCTTTTTTGGTTGTCATATTCTGGAATATCCATGCACACGATTCATCTGTAGCAACTTGCCTTAAGATCCTGACCTTTCTGACTGTGCATCAACCTTGCAAATAGTTCCCTTTTTTATTCTCTACTTTCTTAAAATAAAGAAAAAGTCAATCAGAAGCAGGCTACATGCATTTTGCGTACAGGGGAAGAAAACACCTCCTCCTTAATTCCACTAAGGAACTCAGCCCAAGCAAGCTCTGCACCAAGTACAGTGTCAGATCATGCACAGTTGCTCAACCATTGAGGTCAGAAAACCTTGAAGACTCAGCATTCTTCTGGATTAGGCTTTGCTCTGTGGGATGCTTGTAGACTAAGTTATATGAACTTATTGACTGTTAGCTGTCAGTTCTTTTTTTTCTATTTGACATTTTTATGTCAAATGGAATTAAAGAGTGAGATGAGTAGATAAATTTTTTGCTAGTTAGTGACTGTTTCAGTTAGAGCTTACCTGATACATTTTGCTACAATTTACAAGCTATTTCTGGTTTTGATTTTTTTGTTTTAATGTCCTGTTTTTACAGTCATTTAACATCCATTATTTTCCTTCAGTCTTATTTTGTCTTTAATTTTGTTCACATCTTTCAATGATAAAAAGTTAAATATCAAATATCAGCATCTCCTTTGATTTTATTTTCAGTGATTAATTTTGTTCCCTCTTTCTCCCTTGATGTGTGCCATTCATGTCTTTCAGCTCATCATATTCTTACTCATTATCATCTCTAAATGGAGAGCAGCAGAAGGATTGAGAAGAGCTGTCTTTTGGGTTTTTTTTTTAAGATGAAGGTAAAAGAAAAAACAACTGGAAAATCTGCTAACAGGTTTGAGTTGATAGTCTGGTCTTTACTCTTAAATTTTAGCCAAACAGAACACATACGCTGAAAGATATGCAGAAAATCAAAGTAAACATCTCACACTGTTTACAAGAAAATCCTGCATTTGCTTATTATTGCACATGCCGTAGCCCTAGACCTCACAGATTTCAAAAGAGTAGATTTTGGCTGTGGAATAACATTGACCTGAAAATTCAAGATGTGGAGCCAAATCTTACTGCCTGTGTTCCTGTGATCTTTTCCCATGGGCAAACAGAATCTGTAGTGTAATCTTAATTCTGTCAGAAGGATGAAGGCATAATAAATAAAAGTAATAAACATTTTACAACATTAAACAATCTTTCACAGCTATTCAATCTGACAATTTTGACCAGCATTAAATTTACTGGAATGTTTCTAATAATGAACAAGAAACAAAGTAATACTTCCTCCGATACAGTTGCATTGATTCAAAGAGTGAACTAATAAACGCTATCACTACATTGGTATTCTGGGACTAACAGAAACTTGTTCCTTTCCCTGCTATTCTGTGGGCTGCACTGCAATCTCTTCTGCAACAACATAATTTAATTTAAAAATCATGATGCTATAAGTACTTGAGAAGCACTTAAAGCCATTCAGTCAGAGAAAGGTCATGTTAACATAAATATTGAAAAGAATGATAATTAGGCAAGAAAAACAGCAAAACACATTAAAGAGAAATGAGGCAATTTTTAAATGTTAACATCTCAATTCAGAAATGTTTACATTACACGTAATGGTTCTATTTTCCATGAGCATTCCACTAAAAAAATATTGCAGTGCAAAATTATGAAAGAGAATTACAACCATAAATGACATTGTATCCATTTTATCATCTTGAGAGAAAATGAATTGTCTGAATCTTGTTAAACACAACAGAATTCAAATCGTCCAAGCATGACTTACAGCAGAATGAAGCAAAGTACTCTCTTACTGAGAGGAAAGTAGTCAATTTTTTAATGATAGTTCATGATTTAAAATCCTGAATATTTGAAGGAATTGCAAAAAATTTCTCCCTATGAATTACCCAATACATATTGAGCTGAGTACAGGTAAGAATGTCTCAGAAATGTTGACAATTTCATACCTTGAAATATGTTGTACTTGCTCCTCTCAGTATTGTTTTCCACATAATCTGAGATTGAGAAACTCA
The DNA here is from genome assembly GCA_030060385.1 of Muscicapa striata striata. Classification (NCBI taxonomy): domain Eukaryota; kingdom Metazoa; phylum Chordata; class Aves; order Passeriformes; family Muscicapidae; genus Muscicapa; species Muscicapa striata. Next base: position 853,474 of record JAREIS010000195.1, on the reverse strand, counting down.
GACTAAGTGACATGTTTGAAACTCCTAAAAAGGCTAAGATGACTGTTGTATTGGGGTAACTTTAACTTGAAGCATGCGTTTTTCAAATTAAATTTTGAGGCATGATTTATCTTAAGGTAAAACATTACAAGAAGTCTTAAGTCTTTTATCAAAAGCTTCTTGGTAATAAATATACTGAGTCAATTTTTCTTTTCACTTGTAGCTGTTACCATTTGAATATGCTAATTTTAAAATAAATTTTAGAGAAAAAAAGTTGAAAGTCCCCCCCAGAAAACTGTGAACCCGTGTCCACTCAGGTTTGTTATCTACATAGATGCCACAACTAGTTAGAATGCCATGATATAAATGCCTAGACAGAAGAGACTCAGAGCACTAAGGACATGCACTTATAATTTAACTTTGGAGTTTTCTTTATTCTCATTGCATTTGCCACAATACAGAGCCTTGCAGTTTATCCTGCACAATCATCAGGTCAAGGAAATATTTTTCTGGGTTTACTTATTTTTGAGTCAAATGGGAGGGAGGAATGGTAAAACAAAAGTTAGATATTAGGAAGAAGGGTTTAAGACATTGTGTGAAGGGACAAATTTAACTAAGAATTTATTCTTTAATTGCTACTTCCTACACCCTTATTTAATATGTAAATTAATGTACCTAAGTAAATTTTCTTTAAAAGGGTTGTCACCTGAGACCACCCTTATTTGCAGAGACCTGAGAGAGCTTAGAGCTGTACGAGTATATAAAATATTTTGACAAAAATGTGTTCCTGTGGTTTTCATTCTCAGAGTTGAGAACGTTTTCCCTTCATGCAACACATTTATCAATGATGTAAAGTCAGCAGAAGTCAGTATGGCCTCACAACAGCAGCATAAGAAAGTTACTCGGCTTGTCATAAACACCAAGATCCTGATTCTACCAAGAAAACTTATGGGCACCATAAAGTTCAGCTACCTCTTACACCTCTTACTACTTTTGTCTCTAGGCTGTGAATTCGATATATTTAAAAGTAAGTGTAGACAGGAGGAGCACAAAAGTGCAACAGTCTTGTAAAGCAGCAACAGCAGAAGCAGCAGAAGCCATAGCAGAATTGTGGCTATATTTTGCTTTTCCTTGGTACAAATATAGCTGCTTATTCAGCATTACTCTTTGGAACTATTACTGGGTTATTTTCAGGATACCTAAAGGCAGAACTACTGTGATTTCTGGGAATAGACTGTTTACAAAATAAAAACTGATTTTGGTCTAGACCAGAAATTATGAAGCATCTACCTACAGAAGGTTTAGCAGAAATGTATTTCTACGAAAGAAATTTCATTGTAAATTTCATTCAACATCTCAGCTTTACTGGTATTTTGAAATACCAGTGATTCCACAAAGTGTGGAAAGCACGCTCATGGAAAAACCAGGAAAACTACAGATTAATAGAAAATAATGCAAAAAAAGGAGAGTGTCAATACATTCTTCTTTGATAGCCTATATAGAGGGTGCAAAAAACCCTTCCTGGTCTTGACTGGGGCTTTTTTGTAAAAACCTCTGGGGAAGATGCTGCAGCCTCTTAAGCAACTTAGTCTGGTGTTTTGCTTTCCTGTTAAAAAGTTCTCCCAGCAGTTTCACCCAGAGCTCTCTGATGCAGTTGAAGCCTTTCTTTCTAACTATATTCAATGAGGACAAAGAGAATGTTTTACTCCTTTTCTCTTTGAAGGTCTTTTCTGCATATTTGGAGATGATTATCCTGTTTTCCTTCAGTCTTTTGGTCTCTAGACTAAACAGATTCAGCTCTTTTAGGGATTATACTGATTTCCTAATGTCTGGTTGCCATTTTTGGAATTTGAACAAACCCAACAGATGTATAGTGATACTAGGTTGACCGAACAGAGTCTTTAAAATGTAAATATGTTTTACACAGTAATATTTCTTGATTCTAGCGGACAAAATTCTTGTTGACTAACACTTACAAAAATAGCAAGAAACATATTGAGGGAACTAACATGAGTAGCACTGGCCAGTGGTTTATCATACCAAATTAGTGAGTCATAACTATATTTTTCACTTATCAGAGGCCAACCCTTTGGATATCCATGCTTAGTTCAAAATTACTTGATGACCAATACGCACATGATTTTCAATAGATAAAAAAGAGATCTTAGTTTTGTACATTCATGTGTTTCTGGTGCAACAACCACTATGAAAACCCCTGAAGAGAAGATTTTGCAAATGGCATATAACTCCCTCCGAAGACCTGGGCTGGAGTGATGACACAGAACCTTAAAACCTCAGCTTTTATGCTTATTTTAAAATCAGGATTTGGAGTCTGCACAAGCCATTTGATATGGGGAAGCAGCCTTTTTCCAGGGGGATTGACTACGCATGCAACAACTTAAATCTGTGGAAATGAATCAACTGAGTCAGCTGCCGATGACTGCAAAAATGGCCTGGATGCCATTTACAGTTACCTTTTTAAATGGGAGCTTGAAATTAGGAGAATTATAGCAAAACTGTCATTGAGGAGAGATAGACTGCCTGGAATTTGCAATGCAAACCTATTATCCCTTATGCAGAAGGAAGATAAGTGGGGAAAAAAATTAACAGCCGTAAGAGTTCTCTCCCAGCTGCAGTTTCATCTTATTTATTGTTGCTATTTATTTATATATATATATATTTAAAATCTTAAATGATTTGTTAGCTATGCACCAAGCTAACCCCTATAAATGCATGTTTTATTGCAGCTCCTACAGCTTTTAATATTGTTTATTATTATTCTCTTAGTGCCTAGGAACTAGAACCATGCTTTAAAGTCCCATTGTGCAAGTCTCTGTATGAACAAGTGATACAATAACAGATGCCACCTCATAGGGCCCACAACATAGGATTTTGAAAGCATGGAGCATATGAGCAGGTAGACATCAAGAGGGACAGGTGAGGTGGCAAGGGATGTAAATGTCAAAATGTTTACGTGAAGAAGCAAGCTTTGCAGCAGAGATAAGTGTGTCATTTCAGAATAGAGGGAGAAGTCTTTCTCTTCCTCTGCTTATTTGTGCTTTGTGTCACTTTGTGGCTTCATCTGAAGTCCTATCCTCTGCCTGGCTTTTCATGGGCTCCTCACTACTGCTGTATAGAGCCAGTGATGGAAAGAAGGCAAAGGACTTCCAATACAGACAAGTTCTGGGTTTACCTAACACTACTGGGAAGTCCTTTGTACAGCTGGAGGAAAACACTCATACAAATAACTTAGATTAAAATTATCAGCATCTGTGCTGAGCTATGAGAATCTATTCCCTAAACAAATTTTTTACAAAACCCAAACAAAATCATAACCATTAGCAAAGGACTATAAAGCCTCCAAAGCCTTAAAAGATCAAAAGAAAATGAATGAAGAAAGAGGTACCTAGCTGGTTTAACAAGAGTGGACTGCAAATGCAGACAATCCATCTGAAATAAATCATAGACAATCTGCTCTTTTTTTTTTTCACACTGCGGAAGTTCTTGCCTGAATTCATCCTTCAAGTTTGTCATGACTGAAGAAGAGATGATTTATTAGCTCCTCTTGACCTGTCTGAGTCTTTGTAGGTTAGAACCAGCATTCTGGTTTCCAGTGACTTTCACAGAAATGTACATTCCCTCTTTTATAGTTTCTGATGTAAAGTCTAGTCCTATTGCAAATCTATTGATTGTTGTTCTCTGCTCTGTTCAAAAGGATTTTGTCTATACATCTATGCATGTTCTGGATTCATCTCCTACCTCAATAAGCCTTTCCAGGGCCTGAGATCAGCTGAAGTGGTTTCAGAACTAGTAGGTGAACAGGAAAACATAACAAGTACTGGTAAATTGTGATCGCAACAGGGGCTCCCAGCTATGCATTTAATCCACTTCATCACTCTTCTCACCTCTCTCCAGGACCCAGCAAGGGTTTTGATTGAACAAAATAACAAGAACAGTAATAGTAGTGCCACTTAATTAGAGAAAGTGTGGATGCCTCTCCCTTGGTTTTGTTCAAGGCCAGCCTGGATAGGGCTTTGAGCAGCCTGGTCTAGCTGCCCATGGCAGAGAGGCTGAAACTACATGATTTTTAAGGTCTTTTTCTGCCCAAGCAATTCTGTGATTCTGTGGTTCTGTGATTTAATTACACCCATTATATGCTTAATTTTAGGATCTGCTGTTAAGTTCATCTCTTCAGTGAGAAAGGGGGCAATGAGAAACAGCAGATCAATGAGATCCAACTGAGGCACAATTAAACTTTAAAAATATTGTCTGTGGTTTTGAAGGTTAGTATTTGCACTTGGCTGAATAGCACAAACGTTGGATAGAATCAGTATGTTTTGATTTGGATTGTTGTTTTTTTTTTTTCCCAGAAAATATTTAGATAGCATACTCTAAATTGTACTGCAAGTACAGGCTGGGATTTTCCATCCTACTGATCATGCTTCCTCTAGAAGTCAAAAGTACAAGGGCTTCCCATCATTCATTTTTATAATCTAGAAAATTATAATGTTGAAATATGAACTTTGACATGTTTTTGGAGCTGAGATAGTCAAAAAGATACACTGAATATTTCTATCTGATTTTTGCTTAAGTCAAAAGACCTTATGGAAACTGGAGATATCAGATATCCCAAGTTAGGTGTTCACATGCAGAATTTTTATAGAATTTATATAGGTTGAAAGGGGCTTAAAGACCATCTAGTTCCAGATGAAGAAAAGGTGTCAAATCCCCATTCTCTGGAGATCAGGACAATATATCCTGTGGAGTCGGTATGCATCTCCTAAAGCAGAATCCAAGATGTGTGAATAAGGTAACACCCTGGAGACCTTGGCAGTCAATTTAGGTGCTGTGATTTAGGCAGCTAGTGGCATCTGAGATGTTCTGGACTATCCCACCTGATCTCAAGCAGCCATTCCAGAAAGGTGGAGATCTACCATGTACCTGTGATGGGCAGATTATTTCAGTATGAGAAATTATCATGATACCTGCACTTAGATACCTGAATTGTTTTGTTGCTTGTAATGACTGTCTCTTTATTTGCTGAAATAATAAATACTTAGCACACACCTAGACACTTGGCTATAGTGTAGACACATAAGACATACCTGGAAGTAGTTAGCTGAACCCAAAGTCACACTATGAGATAAGCAGAAACTGCTTTAGTTTATCATTGGAAAAGAGCCTCCACTTGAGAGAAAAGAACAGCTTTTTATCTGCTGAACAATTGAATAACAGTTAAAATTAAGTAATAACAGAATTAAAATATATCTCGGTTTCATGCAAAAGGCAGGTAAACTTGGGAAATCCAGTATTATCACAACACCAGTGTTAACCTGTGACACTTACAATTAAGCCAGAACCTGAACCCCTACATCCAGTCCAAAGACAAAAAAAAAAGTCATCCAATGTTAAGTTAAAATAATATTATTGACCACTAAAAGAGAAATAGTTGGATTCTGCCTAGAGATTTAGTTACTTGGACTGACCAGCTGTGTCCTTGGAAATAACTGACTTTGCAGCAGAAGATGAAAAAAAAAAAAGCTGTTTTGGAGGAAGACAGGATTAAATTCCTTGAACTCTCAACCAATCAAAGCTTTTTCCCCTGATGAATGCCCAAGCTTCTCTGGAAATGCATCTTTTTAGAGCAACTATGCCCATACCAGTTTTTTTTTTTTTTTTTTTTCAGTGTAAAGTTGAATTATACTAAATTATAGAATAAATGAAAATAGAAAAGAAAGAGACTGCAGACTACTAGCTTAGGCTGTATATTTAGAGCGTGACAAGGTGAATCTCATCCCATATGGAGATATGGATTTTTTTACTCTACCTAGAGCATTTAACTTAGATGAGCATTTCAATGGATAATGAGCATGGTAGCACCTTAGAAGACTTAGGAATCTGCTCCTTTGTGCTGCAGTTCATTCTCTGATCAGTATGGATAATCAGCAAGATAAGACTGTCTTTATCTTATAACAACATTGTAATGGTTAAATGCAAATTTGTTGAATGCATAAAGATTAATGTAATGGAGACTACCATGGCACATAAGCCATGGCATCATGAGCTAATACAAAAACCAATGCAAATATCATAATAGTGTATGTGTTAACCTGGAACACTGTTTGACTTCTGCAGGTTATTGTAAGAGGCAGAGAGATGCTGTAGGTCTTTATTCTCATGATCTCAGTCTTTCTTTGCTCATCTTTCTTTGAACATCTCCACCATATGAAATCCCTAACAGTAGGCCACATCATAAACTGAGCAGGGGAGGAAGGATGTCACTTCTCAGGAGACAAGTGAGGAAGAGGCAGAAAAACAAGAGGAAGATGAGGATACATCACCAATGGACACTGGGATTTTAGTGATTGTAATGAAACAGCTGAAATTATTTTCCATCAAACGACATGTACAACTTGCAGAGAGGAAGTCTGGTACCCATCTTTCCACCTCCTTTTCCTCCCACCTGCTGATGTCACTTTGCTACTGGCAGCAGACACAGGCAGCAGGGCTGAGACTGATTTCTGACTTCTTGGTCAGTCCTTGTGGCTTGTTGCCACAGCTGTAACACACGTTCCCTTCCTTCAAGCCTTTCTACTCCCTCAGCAAGTGCTCTTTCTAAATAAATTTACAGTTGTATGTAACTACCAGCTTTACATAATTTCCTTATTCTTTTAATAAATCTGCAATGTTACTCCAGTTTTCCGATTGGAGAATTCTTCAGAAATTTGCTTGAACTTCTTTTCATTACAATTTTTCACTCTGGAAATTTTGAGTAATTCTTTCTTAAGTGCTTTTTCAGTAATTGAAAAGTGAATAATGAGAATTTATTTCCCTTTTCAAAAGTAATTAATAAACAAAGAGAAGACATTCCTTTTCTACTAAATCAGAAGATTAATAGAATGTTCTCTTCCTGACAGCTATAAAAGAAACATGAATTTATGCAATACTAGTTCTCAGAAAGTAAAATAAAACCGTTATAGTCACTTGATCTAATGTTACATGTACAATACAGAGCTGGGAGCACCTCCCGGACCCTGTAGAGGAAAATAGTACTTGCTGTAGCAATGCAAAGGTGCCTTTGCTTTTTAGAGAATAGTTTAAGTAATAAATCTGTGTATGAACTGTGATTGCTAAACAGTTGATTTAATTGGTAATTTCAGAAAAAGCCATCTTATACTGTCTGTGGTTCCATTGGTGGAAACAGAAGTCGAGGGAAGGAAAGACAGTCAAACAACACATTGTTTTGAGAACTTGGGGCTCTTTAGAGTGATTGCTGTGATTCCAAGTAAAGTGCATGGCAGTGGATGTGCAGAAGACAAGTCAGGGTGTGAGAAGCAGGACAAAGTCAGTTCAGGATGAAAGCAGAAAACAGAATCAGATTTTAGATATTCATTGACCAGACTTTGATGTTAAAGTGCACTGGAAAGAGATTTTGAAAGGTGAAAAAAACTGTGTTTTAGCAGAAAATATACTGTCACAGCACTGAGAGGTGTTAAAGGGCAAGGAAGAGAGAGTACAATCTTTAAAGTCAAAATTGGAATCTTGAAGCAATAACAGGAGGCAATCATGTTCAGTAAACAATTAGGGACAGTACTAAAGATAGGCTAAAAACTATTTGTATGCCGTATGAACTAGAAAATAGGACCAGAAAGTGAAGAAAGAAGCATAAAGAAACAATTAATTGTGTCCACAAAAAAGAAAAATATCAAATAATAAAATGACACCAATAAAAGCGTTGTTTTGAAATTTTTGGACTTTTTTTTTCTTTTGAAACTCACTGTATAGAGTGGGAATAATTCACATGCTCAGGTAATCAAAAATGTTCCTTAGCAGAATAGCTTGGAGCTTGGTATAAATTAACTATCAAAACTTTACAAAGGGACAACGACCATGCACACAGGGCAAAAATTCTGTAATCAGTATGCAGCTGCTACAAAGGCTGGCATAGGGTTAGGATGCAAAAGGAGGAAGAATCACACTCCCTTTTGATGTGAGTGTAAAGGGGAAAAGCAAAGCAAGAGCTCTGAAATTTGGATTTTTGTTTTTTTGAAAGGCTATATGGCTCAAAACCTTGAATTCCATTGTAGGAGCACTGTCAGTAAGTAGATATATTTTCTTAAATAAAGAGCAGACATAGCTGTCCACTCCAATTTTAACCTGTTCTCATTGCATAGTTGAATACAAAATAAAACTGGAGAAGTGGGAAACCCACCCCCCTCAAAAACAACCAACCAAAAACAAAACCCCAAACTAAAAATACCAAACATATTTTGAAGTAGAAAACTCTAAACACTCCAATATAGTCAAACTGAAACCTTTGCCCTTACCAGCTACCTCTCTGTCTGGCACAGCCCTTGCCCTCAGCTCTAACCATCCTGTGCCTATTTCAGAGCAAAACATCAAAGGAAACAGAATTTCTCCTTGAACAGCCTGAAGCAGCTCCTTGCTCTCCTCTCAGTGTTTCTTACTCCACCCAGAGGCATGAAACCTTTTCTGGTTGTGCCATCAGGAACTCACAGAGCTTGTCAAAGGTTCTGCCCCAGTTCTCTGATGTATGGATGCTTTGAGCCTCAGCCTCAAATAGCTTCATGTTTCTCATAACCTTGTTCTGGGGTCAGATCTGAATTCCACGATGGAAAATGATGCTAAAATGGGAGGTGGAATAATGTGGGTCAAGACCAAGGTTGACTGCTCCAACCAAAAGCAGTGAAAATTATGAAGCTTTATATTAAAAACAAATGTGTCATATAAGAAAAACGAAAAGAACAAACAAACAAAAAAAAGGGCAAAAAATGTGCAGATTATATTCAGGGATCACAACATCTATCACAGATATTAGTGGTTCTACCACAATAGTTCAACAACAATAACAATTCAACACTAGTTTCTTGATAAAATCAAGCTTTAACCATAATTACATAATCAGTTGCTTCAACTTACACTCAAAGATGAGAAGTATTTATAAAAGGATACAATATAGAGCAGGCAAAATTTCAGTCAAAATACTCCATTTTATAGAGCCCAAATTACAATGAAGCAATGAAATATGTACACGCGCTGTGCCCATTCTGTCCTGTCTGAGGGAACTATGGAGAGATTTCTCTACAAATAGCCAATGAATGAGATTGATCAGCATGCACTTGGGAGGAAAACATGCAAAATAAATCACCAGGAAGCTACAGTCAAAGCAGCCAGGGCTGTGATGTTATGGGTGCTGCCCTCAGCATCACTCTGCAGCCACACGAGCTCTCTGGTCCCTTCACTGTGTGTCCCCAGACTGCTGGACCAGCAACACTGGAACCAGGCTGGAGACAGGCATGAGCTGGGCAGCAGAAACTGATGCAATTCTTTCCTCCAGAAGATAGCAGAAGGAAATAATTTGACAGAAACCTGAAAAAAACTTCATGTAAAGACAGAGACTGCAGAAGTTGCAACTTATTTGCTTCCTGTGAGCTCTTTCCATCACTATGTGGTTTGTTTAAATCTGCTCAGGGTATTTCCAGATCTCCAATGGAATTAAGATTTCCCTGGTTAGGAAAGCACAGGTGACCAGCTTACAACGGAATAAATCAGAATATTGGTAAGGAGATGGTCAATAGAGTTGGGATGATACAGCATTGTTAATCTATGTATATATGTATAAAATCCATTTTGGCAACTTGTCATGTTGTAACAGTGACCCCAAAAATTCAAGAAAAGGGAATTTTAAATATCAAAACATTACAAGAAATTCCCACTGATTAGAAGATGTGATCAGCTGGATGCTAAGCAATAATAAAGTGTGGAACAGGTTTTGTTTTATATTTCTGGCAGAATGTTCCCCTATTTCCATTTTAATGAGGATTTTCATATGTTCGTGCTTAAATTGACTCACCAGTTTTTTTTTCCTCCTCCTACCTAAAATTCTACAGGGTTTACAACTACAAGCAGAAAATTTAATTTTGTTTACTCTCAGCTCTCAGCTCTCAGAGTACCAGTAATTAACCACAACCAGGAGTGGTCCAATTGAAATAATAATTTCTTTGTGTATTTTTATTTCCCCCTTATATCAGGCTATTAATCTTCAAAGTTTTAGGACATTGTTGCAATAATGAAAAGTGTTGGTTCATTCACAGGACATGGGAATAAGCGTTCACCCATCAATAAGATGGGGGAACCCTCCCACTTTTAAAATCACACATATCATGCTACCTACAGGATCCTCTGCCCACTTCTTCAGAGTAGCCATCTACTAAGAAGGGCTGAAAAGCCATTTCTCAGTGAAAATAAACAGCTTCCAGCACTTCAGAGCAGAATATAGAAGCTGTCACTTAGAGAATTTGATACAGAATTTAGGAAAGAACATTCTTTTTTCATTTTCTTAAGAGTGCTTGTATTATGAAGACTTATTTTTTACCATATCATTTAATAAGGATGAGATCAGCCTTGCAATTTCCATCAGAAAAATGCATTTTTGTTTTGTCATACAGAAAATAAAATCTCTGTTGCTGTGCTGTCTCCTGCACTTTGTGGAACGTGAGCCACAGCCCCACGGAACCAAAACTGCTCCACCACCACGGCACAGTGGGTGTGGGTGTAAGGTTAATGTTCCAAAATGCTGTTCTTCATGCAGCCTCTGCAGACTGCTTGTGGATCTGCTGGCACTTGTGAGGAAGGTGGTTTTTCTCTGCTGTTTCAAACATTGCACCATTCTGTGATCTGAGATGGGTAATGGATACTGTCTCTTACCCAGTTTGGTGCAGGAGAGACAATGCTTGCAGTACTTTGATCCACAGGTCCCAAATAATACACAGATAATAATGAAACCATGGCACACCTAGGTAGAGTAGGTTTAAACTTCAGTACCTTTAGAAATGGGACATGTACAACTCAAACACATAATGCTTAGCACAACATTTTCCTGCTTAATTAAAAGGGAAGAAAGGAAAACCATGGGAACTGTTATTGTTATGCAGTAATAGCTTGTCAGCTTAAGGTAAAGGATTGCTTTCAACGTGCGTGCTTCATTGCTTAGGAGCAAAATCCTGACCAACTTAAGGCTGTACTTAGTTTTAAGTATGTCTTATTAATTCAGACACTTCATTCCTGTAGTGAACAGGAATTAATGTTACTTTACTTAAATGTTTTGTCCTTCTGCCAAATAATGTTAGAGCTAGTTAATACGGAGATTAAAAAAAAAAAAAAAATCAACCCCAAAATTCCATTCATTTAGTTTAGGTGTCTCAATTTTATTTACAGTGTCATTTTTCTCAGTGATGAAGCAGCAGAAGTAAAGCCTTGGTTGGCTGGTTTGTAGTGCATCTCATTGCCCTGTTCCATCTCTCCCTGCTTTCACCATGATTTACAGTTTTTGGGGTTATTCCACTGCATCAATCACTGCATCCTTCAGCACTGGGGAAACTGGAAGAAAATGCAAAACTGCCCCATAAAGAATGACTGGTGTTAAATTTCAGTCTGTAGAGACAGGGATAAAATTTGGCATGTGAGGCATCTTTGTTGGGAATGACTGTTCTAACTTCATTGAACTATGAATACTGGATTCAGAGGGGAAATGATGCCTCCTATAACCACTAACACGGCTTTTTCCTTAAAGGAAAATTTGTACTACAAACAGCTTGCAAGATAAGTGAGGTATTTCTATGGCAATTCTTTGTTGTCCTCTACCATCCAAAGGCGAGTGCAGGTAACAAGAAGGGAAATGAAACACAAGTCTGACATTTCAGCACATTATTAGCTACATGCAGGATATGTAAAATATCATCAAAATACAGAAAGTTCCTGCTTGGAAATACAGCCTGAATGCTGCTCTTGAGCTGTGCCTTACATTTTAAGGATTGCTTCAGTCTCTCACTGCAGTATTGTCATTTCCAATTAAAGGCACTTTATGCTAAAACATGAATTTTTCAGTTTCTCTTCTCTGCCAATCACTTTTCTCTCAAAGCAGTTAACATCTGTTTTCTGTCTGTGTTGCTTTTTAAAAAAAAACTAATCATGGGTTTGGACAATATTCCCAGTGCAGATATCCTTTCCCATCTAAAACACAGTGGAATTTCAACTCTGGCTCAGAGGCTCAGATTTCTCTATTATGATAAGAAAAGTAGAAAGTCCAGACATAAACATGCCTGAAATTCAAATGCATTTTGCTTTCTCAGTGTTGTTCAGGTCTTATATGAAGTTTAACTCTGCTGATTCCAATAGAATTCTCTCTGGCTTAGACTGTCTTAAAGAGAAGGAGGAATTAATGCAAAAGGAAAAAAAAAATAAAAATTGAGTTACTTTGATACCTATGTGGTCAAACCTTAGAATGTGTTCTTGATACTTAATAAGCCATTATTTTATTAAAATTATGCACTGTTTTGGACCAAGTAAAAGCTAAATATAATATTCCAAAATTGGCATATATACACTGAGTTAGACCATAGTTTTTTTCTTTGCATTCAAGAGGAATAAAATCTGTATAATTTCTTTAACTTTTTTTTTGTTTTCTATAGCTATTATATTCTTTTAAGTTGGAAGTTCCAGATGTTACTTAGAAATTTAAATTTTGCTAAAAGAAAACTTTTAACTCTTCTTTAGTGTCTTTTTCTCTTCCTTTCTCACAAGCATATGCACAGATACATAGAATATCTCAGATGCATAAGGAGTCAGGCCAATTATGAATATGAAATGAATATGATATATATGATGAGTGCATGGTATATGTGATGAATAAGTTTATTAAAATAACTAATAATAAAATATACATAATGAATAAGCTTAATCTACCAAAAGAATGTCAAAATTCAGAGTAGATAAAAATTCCAGGGCAAATTAAAACCTTTCTACCTCCTCCTTGAACAAAGTTTTGTCATTTAAGTGTTGTAATTTCTCACCTTTTGGATACTGTCAGAGTCAGGTAGCTGCACAAACAACATATTTGTTCTAGACCAGAAGTATATCCTAACATCTCACACATATATTTCTCGTTTCATTTCTAAGTTACACACATGTTCTTTCTGCATGAGACCCACATTTTATTTTATTTAGGACACTTGGGCTGCTTTTTCCATGCTTACACAATTACTTACATGATTTTTATTTGTCATCTATATAAGAGGAGAAATGTTAAAGAAACTGGTTTGATGTCCTCTAACATTAAGAAATAGGATCATATCTTCATAATTTGTAGAAATAAAACTGTGTATTATTCAGTTTAGAATAAACTGACCCAAAACCCGGATTTCTTTGCTTGGGAGATTGGATCAGAAGAGTAAGTGATATAGCTAAGGCAAAATGCTGGCCTAAACAGAATTTTGAGATCAAAACTTGTATTGCTGAATAATGGGTACCCTGGGACCAAGGTACCAGGTTAGAGTCCACATTGCTCAGGAGTAGCTCCCTCCAGATGAGCCTTTTTTGTGTGGAGTTAATTGGAGCAGAGCAGAGAGCCTGGGAGAAAGGAAACCCTTTTGCAGTGAGAGGAGTAAAGGTCCAGGCTTTCTCCCTGGCTTTCTGCACAGCAGTTCATAGGTAGCCTTCCACAGTGGTTCCTTCCAATGTGCAAATCCCAGTGAGCCCAGAAAAAAACCAAAAGGCAAAATGGCCTCTGTACCTCTCAAGTTGCACTTGATAATGCCAGAGACTCCCAAATGATCTGGTTGCAGCACTGCCAGACAAAGAACTGGAAAGAACACTTTACTTGGTATCAGAGAATGTGTGACTTATATACAGCTTAATCCAATATTTAAAAAATGAGATCTTGGCAGTTTGAAAACTGAGGGGAAAAAAGGGAAAAGGTGAAAAGAACAAGGTATTTGTCAGTCAAAAGCATAAGAGGTGAGCAATCAAGGTAGATGTTGTGATATGTGAGAGCTGTGAGAAAGACTTTTCAGAACAGCTCAGGGTTTGTAGGACCTGAAAAAATACCTACATAAAAACATTACAGACACATGAGAGGAAAACAGAAGAAAATGAGAAAGAAGATCCATTACACCAGAAACATACTCTATTTCCATGTTGTACATGTGACTGGGAAAGGGCTTTAGGCTCTTGTTTCATAGCTTTTTCTCTGCATCACTAAACTCACTGCTGGCAGCTGGTGATTTTGTTCTGTATGACCCTGAGCAGGTAGAATGATTTGGACTGTGCTTATACTACAATGAGATTTCCCTTCCTAAAGCTTCTGTTTAGGTTTTAACTCAGGCTGTTTGACATTCAAATGTTTTCAGTGAGCTTTTGCCTCTGTGGCTTAGCCTTCCTTTCTTGGGACAGTTCCCTTAAGAAACAGGTTTGTGGAGACTTAGAAGCTGTGAAACAAAAGGCTGATGTTGGGCACAGACCCATGAGTTCAGAGCAAATCCACTAAACCTCATTCTCTATTAATTCATGTCTAAGCCCTAACCCACCACCTTGGTAGTTGAAATAACAGAAGACAAACAGCAAAGCTTTGACATGGTAAAAGCTGTCAGTGGCCTTTTTGTGTTTTTTTTTTTTTTTTTTTTTTTTTTTTTTTTAATAAAATACAGTATTATGTGTGCATTTTGTGGATTACAGCATGATTGGGAGATACTTTAATTGCAAATTATCCAGCAGCTTGGATAAAATATTTTACTTTTCAAGAGATGAGCCAGTCAAGTCATTAAGTGTAGACACAACTGCAGACTGCAGGTTCTTAAATTTGGAGGCCTCAATATGCCGACAGGGGAGATGGACTGCTAATTTCTCATTACACTCAGTAGTAACCAATACAATGAAAGGAGCCTAGAGGATTGCTCAACTCACTCTAATACAGATGCATTCAGCCAGGCTCCACTGACTGCATTAACTAGCTCCCAATTAGCTAGAAAACTGAATTAGGAGTCTAGTTCAACACCTGCTCCTAGATGTCTACAATCCAGAGCTAAATCCCAGGCCAACAGTATGATGTTGCAATTAAAATGACATAAATATACCAAAGTTTAATCAGTGAGATTTTCATTTTCTTGCAAAACAATAGAAAAGATTTCAAATTATTAGCAAGGTTTACCATTATTACAATAACTTTAATGGACTGGTCTGCATTTAACCTAGTAGAATTTACAAGTGCTTAATCAAGGCTTAAGCAAATCTGATCATCTGTACAATTGACATATTGAGAGGATAATGAAGATTATGGTCCACAGTGCCCAACAGAAATTATTGGGAAAGTTTAAAGGAAAAAGCTTCCCTAACATAGTTCTTGCTGTGGGAGTAAAACAACGCTCACAACAGCCTGTAAAGCCATCAGTAATGGATGGAGAATGGGGGTCACGCTGCTTTTGGTGTTGAAAAATGCTGAAACCAACCTGACCAAACCCCAAAATTAAACATCCTTTGGAAGGACAATGTTTCCTGACAGAAACTGGCACTGGTGAGGTGTAGTACCTCATAAAGGAACCCAATGACCAACAGTATTGATAACCTATCTATAGCTATTGAGCTGATACAGCTGGCCTGGGGATGTATGACTGACAGTCAATTACTTTATACTATAAAAGTCTGCACTAAAACATCCCAAACCTGCCAAAATTCTGAAGATTTGTGGGAAAACATTGGGAAAAAATTCAGCCTAAAAAATCCCAAAATATCCCCAAAAATTCACGCTAAGAAAAGCAAAAATTCCCTAAAAATCGCACTCAAAATGGCCAAAATAGTGCTCCTGAAATCTGCACTGAAACACCCAAAATCTGCCAAAATTCCAAGGATTCCTGGGAAAAAGATTGAGAAGGAATACCTAAAGAAATCTGCCCTTAAATGGCAAAAAATTCCTAAAAATCCCTTCCAAAAAATCCTAATATTGGTCACTGGACCAATATAAGAAGGTATTAATTGTTAATATCTTCTAACCAGCCACTTCTCGGAGTGTATGTGGAGGTTCCTGTCTTCAGTAGGGATGCCTCTCAAGGTTCCTCCTTGAGGCTGAGTGAAAGATATTTGCTCACAGCCTTTGGTATGGGGCAGTGACATCAACTTCTATTTAATAATAATTTTTGATAACTTTAATATAATTGCTTCAATACTGCTTCAAAAATGATGCACTATACTAGTAGTTATAACTACCTATATCGTGTAGTAAATATTTTTGGTTAAGATCTTTTAGTCTAATAATTACCATAATCAATTTATACAAATAATTTATCTTATTTATATAAATATATTTGGGTTCCCATTCTAGAGCAAAGTTCTATAAAGTTCCAGTTACACTTATCCTTTAGACATAAACTATTGACAAAATCTCTGGTTAAGACTGGATCCAGCAACACCCACGTTCCTTTCTGAGGTGGAGTTCAGAAAGCAAGGAAGTCCTGCACCTCATGACTCAATGTGAGGCTTCTCTAATTAGCTTTGCCTGGAGGTCTCTTCCTATGAAATAAACAACATCTCTCTCTCTCTCGCTCTCTTTTTATATATATATATATACAGTATTGTATATATTTTATAGTGAGATACAGAAAATAAAAATTTTAAAAATCGTTTTAAATATGACTTCTTAATTATTTGAAGATTTTTCATTAATCATTAGAGTATTTATTGCTTCATTTAAGTTTCCTTGGAGTTCTTCTCTGCTTCCAGAAAAAAATTTCAGGCTTTCCTTTACCTTCATCCCAATCTGTACATCAACTGGTATTTTCTTTTTATGGTGTTCATGGCAAAAATAGATTTAGCATTTCTGACCTTTGTTTAAGTAGGTGATATATTTCTAAAGACGAAGAGTGGAAGCAGGAGACTTCCAGAGCTACAAGTATTAGTTTTAGAGCAAATTTTACTATAGTATTGGGAAAGGATGAACCTGGGATTGTACATTTGCTCATTCAGGACAGATACAGCTCTTTAGCTTTCAGTTTCTCTTTTGCATTGTCAGTGGCTGAAGTGTAAAACAGGAAAATAATCCTGACCAGTTTGGAGTGGAAAATTAGAGAAACACACAGCTCTGGAATAAAGGAAACTCCCTAGTATACATTTCTGTAATAATTTAGGCTTTCAGTGACAGCAAAAAAGCAGCACAGTCCTGTAATAAAATGTCAAAACCAAAGAATATAAGTTAGAAATTGTCCTTAGACTAATTGTAGTCTGGAAAGTTTTTAATGGTATTTTAAAATCTTGATCAAAACTACTGAAAACTCTCTGGATTTTTCACTTTTAAATTGTAGTTAATGTATTCCTATAAAAATTGTTTATCTTCTAGGGAGCTAAGATAAATAATGCAAATAAGACCAAACAAAGAATGCAAAAGGATCACACAGACAGTGAGCAGCATTTTTAGTGTGAATTCTGTTTAGTTTTTCTTAGTTTGCAAACCAAATTAACATATCTAATGGGGAAGGAAGGAAGGAAGGAAGGAAGGAAGGAAGGAAGGAAGGAAGGAAGGAAGGAAGGAAGGAAGGAAGGAAGGAAGGAAGGAAGGAAGGAAGGAAGGAAGGAAGGAAGGAAGGAAGGAAGGAAGGAAGGAAGGAAGGAAGGAAGGAAGGAAGGAAGGAAGGAAGGAAGGAAGGAAGGAAGGAAGGAAGGAAGGAAGGAAGGAAGGAAGGAAGGATCTGTACCTCCTCCTCCACACTGGTGACAGGATTTAACAGGTAAATTCCAACTGCACTCATTCTGGTCATGGCAGACCAAAAGCAGACATGTGGAAGTTGCTCACTTGGAAGATGGCTCCGAGTTCATAATGAGGATGCAAAGCAGAGCATGGTCCTCATAAAGCAATTTTTTTTAAAGATCAACATACCAAGAATCTAAATTTAAAAGAAAATCAGGTACCAGTACTGCAATTTGATGTAAATAAAGAGGTGGTGTGGAGAGACACAAGAGGAATGTAATAACCATGACTGTGAATTCAGAGTTATTTATATCAGAATAATTTCATGGGAGCAGCATAGGAGCACAAGGGTGTGTTATCACAGTAATTTCTGGTTCAAGACTGTTTAAAAAGGAATCAGTCTTGAACCACAGTTCAAGATTGCAACCACTGGGAGGAAGGCCTCCCAGTTTGGATCACACACAAACACAGAATCAGAAAATGGTTTGATTGGAAGAGATCTTAAAGATTATCTGGTTCCAAACCCCTGCCATGGACAGGGATATCTTCCATCAGACCAGGCTGCTCCAAATTGTATCCAGCCTGGCTGTGAACACTTCCAGGGGAAGATCAACTGCATCTTCTCTGGGCAACTTGTGCCAGTGCCTCACCACCCTCCATCAAGAATTTTTTCCTAATATCTAATCCAAACCTACTCAGTTTAAAGCCATTCCTCCTTGTCCTATTGCCACGTGCCCTTGTAAAAAGCAAAACAAAATATTCATCATTAAGCATATAAGAAACTCCCTCAAGGAATTGTTTTTACTTAAAACAAGAATATTAGATTCTATTTCTGGGTTTAGACAACAGATAATAGAGAAACTTTCACAGGCT
Organism: Muscicapa striata striata; assembly: GCA_030060385.1. NCBI lineage: Eukaryota > Metazoa > Chordata > Aves > Passeriformes > Muscicapidae > Muscicapa > Muscicapa striata. Next base: position 835,092 of record JAREIS010000195.1, on the reverse strand, counting down.
GCATAATCAGCTGCAGAAGTAGGGTGTGGCACAAGACTCAGGTTCATTGGTTAAAAAGATGCCAGTCACAGCCATGGCTCTCCTGGGAAGATGGCACTGCTGAGGTGATTATAGTGGGACACACAGGTCTTCTTATAGTCATATTAAATATTCATGTTTGCATTATATTCATGTATGTATTTTATTATTTTAAATATTTTATGTAATATATAACTATATTAAATATAGTAATCCCTGTACTAAGAAAGATTGATGACAAGGCTATTTTTTCATAAGCTCCTTTACATCACACAGGAGATAATGACTGCCAGTTGCCAAGTGCACTGAAGTGCTTCGCAGGGCAAGGAACAGCACAGCAGCAGCAGGTGAGAGCAGCCCTCATCTGAGCACTGCCCAGCTCAAGCCAGACTGATGCACATCCCCTCTTGCAACCAAGGAAATCAAAACAGCTGCTCACCTCATTTTATGGATTACACTTTTCCAGACTATAAGACAACTGAGAAATCAAAGGGATGAAAAAATCCAGAATCCTGAATGTTGTTATTTCTGTGTCACTTTGCACAGTGCTGTCTCATTTTAAATTTGCAACAATTCCTGTTATTGCTGTATTGCATGCAAGTACTCCTTTCTGCTCTATTAGAGCATATTTCTCTGTTATGCAACTGTCTAAAATTTGCTTCTGCTTTAAAGACAGATGCAAACAGCTGTTTAATGAATCTGTCATTTCCTTATCTTCTCCATTTCTGCAGGCTGATTATTTCTAAGTGCTGCACTGTCTTTTAGAGACAATTCTTGTAGGAAGAATAAGTCACATTTTCTTCTGATTTCTAATATTTATGTCAACTTGGGGAAAATATCATCTCAACATTAAATCTTTAGAACTAAAAAAAAAAAAAAAAAAACAAGCGAGGGAATAAGTTGATGTATTAGACATTAAATCTGATGTGATGTTTTACAAGTTTGATCTCACAAGGAGCATGTTGTCAAAGGAAATTCTACAGCTTGTTCACATGCTCGTGAACTGAATGCCATTTCATTTGCTTGATGGAAGTAATTTAGAATAATATGTTAAAATGCCATATATCATAGGCAAGCACTTTGAGACCTACTGCATACAGTCTAGACTGATTTTTAAAAATACTGTCAGTTACTGCTATAGTCTAGTATTTCTCAAGTTGACACATTTTGAATGGCAGATTGAGGGTAAGAATGAAATACACTTAAATGCGAAGATAAAGGAAAAGCAGGGGGGGAAAAAAAGAGAAAAGAATGTAATTGCAGTGAGATTCAGGAAGCACCTACAAATTACTCAGCCCTACAAATTGCAATCAGGATGAGAACCATAAGAAGCCTACTAAGGCATGGCCAGGAAAGTTATATGTAAAAATCCTGTTTGAATTATATATGTGCTCACCACCTTTTTTTTTTTTTTTTTTTTAATATATATCTGAACAGTTTTAAGAAATGGATTTATACTGCAAGAAAGTGATACCATTTGATTTTCAGTTTAGGATTAGTGTTGAGATCTTTTTCTCTTGAGAAAATGCGAGCCCAAGATTTGAAATTGTATTTTACTGTAACTTGGACTCACAATCTGTTCCCATCTTAAGAATCATATTTGAGCTAGGAACTTTGAAGCAGAAATAAGTCAGGGGAAGAAAATGTATACATGAAAACTGGATCGCAGAATCATGGAATGGTTTGGGTTGGACAGTGTAAGGGAAACTGCCCTGTCTGACCATCCAGGAGCCACTCTGACAGTCACACCTGTACCACCTGAGCTGGAACTGAGGCCCCTTTGAGGCTACACACTCCATACTCATACTCAGAGCTGTTTTTCTTACTGTCTCGACCCCCACATTTCCCATAGTAGAGTTCCAGATGTCCAGATCCTTTCAACAGTTGAATCTTGGTGCAATAACTGAATAAAAAACAGCTCAAGCTGGTGCCTCTGAGTAGGCACTCTGAACAAAGGGTTTTATATCCTTTAAAACCATGAGATTTTGTCCTCCCAGTCTTACCTCAGGACCATGTGGAGTCCCCAGCTCCTGCAGTGCCTGGGAGTGTGCAGTCACCTGGATGGGTACCCTTTGTTTCGTGAAGTGTTGTCTGTTCACTGCCTTGGGCTCAGGCTCCCACACCCCAGAGCCTGAATTGCAGCTTGAGCTCAGCTGCTCACTGAAGAGCCTGCACTGAATGCATTCCCCCACAAAAGAAACCCTTAAAGGTCATGTAGTCCAGCCTCCTAGCACAGGCAGGGACATCCTCAAGTTGCTCAGAGCCCTGTCCAATATGACCTTGAACGTTTCAACGGATGGCACATGCACCACCACTCTGGGATCCTTCCTGACTAAATCAGTGGTCTCCTGATTAGATCCAGCCTGGTTATTTTTTGGGTAACTGCAATCATAAGTCTTCAGGTGCAGTCAGCTCGTGAGATGAATCAATGATGACTCATCAAAGTGATGCCTCTACCTCTAAGTGCTCTGGGGTTATAGATGCACTACTTGTCACCAATGTACACTGGGTCACTCATAAATCAATTTTTTAAAAAAATCATTTTCACACATTTCCTATAGCTCAGCTCATCTCCACATCAAGACAGGGGCAAGTCCTGGTAAGATGTATGCTCCTATGTTTTTCTATCATGAGTGCAGTCAGACTGGAGCAGAAAAGCTTCTCCTCTTCCAGCTTCTTCTTCCCTGTTGCCAAATCCTTTTTCCTCCCTTGGACAGTGTGCTCTTTCCTGATTTACATGAGCTTTGCAGACTCTCAAATATCTAATTCTAGCTGTAATGTCAATACTTCTGATTTTTCAGCTGCTTATATTTCAAATGAATATTCCAGTCCTGCACTACAGTGTTTTCTTGCAGTCCCAGTGGAGATATTGAAATTACTCACAGGGGACAGGTTACAAGGGAGTCTTACCTTCCTTTTCTCTTTTATATGGCAACTTGAGGCTGATCTAATTTTCAGATTCTCTTTCACCATTGGACAAACAGAACTGCAAAATTAATGTCTTAAATAGTGCAAAAATATTGTGCAAAAATTTTAGATGTACACACTGGAATTCATTTTTTGGGCATGCACAAGGTAAATAATTTTTTTGTGTCTTAAATCCTGTTTTGATGAGACTGGGAGGGATGCTGTGAAATGGTATACAGGTAGTGGCTAGCACAAAGATGCTGGGCCACCAAATGAGCTAAGATTTGTTTGGCTTAAACATGGTTAACTGCTTTTTCTCATCAGAATGGAATTGCTTTATCTCAGTGTGCAGGTCTATGAAGTCCTTAGCTGAAGATAGAATAATCCACTGTAGTGTTTCCTAGCAGTCAGTGGAAATGAGGAGTCACTTCCAGAATGTGATCCATCTCACCTATTTTGGCTGTTTTGGATGAGATACTTTCAAATGCTTGTCCCTCTCCTTGGACTTTAAAGCCAACCTGAGTGACCAGCTCTGATCCAGCTATCTGTACCTTGTTCAGATGGCTCCTACTGCAAACCAATGTCCTGGTTCATGGTCTTCTACTAGGAAAAGCACGACTTGCAATTTCCTAGACAAATTTATTTTAACTGACTGACATGGCAGCACCAGAGAATGAAATATAATTACTGCTCAGAAATATATATCTAATTTTATGAATATTTAAAAAAATTGCTCCCTATATTTTATTCTTTTTCCAAAGTTTAAGAAATCCTATTCATATATTAAGTACCATATTATATTCTTTAACTATTCAAGTTATTTTAAAATGGAATCTCTACATTTTCTATGGAAATAAGCAGGGGGTAGTGGGAAGTGCATTGAACTCTCTCATATATAGTTTTCTCTCAGAACTTTTAAAATAACTGCATAGTACTTGAAATAATACTTTTACATTGTAAACTACAAAGCAAAGAAAATATCAAATGAAATTCCATACACAAAAATAAATTATGGTAATCCTATGTCTAATCAGTAAGACAGGGCTTTATCCCCATCTCATAATGAAGCACTTCTACTGATATAATGCACCCCTGAGTACAAAATTGCATCATCATAACAGACTCCTTAACTTCCTCCAATATTAAATGACTCTAAAATTTTACTAGTGACTCCCAAGTTTTACTTATCTGCCTTTTGCTGAACATGATGAATAAAATTCTTTTTGCTTTCTGACTTTTCAGTATAAAATTTTCCATATATTTCACTAGGTTTGAGAAACTTTTTGAAACTAAATTTTAATGAATTCAACTTAGACTAATGCAAGCTAGAATAAGAAAAAAACTTAATTTCACCTTGTAAATGGAAGTGAAAGAAGAAGTTATAGAAAGATAGGATTTGTGGTTAAGACATTTTTTTGGATGCTCACATGTATAGTGATGCTCACTAAGCTATAAAGGGGTCTGGCCTATATTCTCCGTAGGTTTGTTCTCATCTTTACTGTGTATTTCTTGGAATTCAGAGAAAATCTGGAAATGGATAAATGAATAATCCTTGTCAACTACCTAGGAAGAGAGAAACATTCTAACTCAGATGTTATTCTACCACTTATAGCCCCACACAGCCCTCAGTAGACTCATTTTAGCTGAGAGCTTATTTCAAATAAGTAAAGAGACAGAAAAAACTTGCTTGGTTAAAAGGCAATATTTAAATTATTTTTCATTCTGCTCTCATCAATCAGAAGTAGTCTCTTACTTAAAATATTCCTACTGGGAAATAAACGGGGCTTAGCTATTTGTTTGTAAATATGCTGCAATAAAAGTAAAGAAATTATATATTCAAGTCATTTGAAGATGATCACAGAATTCCAGAACTGATGACAAATCTAAGGAGTGGGAATTGGTCAGCAGGGCAGTTTCAGGAATACAGCTGTGAGTATCCTAAATAATACGTACAACAGCTTTCAATGATACACTAAATTTATTGTTTTATTAGCCATTGTTCTTTTATATCACAATTTTGTAATATTTTAGTTGCTACCTTAAGTATTCAAAATTTGCACTTATGTGAATTTTGTTGTTGATTTTCACAGTTCTTGGTTTTTTTTTTTTTACAGGGGTGGGGGGACAGTTTATAATGGGGCCTATAAAAATCTCAGTACAGAAATAAACTGTATTTCTACACTTCCAGATTAGCACAACAGCATATTTTAAACTGGAGTTACTAGGAAAAATCTGTAAAATTGTGGGTTTAATATTTGCTCCAATCCAGGTAAAATCTGAAATGGGATAAAAGCATGACTTTGTGTCTATTAGATTTAGATCAGTTTAAGGGTGATCTTGCCCCACTAAGAGTGCTAAGACAGAGGTCAGTTGTCTTTTGGTGTATGAGAAATAAGGAAAAGCATGACCTGTTGGGTAGCTGAAACTGAGTTGCAAGCATTGGGTGAAGGAGTGATCTCAGGCTGTGAGTAGTGTCTCTCCACAGTCCTTGCTGAAGATAACTCCTGGATACTGACAGTCCCAATATCTGAAAAAGGTTAGATGCTGCACAGCTTTGAAAAGGGGCACATCAGTAACTCAAATCTCTCAGCTGCTAACTGAGGCTGGGAAGGTGGTTTCACCATGCTTTCCTTATCCTTTATTTTTTAATTATTATTTTTTACCCACACAAATCTTGGTAAGGTCTTGTGTGACCAATGCGTCAACTCTTACAGTTTTAGAAAAGAAACTATTTGTCTTATTACTTCTGGTTACCTTGAATCCAGGACTACACTTTATGTGGAAGCACAGGGCGTATTTTCAGAGTTTCACAGGTGGACACCTAAATCCCATGTGTTGTCAGTACCATGGGTTTAGCAAGTAAGCCCTGAGGCTTCTTCTGCATTTATTCCATGATGAGCTGATACATCCTAATGGCTTGTCTCATCATTTCCCATCTGGTATGTATTTTGTTGGCTAGCTGAGACAGCATGTGGTTTACTTTTGCACATGTTCCTTGTTCTTTTTATATCAATAGTGATAGAGTGTCATAATAATAGAAATAAAAAATAACTGCAATTTGCCCAAAACTGAGAGCACTGATCTCTTTACTAATAGATGGTATTGGCTTAATTTTTCTAAGACTTTCTGTGGTTTGGTCAAGCTGACAGTGGTGGGGATTTTCCAGATGCAAAGGATTATGAAGTCTCGGACAGCATTCCAATTTCCTGCAGTTTTTACTAGGAAATTTACAGAGCTGGCATCATGAAACAGCCCAGGTCTCACAGTCACATGAAAATCTAATCTTCCATTTATAAAAACTGGTTTCAGCTGTGTAGTAAATATGTGGCACCTTTAAGGGAATGATTAAGGGAATGATATGAACACACATTAAGTTGGCTCCACAATGTTTCTTCTTCCCTTTCATTTTTTTACAATAGAAATCAAAAAAACTGCCTGTAATAATTGCTGTCATTTTTGTTCCTTCACCACCCAGATTTACTGTAGTCAATGCATTGATTAAGATGGCTCATCCATGTTAGTTCCACATCCCAAGCCTGGCACTACTCAGTATTACAGTTAACTGGGCAATGATTTAGTTTCTGACATCTCTTTAAAAAAAAACAACAAAAAGCAACCAATAAACAAAAGACCACAAAAAAATAATCCCATCAAATCTGCTTTATTTTTTTAAAAATTGGAAGTTTCACTCAAAATATTATAATTTTTTTTCCGATTTTCTGAAAGTCATGATCTCACCTTGAGTCACCAGGGGAAAACAAAAGTACAAAAGAACAACTTTGCTGAAAATGTGAATGATGAACTTAAAAAAAAAAAAAAAAGTTCATCTTGCTAAATGAAATTCCCATAGGTTTTTATTAGCTCATAGCTCTCACTCCAGAGGAAGAGACAAGGAATCTTGAAGCAATATAGCTTTTGGGTCTATTAGCACTTAAAGCATGATGGCTCCTATTTTCAGTAAGTTTTGAAGGCAGAATTACATCTGGTGAACATTTTTTCTCTTCAGTTTTGGAAATAAAAAAAACAAACTGCTTGGCTAAAACCTCAAATGCCAAGCAAGGATGGTATTTGTAAATACTACAAAGCAGCATTTACAATACTAATGAGGCATCAATGACTAATAGCTCAAAGAAGCTTATTTAAGAATCAGTTCACAGCTGGTAATGAATGATTGTAACAAAGAGAATTACGAACACTGAAATAAAAATTTAGTAGAAATCTTCTTACATTCATGTTTTACAAACTGCTCAAGAAGTACCCTGTGTTTTTTTTTTTTTTTTTTTTTTTTTTTTAGTGTGAGAGCCTGAGGGCTTCTTTTTGGTTTTGTTTTGGTTTTGGTTTTTTTTTTTTTTGCACTTGGTTTCTTGGGTATCTAGATTCATCTAAACCAAAAATCAGATCTTAATTTGGTGTAAAAATACAACACATAAGAATCATATCATGAAATGTTGCTTGTGAGAAGTATACCAGAGTATAATGCAAGAGGAATGGATTTTACTAATATTTTTTGTCTTTTTTTTCAGATTTTTAAAAGTTGGAGTTCATCTAATAATTATAAAAATTTTCTTCCTCATCTGTTCATAGTTAGTTCCCTTTCTTTATATTTGCAATTTTTCAAGAAGTAATACTAAGATAAATATGTCCAGTAAATAACAGCTAGAAGGAAGCATGCATAATGAACTTCCAATCTCACAGTAGCTCAAGTGGAAATATTTTTAGTCAGGATATTTAAATAAGTTGGGAGGAGATAAACTGGAGATAAAGTTGACATTCTCGATAAAACCTTTCCAGATCCACTTTGATATCTCTTAAACAGTTGAGATAGTCTCTTCTTTTCCTCTCTTCCTGCTATTTCTTTCACTGTTATTGCTGCAAAATAATATTTGATATGTGGGAAATAAACTATTTTCTTCTATGCTTGAGAAGAAAGGGTGAGAATAATGCCAGAAGAACATCTATGGAAATGAATAACTTATTAATCCACACAGCAGATACAGACAGGCTGAAACAGGAAACTTAATTCAATCTCTTACTGTACTTTTCAAGGGGTTAATACAAAATAACACAAAAGCCCCCCAAAACATAATATATCAAACCAAAATAACAACAATAACATCTTTTCCAGACATTTGCAGTTTTAGGTGTGTGCAAAAGTTTATGAAGTTGTTTTGGGGGTGTTTGTTTATGGCTTTTTGTTTGTTGTTTTTTTTGTTTGTCTTATTTTGTTTGTTTGTTTGTTTTGTTTTTCCTTGAAGTTACTTTGACTGTTTTGACAATAAACCTGAGCAGAATTTTTCAGAGCAACCGGTTTTAGTTGATATTCTCCTTCAGACACATTAAAACTATTATAATTCTACCTTTTAAGGAGTCAAGCTGTGAGCAATATAATTTTCAGAATGGGAAAGAGGGGTATACAATGGTTATGGGCAATCTGTTCTTGTAAGTTCTATAATCAGCCAAGATGATGAGCTATGGCCTTCCTCATTATAATAGAGAATCAGATTTACCTCTGCAAAAAGAAATGGCAACACTTAGCATTTATATAGCCTTTTACCTCTTAAAGCTCTTTAGAATTATTAACTAATTACAGGCAAAGAGGCAGAGTTTTGAAGCTTATGAAGAACCAACCACAACCTAAAATTCTATGAAGGGAAATAAAATTCCTACCGGGAAAAGGTCCTGGAAATGCATCTTGTTTATAATTAGAAAATTGTTTGAAGAGAAAAAAAAAAAAAACGGCATTACAATTAATTCTGTTATAATAGTATATTTAATGTTTTCAATTAATCTGTAATTATTTTCAATTGCAAAAGTTTGGCCATGAAGTTATCAAAATAAATACTTGACATGGGTAGCTTTACTGTAGTTTGATTTGATCACTTGAGATGTTTTTTCCCTAAGTCTGTGTTGCATTATTTATGTGTGAGCTATTTCATTTAGTGAAGAACTACAGCTTAACCAGTAGAGCTTAAAGGTATAGCTGCTCTTTTAAATAATCAGTTTAAATAAGTGGTTCAATATGCTAGGTTGGACAATCCTTTCAAGAGGAACTGTTAAAGACAGGAGTAAAAATGTTAGGGTAATAACATGATAAAAATTTGCAAGATTTTTAAGGTATTTGTGCTATTTTCCTTATAACAACTGGCATCTGTCAGAAATTTTTGAAACCATCATGTGGAAATGTCTTTTACAAGAAAATTCTTGGGTTGGAAGAAAATTTGTTGTGATCACCCTTTCTTTTACACGTAGGTAGATTTATATTTCTTATCAGGTCTTTTATCCAATAATATGTCTGATCTGCCTGCTAAGGGATTGTAATGAGGCAGCTGTCATTTCTCTTCTGTTTGTATAGTGGAGTGATATAAATCTTTTATTTTTTTAATTATTTATACCCTTATGCCTGCTTGAATGCAGGCCAAAGAAATAGCACTTACATTTTTACTTCCTCCCCAACTCTCCCACCACAGTGCTCTCATATTTACATTAAAAATGTGTCCATGTGTAAATGAAAAAAAAAAAAAAATCCATTTGGAAAAGTAGACTTTTTAGTCATAGTCTTCTTCCTAGAGCTTTGGCTGGCTAGAAATTTTGTACTAGAAGTATGTTCTCCAAGATTCTTTACTAGATTCTGCAGATACTTCATGCTTAAATCTAGTATTGCTGCAGCTCACATGGCTGGGAATAGCAGTATTTATGGCTTGGGTCAGGCTAGCATCCAGTAAAAGGAAGCAATTTTGTAACCTGACAGATGTCTTAATCATATATGTTGCTATATGAGAGAGCAGCATCTGTATCCAGAAACATTTCCAAGACATTAATTCATTGCAAGCCTGTATCTTCAGCCAAAAGAAACTATTATTTTTTTGAAATATCCTCTGCTTGTCACATTAATCTCTCACTTGCTTAGATTCACCCAAATACTATTTGCTTATGAATCAATCTCATTTTAGCACTACTTCATCTTGTCAATGATGGTAGGGTTGCATCTGGCAGAAGACTGGGAGTGACTTTGCCTTATGTATGTCCTTCTAATGTGTTTGTCCATGCATCCAAGGAGATATTTGGTTCACTTTCATAAAGCCAATGAAGGCCTAGCTAACCTTAGATACTGCAAGGATGAAACTTATTAAACTTTATCATCAGTGGTAGCAACCATGTAAAAGTTAAACAAATCCCAACACACAATCTGTTGGCCTCTTTTCCCTGAATCAAGAAAAAGAAAGCCAGTCATCAAAATCATAATGTGTTAATGATCCATATAGTAGCTATTCAGATAAAGGAAGGAAAGCTCTTAGGAAATAAGGGAAGATTTTTTTTCCCTCTTTTACTCTATTTCTTAGTTACAAGGTCTGGGCAGGAAGCTACACAAATTCTTGGATATTAGATGCTGATAGACTTTCTGAACATCTAGAAGATGTTGCTAGTTCATATGTTCTCAAAGATACTCATGAAATGAAACTTCCTTTCATCCACTCTAAGTTCTATTTCCATAATTCTACAGATCATATCTCTGGAAAATAAAAAGTTTAGAACAATGCAAAAAAAGCTCTAAACTTACAGATGGGTTACCTTACTGCGGGCCTCTGGTTTTCTTTCATATCATATAAATCTTTCTCAACAATTATTCCTTTACAGAAAATGAAGTAGTTTTATTTTGGTTTGTTTTTTTTTTTTTCTCTCAGAAAGGCTTGCACATTTGCTCAGAGTTGAATCTACATCAAAGAAACACAATATAAGGATATGGAACAGCTGCACTGGGCTTTATTTGGTCCTGATTTTGTAATTGCAGTGGTCAAAAGTGCTACTGGAAACCAAAAAATACTGAATTGGACTGCAAGTTGCAGGAATTATCCCAGCATGAAGCCTGACAGATGCTTCATCTCTTGGTCAGAAACAGATCTATGGTCTTCAGTGTGAGAAACACTATGTTTTGGCACCATGTAAGTGCTATTCCCATTCTCTCAACAGCAAGCTGCACTGGCAGAGATTGACAATGTGTTTTATTGCACATTCTTTACCACTGCCCTTTATGCTAGAACACTTTATGTATAGCATTAAATGTTTGTCCATTGTAAAAATTCGGGAAAAAATACTTTAAAACTAAACAAAAAAATTAGCCAAACCCCATATTTACCTCACAATTTCCCAGTTTGAACACAAAAAGGCAAAATAATATATTTCTCAGTAAAATTTTCTTCAGACTCAGAAAAACACAGAAAATTTATGTGTGCAGAAAAATGAGGAAAAAGTGGTTATTTTCATTAATTCCATGGTACTGTGAATATTGTTAATTAAATGGTACAACTTTTAGACTCTAAGTAGCTGTTAATTAGTGGTTTCCAGTTTCTGGCAAAGCTCAAAGCCATTTCTCTTTATCTAATCTGCTTGTATGATATACAGGAAAAAGAAAAAAATCAGAAGACAGTATGAGAATGAACAAGATATGCCATACAGATGACTTTCCCAATCGGATTTAACAACTTCTGTCATAATGTTAATCAGGCCATGTTAGTGCCACTGAAGATAATATCCTTGGGGGTGTTGAGTGTAGAATCCTCCTCCTTTTTCCAATTTGCTCTTTGCACAGCCTTACTTTGACTTTGCTGAAGACAAAAAAGAGAGCTAATCATCTGTAAAATGCTTCAAATTCACTGTTATGTAGTTAACGTCAGCTCTCCCAGGACTCAAAGCTGGTCTCACTGAAGTTGTGTGCTCTCTAATCTAGGATGACAGAGGACTTTTGGCATGATCCCATATGACTCAACTCTGTGGGAGTTTCAGCACTGATTTAAATGGAATGGGATCCATGAAAGCAAGTTAGAAACTCACTTCAGTACACCTTTGCCTCTCTTTGGTTAGGAGAAAATGCAATTAAAAGCTGTTCCTCCTTTTGTGAGGGCTGTTCTGATTTAGGGTGGTTATATTCACACCAGTACTGACATTAAAAAAGAAACTCTCATGAGTTCATGTCACATTATATAGTCACATAAAAAAATAAACAAAGCCAAGCCCACACACCTGGTGCCTGTCCTCAGAGTTTTACAGGATTTCCCCTCATGTTGTACATTCCAGTGTACAATGTCTCCAGCACATTACTGATGTTAGAGATTGAGGGTATAGACACCTATGAGAGTTCTCAACCTACAAATACCTATATTTAATTTTCTTTTTCCACTGGTGCTAGGAACAAAGCTTATCATGATTTGAACAATGAAAACCTACAGTAAAAGCTGCCAGGAAAATCAATTTAAATCCCCAAAGTCTGAACAGACTACAACACACAGAAAAGGAAAGAAAAAGGGACAATAATAAAGAAGCCCTAGACTGACTCATTTTATCTGTTTAGTAATGCTACTATCCAGATACCATATTATTCACACAGTATTAAAAAACTATTGATTAGTGAGGGGAGGGCAAGTGACAGAAACTACACAATCTAACCCTGTCACGTGGATGTGCTTCTGCAATTATCTGTTTCCAAACAACACACTGCACTGAACAACTTCCGTAATGATTACACAACTCTTTCTGATCCAATTGAATTTTACTTTCTCTTCCTTATGTTTTGTTATGTCACGCTATGTTCTGTTTTGTCCTTTTATGTTGCTATGTTATATTATTTTCTATGCCTGTAGCCCTTACGTATAGTGAGAATAGCAGCACAGATGAGAAAGCAGAAAATACAAAGCACTAAATGCAGATTTAGGCAAAGTGACAGCTGCCATTAGAGATAAGGTAATTCTCCTAAAAGGCTCCAGCAGAGATTTAAAAACTAGCCCACACTGCCAACTGCCAAAGAAAGAGAAGGGCTTGTTTCCAGGTATTTTTCTACATTGTTCTTTTTTTTTTTTTTTTTTTTTTTTTTTTTTTTTTTTGGTGGGATGATTGGTGAAATTCACAAAGAATTTATCCTCATCTTTCACTTACAATTCCTATAATAGCTGGGGGAGGGAGGAAGCAAAAAAAATACTTTTTTACTTTAAGGAATAGAGTTGTTTATTCCTATAGATCCTCCAAGCCCAACCTGCTCCTGCCTTTTGTTGTCATGCTCCACAGAAAAAGAAAGCACAAGGAAAAGTGCCCAAACACGGTGAACTTGAAAATGCACATTCAGCCTTTTGTGAATGTCAGTAACAAAATGGCTAGAATCACTCAAGCTCCACCTAAACATAAAGAAACAGTATTAAAGTAAGTTAGGAATGGGGAGAATTTAGGAAAGACTTCATCAAAATTTCAGGGATCACTCAAGGGACTGAACCTGCCTTCTCCACTCTAGATGCCTGTGGGGTTGGAACCATGCTCTGTGGGCACTGAATATTTTCATTGAGGGTTAGATCTTGTCTGTGGGTTGCTTTGAATATGTTTTTGCAGAGAGATACTGTCATTGGCAATTCTTGAACTTTAACCCGTCGCATGTTAATAAAGAGTGTTAAACTGTTAGTGTGAGACCTTCACAGGTGCTAGCCATTGCTGTCAGCAGGTAAAATACTCAAAAAAGTGGGGAGACCCACTGAAGGATCAAAAGTGGGGAGACACAATGAGGGGTCTCCCTTGTGCTGTTGCTCTGTGTCCCTGAACAAGGCAGCCAAACTGCCCTCCGACCCAGAGGACTGTTCAGGGAAAGGTTCCCATAATGGGATGCCGATGGGTTGGTGGCACACAAGGGTCTCATCTTTCCTGTGGGCTGACAGACTAAACAAGCACTAGAGGTTCGAAGAAATCTCCCTTTTTCACGATACATCCTCAACATGGATTAATAGCCTAGAACTATAAGCTGCAGCAGATAGATATGAAGAAAATAACAAACTGATTAAGTAAATCAGAGCTGATCTACCTATCAGTGTAATTGGCTAGGATTTTCACTTGAAAGGTGGAAAGTTTAAGCAGCCACCTTAAAAGACAAATTACCTTGGAATAATAATTACTATGAATGCTTCAAACACAATGAAATCTAGCTTTGATCCGATTTGAATACTGTGAAGTTTGATAGGAAGGAGCAATTAATACACACTCTAAGGGGCAAACTAAAGGCAATGAAGATGAATGCTGCCTGAATCCTCTTAATTTTAAATCCCTATATATTATTACCTCAAAAAGCTCTTGGCTTTGTTTTGTTGGTTCTTTTTTTCCTATGCTTTTCAAGTATTCAGACATTTTTAGTATTATCTTAGCTTTTATTTGTGCTCTACTTCTGACAGTGATGCTCATGTGCTTCACCTCCCAATCACAATCATTGTCACAACTGTGAAATTAATTCACTTTTTGTCATTTTTTTAAGACAGACTTGACTTGCAAGGAATGTGTATGGATGTGACCATGTGGTATCTCATCCACAGAGAGAACTAACCTGGAGTTCTTCTCAGATATAAATTTTGACCCATTAGCCAAATAAGCACATCCTTTGCATATTCCATGCAGTGTTGGCCAAGGCAGATATCACATGCATCTCCATACACTCACACACAGGGATAGGTGACTTAAAAACAATTGTAGAAGGTAATTTTTTGGTGATGAAAAGAAATAAAATCCAAAATTCAGGGAAACTGAGCTCTTAACTGAAGAGACCAATTGAGTACTCTTGCACTTCAGCAAATCAGCCACTCTACTGCAGTCATTGGAGTAGTTTTCAAGTGGGCAAACACCTGGCTGGCACATTTGGAAGGCAAATTTAACCACATATAGCTATCACCTGTCTCAATCCAAGAAAAACCCAAGCATTTTCCATTTTTTCCCTTTTTTTCTTTAATAGTTGAGTATATTCCTGAAACAACCTGTATGCCTACCTTTGTCTAATGATTAATCTAATGTCAGAGTCACCATATTATGGCACAAGCTTGTGCTTAAAAGAATTTTATATCAAAATAGAAACATATTTACAGATGTATTATATACAGGATATTAATATTCTATATTAAATAATATAGATACATATTTATGTATGTGTACATTACTTAATCTGATTCTTAAAATCACAGCTCTAAATCATGCATTTGGTGACAGGACAGTCTCTTTTTTCAAACTTTATAGAAATTTGGAAGATAGAAAAAAAACTGCTATGGGCAATATCATGGTCATTATCATCTGCTGAGACACATGATTAGACATCTGACAGACTTGAACTGGAATAATATCACCAGGCAACCAAACCTATTAACCTTTTTCCAGCAGCTGGCTAAATCTGTAAAGCTCAGCAGTAGCAATTTATACATTTGTACAGTCCTCAATGAAATGGAAGTATAGTGTTTCAAAAGGAAAATTATGTGCTGATCTACAGTGGAATATTAACAGCCAAGTTTGGGAGAAAATTGTGCAGAAATACCAGCATGAATCTCCTGAACAAGGAATTTGAAGATAATTAAGACAAAAATAGTATTTACATATTGTTGGACATCCTCTTGGATGATAAAAGTGTGTATAGATGGTGATAGTATGACAAAGGAAGAAGAGATTTAACCAGGTGTTTCAGGAATGGAAAAACTAATCCAGTGTCACTATATATATAAAATATGGACTTAAGAAGTTCTAGACCATTAGATTCAATGACATAGGAGTAAGCACTTTTAAAAGGCTTTACATACTGCAATGACAGGACTATACTTGAGGAAAAGGTTGATCACGTGCTAAAGGACAAAACCCAGCCCAAACTTTTTATATTACCCTTGTGCCACATCACACGTGCAAAAGGGAATACCAGTGAAATGACTGGAAAATCATATGCATTCAAAATTGTAGAGTGGTTTAACAGTAAGTTATTTTTTTCTGCATACAACTTACTGCTGAAAAGAGATGAATCTATAAATTGTTTTGCTTTCCTTCCTTGTCTAACTTTTCTTTCACCTTCTTCATTAGTTGCATACCTCTCTGAAGAGAAATTGTGAAGTTGAATAAATCCATCAAATAAAAAACAATAGCTTTACTCTCAGTGTGAGTCAAACTACTTAAGCTTCTGGTATTTTTGAGTAGATTTTTTTTCTGGTCTTCTGATCTTCATTTTCATTCTTCCATTTTTTAAAATGACAGGTGATTATCAGCTCTGATTATCATTTGTATTCTTTGCTGCTGGCAGCTGTCAGGCTTCTTATTCTCAGTATGGATGACCTCAAATATATAGAAAAGACCTATGAAATCAGTTTTTGAATTCTGAAGAGCAAGAGATCTTCATGTGGCACTCACATTTGCAGATATCTGAATAGAGAAATTGATATTTTTCAGCATGTGAGCATGTTGACAGGCAAAGCTGAGCAGACAGTATGTTTACCACTGAGTTACCACTTTCTACCTTTCCACCCCAGTGCCAGCCCAATTTTTTTTTTATATTCTTGAGCATCCATAAGTACTGCAGCAAAATACTATTGTTTAGCTCTATAATCTGCAGCATCTAAAAGATAGAAACACTGTAAAGAGCTGATCTGAGTCTCAGTTCCTTCAGAAAGAAAAACCTGGGGAAAAGATTCAGGACAAAATGATGGCTTGGAGAAAATAAATTCCCTTCCAGTATGCTGTCATACTTCTCACAGGAAAATAATGAGAGGAGCTGCTCCTGTTGTAGCAAATCTGTTGCATGTTAACAGACATGGTGTCACTAGAACTGCAGTTTGTTCAGCCCAGAAAGAGAAGGTTTTAGGGACACCTCCTAGCAGACTGCCAGTACCTAAGTGGACCTAAAAGATGGCTTGAGAGGGGTTTTCACAAGGACTTGTAGTGGTAACACAAGGAATGGCCGTAAACTGAAGGAGACTAGGTTTACATTAGACGTTAGGAAGAAATTGGTTCCTATGAGAGCAGTAGGACTCTGGCACAGGTTGCCCAGAGAAGCTGTGGCTGCCCCACCCCTGAAAGCGTTTGAGGCCTTGTTAGAAGGGTTTTGGAGCAGCCTGGGCTAGTGGAAGGTGTCCCTTCCCATGGCAGAATGATTGAAACTAGATGGTCTTTAAAGTCCCTTCCAAACCAAACCATTCTGTGATTCTCTGGTTAAGCAGTGCAGAGACCACGGAGATGCTCTGTGTTGTGCAGCTGGTGAAATCCCTATCCTGTCTTGCCATCAGTGTCCTTCAGTAGCACTGTGCACACCCAAGCCTCTGTCTAAGCCCTGTTCACCATGCCAGCAGTGCAGTTACACTGATGGGTTAAAGGTGCAGAGATGCTCTGGCCAGCTCTGCCCCTCCCAGTGCTTCAAGAACATTTGCATTAAAGCAGTAGTGTGGTGCACTACTGAATCGTTCTAGGTTACAAAACCTGTTAGATTACATATTCATGATACAGATCAGTACTTTTACACACAATGACAATAAGAAAATTAAGCATGAATTTAAGGTGTAAACATTGTATAATATATAAATAGTAGATTTAGATTAGCAATATCTTGGCAACTGTACTGATATTTATTGCTTTGAGTGAAAATGGACTATCACATTTTACCTTTCCTCTGGACTTTCAATGTTGAATATTTATAATAGATCTAGCAAGTAGCTTAGACATACATGTTCACATTTGCTCTAACAACTACCATAAGTGACCTTGTACAAGTGATGTATATGACATCCTACAACAAATCAAAACCAGGATCAGATGTCAGGTGTTTTCTGTCACTGTTCCCACATCTAACCCAGTAGATCACTGTAACCTTAGACAAGTCATTTAATCTCTGTTTCTATTTCATGTTCACACGTTAATGGACCTAAATGAAACTGCAGTGAAACAGAAAATAGTTTGCTATTATTCTGAAATATTCCTGCATTAAAAACATTTAACATAATGATGCCATAAAAGAACTGATGTAGGACTGCTGCAAAACTGGAACACAGATTTTTGTGATCACATTGCCTATAGTAGATAATACCTTGAGGGTGCTTCCTGTTTATGAGGTGATAACCATTTCCTAAGCCATATAACTTTCAGGTTTATTATGCAAGAACACAAATATTCCAGCATTAACAGCAAGAGCTCTTAAGGCATCGCTTAAAAAATTGGTTCTTCTTTTCATAATCAATCATACCCTTCTTGATTCCAGCATCACTGCAACAGACAACGTGTCCCTATTGTTCAGAGAAGTTAAGCAACGTGGACAGAAACAGACAGATTTTATTTTGCATTTGATCTAAGATGCATAATGCTACAGCATGTACAGCATACAAGGTTTGCCAACAGAAGAAAACCTGTGAATAAAGCCATATATTATTGTATATAGGTACACTCTAATCCTGAAATAAAAGGATCTAATCCTTTAATGGTGTGAGGGATATTTGCAAAAAAACAACTTTTATGTAGCCTAAGTAAGTAAGACTGATCACAAATTTCCACTTCAAATTTGAGTACAATTTATGGTATGATGAATGAAAGTTACATTTAATGTTTAAAAAAATAATTCTATATTACGAAGACTCTGATGATTTTGGTCTGGAGAAAAAGATGTCTTCCAGAGAGCAACCCAGTTTTATCTTTGCAACACGAATACACTAAAGCATTCAACTCTTTCCTGTGGCCAATTCTTTTTTTGCTGAGACCAGAAAGTAAGGAAAACCTTCAGCATAATAGAAGAAGGGAAATAATTCCAAACAAAGGTGTGATAGGGAAATTGCCTTGTTTAGTTTTGAAAAGACAGTTTGCACACTTTCTGTCAAAAAAAAAAAACAAAACCAAAATTGAGATAACTTCTGGAGTTCTGAACATGAAATAAATGTTTTAATCAGTCTTTGCCTTTGTGTATTTAGCTGCCTCCCAAAAAATACATATATATAATACATGTAGTTTCAGCGTGCCTGCAAAAGTTCTTTTTTAGAAAGTATCTTACTGTTCAGTTTCAGGTGGGAACACCGAAACCAACTTGCTGGACAGTGGCAATATTGAGTGCATCCTTACTGGACTTCAGATAAAGTACCTGAAAGCATCACAGAATATTTGTTATGGCTCCTGGCAGGAAATTCTGAAGGCTAAGGACTCACAAGGTGACATCATGCCATGTCCTCTGCTGTCTTTCTGCCCATAGGAAGGTCTAAACAGGAGACTCTTTCCGTGCCTTATTTGTAAAGTGATGGGATGTCAAATGCCATTCTTATTTTGGAGGCTCTGCTGTAGCTCTCCCTTAGACAAGTACAATATAAGATACAGAGCTCAGCTGCAGCCTGTCAGTTCATTTTAGTACTTAATGTCAAGAGCTTATGCAGTGTTTTTCATGTCTAGTACCATGTATAATTATTCAGGCTTTCACTGTGCCTATAATACAGAAAAAAAATATTTCTCTTTCCTTCACCATAGTGCTGTAGAATCATAGGATGATTTGGATTGGAGGAGCCCTTAAAGATCATTTAGTTCCAAATCCTTGCCATGAGCTGGGCCACATTACACTGCATCAGGCTGCTCAGAGCCCCATCAGATTGGCCTTGAACACTTCCAGGGATGGGGTATCCACAAATGCTCTGGACAGTATGAATGCATTGCAGTATTTTAAGTTATATCAGTCCACAAAACATTTTTTTCTTTCCTTCTTTCTTTGAGAACACAGGAACCAATGTTTAATCCTCCCATGTTTTTTAGGTTGAAGGACGTGAAAATTTAGTGCAGATATTTGTTCCCATGATAGGCTTCCTTCTCAGCATGCAGTAATGTGAAACCAAACACTCATTTGGTTATAAATCCACTCTGAGGATTTGCAAAAATAATTCCCCCCAGCAAATGTATGGAAAGCTCAAGATGGCTTAAATTGAAATCTAAATTATTCTCTGTTAACATTAGTATTCCCCTAAGAAATATATCTGCCAGGTTAGCCTGTGTGGGGTAGGAAAGAGACCTGAGGACCAGCACCAAAAGTCTCACTCAGCTGCAGTGGATGCTCTGCTCCTTTGCTTCCTAAGCAGACTGTCCAGACACCTCAGCATCAGATACAGGATCTGAATCTAAGGCAGACAGGTAAATTTCTATTCCAAGTTTCAATGCCAATAGAGAAAAACAGAAGAGGATAAAAATAAAAATAAAAATTAAAAAAAAAAAAAAAAAAAAAAAAAGGAAGAAACAAAGAAGGCATAAAAGTATTCACATAGAATAGGATGGTTTGGGTTGGAAGGGACATTAAAGATTATCTAGTTTCACCACCCTGCCAGGGCAGGGATGACACCCTCTAGACCAAATAGTTGGGGTCCCACTCAACCTTGCCTTAAACATTTTCAGGGATATGCAATTACAACATGAACTTTTCCCGATAAAATATGAACTTATCCCTCTGACCATCTGTTTTATGTTTAAGCTTTTTTGGCAAGCCTGAAAGAGAGAATAGTGTTCCAAATTTCCTATATACAACTTTGATATGTACATACTAAAATAATTTAAAATAAGAAAGGAGTTTAAATCCTGAAGGTTTCTGATATAAGACATCTGAGTTCTGTCTCAACCAGCTCTGAGTACCATTACACTAAAAGGAACAAGGGAAAAATATTCTTCAGTTCTAGCAGCCAATCTGAGAATTTAGTTGCAGAGGAATTTAGAGATATTCATGCTGTGCCTAGCAAGACAGGTACCCATTCTTGTGAGCCAGATAATGAATAAGACACAGAGAAAGAAGAAATCTTCATAGAGAGGTAAATAATCCTTGTGCTGACATTCTAAGTTCTAATCGAACCTGGACAAAAGGATAAAGTAAAATACACAATTTAAAAATGCACAGAAATAAGGTGGAATTATCTTATGTAATGAGTTGATGACTAATGCAGAAAGTTTTAAGGTGTGATTCATCTAATTATTGTATATGCATGATTACAATAGGTCAGAAAAATTCCCCTAAAGAGCCCAGTTTTCTCCAGAGATGATAAATACAACTTAATGAGATTACCACAGATGTAATAATCTCCAGGAAATATAATGAATACTGCCATTGGTATCAGCGCTATAAAATGATTTACAGGTTTGGTTTACAGGTATTTGGGGAATTTTTTTCTTCACTTTCCAAAAGTTTTATTAGATTCCTTAAGAACAATTTTTTTTTTTTGTAGATTCATGGAATAAAACTCCCCAAACCTCTAAATACAATATATTTGGGATTGTAAATGAAAAAAAGTACCAACTACTTCACAAATCTAAAGTAGAGTAATTTAAAATAAGAAAACACCTGTCTAAGTTATAAGAGGACATAGACTACATGATCCAGTACCATGAAAAATAAAGACAAAAATATACTTCCAAGCTACAATTGCAAGGACTCTAAAGACTCATTAAGGAAATATGAAAGAGTGTGCAATTAGTTTCAGAACAGCTATGACTGAGTAATACAAAAGTATACAAAAGAATACAAAAAATACAAATGTATACAAAAGTATACAAAAGAATAAGTCACTTAGAGAAACTGCATACAGTTTCTTTTCTCTTTCTTTTTATTCTTCTTTTTTTTTCTTAGTTACAAAAATTAGCACCCCAGATCATATTTGGGTGAACAGTAGCATCAGATAATAGCCATAACCCCTAATAGTTTTTGACTGGACCATTTCGATTTTCCTGTCCCTTTCTCTCCTCAGGCACTAGGAATCTCAATGAGAACTGCTAGATATATCAAGAATATATTCACCTAATATATTTATTCAGGAAGCAGCAGGAAGGTGATTATAAATCAAAGCGTCTTCTGGTAAGTCAGAGCACACTTTGGCAAAAGAAATGAAGGAAGTTCTAATGCTACAAAAGGAAGCAGATGTGTACATTGGTGTGACACCAGAGAAATCAGCTGCCTATAGATATTGCTATATCACACAGCAGTCAAAGAGGCTCAATGGCTGGATTAACCTTGACCCAGATTAGACTGTGTTAACGTCAGCTGCAGCAGGTCTAAGCCTTCAAATTCTCTTTGAAACACCACTGCTGCTCTTGGAGTGTTACAAGTGAACATTGGTGTGAAATGTTTCTCAGGAAACGCCAGCTGAAGGTCCCCTGATAGCTGTCACAGGGCTCACGACCCCTCCTGACTTGCACACAGGCAGCAAGACTGTGATTAGTGGTTTGTTTTCCCCAGAATGCTCCTCTGGCTCAGCAGGCTGAGACCCCTTCTCACAGCTGCTGTCTACAAAACTGAGTGTAGAATTGGAGTTTCTCTGTCAGCTCTTTCCCTCATCCTGACACAAGTCAGAGACACAGTAAGTACAAAGTCACAGCTCTGAATCTGTATCTTTGTGGTGTTTCAGTTGAGATTTTTCTACCCAAGGGCTGGTTGTGTCAGCAGGGGCAGTATATTGGGATAGTGCCTTTATTGGAAGCATCAGTGTTTCTGATAAGCATGTAGAAAGGTGTTGTCGTAGGACAGTGCAGATGTTTTTATTGGTAGTTCAATGCCTGAGTACTAATTCTTCATACTTAGTGTGCAGATCTACAAGATGGAGAGGTGGAAAAGGTGTTCTATACAGTTGAGGAAGAGATGCAGAGGTTTTAGGGTGCCTAAAAGCAATCAAATGGACTATATGGAAGAAATGCCTCTTTCCTTCCACTTTGTACGTGGAGCCAAAGGTGACCACATTGCAGAGGTCTAAAATATTACTGCATATATCCCACATCAGCAGTTTTTGAAAGCAGGTCTCCAGATTTTCTTTTTCCTAAATGAAAAGAAAATATAAACATGGCACTACTACTTACATTACTTTATTTTCTTTCTAGTGGGCTTCATTTTCTGAAATGCAAATTCAAATTAATTTATGTCATTAGCTCTTTAGAGTAAACATATTTGTGGAAAATAATTATTTATTGCTAATACAACATGGATATGATCACTCTTTTGTTTAAATTAGATTTTAAATTATTTGCTCACAGAGTGATTGCAAAATATTTCTGGCTAATGGCCTTAAGCAACACAGGTTTCTGCTTCCAGGGACAAAATCACAGGCAGTTAAAGTCAAGACAGCAGAGAAGATGGATATCTTCCTCCAAAACAGTGCCAAAGGAAAACATATAAGCACTAGTTAATGTACTACTGCTTAATATTAGGATTTGTTTTGAGTTTGTGCTGAAACCATGTGTATTGGATTAGTGTAACAAGGTTTTAGTAGGAAGGGGACTAAAAAGGGTGGCTGGCATGAGAAGCTGCCAGAAACTTGTCCTGTGTTTAATGGAGCCAGTGGCAGATGGCCCCAGGACAGACCCTCTGCTGTCCAAGGCTGGGTCCAACAGTGACTGTGGTAGTGCCCTAGGGACAAAATACTAAAGTCAAATATTAGAAGCATTCAATGGAAAGAACCAGGGACAGGTCACTCAGGACAAATAGTCTGATCAATTGTGCATGGATGGGGTTATTCTCAGGGCAGCAAGCAGGACTGAGTGGGAATTTCAGGAACAAAGGGAAGTGTAATATGTGCCCACTGCTGAATATGTCACGGAGCCTGGGCCCCCCCATTGCAGAGGGCCAATGTCATTACAAGAGCACTCTAGAGTGTCTTTGTAGAGGTAGCAATCAGAACTTTCTGAGGATAGAAAAAAGAAAACATATCTGGGAAGCAGCTTCAAAACAGAAGTAATTTCTGATGTTGAATCCTAATCCATTCCATGATACCAGGCACGTATGAATTTGCAAAATGTTAAATAGGCTTTGCAATTTTTTTTTTTATTTTATATTTTTATAATTTTTGATGTGATTCAGTGTATTTTGTTGAGATATTCTTAAACACTCCTGAAGCTTTGCCTAGAAAGAGAACAAATGACCCAGCTAAGTTCCCACACTGATTGTCATCAAGCTGCTTTCCCAACATGGTTCAAAGAGAAAAAATGGAGAACCTATTATGTGACATACACTAAACAAACTACACTTCTTTGTGCCTGGGAGCTACAAAAATGATTGTAGTCACCAGGTATTTTCACGGTTCAGAAGCTGCAAGAGGCTGGAACAGCTTACTTTTATTGAGAAAACTAGTCATCTTTATAAGATTGCTCCCATAAATAAAGTAAATAAATTGGTGGATTTTCACAGCTTTTGACAGGGAATAGGAAAATCATAAATATTTGCCTTAAGAAATTGTATTTTTGTATTTATATTAAGATATTTGTCGTCCCACCCTTTTTTTCCCCCTAGAAACCAAATCTTTTCAATTAATCACAAAATATATTGCCAGAAGCAGAGCTAAAGGTGGATTCTTTCCTTATATGTGATTTCTAGTGATTTTTTCTTCTTATTTTTGAGTTTGTCCTACATATTATGGTGCCTGACACTAAAGCAGCATGTTTCTTTTAAACTTAAATTACAATTCAGAAAATATGTTCGACATATTTCAAGAACTAACAACCTGATCTGGACCTGGTCATTGCAATCTAATGGAATGAATTGATATTTAGCATATCTGGTTTTCTTGTAAAAGAAGTAGATATTGTAAAATAAAGAACTAAAATTTACCTTGTACAAGGCTCATTTATAACATAAATGACATTAACATATTTTTCTTCTCTCACCTTCTGCCTTTGATTTAAAAGGAAACAGAGCTGAATGAATGAGGCAAAGAAAATGCAGTGTGTCTCAGCTTACATTCTGATGTGTGTATTTAGTGAATTTCTCAGAGAATAACCCTGCTTATTTATATAAGAATACTTGAAGAATAAGAAGCCATCATGACCAAGGATGAAATACAGTACCTTCCAATGGCCAAACAAGAAATAATACCAGTGTATTTTTTGTGTGTAAACTTATGTCTGAACCTTCTCTTATGAAATACCTGTCAGAGCCCATTTTCTGGCTTGCAGTTCACTTGGCATTATTTTTTGAATACAAGGTTATTCTGTTATCAATAGTTATATCATATTATTAGTGAAAATATGTGCCTTTCACGCAATTGAACCTCATTGTTACCAAGGCTTACTGTACAGTCTTACATAACAAAAGGTTATTTCAGTTACTGGCAGTCAAGTCTGCTCCTCTGATTGAAGAACCCTTAATTCCTATTTACTTAGAGTGGCAGATATTTTCAGCTGGACATTTAGAAACACAATCCATCCTTAACTCAATAATCATGTTAAGATCATAAAATAATGTTTTGAAAGTGCATCGAAAGAATGATAAATTCTCTGTCCAGCTGATTGGGTTGCACAAAACAGGTCACTCAAAGCAATAAAGTTATGGGATTAAAACATGTTGCAACACTAAAAAAGTCCTGTCTTCCACCAAACTGGCAATTTCAGCTCATGTCATAAATTCTCAAGTGTAGCAAAATCAATTTCAAGATGTTGATTCTGCATATCTGCCATTGTAATCATCTACTGATTAATCTTTTTTTTCCCTTGTGGCTTTCCTGGACTTTCATTTCCAAGCTCAAGTACTTCTTTTGAGGCTATTTAACTCACAGTTCTATTTATCTTATTTGGAAAACATTTTCTTTCCCAATTTCTGTAAGATGATGTTTGTTTCAGACTGCACTGTCTCAGTAGCAACGTTTCTTGTTGGTTTATTTGATAGATTGCTCTGTGATGACACTAACGAGAGAGTGGGGATGGGTAGGACTGACAGCTTATGAGCCAGAATAAAATACCACGGAGTATAATACAGGTTATTGGACAAAGTAGTTTAGAAATTCTGCAGTTAGTAGCAATAAAGAACACTTGGACAGACTAGACAGAGTGCAAACAACAATTTTTCCAGCAGATCTCATTCACACTGGGTGTTGGCTGGGATAGAGTTAATTTTCTTTGTCTGGTTTGGGGCTGTGCTTTGGATTTGTGTTGAAAACAGTGTTGATAGCACAGGCATGCTCATGTGAGCAGTGTCAAGGCCCTTGCTGCTCCTCACCCCATCCCTCCAGCAAGGGGCCTGTGGGTGCAAAAGTAGCTGGGAAAGGACACAGCTGGGACAGCTGACCCTGCCTGACCCAAGGAGTACTTCAGACCATATGGCATCAAGCAAAGCATAAAAAGTCAGGGTAGGAAGTAGGGTCAGGATAAAGAAGTAGGAAGGAGGGGGAGATGTTCAGAGTGATGGTGTTTGTCTTTCCTGCTTTCATGGTGAAGGCTGAATACCTGCATGCTGTTGGGAATTGAATCCCATGTTTTACTTTGCTTGTACCTGTCTCAATCTCAACCCAAGAATTTTCTTGCTCTTTCTTTGTGATTTTCTTCTCTCTCTCTCTCTCTCTCTATTTCAGGGAGTCAGCAAGCAGCTCTGTGGGACTGGGTTGCCATCTGGGCTTAAATTACCATCTCCATTGAAATTTTTTGCAATTTAAAATTTAACCTGAATTTTTGTATTTCAAACATTTCTTCTTATTTTAGTACTATTTCCTACTATTTCCTACTAAATTCCTTTGTCACTTAGGTCAGCAGCAGTCATGCCTAATTTAATAGCAGTTGAGGATGAAAGTTTTGAAATGTGTGTGAGAAAAAAAAAAAAAAAAGAAGGATTTTATAAAACTGAAAATTATTATAAAATGTTACTAAGAAAACTATGAATCAGAACAGGTATCTTTAATTTAATCACAGACATTAAAAGATAGTCAGATAGAAAGTCTAGCCTGATTTTTAACTGGGCAGCTGCAGTTCTTTCTATGGAAAATGCTAGACCATGCTTTTAATTCATAAAAATAGACTGGGCTGTGTGGTTAAGATTTCAAATTGCCTTTTCTCTTCTAATGTCAATGGAAACCTTGGGGAATAAAAAGATAATAAGAAAAGGTAAAATATGGCATTTTGCTATTTTTCCATTATAGAAGTGATCTCAGTGCTAGGAAAGACCTTCTTGGTTCTTCAGCCTGGTTGCTTGAAGAACACAAATTACAGAATTTCATGCACTAAACAGACTAGAGATTCTAGAGTGTTTTCTGCTTTTACCTGCTTTTATTCACCACTCTTTTAATGTCTTCTTTAATTTTCTCTTTCCTCTCTTCTGCTACCCCCATGACTTCTCATTCCATCTACTTATTTCAGTACTTCAGACAGACACTGCACTAAACAAAAATGATCAGCATTTCAGTAATAAATGATAACATGTGGGTGCACGTGCCAAATAGTATTAGCACGTGAAGGAGAATACAGAGTCAAGGAGAAGCATAGATAGTGAGGCCATAGCTCCTGGCTGCTGGTAGACCCAGGATGACAGCATTGAAGTGATTACATTAATTTTCCTTAAATTCATCAGGACTGGAATGTTTTCAAATTATTGATTTTTTAAAGTTATTTATTTTAATGTAATGAAAGCTATATTATTTGGGTTATATTTGGGTTATTTGGGCCACTGGAAAAGCCCATTTATGTTTAATGCTTGACCTTTCTGTTTGGCAGTATTGAATTAGAACAAGTGGATCTCATGTCAAGCTCACTTAAATCTCTGTGACAGTATTGATTAAGTTATGTACATCAAAATCTGCCAAGAATCCAAGGTATTTTTCCTAAGATAACATAGCTCCATCCAGTGATATCAATATCCCCAAAAACTAACATATTCCTCAGCAAATAACTTCTGCTGGAAGCACAACAAATTTTGGCCAAATATACTTATGTGAAACAAACTAGACTGTTTTTTCATTCTCCTGTTCATGTTTTGGCAATTATAGGTCCCATTACATTCAAAGTTATCTTACTAATGACAGTGGAGTGTTGATCTCATCCTCTTGTTTATCCAGAGTAGCAGAAATGTACTTGGGTGTCTGGGTCTTATAAAGAAAGTGTAATATTCTTCTAAGGAAGGAGATAGGTTGGCACATAGGTAGGTAAATAAATCAATAGAAATTTTGACTTAAAAAAAATAATCCAAACACCAAAACCAAAAACAATTCAAAAACCCCCACACTTCTCCCTACAAAACCCCAAACCAAGAGAGCTATGTTTTACCTCATCATCACCCTCCCAAACTCCTGACCAAAATCACCTGGTTATATCAGTCCAGCTTCTCTTATCCAGGAAAAAGGGCTAAAGTAAGATAGGGGTGATCAGATGCTTAAAAAACTTCAAATCACAACTTAGAATATGCTATTGTTTTGCAAGCTCTGCTTGGTGTTAATATCCAAGATGTCTTGATCTCCTTTCAAAGACTGCCACAGAAAGAAAAAAATAGAGTAAATGGAAACATAACAAACCCACAAATCTCTTGCAGGCTATGGGTGCAGGGAGAAGTCTGCAATCTTCTGATACCAAAGCAAAGAACATAATTGTGAGAAATGACTGTAATGAGAGTGTGGACACAGAACACTACGTACAAAAGATACAGGCACAAATGGCTAAATCACAGGATTCGTGCAAACAACCTGGAAATGGCTCCCTGTGTATTTGAGATGATCCCATGTAAGGAGAATAAAAGCCACTGAGACAAGAAAGAAATAGCAAAGACAAATAAGAACAAAATGAGGGTTTTTTCCTTTTAATTGGATAAGTGTGTCTCAGGAAATACAGATACATTCTCCAGGGGTAGGAAAAAAAAAAAAAAAAAAAAAAAAAAAAAAAGGAAAGATTAAATAAAAAGGAAACCCTGTGGCAGAAGAAATACAGTGGTTACAAATCTTTATGATCCTTAAAACAGCCACCATCACCTGCAATATTTGCCTGTCCTGTCCTTAGCACTAGAATACTATTTAAACTTAAGTAATTTTATTGCTTGTTTTCAGAACAGAGGGAATTGTGGAAATATTTTCAACAGTGTATATATCTGTCCAGAAGCTAGAAATACAGATGTGGGGAAAAAAATAAAATAAAAAGGCCCTAATTTTTCTGCAAAAGACAGATTTCCTGTTGGTATCTTCATTCTCCTCCTATTTAATGCTGTCTGGAGCTTTCAAGTATTAAGGATCTATTAATATGTTTTTTGTTTTGTGTTTTTTGTGTTGTTTTGTGTGACTGTATCTGAATAACTCATTAAAAAGCCAATTTGTCTAGATGTCTTCCCTCTTCATTTTCACAGTGGGCCAAAGGATACTTCTTTTTAGTTATTTTCAATATTTCCTTGATAACATCCTGAACAGAGAATTAACTGGAAATGGAAAGAATAGAGAACTGTGATGAAAACCTTGATATTTGGTGAAAAAGACACTTAAAATCTGCAAAATCACTAGGGTGGCAGTGAACCCCAGCACTTTTTACTAGTGATGTCAGCTGAAAACCATAAAGTTTCTGTACTAGGAACAGAGACACCAATCATTATATGCTTGCTGTAATTAGACAACTTAGGCCTACAAAAGTGGCAAGGATTTGCTGGGGGACTCAGGATGTAGCCTGACCCTGAAAAGCTCCCTATAGTCTGAACACCAGGTGTCTCCAGGTGCTTATCTGTGCTGGCCAATTTACTCTGAAACACCTATGGATTTACGAGTCTGGGTCAACATAAACTCAGTGTCTGATGTAAATATGCTTATCACCTCCAAAATCAATCCAACCAAACTGTTTTTATGTTTCTGACTCGTTTCAGCCTGTTTGGAAAATGACTGTGAAAAATCAAACAGTCAAACTGTTCAATTGTTAGAGACTTCCCTGATGATTACCTTCCTCCTAAAAGAGTTTCCAGACAGTTCAGGAACTAGAATAGGCCAGAGACCATTCCCAGGAGATAGTCTGCAAGCAGTTTTGGAATACAAAGACACACTTAATATGCTAGTATAGATGTAATTTGTTTGATCCTGGTCAAATCCCTTGTTCCTTCCATTTTCCTTCCTGCAAAATGGAATAACAGGACTCTTCCAACTCTCCAAAATATACAGATGTATCCCTAAGCAGCTGGCTGATACATAGCTGTGAGATTGAAAAGGGAAAATAAGGGTGATTTGTATCAGTTAAGCATATGGGTTTTCAAATTAACTGCTTGAAAATGTACATTTGAATGCGGGGAAGGACTAAGCACTTCCGAAGTTTGCATCCTATTTCATGTTTGCCAGTCTTCTAACATCAACAAAGACACAGTGACACCAACATTTCTCTGTATCAGCTACTTCCACCAAGAGAACTGTGAATCAAGAACTGGGGAAGTCTGTGGACATTTTGGAAGGCAATTCCAAATTTAGCTATGAATGATGGAGAACTATTCACGCTTGGTGTACTGCTGGCTTCTTGGAGGTCTGGGTACCATATTTTCATAATGAGGATATTAAGGATGGGTTTATGAAATAAGCTTGCCCCACATGACAGGTTCTTAACCAGCAGGGCTGAAGATAAACAGCCTGGGCTGAATCTAGACAAAATAATCCCCCCAAAATATGTTTTCTTAAGACCTCTTTCACCCAGCACTCTCCTTGCATTTGCTACAAGATAATCCAGAAAAAAGAGTCAACCCAGAGATATTTCTGGGCATCCCCAGCATATGCAATGCAACACCTCATAAAGGTATAAGCTTGAATACTTCTGGATATCTCTAGACTATCAGTAATTGTCAATAATTGAAATACCTATTAAAAAAAAAATATACAGATTCCCTTGCACAGTCCAGCTTAGCCATTGCCCATCTGGATATAAGCTTTTGGAAGAGTGGCTGATGGCCACTTTGATGTTCAGTCCTGATTCCAGGACTCTCCTGACCGTTTCTGATATTGCCTTAATGGCTAGTGGCTAATAAAAGCACACTATCACCTCTTAACCCGCTGAGCAAGAGGCAGTGTGTGATGGTGCTGGCAGCCTTTTTCAAATTTATATCATACACGTTACACACGCGTCTGGGTTATTACAAGCTCCCTGTTCCCATCAACAACAGTAATTGCAAGCTATTTCTATAAAGTCCATTGAATTGGTACATTTCAATAATGCCCCAGAAAGAAGGCCATTCCAACTACTGTATATATTTCTGTGGTTTATGAATCAACTTTATGATCTTAATTTTGGAACAGTTATTAAAGAGACAGATTGCATTTAATAACAATTCTAGTATTGCCTGATGCTCTAACCAGCAAGCAATAAAGCAAACTAAAATTAAAACAGGAATCCACTGCTAGGAGGCAAACACATACAGAAGGTAGTGGATTGTTGTTCAAACCTTCATAAAATATCAGCAGACACAGTATTTCTGTCACTGTGGTGCTTATTCCCATGGCTGCAAAAACAAGCTGCATGTACTGGGAGTCATTTTTCCAATTAAAAAAAGCAAGCCTTTCCATGTCTCTG
The DNA here is from genome assembly GCA_030060385.1 of Muscicapa striata striata. NCBI lineage: Eukaryota > Metazoa > Chordata > Aves > Passeriformes > Muscicapidae > Muscicapa > Muscicapa striata. The sequence continues at coordinate 804,159 of JAREIS010000195.1, read as the reverse complement.
TCCTATGATTAGGTTTATCATGAAGATTAGCTGCAAGAATTTTGCACACTCAAGTCCATTCATGACCAAATTGTCTATTATTTTTACATGCGGTTTTTGCTCACTTTTCAGCAGAGATGCAGGATTTATAACAACAGAATCAATTTCCCGAGTTGTTGGTGCCATACCTGGGGATTATTTGTCAATTAAAAAGGTTCTGAATTAGCACTTCTGAATTAGCCATAACTCAGCATTAAATCAGATAGTGGAAAAAAGTTTTTCAGGTAACATTCTACCATAAACGTAACTTAATTCCTCCATCCTTATTCAAGCACAAATTTCCTAGTACATTAGAAAGAAACCACTGATAATATTTATCCTTACCTAGCAAAACATTTTATATTCCTCAAGGGTCTTGGCTTACCTGGAATACATTAGGATTCATGGACCTCTTGTATCAAAAATTTAACATGAAAGATCTTATGGAAACAGACTCCCTCAAGATTACTGCTGTGCTTCTGTCAGACAAAGAGTTAGAATTAGGACGTCCAGCTCACATGATCTTATGACTGGTTTCACACCAGGGCCAAACTGAGCAATGATATGGTTTTGGAAAAACCAGTTTATAACCACCCAAGCATGGGAGGGGAGATGGGAGCTGGGGAGTAAAATGGCTGGTGAGTAAACATGGGTAAGGACCAAATTCTAAAAGTCAACCTAATGTCCTGCTTGGAGTGTGAAAATATTTAACAGTATGGGTAAAGGTCATACTGTATGTATGGGTTACTGTACTGAGAATGGTCTTGAGAATATTTAAATAGTTAAAATCAAACCCTTCAGAAACAGCCTTCTACATGGTATTGTCCCATTAAAGCCTCACCCATTCACACATGGAAGTTGTAAAAAAGGTCAGCTTTTAGTTACAAGGCAAAGAAAAAATGAGTCTTGCTAAGTGCTGCATAATGCAGAGTCTAAAAGGTGAGTTAAGAAATATAGTTCCCTGCTGCTCCTTAATCTCTATAGAACCCTAATCACCACTGCCCTGTGAGCAGCTCTGTTAATCACCTAATGCACTACAGAAAGACTCAGGATTAACTTCCTGTTCAGTGCTGCACAGACCTATAGGAATTTAGAACCTTCTGGATAAGGCCCTGCTAGAGCACCATGGATGGGGGTCACTGCTATGGAAGTGGGGAAACCTGATCTTCACACTATTTCAATCAGAACAGTTTTTCAAGCCTCAAAAGGATTTAGAGTGAAAGGGAAATTTGTAAGTAAGCGATGCAGCTAAAATTGATCAGAGGGACCTCTCTTTGTATTCAGAGAAAGGAATGGCAGAAAGGTGCATCTGAAGTTAATCAGGTTCTTCTTTCCTCGTTTGTGACCCTGTTTTATTTAGGAGAGAGATGTTTTTTCATAACTGCTGCCTCAATGGAGAGCTCCGAAACTTGAGTTGCAATGCTAAGAATGCTTCATGCAAGAACAGACTTAGAGCAAGGCACTGATCTCCAGTGCTTTTGTACATGCATATATGTATTACTTTTAATTTCTCACTTTCTGTTTGTCTATAATACAATTTCAATTAGAGAAAAAGGAACAAAGCTTGTGTTTGCATTCATACTCAACTAATTAGTGACAATGAGAAGGGGATGTAAGATAGTTTAATAGGGGTTTTAGCAAAATATTGTTTTCACTCAGTTTGCCTAAGAATGGAAATAATTCTTTAAGTAAATATGAATTATGATATGTGAATCATTTGTGTACAAATTTCTTTATGAGTCAGGATTGAAATATGTAAATAATCTACATTTCACTCTTCAAAACAGAGTAACTTGCATTCAGAGAAACCCTTTATTCAGTTGGAAACTGAGAGGACAAAATATAGCAAGATAATAGGAATTGCAGTGCTACTATTGAAAATTCAATAAAAATTGAAAGGTAAAAAAAAGTGCTTTTGAATTCTTGAGTTGCTTTGTTTTTTCCTGATAACAGTACATTTTTCCTTTGTGTAGGGAAAGCTAGGATGGCTCTGGCGTCCTGCTTGGCACCCCTCTGCTCAGGGGCTTGTGCCACTGTCAGGGCAAAGGTAATTTCAAAAGGAAGAGATGGATCCACTAAAATTAATGGAAGTCCTTTAAATTGACATCTGTGGGTGCTGGATCAAATCCTATTTTAGATGACTGGCTGAGCCATTGCCAAGAAAATCCTGGAATCAATGGGTTGTGGTACAAAGCCAGCTTTGGCAGTGTCTTGAAGAGGTGCATCTTCTGGGGTCAACAGGTCAGATCTCCACATGCCAAATTCAGCAGCTGTGTTCAGCGGTTGACTGAACACAGAAATGTCCAGCAGAATAGCATAGAGAAGGCTAGATCTGTTGGAGATCCTTAAAAGCAAAGGTTTGTGTTTTTCATTCATGTTTTCCAGTACAGCTGATGAGATCCTTACCAAACAAAGTCCACATAGAACTGCACTATATAATTATTACTGACTGCGGCAAAGAATTTCCAAATTGTGAATTAAAGATACATTACATGGAAACTGAAGGGAAATTTTCAGTCAAGCTATTCCAGCAGTCCTGATTGTGCATTTTACTTCCTTGTCTGCCTTCATGGCAAAGTTCATTTCCAAAAGGAGATGGTCTGGAAGGACATGATATTACTGGTCTCTATTTCATAGACATTATTTACCCAGGATGAACTTCCAGAGCCAACAAATGCTTCCAGCTCCAGCACTGTAAATATGACAGTAACATGGCTCTTACCCAACCACAGGCAGTCAATAAGTGGTGTAGGAAATATCCCTCCCTTTTCAACTACTTTCTGTGCATTAATCAGCTCAATTCACTGTCAAGCGCTTCAGTAAATACTTCAGAAAAAAAAATTAAAAAATGTGTTCTTCAGTCAGTACACCACAGTGATAACTTGGACCATGACTGCAAACAGAATTTTTTAAATTACAGACAAGTCTCACCACAGCATTGCAAAGGAAGATGGATGCACACATATTCAATGGTAAATTAAATCAGCAGACTGAAAGAGAGTTCCTTAGTGATTGCAGTAGAGTACCAGTAAAAGGTTGGGTTGGGTGTTTTGTTTGCTTTTGGAGATTTGCCATTATAAATATGCTTCTTTCTTTTAATTTTCTGTTAGATTTATATAGAATTTGAAGCAGATATTGTATAAACAAAATGGAAACATGAAAGGTGTACTTTAGGACTTAAAATGGTAAAAATACTACAGTTTTTAGATGGACAGCTTCAGTGATGTTGATTTGAGAGTTTCAAAGAACCCTGAGAAAAAGAGCCAATCATTTCCAGAAATCTGGACCTTTAAGCCTTAAAATTCTATCATTGTCTCTGCATAGCACTCAAAATGTAAAAAAATAGATGCCCTGCAGGTCATGTAAAACTTTGCAGCTCCAGGATTGCATCTCTTACACTGCTGGAGGAAAAGTAAAAGAGTCAAATAGAAGTTTTAAAAGAAGTCAAAACACCCTACAGAAAAAACCCAAACGACAAATCACTAAGGTACAGACTATAAACAATGATAAATACAGTGTACCAGGAAGACAAGCAGGAAAAACACAACAGTCATGACACCAGCTAGGAGAATCACTGGAGACAAACCTGAGATGACAACACAAGTCGTGTTTCTCTCTTCCAGTTACAGCTAGGAGATTTGCAGAGCTCTTTGGAGCAAATTCTTGGTAAGACCTCTCCTCCTGTCATCATATTACTTTCCCTTGCAAGATTTATTAGTGCAGTATTGAAACAAAACTTTACAGCCAGATCAATGCAGTATCTCCTGGGCATCCAGAAGGGCTTCTCTAATTTAGGAAAACCTGCTCTTCACTAAAAGCAAGAAGGTTCTGTCATAGTCACAGAAATGTTATATTTGTCTTCTTATTCATTCAGGTCTCTCCTCTTATTAAAAGCACTTATTCCAAGCATATTTTAACATTAAACAGAACCAAATATCTTAAACTCAGTTTCATCTCTATAACAGTGAACTAAACAGTGACCTCTGTGAAAAGCCTGGGATAGGAAACCATGTAATGTAAGAAATTGCTGAAAACAAGACATTTCTTTTAAATCAGGGCACTGGAGTTTCAATAAGGAAATTCTGATAAAAACATATCTGCAGCCCTAATGTTTGAAGGCAAGACAGAAGGAATTCTATTAATATATTAACAAAGACTAACTGAAATCCAACTCATGATACTGCCTTTAGCAGCACCCAGGGTGCTGTTTACAGCAAGGACCAAAGACCAGCTTGCCATAAAGGAGATTTGGGGACATAACTGCTAGGTGTCATCAACAGCTTGAAAGGACATAGGGACAGTGACTATTAAAATGCAGGATTGTGATCATAGACTTAGACGGATCTGAAGTCTCTCAGTTGTATTATTCACATCATGTGCAAATGGTCCCTCTTACCTGCCTTGTTCCTCACAGTCTCCACATCTTCAGGTTAGAGTCTGAAGGGAGATAATCTAGCTCTATGATTGTTGGGCAGAGAAGACAACGGGTGGAGATACTAGGGCATATAAAATAGGTGACTCTAGGATACCTACAGTACACAAAACTGGAGTAGGCTATGCAGTTAAAAGTAAGCAATATCAGCCTTCTTTTTTTTTTTTTTTTTTTTTTTTTTTTTTTTTTTCCCATAGTGGGACTAAAAATGGTGGATATTTTCAGGAGCATAAGAACTGACATGAAACATTATTCTTATTGTACAGACTGCTTCTCTGGAGACCTCACAGGGATCTCTGGGGTGTCTTGTCTGTGCACTCGTGCTGACACCTGGTGGCAAAAAACAAATTCAGAAGAAATTGGATAAAGATGGCAGACAATTTGTTTTCCCTGGTCTTGTAAGATTAACCAGCTCCCAGGTTAACTTAACAGGTCCGTGCTGAAAATGATTCTGATCAAATATCTTCTGTCATCTGTTCCTTATTCTTGTGTTGACTTCCTTGAAAGGTCATTTGGCAAAACAAATAAATATTTCTTGAGCTGAATCCTAAGAATGGTAGTACTGTTGTTCATTTTCCATCTCAAGAAATTATGAATTACTGCGTTTCAGGTGCAATAAATTGCAATGATACTGATCAACAGACTCAATGTTACATTTTCTGCTGCTTCTATGCTTAAAAACAAAGAGCCATAGAGAAACTTGGGTTGGAAGACATCATAAAGATCATCTGGTTCCAAGCCTCCTGCCATGGGAAGGAATGCCACCCACTAGATCAGGTTGCTCAAAGCCCCTGTCTGACCTGACCTTGAGCATTTGTAGGGATGGGGCATCCCTAACTTCTCTGGGCTTCTCAGGGTTTGCTAAGACATTTGTGGAACAATGTTACTGGAATATTTTTGTGGTTTTCCAGGGGCTGGATCTCAAATCTTGGCTATGGATTATGCATTACACTCTCTACTTTTTTTTTATTTCTAGAATTTAGGTTTAAAGCCAGCTCAGGATTTCAGGATTGATTGTTTTCTTCTCATGGGAAAAGAAGCTAAGCTGTACCTAGGAATATGCTAAGGGTAGTTTAAGTTATGTAGTGACTCTGGAGCTGGAGCAAACCTAATCCTAAAATGCTTAGAAATTTTAAAATGCTTTCAGAAATCTCACATGCCCACCATTCTTTCCCAGGAATTTATGTCATCTTAAAACCTAATTCAATGTGTAAAGGAATAAAGCCTGCTGCCCATGAGGTCCTGCAGCTGGGAGTCATAGAGGAAAATTGACCACCTTTCCTCTTTTCTGATAAGAAAGGCATGTCCCACTCAGTAACATCTGTCACCATTACAGAAGCCTCTAACTCTTGTTAACTAATTAATGTCAATTTCCCCCCACGGTGGCCATTTAATTAAACATATTGTGTACTAAGTATAAAAAATGAGATCTATTTGGAAACAAAATCCATCATAACTAACAATTTATTGGGCTTTCATGAACCCCATCAAAATTCAAGGAAAGGCATGAATTTGAACCATGCCCTAGCAATGTTTGTTTCTGTGTTGAGATATATTTTAGAATGTATTTCTGCAAGTTCTGTGCAGAAAGGATTATTTTCTGAATGAAGATTGTGAAATGGAGTTTACTTGGTGTCTGATCAGGGTAAAGAATTACTGCTGGACTTGTAAATAAAATTTAGAAAACTGTGTTCTGTCCCAGGCAACAGCAGAGTCCATTCCAAGTAACCTAATTTTTTTGCTATACAGATTATCCAAATTATCTTATCTATAAAGATTTGGGTCTGTCAGGTATTCTAATGAATTGAAACTGTATTTGCTTAAATCTACTAGGTTAGTACCTTTCCCAAGAAATCTATGCACCTAAAATGTTAAAGGAAACAAATAAACACACCTTTCATTGTAAACGAATGAACAATCTCAAAATATCTTTTGACCAAGAAATGACAAAACAGATTATATTTTCCAACTGAAACCCTTATCACAAAGACTCAGTGCAGCTATCTTGTTGTTTACTCTCTGTTTCCCCAGGGAAAATGAGGGATGATAAGCAATGATGTGACCCAAATGACAGAAAGCTCAGCTAACAGATTTACCTTGTTTTGCTTCTCCCCACCCTAACCATTTTCAGGCTGCAAGAACATCAAGCAATAAAGTAATTTTTGTCCCAGATTAAATGCTAACATTAAATACAATAATTTTTTTGTTTCATGTAATTTTTGCTTTTGGATTTGACTACTTCTTAACAAACACAAAGCAGAGAAAGTTACAATTACAAAACATCTGACAGCAAAGAATTTGTCCATGTTTGGAGTTGTACATGTAGGCAGATAGATGCAATTTCTTTCATGAAAACAATACAAGCGGAAAATCTGAATTCCACATATTGCAAGCCTTAATCACATATGAGCCTCTCCTACAGCCCTGTTGATAATCTTCATCAGCATCAGTTTTAGCTATTCCTAACTCTACAGAGCCAGTGATCTGAGTCACTGCTCCATCTGTACCATCCTAGTGGAAATGTCAGTGGCAGCTGCTGCTAGTTAAACAGGATTTAAGATAAAGGAGACAGAACAAGATATCAAAATACTCAACTGAGATTTCAGCTGGCTCTTGCTCTCCTTGGAGTATTATATTCTGGAATTATCCCAGAACATAATTTTACTTATGTCACCTGTAGGAGGTGCAAAGCTCCTGCCAATCCTTGCAGGATAAAAGGCTGACCCTTGAAAATGTTTGATATTGCTAGTCTATTCACAGTATTAGTGCTTCTGTCACTGTGAATCAAACATGGAACACAACTGATGGGAGTGATATGACCTGTTCCAATGCTTGAAAAGGGACTCCTAGAGCAAAGAGGTGCTCTTCTGTTTGGACAGAAACATTGCAGAGTGGTAGCACTGCCTTGTGAGCAAACATGAGAGATAACATAGCCTCTAGGTCTATAGCCCTGCATAACACCAGGGAAATCCCCAGAGCTTGTCTCAGACCAGCAGCAGCCACTAAAGAACCCTCCAAAATTCCTCTAACGATGTTGAGATTTAGTGAGGGATTTTTCTCTTGCTGAGAGAGAAGGATATTGCTTTATACTGGTTTTCAAGTTTGAGTCAAGCTCACCTAGCTAAAAGTTTGACTTGAAATCCTTAAATATCTTCACTTAAACAAACATTGAATGAAAAGAAGAAGAAGAAATTCTGAAAGAGTTTTTTTTTTTATTTTCCAGAATGAAATATTTTAACTTTGTAGAATGCTTGATTTACAGAATGATATAGGCACCCTTCATTGGAAAATAGCTGATATGTCTTTTCCTTTCAGTCAAACTAGCCTAGCTCTGTATCCCCAGATTGTTCCAAAACTATATCTGTTCAGAGATGCATAAGTGAAGGAGACTGCATATGAGGAAAAAGACCTTCCCACAGCTGCTAGAGAGAAAAGATAAAATGTGATTAAAAAATATCACTCTTGTAGATTGTACTGTCAGCCCTATCCTGAACATACATACTCAGTGTCTCATTAAAGTCTGAGGCCAGAGCTACATACTGCAATTCAGTTATTTTAATTGCCTTTCCCATTGCTGAGAGCAATGTTGTATCACTGGGATCCTTCACACACATGCCTAAAGAGATTGAAATTTCTTTCAAGCCCAGAAGCTTTCTGTAGATCAACACAGATGGCATCGTTGTGCTGTTTTGGCTCTTCAACCAAAGTACGGATACCTGGATTCCCTAAACAGTCAAGTGTGAATTAGCACAAGCCTGGGAGTCAGGAACCTGAAGAGGTTATTTAAAGTCTTGTTTTTGCATCTGGGAAATTGTCTTCCTAGTTACAAAGATGCTTCTTTCAAAAGTCTTAAGCATTTTTCCAGAAAGTACTTTGGATTCTGTTTCAATTTTAATGGTTTCTCTTTCACCTTTCCAGAGCCTAAAGGCTCTGCACCTTTCCTTTGGGCTCTAACCCTGACTCTTTAAATCCGTACTGCTTTAGAACTATGGACATCATTCTTTTAGGAAAAAATATTTTCAGAAAGTGGTAATAATGAGACACCGGTAGAAATTAATTATTTTTTCAACTATAGATGAGTTCCTTGTGTTTCAGAGTGATAAGATGTACTTTCTTTGATATTCCCTTGATATGACTCTTTGTTTTTATCTACTGAAAGTGCTGCTAGCCAGAGCTCTCCAGAAAGAGAGCTGTATATGTGAGGTTATTTATCCTATGATGGAGGTAACAAGGATTTTTTTCTACTAAATGTAAGTACATTATTCCCCTCACTAATAAAAATTACACCAACACATCAAGGAGCAGAACATGCGCTTCAAACATTAATCTGATCTTATATAAAGAAATTTTACCTGTAAAAACTGTCTAGAGTTTTACACAATCTCCTAATAATTTATTAAATGGCCATTATTGATAGACTAGGCAAGACATACAGGCAATATTTAATTACTCCTCCTGGATTTGACAAGGTTATCAGAGCTTTGAGTACTGTGCTCTAGACAGCGGTGTCCCTGATCATAAGAGGCTGGAAATAAATGATCTTTATAGTCCCTTCCAGGCCAAACCATTCTGTGCTTCTATGATTCTGTGACTTAGGCATGAAGAATGACAGGATTAGCAGCATGAAGAAGACTTTAGGAAACAGGAATGTCTCTGAGCTTCACAGGACTCTATGTTCAAGGGAAACTCAGATGTAGGAATTTAGGGACTCTTCTGAAATATAAGATACACAAAACTTCCTCACAAAAATCTTATTTGTGGATCCAGCCACAACTGCTCAAAACTGCTTTTCAACTCAAAGGCAGACCAGAGAAAGAGGTTGTGGATGGGAAGACAAAGAAATTCTTGTCTGACTTAGCTGATCTTACAGGGTAAAGGCAGTGCATGGTACAGGCTTACAGAAGTTCAGGGAGTGGATATTTTTAAAGCCAGTACAAATAACTGCATTGCCTTGACTACAGTCTGGAGATTTCTGCTTCAGCAACTAAAGACCACTCAGCTGTTAATTCAAAGCTAATTCGAACAGCCAGAGCCCTGGCTGTTTACTGAAAGGGGGCTGAAATGTTTGGAGCAGGACTGAGATTTTTCTCACAGCTTTGCACCACTCATGCACTGCACATGACAGCCATGTTATACATGCTTAAATTCATCTCAGAAAAATCAGAAGCCATTTTTCTGTTTGTCTTACATTATAGGAATTCCATTTTTCCACTGGAGTCTCATGTTTAAACATGGAGGCGGGGGGGAGAACAAATCAAAACAACAACAACAACAACAACAAAAAAAAAAAACAACTAGGAGTATATCCACTAGTATTTTGATTCCAATAAGCTTTGTTTACAATTGGCTTTTCAAATGACATTTATAGTATCATTGGCTGTTTACAGTGTTTTCTGAGCAAACTAAAATTTTGTCTTAATTGTACATGTTTTCCAAATTAGCAATTACAGTTGACATTTTCAAATTTATGGCTATTTTTATGGTGACTTACTTACAAAATAGTCTTGTCCTGTGGTTTATGGGACATTTTGCTATAGCCTTAAATGTTTAAGAGAGCTTTTGTGCCTTTTTAGGCACAAAAAGATTTGTCAGAATTTTTACATATATATAATCAACAAAATAACAGATCACAGAATTTTTAGCTTTAGAACAGTATAGAGAGACCTGTGAAGATCATGTCCAATCCAACCCAGTGGACAAAGGGCCAGCTAGACCAGGTTGCTCCAGGCTGGGTGCAGTAGGCTTTTGAAAATCTCTAGGAGTGAAAGATTCACAACCTTTCAAGGACTTTTTATCAGTGTTTTGCCACTCTCATAATAAAAAAGACTTTTCCTTATATTTGGTAAGAGTTTCCTGTGTTTCATTTTGTATCTATTGATTCTTGACCTGGCACTGGACACCACTGAGACGAGTCTGGTTCTTTCTTTGCTATTGCCTCTATTAGGTGTTTATATACATTGACAAGATCTTACCAAGCCATTTTTTCTCCAGGCTGAACAGTCCCAACCTTCTCCACCTCTCCAGGTATGTCAGGTACTACAGTCAGTTCTTTAACATTCTTCAGGTCCTTGACTGGCCTTTCTCCAGATGTGTCTCACCAGGGCTGAGTAAAGAGGAAGGATCACTCTCTTTGAACTGACATCTGCACTCCAGTACACTGCTACCTAACACAGCCCACCACTTCTTAACTCAACTATTCATCATCTCCCTCCCTTGTTCCCAATTATTCCATGCTCACCAGCATGGCAAGAGTGTTGGCAAAGGTGTTCTTGCCCTGCTTAATAATGTGGCTCCCTCCTTACTTTTCCTCCCCTCTAGGTGCAGTGCTGGATGCACAATTCTGAGAATATTTCAAAGACAAAGCTGTGTGAATCTAAAGCATAAACTAATCTGAGGCACAAGAGGATGGGGTGGTAATAGTTGTGCATAACTAACAGAATACCAGTAGGAGGGATTTTTAATGAATGTGTAAATTCAGGGAGTGATACCCTGCCTGAAGAATGGCAAACATAATGGGCTACATGAAAAGGAGAAATAAAGGTGATCTCTGCAATTACAGGACTCTAAATTTTACTTAAATGCTTTGCAATGTATTGTAACCATTCTTGAAAAAAAGAATAACTGAGGATACAGAGACAAAGGAAAGTTAATAAATGATGCATGTGGTTTTATCAAAGGTGCTACCCTAATTTAATGCCTGTATTTTTTTAAGGACTGATATTTTAGATTATGTGAAGCAGTGGATTTAGTACATGCAGATTTAAAAAACAACAAAAAACTAAAACAACAACAGCAAAACAACAAAACCAAAAAAAAAAAAAAAAAAACACCAAAAAAAACCCCCAAAAAAACCCCGAAAACCAAACCAAACCAAAAAATCACTATAAAACCAATCACAAGACTAGATGTTTTAGTAGAAAACTACTGCTCAAGGAAAGGGTGGTGAGTATTGATATAAGAATAGTAGGCTCATAAAGAACTGACTAACAAAGAGACTGCAATGGCTTATTTTAAAAGAGATGAATTGGACTGGAGAAGAGCTCCTATTTGTATTCTCCTGTCATCAGTCTGAGACTGGTTTCACTTAACTTACCAGTGACCTAGAGATAAGAAATTAATAAACATTCATCCAGACTTTTGGCTGGAAAAACTGGAGGATGCTGCCAATATTAGGGAGGACTGAATCATCATGTAAAGAAAATTGTTGAATTCAGCTGAAAAGTCTAGATGTGTGTTGACATTTAAGAATGCAGGGAGGAAAGCAATGAACTTTGGTATAAACAGGGAAGACAGTACTCAAAGGCAGAAATGAGCTACCTGCAGGTAGATTCCCTGCCCTGTCCTTGTCCCAAAACTATTCCCATGGCCTGATGCCCGTGGCTGCCCTCCTGCTGACTGTGGTGGCACAGTGTGATGGGACAGGTCCTGACTGTGAGGCTCCATGCTGTGCAAAATCCCAGCCACCAGGAAAGCCACTGGTCTTCGTGGCACCCTCTCACTTACTTGAAATATTGTGTGTAATTCCATACAACTATGATCATTACACTAATTTTATCAGTAATCTGTATGTTTACATCTTTTTGCATGTTTTGTTACTTCCTAAACATGCAAAATTACCACGAATATTGTATCCTTGGTTCCTTGGAGCTGATTTAAATATTTGTGAAGACAAATTAAAGAGTGGGTTTTTTTTGTATGGATTAAGGTTTTAATTGTCTCCTCAGTCCATCCCTTTTCTGTAATGAGAAAGGCTAATTCTGCATTTGAAAAGTAATCTTGAGCTGATCAATATCTAGAGTACACCTCCCATGGTTCCAATAGAAGAGTGAATAGAAGCTCCAAAAAGAAGAGCGAAATATCACAAAACTCAAGAACCATAAGAATCAGTCACATAACTTTTTCATTTTAATCTGAGACCCAATTCTCAATTGAGTCAGCCCCACCTAGTACAGCACTGAAATGTGTCCACATTCCAGGGAATAGCACTAGTTCCATGGATAATAATTTCAGGATTTTACTTGAAATTTATGAACTTGGGTATGCAATCAGGCCCAGTCTCTGAAGAAATGTGAGATTAAATTTTAAATTGCTATACAAGTAGATCATGTGAGACAAGATGCCAATTTACACATCTGAAGCCATCAGAGGGAAATTTTGCACAATTTCCCACTTTTCATTCCTAGGCAAAAGATCAGGTTTGGACAATCCAAGTCACCCTGAGATTCCAGTCATCTTTTGTAAGCAACTCAGCCAATTTTTAACACTCAAGATATTTTGATAATCTCAGAGATGTTTACCCCGCAGAATAATTTTGAGCTCTGTCTTGCTTTTTCCTTAGTTCAAACCTCATTCCTACTTCCTTTAGGGATTAGAATGTTTGTTACTAATGAAGCATGTTTATTAAAACCAGAAGAGGAGATGGGCATCAGTGAAAATTATGTAAATTTATTACAGTTTGTATACTCATACTCTAAAGCTTGCTTTGCATATGCCAAATTCATTTTTTTTTCTCTAAAGAATCACTGGATTTTAATCAAATTTCACTCCTTCATCCTCAGTTGGATTTGAACCATTAAACTAAGTTGCAAGGCTTCGTATCTCGCATTAAACTCCAGCACATATCCAGTCCAAGACATTCTCTCCTGTCAAAACATGGAATTTTGTAGTGGGATCAGGAAATGGCATGACATTCTTTATTCATCAACCAAATCTGGCATTCAAATTATATTATAACTCTGTGCTGCACTGTTTTAAGTTTTGTGTTGCTCTGTGTGTCAATCTTTTTTTCTTCTTCTTCATTTACATCTCTCTCTCAAGTTGGAGAGGATGGAAGGCTAGGGAGGGCCCAGAAATCAAGTTATTGAAAAGGGCTGTTTTACAGACTTGTACATCACCTTCTGCTAAATATACATGGGATTTAAATTGTGGCATCTAATTCCAGTGAAATGCAAAACCGAAATGCACAATATCAAATTTCCTCATCAGAAGAACAACAATGAGACAAAAAAATTACTACAAATATACTGTAACATCATTAAAATTTTAAATCTCGAGTCTTATGATCTGCAAAAGTTGTGCTACTGGTGAGGATGGTATTTTACCAAGTCCGTTTAATTTGCTTTAGAATAAAAGTCAACAATCCAGAATTTAATTCAGATTCTGAAGGAATACTTGACTCTTGATTACAATTTCAATTACCTGCATTTCCTGACTGTTGAGTTGTACTTATTGATACCAAGTTCTTTGCTTTTCTATTCATTACATGTAATTGCTACTTACACTTCTTCTCCTATTATGTTTTTACCCGGGATTTCTACAGGAAAGAAAGCTTCTGTAATCACTCTGTGATTGTGTGTTTGTGGAGGGGGTATGTTTCATGCATTTCCTAAGAAAAAAGTTAGGTTTAATCTGTTGGCTATTCTGAAAGAAATTTGACATATGCATAAATGTTCTAGAGTTACTAAATTCCTATAACTTTTATGAAATAGAATTTTGCATAGAGGCTTGGAACTCATTAAGAGAAAAACTTCTTTGTAAATTCATTTATTCCTAGATGCCACAAAATCTTCTTTGGTGAATGATCTGGGAGAACAGCTTCAATTAGAGATCACACTGTATTTGATACAATGTCATTGAAAAGCCAAGTTTCAGCAGGTCAACTGATTCTAGCTGAGAAAAACTTCTTTTGGAGTGCAGAAACTTGTAGGCTTCTTGTAGTGTTTATAAAAGAAAAGCTTTCAATAAATCTTCCACATTTTAGAAAAGTCTTGTCTTGTTTAATTCATTTCTATATCATCCGTAGCAATATCATAGGAAAAATGTATTTATGACTGCAAAACATTTCAAAAATATGAATAAATATAAATGGGAAATGAAAGAACACATAAATAGCTAACAGATTAATTGATAAGAAATGTCAAGTCTTTTTTTATATTATTGTTCCTACTAGTGGAGAAAAAGAAGAGAAACGGTGAAAAATGGTATTTGAAGAGAATTACATCGGAAGGGTTTTTAAAACCTGAACCAAAGAGACAGAAAATAAGTTCTGAAATTACCATAATGAGTATTACTTGTTTTGCCAAGTATAATTATGATCCTATCACTGAACTCAGAAGACAAACAAATACAGAAGAAAGAGACATAGAATGTATAATAAGAGAGATTTTATACACAAAATATGATACTTTTTTAAAATCTCGTTTGAAGATGATACTTGATGACATTTAGAAATGCAATTACTTCCTTTCTTGAAAATTGCTAATGGTCTTTTCTCAGCAAGCTGTGCCTTAAGAAGAAAAGGGAATTATAGATTATTTTGCTCTCATGACTTTAGAAGAGTAAACTAGGCAGTAGATTGACATCTGCACTCCACGGATCAAGTGATTAAACCTTCTTCATGGTATTCCTTTTCTCACAGAGATTCAAACTCTGTACGAGAAAGGAGGCTATAGCCCCTAGTGTTGCCTGGATTTATATTATTAGCTGAATAGTGGGCTTCAAATATAATTCAGAAACTTTCCTTGATTTTGTTGGGGTTTTTTGTGATGTTCTTTTTTTATTTTTCTTATTTTAGATTTTTTTATTTTTTAATTTCCGTTGTTGTTGCTTTGATATTAGCTTTAAAAGAGGCTTTTAACTTAAAAGCAGATGTCAATAATTCTCTAGAGCAGTAATCTAATCTGCATAGATGTTCTGGAATGTTTACAGCTGCTCATCCTATCAACATTCTTATATTCTATGGAAATAAGATTCACGGATATGGAAGTGATGTTTTAACAACTGCATCTAAATACCTGTGCTCCCAGAACTGGTACATCATTGGTACAAAGAAAGCAATCAGGCCCTTGGGAATTGCTAGCCCCACCTGCACCAAGATACACAAAGGAAGAAATATGAAGAGAGAAAAAAGAACAAAGACTGGTGCCCTCCTTGGCATGAATATCTTAACTATTAATCCATTTCACTGCACTCTTTTTTTTCCCCCCCTCTGATACAATCAAAATTCCCCAAAAGAGCAGGAGGACCATAGGCTCATTTACCCTGTATTTGCTTCCAAGCAGTCAACGTGAACCAGCCAAGCACTATAAACCATGCAAGAATATTTTCTCAGAATCGATGCTGTTGGAATGAAATAATGAGCTTTCCAAATCTCTTAAGTAAACAATCAGATTAGAAAACAGTTGCTTCGTTAAAAAGGTATGAGCACAGATTCTCCACTTCTTTCTCCAAAAGCAGATACTGAGCTGAGGACAAGTGAGTTTTGCTGCATGGAGGAGCAAAAATGATGCAATATAAGAGCAGTGTAAGCTGATATTCCAGTTCCTTGTTGCAGCCTTTGCAATCAAGCAAATCTTATGGGAACCTAGAGGATATTTTAACTAGGGGAACATAACCATCAGACCTTGGAGGGGCACACAAAAGTGTCTTTAAACTATACTCCTCTTATCTCCTATGCTATTATCTTTTCCCAAGCTTGCAATAAACAAACCGAGTCCTGCTTACCTCTTATTTTTACCCATTAAAACCAGATAAAATGTTTAATTTAAGGTATGCAAACTCACTATAGCCTCAACAATTAACCAGAAACCCAAGCAAAATGTATTTTAGTGCAAAACTAAACATTTATAATTGCAGACCAAGTTCTGTACATTTGAAGATCCTGACTCCCTACTGCATTAAGCAGCACCACTGCTGTCAAACAGCAGGAGGACAGCTGAGAGTCATTCTCTAGGTGTTGTGCTAGCCCTATAAAACATGTCTTAACAGCTCAGTCCCTAATGATTTCCAACACTGTGTGCTACAATGGGAAGACAGTGAGAGCCAGCAGGTCAGCATTAATCATTTCTTCATGGACAACACTATGAAGGGACACCACAGATATTAGTTAAATAGCTCACAAAAAATGTCCAGTATAACCAGAGGAATCTCCCCAGCATTCAATCAGGTACTTTAATGGGACTGTCAAACACTTTGTCTCACTCTGCTGCCTGGCGCCTGCATTTGGCATTTATGCACATGCTTAGGGAGCATGAACAGCCATAAAATCAGACCTTACCACTCATATGGGGGTAACACTCTGTATCAGTAGCTTCAGTGAGACATAGATTCAGGTGCTACGAGCTTTTACAATCATTTTCTTTAACCTACAAGATAATTGGAAGAACAGAGCAGAGCAATTTGTGTTGGATCATATCGGAGCCATTGGGGCTGTCTGGTGATTTAACTCCTCCCTTCAAAGCAATGGTGTTGAACACATGCTAAAACTGCAGCATCACTGATGCCATACTTAATTGTGCTCTGTTTCTAAAAGGTCTCTTTATGAGCATTTCTGTGCTGTATGAGGACTCAGACTCTCAAGCCTCATGCTGGTCTATTCCACTACCCATTTATTACATGTAATTAGAGAATGTAACGCTGACTCAAAAGTGCTGGAATGTCTTGAAAAGCACAATTTCTTGTTTCTGAGGACATAGGCAGTCAGCTCTACAATTTTCCTAATTGCTCGAAAACTTTTTCAGTTTTGTTTCCCTTTTTTCCATCAAACAAATACAAATCTACTACAGAAGAAAAAGAAACGCTGGCTTTATGCTTGAGCTTTCATTTCTTTTCTGGTAGCAAGCTAGCAGGAAAGCACCATTCTTGTGAGAATAAGTGTACAAAGGCATGCACATATTCCTGTAATTTATTTTGTACAGAGAAAGCAATGAGGAGCAAATACGTAAGAGAATATGAGCTACCCACAATTGCAGGGCTTGTCAGAACATTTTCCTTTTCAAGCTTAGGTCCTCTATAGATACTTTTAAAATCTGGGAAGCGTATACAGCTGCAAGATCTCCAAAAGCCTCTTAGTATAAAAGCCTGGCTTATACACTTGGGTGTGAGAGTGGATGGAGAAGTAATCCAGATGACTTTATAATCTACTTAGATTTTCCTCATAGTTTAAAGGATGTTTATCTCTGAGACCTCTGCACAGGTACCTTCATTTATGTGGCTGCATGTAAAGACAGCACATGAATATTTGTTGTGGAATTAATTGGTAATATAAGGATGCATCTGACAGAAGGATACCCCCAAAAGGAGTAGCCTGTTGGAGAAGTACTTGTGTAAAGATGCACCATTTAGACAGATGAAATGCAGAAAGGCAAGGAGAGATTAATGTCACAAGACAAGAACAAGTGGCTACTCACTTATAAATGGATGCAATCTTTCAGATACTTAAGGAAAACAACCATAAAACCAACTCTAATAAGGAATTTAAACAGTGTTGCTATGAGTTGAGGCAAATTTTCCACTTCTAATTTTTTCTAAGTGTGAAGAGTTCATGCACATGCATGACTTACTGATACTATTCCCTACTTTCTAGCCCTAGTACCAACCTGCCAAATAGTCTCTGTGCTCTTTGGTCACCAGTATTTGCCCTCTGCATGATAGCAGTGATAAATTCCTAATGCCATTAGTCAAGTGTTGAGAAGGTTCTTTCAGATTGTAACAATGCAATGGCATTCACCAAGCTATGCATCAAGCTCTGTCAGAAAACTAAGCTGGCAGAAATAAATTGTGTCCAAAACAAACTTTACAGGACATGGAGCTAGATTCTGCTTACACGAAGGATGTATAAGATATTACTATGAGGCAGGAGACTTAAAAATGTTATGCTTTAGTAAAAATATCTTAACTCTAGAAAAAAGAGACTATCCCTGCTACAGGAGCTCTGTTCTGAATCCAAACTCTTCTGTCCCTTGCATATCAAGATGTGTGAATCACAGAGGTCTAATAAGGAAGAAGAATTTCACAATTGCTATCAGTAAGAAATAACTGTGTACAGTTTTGGGCATCACAATATAAGACACTGAGCTACTAGAGTTCATTCAGCAGAGAGCTAAGAACATAGTGAAGGCTCTGGGGAAGATTTATGAGGCACAGCTGAGGTCATTTAGTCTGCTCAGCCTAGAGGAGAGGAGACTGAGAGGAGACCTCACTGCAGGTTCCTCACAAGGGGAAAAGAAGGGGCAAGCACTGATCTCTCTGTGGCAATCAGTGACAGGACCCAAGAGGAAGGCTTGAAACTGTGTCAAAAGGAGTTTAGATGGGTATTAGGAAAAGGTTCTTTACCTAGAGGGTAGTGGGGTCTGGAACAGGCTGCCCAGGGAAGTGGTCACAGCACCCAGCCTGACAGAGCTCGAGAAGCACTTGGACAATGCTCTCAGGTACCTGGGGTGACTGAGAGTTGCCGTGTTCAGGGCCAGGAGCTGGACTCAATGATTATTTTAGGTCTCTTCCACCTCAGAATATTCTACAGTTCCATGATCTTTGTTAGCAGAATCTTGCTGCCCAATTTAAAGAATTACATGGACAGGACAAAATAACAAATAGGACACAAATTCTGTGGTTGTTTCTTTCTTTTTGCTATGTCTTTGTATTGTCTATATAGGGATTTCAACCTCATATCTCCTATAAAAGGGTCATCCCATAAAACTGTATGTCCAAGCTCCCTACAAATCATAACCCTTCACTCAGATTTGATTCTGTTTTCTGCTCATCACTATTCAGTCTGAGGACTGAAGAGATAAATGATGACACCTGCATTTTTTTCACAAAAAACCAACATTACAGTTCTCTATGTTCCTATTGCTGGTTCCTCATAACTAAATAACTACTTTAAATGAGAATCAGATTTTAGACTAATGCAAACACCTTCTATCACTGAGCATTTTTATAGGGTCCTGGCTAATGTTGAACAGAAAGCAAGAGACAATGGAATTATATCACCATGCTTGTCCCCTTCATGCTACAGGAATAATATTTTTCCATAATGTTCTTTTTTTCTATTACATAACTGGTACCTAAAGAATCTATGAAACCAGAAGCATGCAGAAAACACCATAGGGTTGTACAAAGATGCCAAATACAGAATATATACTATTTTTCCAATTGTTGAAATTTTGCATGGGGATTATCAAAAAGTTGGTTAAAGAAATAAACTTTTTATAGGCACCCTCCCCATCAAAAGGAACAATTAATCTTCTTTCTCTCAAGATCCATATTGATTAACACAACATCTCTTTTTCTGATCAGCTCCTAGAAAATCTTTTAGGAATTAAGATAATTAATTTATGGTTTGATCCTGTACCTCACCATACCCAACTTCCCCTTTTGCAATGAAGAGGTATTAAGTGTGTTTAATTTTAAAAAAAATGGTGGAAAAAATCCCCATCAAAGCCAGGAGAAAAGTTCCCTAGTAGGCATCTCATTAGTGTCTAAACATGAGCCAAATTTTCAAATTCAAAGTAAGACAAGTTTAGGAAGAAAAAGGCCAAATTAAGTTCAACACTGAATCTAAGCTAAAAGTCTAGTTTTTCTGGATTTCAGGCAGAGCAAAGAAACAAGTTGGACAGTTTCAGATGCATTTTCCTTTAAGCTTTAGCACTTCAAAGTTCATATCGTATAGATGGCTAAATGGTGGAAGGTTGATTTGCAATCATTTCAGCTGCCAGTTTTTTCCCTCAAGAGGTATTCTTCTTTTCTTCTTTCTCTTTCTTTCCTTTTTTTTTTTTTTTTAATTTTTTTTTCTGCCAGATTGTACAAATCAATGCTTATTCCAAACATGAAAAGCACTGTTTTGAAAACCAGTTAAGGTTGCCAAGGAAACTACAGTGTTGTCACTCTCACATAATTTTAAAAACCTATGCATTTTATGGCAAGGAAATGAATAGTTAAAGGCATTATAAATCTTATACTGACAAAACAATGAACATATGCATTATTTTCTTTAGGAATATAGAAATGGAAAGACATAGCCTCTGATCCTAAGAATCCGAGAACATGCAGGTTTCCCTTGAAAGCTAACAGTAAACTCCTTTTAGCTATAAGCAATGAATAGATGGTTTTTCTAAGTTTCAGCCAGCCAGAAACATGTTCAGAAGAACTTATAAACTCAATGTTTTAATAAAATGACCACCCAGCTAGAAAGAGGTCATCTTTGCTTTGTACTGGAATGCTGTGAATATGCTTTGATTGATGGAAATTAAGCCAAAGGCATCTCAAGCTGTGCAGTCGAACTGGGCTGCCCATGTTTGGATTAAATTAGAGCCCACACTTGAAAGTATTGATAATTGCACCTCATCTTGTTCCCACTCAAGTAGATGGTCAAAGAAAAATCTGGCTGGCTTCAAAGAGGGAAATGCTGTGTCCACACTTCCTACCAAATGTGTGACAACAGAATTTATTGAAAATGCAGCAGCATTTTCCATTGCTGTGGGGCAGTATTTAATGAGTTTGATTGTTTAAAACAATGTTATTAGAGAAGAATAAAATCCCATTTTGAAAATTACTGCAGTTATGGAAGAGCTGATGTTTTCCATTGCAGTTCTGAAGAATATGCACTTTTTGTTACACTATTTGCCATGTTTTCCAGATATTTGCTGAGTGTAAAAAAAAATAGTATTTGTACTAACTTCTCCTTAACACTTACCCACATTTCATTCTTGTGTTCCAATCTTGCTAAAAATACATAAATTCTTTTCAACTTCAGCCATTTCCTGTATGATATTTGCTTCCATTCAGGCACAGCTCTTGACCTCTACTTACATTCTTCTTGGATTTAGACTGGATTTAGTCTTGGGGTTTAACCTCAGATCCAAAGAAACAATGAAAAAAAAAGCTCTTTTTGAGCTTTAGCGTCCTTACTAGAAAGTAAGTTCTGCCAGACCAAAGATCCTACTTCTTGAACTGTTTGACACAGCTTGTGCAATGGGCAAGACCATGTGAAGCTTGGACACAGTGAGCTGATGTGAGGTGTAGTGACACCTGTGCTAACCTAAACATCAGCTGCACTTTAGCACTATGTCTCATTCCATCCTTAAATTTCTACTTTGGTTTAATTTCATATCTGACTTTCTAAAAATTCCTTCATTTCTTCCAAACAGTACCAATATTTCTACCCAAGTAGAGGCAGAAACATCTATTTATTATGCTGATGGAGTCTTACCAAGATGCATCAGCAGGATGGGTGGGCAAACATACTCAACAGCTTCTGTGGGCTTTCATTTCTCCTGCATTGGAGGCCAACAGCAGAGCCCTCCAAGGAATCATAGAATTATAAAATCATTAACATTATAAAGGACCTCTAATATCCTCATGTCCATCACAGTGTTATGTCATAATTTATTTATGACTTTGCTACTCTTTTCTTTTCAGAATCCGCTATTGTATGTCCTGTGCTGGGAGCTGCTGAGTGGTTGCAGCCTGCAGAGGAAGGACTTCCTGGAGTCAGAAGTGCTGAGGTCATTGGTCTTTGTAGAGACTTAATAAATAATGTTCATTTTGCTTAACCTCCACCCCAAACAGCCAAACATAAGAGAAAATTATGCTTACTGTTTGTTCAGCTCTTCAAGAGTTAGTGGGAGGAAATAGCACATCTCTGCAGGAGGATGCTTCAGCAGTGCTTTCCATCCTGTGCTAAAATACATAACCCTTAGATTGCAAATAGTAAGACAAAATAACCTGTTGATGATGGACTTTTCTATAAGGCAATGAGGATTCCAGAAAACAATAATTGATTTCTGGTGAGTTAATGGATAGATATACAGAAGACAATAATTGATTTCTGGTGAGTTAATAGAATGAACATATAAACCAGGATAAGTAACAGTAAATTATGTTGAAAGAGGAGCTGGAAAAAGAAAACAATTAAAATGACTGGATGCAAAGCATTATGTAGGAATGAAACTAACTGTAAATGCACAGTTTTGCTGAATCTGAAGTGTTAGAATCACAGGAAGATTTGGGTTGGAAGTCACCCTCAAGGCCATGTAGTCCAACCACCTCTGCAGTGAAGAGGGACAACTTCAACATATAGAGACATGCACTCTGGATTAGCTGTTGGAATTATTTCAAAAGTTTCTAACTAAATCAAATTCCAAGCACCAACTCTGCATTTCCCACCAGATACCTGTGTGTTCTGCCAGTTGTTTGTAAAATTACTGTTGAAAGAGGGTAAGATTTTTGTTATTATTTTGGAATGGAAAATATTAAATTTCTTAGTATTTTGTGAGTAACCTAAAATAAGTTATAATCCTGCCCTCCTGCACCGTTTGTACACAAAAAATGATTCTTGGAGAAGGTGCTTCATCTCATCTTAGCCTAAGTCTTCGACTGATGAAATAAGTTGTGTTATTTCCTCCCACTGAGTAATGGATGAGTCTGGGCAGCTGCCTTAAAACAGATATCTAAAAATATATGGGAAGACTCCTGTCATGAAAGAGTTTATTAGTAGTAGAACTTTAATATATTTCATTTATTACTAGTGAAAGGGGAATATGATGGTCTCAGAGCCTATGAAAAATATTTAATTATCTCAAAGGGCAAAGGAGAGCTGTTGAAAATTATGAAAGGAATGAAGAGAAAATGTGTGAACTTCTTATTATACATGATTTAAAATACAATATTACTACTGGTAGCATGAGTTCTGTATTTTCATCCAAAATACACTTCTAAATTTTCAACAATTTAAGTTCTTTCACACTGCTTTTTCTTATAAACTTAAGTCTAAGGAAATTAAAATGCAATAAATTATATACATTTCTCAAGAGAAGATGAATAAGAATGTAGGAGAAAATGTCATAGGGTGAAATAAATGCACTGTGAGCCAACATTTTGTCATAAAAATCAGCATTATGAATACAAACAAGTTTTGCAAAGCCTGCTATATCTGTTGTAGCAAGAGATGTGATTTTACTGAAGGAATTTAGGGTGATTAATCTTTCAGATTCTCCCCTTGTCTCTGGTGTTGTGGTGTTCAGTCCCAGACCAAGTGATGAAAAAGCATTTACATGCTGCTGCAGCAGGAGATCCACCTGAAGTTTTGATCTGTAGGTAACATAACACCCACCCCTAAATTAAAATCAGTACAGTGAAAAGACAAGAAGTAATGGATTTAAAGTGAAGGAAGATAGAATAAAATAAGATATTAAGAAGAAATCATTCCCTGTGAAGGTGGTGAGGCACTGGCACAGGTTGCCCAGAGAACCTGTGGCTGTCCTGGCAGTGCTCAAGGCCAGGCTGGATGGGGCTCTGAGCAACCTAGTCTGGTGGAAAGTGTCCCTGCTGTGTGGACATAGATGACCTTTAAGGTCTCTTTCAAACCAAATTATTCTATGATTCTGTGATTTTTACCTGATAGAAAGAATATTAAAGCTTGTGGAAGCTCCCTGGTAATGAAAACATTTGTCTACTAAGCTTTGATGATCCAGTCAACTTCCATGAAGAATTAAAGAAATGCAGCTACTATGTTCAGTATTAGGGAATTTCATCCTATGTCAGCTTTAGCAAAATGCCAGATATTCAAGCTTTTCATGCAACCCAGTTAAATACACATTTGACACAGTGTCCATTAATCTTACAAAACACATCTTGAGTTACTCAATCTTCTGACATAATGGATTCCTTTCGCACACCTTGGATGAGCAATCAAACAGAGATTGACTTTCTTCATTTAGTCAAATAGATTTATCTAAACTGTGTTTCAAATGACTAGATTAAGTAGGGCAATGTAGGCTTTCATGTCTGAAGAAAAATCCATTTAATAGAACTGTTCCTTTGATTTTGGAGAGAGAATTACTATCAAAACATTGGACTCTTTCCTCTGTAGTTTTTTGTTATAATGATCTAGACAGTCTTATCTGCCTGTAGAGCAATTGAGGGTATTAATACTCCCATGACATGTCTGCAATAAAGTATGTTCTTGGACAGAGGAGACAAAGAGAGTCCCCACATGAGGCCATTTATGTACTATGCTGTTCATGATGATGAGGGCAGTGAACAAATGTCCTTTTGTTATTATGTCACAGAAATTATTTTCATGAAGGATTAATTCATTAAAAGCAACAAAAGGGCTTTTTTTTTCTTACTCATAATTAATTATGGGAAGACAAGTGTTCAGTGCAATAGAGAAGTGTAATTAACTTGCAGCAGGGAATTTAACCACTCCAATTCACTGTGGAGGTGATGAAGGCAAACTCCCCAGCTTGTGTATATTCTGGAGCCCTCTGCTGAAATGAAGGAAAACCTCTCAACTCCTTGGCAAGGCCCTATCATGGCAACAGAAAACTCAGTGACATTTTATCAGGAGAAAAGATCTCAAGAGTAAGAGAAGAAAATTCCTTGAGTTTCCCTTGATATACTACTATCCTCAGTAGTATAGGGAAATTTCTATTTTTTAATTCAATATGAATCTAATATACTTCTTTCAGTTTATAGGTGAATTTTGATTTGAAATATGATCACTGGAGATATTCTGCATTGTGTAAAGGAATCTGTTACAAACTTGTCTAATACAATTTGAACACTAACAGTGGATAAATTTTCTAATATTAAAACTTCTATTTGAATTCAGCAGTCCAAGCAGGCGTTATGAAAATCTTTTGTGTTTTCTTTTGTTTGTAATGTTCATAATGTTAAAATAGAGGAAAACTATTTTGTTTCTTAGCAAACATTACACAGTGACCTTAAAACAGTAAAACAGAGTATTCAGCTGAGAGTTAAGGGTTTTCTGATATCTGCTGGTGAATCTTTGGTTTGTGTGGCAAGTGGGTTGCCACACCACATTCTCACCTTTGTGAGGGTTTCTAGTCCATCGTCTAGCTCACTGTCAGAGAAACACACTGCCTGGCATGTGGTAGACATGACAGTTGAGTCATAAAACTGGGATTTTAGGACTGTGTAGCACAGGAGAAAAAAAAAGGGCCAGATATATTTTCATCATGGTCCTTATGATTTTATCCCACATTTCTTGAGCTTTGAGCTCAAAAGAAGACACTCTGTCTTTTTTAAGGAAAGGTAGTTGTCAGATTCTGGTAGCCACACAGGGTGAGAAAGTACAGAAGAGAGCAGTAAATCCATAACCATCTTGAAGAATGGACTCTGAATCCGAGAGAATCCTGAATTGAGAGAGCACAAATAATCACCAATTCTGACATAAAATGTACCTTTAAATGAATTAATGAAATGTAAGGGTTAGTTCTGTGCCCCTACCCCAAAAATGTTCAGTGCAGTTCCTGCTCTTCCTGGCTTAGCAGACATCACATTTCTGTGACTTCCAGAATGTTCCATATATTCATGAAAAATTCTGCATCTGGGGTGGTCATATTGGTGTGCCTTCATTCCAAAAAGAAAATCATCAGAGTTCCAGGGAACTCACAAAACAAAGCAAAGGACTTGTTTCTAAAACTCTTGTGTTTTGTTTCAAACTTGTTGAATTACATTAATATCTTGATGTAGCATAAGTCAGATTTTAAGAATCGTTAAGTCAGATATTAAATCTTATTCACAGTCTCTAAGAGAGAAGTTACCTTTATACTACCATATTCTACAAAAACAAACAAACAAAGAAACAAACAACCCACAAAAAATATTCTCTTGAAATATTTTACTCATAATTGGAACAATGTTATTTACTAGTTGGATATAAAGCACAAAATTACAACTATTTATCTTGAAATCTTAAAAAATTAAGTTGATAAAGAATAAATTGAATAGATTATTTATGTTTCCAATGAAGAAAATCTCCAGTGACCTTACCATGAGCCTAGGAAATTAGGAAATCGTGATTTCTTCAAGTGTGCATCTACATCATCATCATCATCTTTTTAAATTTTTTCAAGTACTGAAGAAATCTAAACCTAGGTGATTAATGAAATCTGATAGGATTGTATATTTCCTGAAAACCTAATATTTGGAAATAATGAGCTAAACACCTATCATAATCAGGAAGGCTTAATAATACCTGTAAGACTTTTGGAGTACTAAATCTAAAGGCAGTTGTGAAACTAACCTAAAAGTGCCTAAAATATAATACAATGGCATCACAACCCAAAACTACTTCTCAGTGTCAAGTAACATGAACTCCATATTTTGACTTTCTGTTTTGTAGGTCATTAAATAGTACCAGCACATCTGTAGTACAGTGATTTGCATCCAGTGATGTTCTGACCCACATAATCAAAAGAATTTGTAATGTTAGCAACTGAAAAGCAACAACAGATTAAAGTAGGTCAAGAAAACTGAAAATTATTAACTTAAACTGAAACCTTGTCTTGGAAATTAGCAATACAGCGTGCTTGTTTTGTTTTTGTTTTTTTTTCAGAGGCAGCATCTTATATTAACTGTGATGAGCAATAAATAGATGGTTTGCATAACAGCCGAGGCACAGTTAATATTATTTCAGTTAATGACACTTGTGATTTGGAAGAAAAAGACACTTTGAACTTGGCTGACCATGAAGGTGCCCTTTCAGCTGCAGTGGATGGTCAAGGTAGGCAGATTTGTCTTGTTCCCATATTTCCTTTCTGTACTCCACAATCCTTCTCTTACTTACATTGGAAAGCTAATTCAGATGATTTAGGTTAAAAAAAATAACAACAAAAAATTATTCTACAGAGTAATACTGAACTAACCATAAAAACTTTGGAAAAAAAAACCACTAGTTATACAAGCTGCATTTGTTCCCCAGGTCAGAAATATGAAGGGATTTCACTAGTCCAGCAATATCACATTCTTTGTCAAGATCCATATAGCTGCTTTACAAGGCCCCTGTAAAAAAAAAAAAAAATCCAAAGTATATATTTTTTTTAAGGGTATACAGTAGTCTTTAAGATTTATTGTTCAGCACTACCCTGCTCTAAGATGAACTTCAAAGGTAAGATACCACCAAAATCAGATGCTAAACAAGTGGTGAAGCCTTCAAACAACATTGGAACAGAAACAGAACATTGGAAAGAAAGTGATAAAGTAAAATTGGAAGTCAAAATTTTCTGGGAAATCAAAAGATATCTTATTTTTATGTCCATAAAAAACTCTAAAGAAGGCTTCAGATTTTGAGAAAAATTTATTGGCCTTGAAAGTTTCTGTCTTCCACCACTTGCAAAACCTCAATCCTTGCAGATACTCAAGACTCACTGGTGAGTCTACAATAGCACAATCTAATTTCAAACAGAGATTCAGCTTTGAAAGAATCATAGACTCCAAATCACAGAGCACAAATCATAGGTTGAGTTGAGTTGTAAGGGATCTTTAAAGTCCTAGTTCCAACCCCCCACCATGGGCAAGGACACCTTTCACTAGACTAAGTTGCTCAGAACTGTATCAACCTGGTCTTGAACATCTTCAGGTATTCAAGAGGAACTGGTCTGACTGGCTTTGGAAGTAGGTTGATCAGGTGATTTAAAGATGACCTTTCCAGTTTAAGTTTTGTTTCTATTTTCCTTTTTTAGCACTTGTATCAGTATCCAAGCACAGGCAGACTGAAACTGCGACTATAAGTGGAACACTTAGACCAGAAACATAAACCTGCAGGCAAAGGAAGAATATAATTTTTTTTTTTCCTAAATGGGCAATACTTTATTACTGTCACATAACTGTAGTTAGGGGTAAAAGTCTTTCAATCATGCAATAAAGCACTTGTAGCATCACAATGGGATATGTGGTCAGAAACATCATGTACTACCTTTCCTTTACAAGGTAATGAGAATTCCCTTTCAAAGAGCACTGTTATCCGTATAAATTATTCAACAGCAGAATAGGTTGTATATAGATTTTTTAAAAGGAATATTTCATTAGGATGACAAATTACATCTTTAGCCATTAAATGCCTAGTTACCTCCATGAATTTAGTTGGCAAAGGCACACAATTTTATATTTCACACTGTGGCAGTTTATTCAGTAGAACTAGATAAAAAATATTTGATCCAACAATCTGTGGGTCCAAGCATGTACATTTAAAGGATTAATTAATTTAAAGTTTATTAATTTTACTCTCACATAATAAATACAGATTAATACCTGTTGGCTTCATTTGATTTCCTCTCAGTTTTTATCTACTTGGACTTATTTTGATGCTTAAATAAGAATCACAAAGTCAAAGAATATTTTGGAAGGGACCCTAGAGATTATCTAGTTTGAACCTCCCTGCCATGGGAGAGAATCCTTTCCTGTGTGCTCAGAACCCCATCCAACCTGACCTTGAACACTTCCAGGGATGGGGCATCCACAGATTCTCTGGTCAACATGTGCCAGTGCCTCACAATCCTCTGGTCAACATGTGCCAGTGCCTCACCATCCTCACAGCAAAGAATTTCTTACTAACATCCAAATACATTCTCTTTCAGTCTAAATGTATTCCCACATCAGGGAATGACCTAGGTAGAGATCATTGATTATACTTTGATATTACCCTTGACATGAATTTTTTAGAGATCTTATAGAGAGCTTATAATACCAGCTGTGGATGGAAACATGATATTCTTGGAATCTTGTTGACGTTAATTTTTCAGCAATCAAATATTCTCCTTTTTTCTTTTTTCCTGATTAATATATTTTAAACTGTATGTAGTTTAAGTATCCACAAACTAACACATATGTGGCAATTTACTACATATGTATACTCAGGTTCTCCAAATGTGAAGGAAATAATGAATATTTTGGGAGGGTTTTGCTGTTTTGTTTGTTTGGTTGGTTGGTTTGGTTTTTGTTTGGTAGGTTTTTGTGGGTTTTTTGCGTTTTTTTTGTTTGTTTGTTTGTTTTTGTGGGTTTTTTTTTTGTTTGTTTTTTTTTTTTTTTTTTTTTGTTTTTGTTTTTTTTTTTTTTTTTTTTTTTTTTTTTTTTGGTTAGGGTTTAGCCAAAGCATTTTGGGGAGAGAGAGTGGCTTAGATTATACATCAGCACACAGGTCAATTTCAATGGCCTAAGTATAAAAAATGGTAGCTGTGTACACTATATTCACCCTGCATGTAGCCCTTTGCTCATCACCTCAATTTATATCAGTGCAGAAGTATAGAGACAGTTTCCTAAAGTTTAATCAACCAATGCTTTCTATGCATTTGCAGTTGTTATATGAAACATGGAACACTAATGGAAAGATATTTTACTACTACTAAATTAAGTTTCATTTAAAGGCATTGTAAGAGTGTTACATATATTTTGGTTTAAAGAGCACCCAGGGCTCAAGTGTTTTTATCATGCTACTTTTGTGAAAAGGTTTTGCTGTCTTTTTGAATAGGTTTGCTGCTCCTAATTTATTGCAGCATTGTTCACTTGTATCTGACATGCTGCTGATTTAAATATTGTAAACCATGAGATGCAGGTCAAGGTGTACTGTTAATTATAAATATTCTACTGTTGTTTTTTTCCTTTGTAAAAGCTCTGTAATAGAAAAAAGATGAAAGGCAGCACAGCTGGCAGTGAACTAGCATGAAAACATTGCTTACCTTCTTCAAAGGCCTTGTTTACAAAATGTAAGGTCATTTTGGTTGAAATTGAAAATGCAAGCACAATAAGGTAGCTCCAAGGAACCACTCTGAAGGCAAACTGAACGTCAACTAAATACCTTTTTTCTTTCCTTTTTCTTTTTCTTGGAACGAGAGCAATTGGAAAACTTACTGAACAAAACTAAACTTCACATCTTCTTTCAAGGTGTTTTATGTAGATACATACACAATGAATTGCAGTTATTGGTTAGGAACAAAATAGTGACAGGTTTTTTACCATGGTTTTCACCTCACATATCTGCTTCAAACCCAATGGCACAATAACCTGAAAGCCTTCAGAGCTGTTTGCTTCTATCGGGTGATCTCTAAAAGTATATCAGTGTTCTGATTATACAGGCAGGTTAAATTACCTGTTCAAGCTAAGCACTCACCAAATAATCAACCAATTTTTGTTTTGATTTGCCATACCAGCAGATTAAGCTGCTAATATAGAATAAGACAGATGTCAATCACTGCAACATCTTAGCAATCTGCTAATGACTAAGCTTATGCACTTTAATAATCCTGCTTATTTTAATGGTAAGGGGTAAAAAAGCTGAAAGAAAAACTGATTAGAGCAATGAATTGCTTATTTTAAAAGATGTGATTTTAGCATAAATCTCTTTTTTAAACTAGCTTCTGCTTGATTGCATGTAATTTTTTTACCAGTGTGGTATTAGTAGTAATTTTACTTAGAAGAAAAAAACAATAAAAACACACAGAAGTAACAAAATAAAATACACAAAAAGCAACTGAAAAGGAACTTTTAAAAAATATATTAAAACTCAGCTCTTTAAGAAAGTATAGTTATGTCTTCTTTATTTATTAAAGATTGCAAAGTAAAGAGATGTAGTGGAGTAAAGTCAAGATCCTCACTTTTGACTATCAGCATAAGAGTTTTAGTAGCAAAAAGGAATAGAAGCCCCTAGCAGAGTGATTATTTTGGGTCACAGGTAGTGAGGCTTCTTACATATTTGATGGGCACATCAAACTGGGAAAGGCAGTTTATCAAGGTATCAATTTTTAAGGTTTTTTCTCTTATTTTTTGTTGTTGGTTTTTTGATTGCAGGTCAAATACAGCAGTCAGGATGTTAGAAGCAGTGACATCACTAACTCCATGCTTTCATAACAGAGTTAGAGCAACAGTAAGCCATTAGTCACCTCCTTCTGTACATATTTCAGTTTGCCTGTTGTGCTGCTTCATGCTTTTCAGACATGCCATTTGCATGAGTCACCATCCCTGGAGTTGTTTAAAGGATGTCCAGGTGGGGCATGGAGGGGCACAGTGCAGTAGTGGATTGGCAGTGCTTGGTTGATGGCCAGACTCAATGACCTTAAAGTGTTTTCTCACCTAAATGACTCAGTGGTTATATAGACTTTTCCTGCAGTACCACAGAAGCTCAGGTTTATATATGACCATGTTATATGTGAGTATTTAGGCATGGTTGCATTGGTGTTGTGCAGGGCTGTGCAGCCAGTGAGTGGGAAATATCTCCTGAGAGAGAGAGGTCTGAACCTTGCTCTGTTGGAGTCTCTCTCTGTCTGCTCTTAGTCCAGAGGGCCAGCTCCTCTTCTGAGGATGTGTGCTGAACTGAACTAACCATGCTGGCTAGCCTGGAGGTCATTCATCTGCTCTGCTAAGGGCAGGAGGCCTTTAAAATCTCTGACCTAATAATTTATGCTGTGAAATGACCTCCAAATAAAACCTGTGAATTATCCTAAGCAGATGGATCAGTACACTGGGCTCCTACTTGCAGCTGAGTGACTTAATCATTTCATAATGTGTCTCCTGCTTAAACAGAAATTCAGAGCAGGCTCATTGACAATGGTGTTTTGATTCATAGGTCTGACTTCCACTCCAGAATCCTTTTAGGGACTAGAATCACTCTTTACAAGTAATCTATATGGAGTATCTATCTCTCTATATAGGTAGTCTTAAATATTTATATGGCTTCAACTAAATTGTACACAGAAAGAGAAAGGCAGTAAACTAAACTTGAATGAATTACGTAAGTACTCCTAAACATGAACTTTTCCAAGCTCAAGGGATCTGAAGTACTAGAAAAGTGTCTAAAATTACGCTAAAAATGTGAATGTTATGACTCACCTCCCTCACCAGGTTATAGAGGAGTATACAACAAAGTAGGGAATTGCACATAAAGGAGCCATGTAATACCCATGTGTGTTCTTAATGCTATTTTCCCCCTGATCTCCAGACTTTTGCAATTAAGAAAGGTAAAACCACAGATATGTCACTTTACTGGAGTGCATAAAACCCAGCAGTTTGTTTTCTCTCCTTGGTGAAGCAAACAGAGTAACAAACTGACTGGCTTGGACGAACTGCTAGTTAAAGAGAGTCTGGGGTTTTATATGTCCCACTTTTCCTTTCTCTAAGCCTGTGACCCCCCTCTACTGTCTTATTCCTTATTCCACAATCTCAACAGGCAACAATAGGGTTAATTTTGATTTCCACACAAGTTATAAACACTGTCTGAGGCACCCAAAAATTATTAACCCATGTATTGTGAAATATATTCTTTGAAGCAAAATTTAACCAGATATACAATTGGATATATATGTATCCAATTATCCGTATCCAGTCTATACATAAATCAGTATATGTATGTGTGGGCGTAGTCTTTCCACAGAGAAATCCAAAACTTAACATATTTACAAGATTTACCAAAACTCATAAAAATATTTCAGAAAGAGGAAGAAAATAGAGGGGTTTTGCTCTGTCCTGGCCCAATACAGAAGTGAAAATATGTTGCTTTCTTTTTTTTTTCCTGCGATGAAGGAGCTACGTATTTGCTGTTTGCCTTATAGAGAATGAGCCAATTGCTTGTCAGGTGGCTGTAAATAGCAGATTGTGGCAGAGAATTTCAGATGAAGGAAGACATGAATTTGTCTAGAAATGCCTTTTAGACAGAAAGACAGGGTTGTAGAAAAGTCAAAATAACAACAGTGTATTATCAGAAGGTGGGAAGAGCCACGTTTGAACAGAAAGACCTGACAAACATAAGATTAGGTTGGCAACACATTTCCCAAGATAATAGAATCAACAGACCTGGAAAAGCAATTTCAAGGCATCAGTGTGGGTTTTTTTCTTGCTGTTATTTTTCACCTGAGGTGGAGTGTGGTAGCTAGGAGGAGGTTGGAAGCAATGATGCTATTAACTCTAGATTTCTTTAAGGCAGAAGTAGAAACCAATTAGTCCCCTCATTCTGTAAAACTTACCCCACAGTACCACAGATGCTCAAATGTTCATATATCAAGTTCCTTATGAGTATTTAGACAGATGTTTATTGGTATTGAATCTCCCAGACATTGCCTGCAGCCCCAGCTGCCACCAGGTCACTCCACAGCTTGAGTCTGTCTATTTGCTCACTGCCCTCCCAGATTGGTGTCACCTGCAGTCTTACTGGCAATTGAATTGTCACAGGAGGAACAGCCCCTGACAAAGAACAGCATGAAAGAAGGCTGTCTTAATGAGAAGAGCTGGTCTAGATGTCAGAGAGTACCTCCAGTCTCTCATTTTTTTTTTTTCCTTTTTTTTTTTTTTTTTTTGTGTGCTAAGAGCATTTCCTTTTGAATAGTGATAAACTCCCTGATGAAAGGGAGCTCTGTTATTGCCAACTGCACTGCCTGGCTCACACCTGTGCTATGTTCTTGCCTCGGCATGAATCAAGGATGTTTTCAGCTATAAAAAAATGAAGCAAGGTGAGAAACAAAGAGCCCTCTGACTTTTTAGATTGTGTTGTACTGTTCTGTCTCTTAATTACTAGTTAAGTGGAAGCTGATTAATGCTATGAGATCTGAAGCTTAATAGAGATAAAACAAATGTTCTTCATATAATGGAAAAACAGTGAAAGCTTGGAAATACTCTAAATCTTCTTTGCTACCAATAAGTAACCCCAACCCCCATGTGATCATTAAGTGTCCCTAAGGATTTCAGCACTAATTTGTTTGACTTTTAGTTAAAATTAGGCAATCAATTTCTTTCCCTAGGTAGTTGCTTAAGACAACTTTCATTGTACATTCAATTTGCTCAACTTCTCTGAAGAAAACTTTAGCATAATGCCATGAGTTAGATGTTAGGTATGTTAGATTTGAAGATTACAGTTCTGTTTTTTTGCTTCTTTACTCTGAATTTACTTACTTCAGGTGAACATATCAGTGTTTCATGTCTGTACATGTTTATTTCTTCTTTATAAAATGAAATATTTATTGGGTTAAACAACAAGATTATGTTGCTTGCATCATCTAGCTTTAGTGATAGAGAAAATCAAATTAGGTGATGGTAAATTTTATCTTTAAAAGTGATGAATATTTGGAACATCTTCCCAAGAAACAACTCAGAAACAATTACCAAATGTCTGCAAACATAATTCCTTCCATTTAAACAGTGGTACATGCAAAACTAATTCAGCTTCCTCATGCCTTTTTAAACACTCCTACCTGGAAAACCGGAGTTCTTCAATTAACACCAAATATTTCTACTTATTTGTATGTTTTATCAGACACGGAACTCAGAAATAAATACACAGGTAGAGTATATAACTTTCATTCCTTGAATATGCAAACTCATATTCATTTCTAGGAATGGTTTCACTGAGTACAGCTAAGATATCAACTGTGAAGAATTCAGGGTCAAACTCTAATGCTGTTTAGCTGACATCCATTTTTCTTACTTCTAAGCTTACAATTATTCATTAACTTCTTAATAATTGCTTGATTTGAACACTTACATTTTAATATTAATAAATTCAGACATTTTTAAGAAATATAGTACTCAAAATGAGATTCAAACATGACACCAAAGCAATTTATTAAGTAATTAAAATTACTACTAGATGTGACAAATTGCACAATTTAAATAATTCAATTAAAATGTAATTACCTCCTCAGTCTAAAATTTTAAACTACTCTAGACAGTCAGCCATTAAGAAATAAATAAACAAATAAAACTCCAGAAGATGAACATAAAAGTTTGGTTTGCTTTTTTTTTTTTTTCTTTTGCCATTACCATTAAATGTTTGAGGATTTACTTTACAGCCATGGGTTTCACTTTGAGACAGCAAGTTTTTCTGCTGATTAACAACAGGCAAATCAAGGAGCATTTCAAATGGGAAATAGTGAGATGCTCCACTGACCTCTTGGCTACAGCCTGTTGCTCTCTTAATGGGACATCTGATGCTCTGGATTACAAAATGGACTGGTACCCAAATCACTGATTCCATGAGTTAGAGCCTCCAAGAAATGAAGAACTCTAGGAGACTGTAGGCAATAAGAACAAAACTTAATATATCTTTATTTATGTCTGCTGAAATGAGCTGTATTTGGTTTGTGTGAGTAACAGAGATGAGAAGCAGTGGTGGGGTTACTCACAGCAGAAAGGTAAACTTTTCAGTAAGCACTTTCTGCAGCATCTCCACTCCTGGATGTACTGCTGAGAGGTTAATGATCTGGAGACTGAGCCTCTTCTTCAGCTGCTAGCTGAACAGATTACAGCTGAGCTGCACAAGCAGGTAGATCTGACTGGAGAGAGGTTCCCATAACAGCTGCCATTTGTGCAAATACACCAGGTGGGATTAAGCCCACTGAGCTTCAGACACTGAAAATATTTTCTCTTTAAAACTATAGTGTAGGTTTTCTCTATAGAAAACTATAGTGTAGGTTTTCTCTGTACTCAGAAGAGCTGGACAAGGACACCTGGGGCACGATTTGTCCCATCCTGCAGTAGAATACAGCTACAGATACAACCATGATGCTGAACAGACACATCCCTTGTTTGTGCCTTGATTGTACGCTGTATTTTAAACTGTATTCCCACTATATATATATATATATTTATTATTAGCATTTTGCGTAAGGTAAGTAATTTTACCAAAAAAGAGGCCTGGATAAGGTTCTACAGAGAGTGTTCCATAAGCCTTGCACCCTAGAGGTAGCTAAGCCAGGCTTGCCTTTTGCACTCAAATGGTTCCTCAACACTGGTTCTATAGTCCTTGAAGAGTTACTTCCAAGTCAGGACAGTTCAGTGTAACACATGTAACACAAACCTGAACATGAGGCTATAAAAACATCACTCAGGCAGACTAAAAATCATCCCTCCTTGTCTTTCAGGCACACACATGCTTTGGGGTGGAGGGTTTACAACTTCAAGGGAGTCCTTGGTCTTAGGGAAGTCACCAGTCTGTTAGCCCTATGCAGTGTAAATACTAGATCTAGAAACACTTGGCCCAGAGGACTTACTCCCTCTGGGTTACGGGGATAGATTTAGAGAGAACAGAGGTCTTTCTCTGAAAAGAGTTTAGAAAACTAAACTTGGGTTTGGGCTTGACGCCCAGCCACAGAATAGTCCCATTGAAAGCAGTTTCTCACCTTAGCATCCAGAGAAAACTCAATAATAAACCTCAGAATTTTTTCCTGCCTCTAAACTAGCTCACAAAGGACAAGAAAAAAGTTCCCGCAAATGTTGTTAGCTTAGTCACACAGCATGGAGGTCAGGAATCATTTAGTACTAAAGTGGCCAACAGTGTTCTGCTGCATTTGTTGTCTGACCAGTAACTGCTTAGAACTGCACAAAATTAAGCACTGCAAAAAGTTAAGTGCAGCTCAATTTGCATTTTCATCTGCAGCTTTAAAAACAAGCCAGTTCTTTAGATTTTGAGATGAGCAATACAGACTTTGTGTATGTTAATGAAGGTATATATGAATGCTTATGTAGTCTAAATTCTACACATATACATGCCTGTATGTATATGCATACACATTCATACCTATACATATTATAAATATAAGTTTATATAAATACATTTAAGGAGGGGTGTTTATTGCTCTGGTTTTTGTTTTTTTTTCCAGGGTAATTCTAAAAACTCTAAAAAGTCGTGGATTACCCTATAGCTAGTATTGGTGTCTACTTTTTGTCCATCTAGAGTAAGAGGAAAGAGATGTTTCTTTTATTCTGCAGGGAATTCTATGGGGAATGACAAGACATTAGAGAAAATTATCAGATTCTTTGAAATATATAGATTTCAGCTGAATTTCCAAAGTTGCCTAATTTTACATGGAGTACCACATGTAGCTGGGATTTCAAGCATTGCAAATGATCTCAGAACTGGATGCATTGTCTTCCATCTGCCTTAATTTTCAGATACTTTAAATAAGATGCAGGTAAATTAAGAAGTCTTACAGTCCTCTGAAACAGCAGACAAGAAATGATGATAAAAATACAAGTCTTAGTAGTGAAAAGGAAAAGAAAATTTGAAAGGGTCTTGTCAGGTGAAGCATATCTTTGTTCGTTGCACAAGTAACATCACATTAAAAAGTATAGTTGTTTGCCTTAAATCTTGATAAGAAAAATATTTCTCCAGAAGGTCTATATATTTTCTTTCTGAGGAAAAGAACTATGAAAAAGACAAAGGGTTATTGCTTTACAGAAATCCTATACTCAAGTAATTTCTATTTACAGAGACCAAGCTTGTGGTTGTTCTTTTGCTTGACAGCCTTCCATTTGAATTCATGACTGTGTGTCAATGCTTTTAAGAATTTCTATATAACTTTATTTTCACCTAACAACAATAGTGATTTCTTTCTCTTAGGCTCTCCTTCTCATGTGCATCCATTGAGTTTCCTCCAGTGAGTTGTTGCAGTTAGTCCATGTTAAATGAATGGAGAAAGGAGCAAAGTAATTTCATGGTATGGAATTACCATTACTGTGTCCTGATTGCAACTAAACAAATATCAAAATTCCTACCTCCTGCAGCATAAGTCATATATGAGTCCAGTCATAATAAGCTGAGCCATTATGAGATGCCTCTACATAGGGCAACAGAGGTAAAGTCATTGGTAAAAACCTCTGAGATAACTCTGAGCATGGTAAATACTTCTGCGAGTCTGTAGTTCTAACTCAGACCTCAAAGACAAAACACCAAGAGAGTGTGGCACAAAACTAACTAATGCAATCATTTCTATGTTTCAGCAGAGATAATGAGTTCAGGTGTAACTATAGCAGTACAATCATAAATGTTTTTTGATCTATTCCAAGGCTACATTGCCTTAAGTTAGAACCCATATGTGACAGATTCTTTGGACAGTCAACCTTTAGATGGACCTTATTTACATTGAATCTGCACTAATAAATAGAATCAGACTCAAAATATTTCTATTATTCAAAGGCTATTATTTCCACAAAATTTCCTGCTCTAATCACTGTTTTTAGGGGGAAGACCTCACTGGAACCATGCTAAAACTTTCATTTGAATTTGAGAAGCCTGAGTTTCACCTGGAGCTTTCATATTTTCTGTATTTACTCCTAAAATTTTTCTTAAGTTTGGAAATGTAGCTATAAATGAACATTTCTAGAGTATATATTAAAAACATAATTCTAGTAAAATATGTAACAATAATAATTCTGAATGCAATCCAACCTTTGAGTTAACTTATTGCTGGAGAAAGAAGGATGTGGTATCCAAGCTATGATGCTGCAATAGTTAGAGCAGCATAATCATAGCATCAGTGAAGAATGAATTGCTGTCTAATCATCATGATTGAAGCTCTTGCAATTATGCTGTCATTTCTTTTATATTTACACGTTTGGTTGAGGTATCAAGGTCATTTTTATAGGTTAATTCAAGAGTTGCTGTTCTGTGTTCAGCTTGATAAACCATACTTGACTGGATTGGGACCAGTCAGTATCTTTCACTGGCAGGAGGCATTCTGCAGGAATGGTTGCAACAGCATTTTGAAATTTAGACAGATCCTCATTCTCTGAGATCTGTCATAACTGTAGTTCTGGAAGATGCTTTCTCATGCCTTTGGTGTATTTAGATTATGAGTATGTCCTTTGCTTGCACATTGTAGAAATACAAACACATATAAAGCTCTTCATGCCAGTAGCAACCAAAATTTACTATTATCTCAGTGCTGATTTCTGTTTAAAAAGTGTGTTATTTACAGCTGTAGTTTGGTGTTATCTCACAAAATGAACACCCCAGAAATTATGAACTTGATTTGTATTTGATAATTTGTAAATAGGTGATTTTGCATTCAATGAAGTAACAGTAGTTATTGTCCACAGTCAAAAATTGAAACTGAAAAGACATAATGTTTAGATCATGTTTCTAGAACCTTTATCCTGAGGTATTGGAGATGTGACCTTTTCTAGGATGACTACAAAAAGAAGGTATGCTAATGAGTGTTACCTCACTGATTTCTTGTTCTCTAGTCATCCTTTTCCTTTCTGCCTTTGTGGCTTCTATTTGCCTTTTTCTGTTGGCTCTGAACTGGATAATAGCTCTTCATTATGGGTTTTATACAAAGCTGAGCACATAAAATAGCTGATCTCTGACTGCAGCTCCAAGGTAGTACCAGACAAAACACTCTGACACATGAAAGCATTCATATTTTCAATATACCTTGTTTCATCTTCAGAATAAACCTGTGCACCTTTGGAAAGCTGCTCTGAATAGGGTCACAGTGCTTGTTCCTCACCACAGTACCTGAGGCAAAGAGTAATGCAGTCCCTAAGTGTTACTAGGGATCAGGAGGTGCCTACTTAATGGGATTAACAATGGCAAATTGACTGTATGTATTCTTGAGCTCTAACTTCAGGCATGCTAAGATTCTCTTTATTGTTACACTATTTTTCAGGATGGTCACATTTGTTTTTTGATGCTGAAAGAGCTATAAATTGTTGCTGGAATTATAGAGCAATAGTTTATGTAGACATAAAAGCTGTGATATCAGAGTGGGGAGGCAGACAAGGCCAGAAGATAAGAGGTTCCTGCAAGTAAAGACATTTCAAAGTACTTTAGGATAGAGAAAACCTGATCATTGAGTCGAAAGATGCTCTTTTATTATATAAGCTAATTTCTGCTCAGGTACAACATATAGGATGACTGGATTAATACTTAACAAAAAATCCTCTAACTTTAAGAAAGAAAAATAGTCAGAAGTGCTAGAGGTTTTAAGGAAGGCTGGTGTGAAGGAGGATGGAAGCATATGCGTATAAGGGATAAAAAGAAGAAAAAAAAAGAAGGGAAAAATCTCCTATGTGAAATCAGCTGACTGCCAAAATGTGATTCAGTGCAGAAGAGTGTAGATTACTGTCCTTTGTATCAGATAGAAAACAGAAGGATTTTCAAGTTTTTATAAGGAAATAAAAGTGCATTGGTTAAACTAGGATTTTCCTGCAGCAAAAGTAAGGGAAGATGTAGGAGCTCACTTTTCCTTAAAAGCACTAATATTCATTAATTCAATGATGTCTAAAAGATGGAAAATAGGCACATATTTATATAAATGGTTTACAAGTGTTAAACAAGAAACTGAGTCTCTGAATGTTACCAGTCAGAACAGGATTCATGTATTAGCTCTCACTGATATTTTCTTTTTTCTTACTTCTTTTATCCTGAAATTGAATATTCCTGAAAATAAATGATGTCACTTTTAAGTAAAGGCACTTTAGATTTCAGTTCATGAATATGACATCCAAGAATTTATAGAAGTTTTTTAGTCAAATCAGGGAGCAAAACTCATGCCTAATAATCAAAGGAAAGGAGAGCATTTATTTTAAATTGGAAATGTCTTCACTGCAGCTGTGTGCAAATGCTTACCTGCCAATAACTATTTTCTCCAGAAAAATGTAAGCAAGTGTTACAAAAAGGACATGTAAGAATTTTGAACAAATATTCTCAAAGAAATTTAGGGACATAATGGCATTCCACAAAGTATAAAATATAAAGTTTATTGAGAGCTAGGGTTGTCAAAATATCTCATCTTTTTCTTTTGTTTTAATATGTAAATGACAGCATGTTCCCATAGAAAAAAACCAAACCAAAACAAACAGAAAAAGAAAAAAAAAACAACAACAAAAAAGCCCAAAATGAACCAACCAACCCCAAAATCCAAACCCATTACAGCAAAAAACCCTCCCAAAAAATCATAAACAAAATTCTGGTTCTCAAAAAATATTACTCTCCTATGTGCTTTGTAAACCTCTAACTGTGTGGTGTCTTAGGTTTTCCACTGTCTAAGAAAGAGTTTGTCTTCTGTCACTGGAAGGTCAATGTATCAGGTCAATAATTTCTAGTACTGAAGGTATGCAGGTACAGAAAGAAAATAAAACCATATTTACCTCGGAATCTGAAGAAACATTTTCTTAAGGGATAGTCACACTATATTCTGTGGGTGTAAATTAAAACTAGTCCAAAGAGACTGAAACAGGCAGTCAACCACAAGGTATGAAATGCTCTGAAAACTGCTTCTTTTTGACTGGCTAAAAAAGGGCAGAAGGCACAGTAGCATCGCTGAATATTTGGGATCTGTTCTAATTTACAGGGCTTACTAATCACTTTCTGGCTAAGATAAGAGTCTATCTCTGCACTATCTCTGTCCTGATGTGCATCACACATATTGTTCCTATCCCAGTTTAAGCTCATGGGGCAGCTGACTCCCACACAGCCACTTGTTCCCAGTGGGATGAGTGAGAGAATCACAAGGGTAAAACTGAGAAAACTCATGGGCTGACATAAAGACAGCTCCCTAGGTAAAGCTAAAGCCATATGTGTAAGCAAAGCAAAGTGAAGAGCTCATTCACCATTTTCCATGGGCAGGCAGGTGTTCAGCCACCTCCAGACACCAGGGCTCCATCATGTGCAATGATGACTTGGGAAGACAAGTGCCATCACTACAAATACCCCCTGCCTCCTTTTTTCTTCTTCCACCATTTTTTTATTGCTGAGAAGGATATGATATGGATTGGGATGAATATATACATATACATATACATATACATATACATATACATATACATATACATATACATATACATATACATATACATATACACATATATACATATATATACACACACATATATATATACATACATATATATATAGTCTGACACATTTGATCATCTGGGGTCAGAGGTCCCAGCTGTGTCCCCTCCCAGCTTGTGCACCCCCAGTCTCCTCACTGGTGGGATGGGATAAGAAGTAGGAAAGGGTTTATTGCTGTCTAAGCACTGCTCAGCAATAAGGAAAACATTCCTATTATCAACAATGCTTTCACCATAGATCTAAAACATAACACTGTAGAAGCTAAAAAAAAAAAGAAAAGGAAAAAGAAGAAAAAAAGGAAGGGAACCCTTAACCTTTCAATTCTGCTCCTCTGAAAGCTTAATAGAATAATAATCATCCTCTGAATTTAGTGAACTGATCAGAATTCTGCAGTAAGTGTATGCAGGGAGTCCAGCAATGTCCCAAAAGCATAAACTATTATTATGCCATTATATAAATTGATGGCACGTCCTCCCTTGAAATTCGTGCTCAATTCTGGTCATACCATCTCAAAGAAAGAGAAAACAGAAATAGAAGATGTCTGTAGTAGGGCAATGATAATTATTAAGGGCACAAAAAGACTGCCATGGGAGGAGAGATGAAACAAATTGGGGCTGTTTAATTTCAGAGTTAAGTAAGAGTCGATGTCACAGGGGCTTATTAAATCAGAGATGTTATGCAAGTCAAGTGAGTGTTTCTGTTTACTTCTTCATGTAGTACTACAGGAACATATAAAGGGAAAAAAAGTTATCATCTGAAATGAAATAAAATTTTATACAACACATTTCTGAAATGCACCAAGGATCTCAATGTAACAAGCTACCAAATGACTCAGAAACAGCCTCCAGCACTCTGAGAAATTAATATAAATTCTTTAGCTATATTGGATAGAGTATAAAACTAGAAAGAATAAGAAAATAGAGAAAAATATAAGACTGAGTGAATCATAGCCCTTCTTGTGGTTCACCCGTGTTTCATGGGCTGTACTGCACCTGCTCTCACCTCCACACAATCTCTGAGTTGTTCTTGTTTATACTTTTCAGATGTTTGCTCACAATTAGAGGGTGCATTTGGTGAAGGTAAACCACAGATGTTTAGTTCTATGATTTTTGCTTCTTAAGTCATTGCCATAATACTAAAAATTCTGGTTGCTGATCTTTACATAACTTCTAAACAGTGTGGTTTAGAAAAAGATTATCACTTCCACATTATCTTTTGCATTGTATTGACAGACTGAGACAGTGCTGGCTGTTTAGCCTGGAGAAAAGAAGGCTTTGGGCAGAGCTTTTTCCAGCCTTCCAGTACCTAAAAGGGGCTACAAGAAGGCTGCAGAGGGACTTTCTACAGGGACAAGGAGTATTGGCCCTAAGATGAGGGGGGCTGATTTAGACTAAATATTATTAGATTTTATTAGATGAAGATATTGTGTTTTGAGTGTGTTCACCCTGTTTTAGAATAGAGTAAGAGCTGTGTATGCTAAAAGAGATCTGCAACTGATTAACTCAGCACTTAACTGAGCAAAGTAAAATGATTGAGAGAAGAGAGAATGTGGTTTAAACATTAACATGTTGCCTATAAGTGTAAAAACTATATAAATGTCAGGTATGTGTCTTCCCCCTATTTACCCATATCTTACAAATCAACTAAAATATTGTCTTTCATATTCATCGCAACTATTTTCAAAATCTTAAAAAATCACAGCATTGGATTTTATAAAGAGACAGACAAAGAGGCAGAGCCCAAATGGAAACAACTCCAGAAAAATTAATATTATTCCCAGATGAGATAGTTTGACTGAATGGTGCACATTCTAACTTTCAGCTTGTTCTTTTATCTTCTTTTTTTTTTTTTTCCCAGAAATAGCTAACTCACTTAACTTGAGGAATTAATACTTCTGGAAATATATTTTATAAACACTAGCTGTTGCTGTGTTTCATGTGAACTGTTTAATAGAATGTTTTTGCTCCCAGTTGAGAGCACACTGGAAATGTCAAGTCATAAAGCACGAGGCTTGATTAGTCAGAAGTCAACTGTGCTTTAGTAAAGAAAAAGGTACATCTCTAATGTGGAACACTAACTAGAATATCTTAGAACAGAAGA
Organism: Muscicapa striata striata; assembly: GCA_030060385.1. Lineage (NCBI taxonomy): Eukaryota > Metazoa > Chordata > Aves > Passeriformes > Muscicapidae > Muscicapa > Muscicapa striata. Next base: position 760,468 of record JAREIS010000195.1, on the reverse strand, counting down.
AGAGTGAAAAAATAAATTTGCTTTACTTTTCTTTGCTAGAGAAACATTAAGGCACAGCCACCCCCAACATGCCATGGAGGAAGCACTGCAAACCAGTCCTGACACTGGAAGTATTGCAGCCCTCAGTTCAGTTCAACCCAGCACATGCATTGCATCCTCTGAGACATGGACCTTCCTCTGGTAGAGTTACACCCTGTCCAGCAGGTTACCAGCAGCTAGAGCACAGATTCTTCATTGCAAGAGAGAAAGCATGAGATAGTAGCCTTCCAGATAAAGAGGAAAACCTCTTAAACACCACTTGGATCCATGGGAGAGCATTCTTTGAACACTACCAGTTGATTATGTTTAGTTTTTTTACTAGGATGATAGAAGGATGTTGTATTTTTTTCAGTAGCAGTAGCTTTTATATTTAAAGGAAAGTTAGAATGATTGGGATTTCTCATCAATATATCTTTGCTCTCACTCACTAGAATATTCTTATATTATTAACAGTATGTAGGGTACAGGCTTTGCTTTAAGGAGATTTGGAATTGTTCAGAAGTGTCCATATATAAAATATTAATGTTTTTAACAACCCTGGGGCAAAATTTTTTGCATGGCCATTGAGCTATTTGTGGAATACTGAGGTAGGGCCCTCAAATAATTTTAGGCATAAATTACTAAACTTATAATTTAAAATTGCACTCAGAGATTCAATTTCTATTGATAGCTTTCTACAGAAAAACATATAAAAGAAATTTCAGCTGATGTAACCATTTTTAGCCAAGCTTCCTACAGAAGAAAAGTTCCTAAAAAATTGGGATTCTTTCTATTCAAATGTTCATTTAGTTTTGATACATTCAAAGCCCGTTTACCACTTTCAGAAAAAGCTGAGTGAATGGATGAGAAGATGAAGATAACCAGGAGCTAGGGGAGATAAAAGAGACATAAAAATGGCCAGCTGAGGCTCAAATATTAGAAAAAGTTTCTTAGTCTCCAGAGCATCTACTGCAGCAAAAATTCTTCCAAATACAGAAGTTTCAGATGCTTCTGACTTCACTACTTACTGAAAAAAAAAAATTTAAAAATGAATCATCAAGAAATGAGACATCAGGCTGCCTTTAGGAGTTTCAGTAACCATACTGCTACTTGTTTTTTTGCTTTTTTTTTTTTCTGTTTTGCTGAATTTCATTCTATTTTCCCCTTGATTTCCAATATTAGCTATTAGATAATTTTGCTCCACCATTTAGTTATGTTTACGTACCATTAAATCCTGCCTACAACTATCCATTTATGGGACATTGATAATGAGAAATTGATAGTGTTTCATGGATGGATTAACCATTCCTCAGCTGAAATATCTCAATAATGAAGGGATTATTAGGAAAAAAAAAAAGAGAGAATCAAAACATTTGCTGAAGGAGGTCCTTCAGGGGGCAAAATGGATCATGCACGTAAGGCACCCTATGAACCAAGAGCAAAGAAGGGACTCCTGCAGCACAGCACAAATCACACTGTACAGGCTGCTTTAGTGAACAGTAGAATTTCTGAGATGTGATAAATTAGGGAGTTTCGGGTGTGTGTGTTTCTCTTCACTGATTTTACAAGGACTGTGTAACAAATAATCTCCAGATCTAACTTTTAGAATATCATCTTAGCTCAGGGATGCCATTTTGTGAGAAACTGGAACAAGCAGAGTTACAATGGACATTGTCTGCTCTCTTGAATCTTTTGTGTTCATATTAAAGGAAGAGAAGTGTAGTAGCTGCAATGAAGGCTTTGCTTTGGTTTTCCTTTTTGGTGTTTTTTTGCTGTTACTCCTCCTATCCTTCTCTCAATATTTTGCAAGTTGTCTCAGATGGATTTAATGTGTTACAATATGTTTTCATTAGATGCATCACCTCACCTTGCTACAACTTTATATTCACTAAAGTGAGAACTTACAGCTGTTGTTTCAAATGCAGAAGGAAGACAAATATCTGTCAGTTTGTGTGCAGCTGTTTCCAGGAGGGAATGCCACTGCCTGCTATGTGGAATACATAGGTGGTTTTGTGAAGTATTCCATACAGACTAGTAATGGGGAATTTGGACAATGAATAGAGAAGGGAGTTTAGAAAATGTCTTGAAGGTGATTATAGAGGACTTTTCCCACATACATGACTATTATTTCAGTAGGAAAAAAAAACAAATTTAAAAAACATTCACCAAGTTTTGATTCTGCACTTAATAAATTTCTTGGCCCAATGTCTAGCCTTAGAGTTTTGGCTTTCTCTGCAGAATTTGCCTCTACTTGCAAGACTTACTTTGAGGACTGGTACAGATGTTCAGAGAACTTGTGGTTGCTCCATTCCTAGGAGTGTTCAAGGCCAGGTTGGATGGGGCTTTGAGCAACCTGATCTAGTAGAAGTTGTCACTTCCCATGGCAGGTGATTGGAATCAGATGATCTTTAAGGTCCTTTTGAACCCAAATCATTCTATGATTCCTTGCTTCTATAGTAAGTACTTCATCTTACCTGACTGTCCCTTGTCAAACACTGCAATTTGTGTGAGTGCCTGTGTGGGTTTGTGAGTCTCTGTGTGTGTGAACTGCCACACAGTGTATTTGTCATCAAGGTAAAGAGAAGTATTTGAACAAAAGTTATGTAGTCAAAAAAAGCAAAAAAACTAATGAGGAATTGTCATGCTACATCGAAAGGATTACTGATTCATTTCCACTGTAGCTGCAATTACTATCAGTTTCTTCAAGTACCATGATCTGTCTTCTAATTTCTTTTTCTGAACAAAGGTCCAAGTAGTATACAATTAGTCAAAAACCCTTGAAGGAAACTGAGGCTCTCTATGAGCTCAATGAATCTTCATGTTTCTTACACTCTTGGGAAGTTTACATTTCCTGCTAAAACCCCTACACATCAAGATTTCTGATTCATTGTTTTTTTTCTTTTCATGGGATTTAAATCTCTGCAAAGACCCATTTATCGCTTATGATCCATTTAACCTCAACAAGTAAAATTTTACCCTTGAAGCATTATATATAAATAAAACTATCTTCAGATTTCACTTAGATCCATGGGAGTTACAGCACTAGACTTGGTCTTTCCAAATGCTGAACAGATTTAGGTACAGAGTCCAGGAAATTCAGAAGAAGGCATGAAATATTCTTTTCTTCAATTTTAGGAAGTCTTCACACCATCTACCTTTAGGTTCAAAAGCAGGAGGCTATTCAAAGTTAGGTGATTGGCCAGTGGAAAACTAGGCTTCCTTTGGTCCTGGTTTTGGACATTTATCTGAAACTCTCAGTGTTTAACATTAGTCCTAATGTTCAAGAAATGTTGAGCATCATAAGGAAAGGCACTTCAAACAAAAGAGAAGGCATTATTTGGTGCAGTAAGCCTTATGTATCCACAGCTTCAAGTGCTGATCTGCTCTCTTCATCTCAAGAGGGATGTTGTGGAGCTTAAAAAAGCTTCAGAGTAACTTAATCACAATGGCAAAGGGAATGGAGCAGCTGCTTGGGAAAGGGAGGAGCTCTGGATGGGAAAATCTGAGGAGGAATAGAATAATGGTTAGCAGAGTCAAAAGGGAGAAGTTGAAGAGAATATAGAATTATTTAGTTGTTTCTTTGTTATTTTAACCCAAAAATCCAACTACCAGAAAGATGGGTCACTGTCTAAAGCTTGCAGGAGATTAAAAAAAACCTGAAACTACTCTTGAAAACAGAACCTCTGAAAGCTGATGTTAAGGGAAACTGGTATGAAAGGAGTGAAAACAATTCACAGAATGCCCATCCAAAAAGGCAGGAATGTAACCACTAATATCGCAAAAAAACCCTGGTGGATGATGGGGAAATGAAAAAGAGGGAATTGCAGTCAGTGACAGAATTCAATAATTTCTATAGGCATCTTGCCTTATTGTCCCTCCTAGGGACCAAATACAGGGCTAATTGGTGCCTCCCATCAGGGAACTTATGTTTCTTTAAATACTGAAATTGAAATTATTTCGGAAATAAAAGTAAAGTATGCTTATTAATGACCTGTCAAATTAGTAAAATAAAGTTTGACAGTAGTTTTATCTCTTACTTTTTCTTTAAAAGTTGTGAAACAGTGTGTAAGAGAAATTAATTCTTATATTTAAATTTCTGTTTAGATCTTAGTGATTTCACATGTGGGGTCAAAAGGCCATGTGAAAACCATGTTACAATAAGTATCCTGTTAGGGGATTGCTGTGGATTTATTCCACAATATTGGCAGTTAACGCTGTTTTATGATATAATGCATTTTAGATATCTAAAGATACACTAAATCACAGCCTGAAAGTGCCTGTTTGTCTCCATTGAGAATAAGATGTGGATAGCTGTGACATAGAGATTCACACTGGAGATTTCTGCAGTGAAATTATATGAATCATGACAATTCAGTTTAAAGAGATTCTGATTTAGCTGGATAAATCATTCCTTGCTCTGAAAATGTGTTGAATTTATTTTGTTAAAAGAAAAATAAACAAACATAGAGAAAAAGAAAACATATTGTGTCAAGCCAAACTCCCATCAAGGCCAGAATTCATCTCCAAAAAAAAAAAAAAAAAAAAAGAATTCATTAGTAGAAAACAACAGTGCAACAGCCTCCATTTCCAATACCTTGTGTCTTGAATGCCTCAAGAGCCTTTTGCCTCAGAAGTGTTATGCATGTGCTCTTAAGCTCATGCTTATGCTCTTAGCCCACGATATTTTTTATCTATTCATTAGACCACAGAAACACCCACTCTGCCATCTCTGTACAGTTAATGTAACACATGTAATACAAGAATGTAGTCTGTATCTATCCCTGTGTAGGGTTTGGTACACCCTGAACCCTCTTCCTTGGTCAGAACACAAGTTATGGTTTTAAGGCAGAGAAAGAATTTATTAAGCTTTCATATAACTTCATTAATGGTTTCTGCTTTTATTTTTCTGTACTAAGAGGCTTAATGAAGAAGTAGAGAGCATAGAAAATCTAACTTTATTGCTTTCTTTATATCATGGTTTAACCTCAATTGCAAACTAACCTCACCCAGCTCCTCGCTCACTCCCCCAGGGGGTGGAGAAGAGAATCGAAAGGGTAAAAGTGAGAAAGCTCATAGGCTGAGACAATATATTAGGTAAAGGAAAACAAGGAACTAATTCCCCACTTCTATTGGACAGGGAGGTGTTCAGCTATGCCCAGGTCTGCAGATTTCCATCTTGTGTAGCAGTGACTTGGGGAGACAAACACCATCCCTGCCTTACCTCTTCTTCCCCAGCCGTGCTGAGCATGGCACCCTCCAGCCTGGGATATCCCTTGGGTCACTCAGGGTCAGCTGTCCTGGCTGTGTCTGCTCCCAAACCCTTGTGCTGGGCTGTGTGAGGAGCACAAACAGCCTTGGTTCCCTGTTATCAAAACTGTTTCCAGCAGAAATTCAAAACACAGCCCTGTTCTGGCTACTATGTAGAGCATTAATTCTACTCCAGTCAAAACCAGCCCAATCAAACATGTTTATTTTTCATAGTCATCACTGAAAACTGACAAAATTTGATCTTGACCCCAAAGCAAGTTACATGTTTATAGGTTTTAGCTCTTCACTTAATATTTTTCTAGGTGAACAAATATCACTTTAATTTATAAAATTATTGTGAACTTGTTTTTATTATACGTGTTCTCAAGTCCAAAGTAGGTAATATTCATCTAGCAATTACCTTTGATAAATTCTCTGATTTCACTAATAGGAAATTGAAATGAATTAAGTTGTTTTCAAACCCCATGGCTGCACAAACTGATGTGTATATAATCTTGGTATTTACAAATGAACAGCACATTTTTGCCTTTCTTTCATTGATGCTGAAGACCACTCACTAATACAACAGAATAAGTTTTTGAATGACGCCTTTCATGGAAGCAGCAGCTGCTCAACACAAGTAAGGATTTTACAGAAATCCACAGGTCCATAGTATTATATTTTGGAAGAATGCAAAGCAAAGCTAAGTGTGTTTTTGTGTTTTATTTTCTAGCTTATTTAAATGAGCAACATAGAATGCATCACTATAGCATTGTCACAACTAGTAGAGAATAAATTTTAGCAATTTTTTGTTTCTTTTGTAAGGCCTCTGTCAGGAAGAAAATATTTCAGACTGTTCATATATTTTCTGGATTAGTGAACTACATAGTATGAAGTTTATAGAAGTCAAAAGCCTTTATCTTTTCTCACTATTATTCCACTGAATAAAGTAGAAATATATTAATTTGTAAAAAGTAGAAATATAGAAGAAAAAAATGGAGTGAACACACTTTCAGTGTTCTTGCTTTTTTTTGGAATGAAAAAACCATGAAATAAACTGTCTGATTTAATTTGTTTGGTTCAGAACTGAAAAGCACAGCAGAAAACTCCTCACCAAATGAAATGAAAACTTAAAAAAGAATATTCCGTTCTGAAAGATTAAATAGGCAAAGTAGTAGCTTTTTGGTTTCCTTTTCCCATCCCAAACTATCACTTTATTTTTGTGTATAGGAAAAGATCATGAATTAGAACACCTGTTTTACTCTGTCTAAACACAGTAGTTCTGTTTCTGTTCTCCTTTTATTACTTTGAAGCTACTTGGTTATCCCTTGCTGGCCACAAAAAAGCTGAATTAGGCTAGCTTTGTAAAGAGCTGTAGTATTTAATAAGAATTACTGAAAAAAAAAAAAAAAAAAAAAAAAAAGAGGTAATAATTGATCCCAATGTATATATGTGTTAATCCACATTTAAATGATTATGATCTATTCATAATCATTGTGGAGAAGAAATAATTGGGGTTCTCAAAGCTTTCTTTCTGGATCAGCAAAATTCCCCCTAATCATAGAAAAAGTAGGAAAAAAAAGGAAAGGAAAACACAGAGAACTGGAAGGACCAGGTGTCCTTCTTGCTACCTGAGTTTAGCTGAACACACACAGGACAACAAACTCTTCCATATATAGAAGGCTGATGAAAAATTTCTTCACTCACAGGGTTGTCAAGCACTGGACCAGGCTGCCCAAGGAAGTGGTAGAGTTACTGTCCATGAAGTTTTATAAAAGTGGCACTTAGGGATGTGGTTTAGTGATAGACTGAACAGTGCTGGATTAACAGTTGGACTTGATGATCTTAAAGGTCTTATCCAGCACAAATGATTCCATTATTTCTTGAATCTACTTTAGATTTTAAACAGAAAAAAGTTATTTTAAACAATGATTACTTGTGAGAATGCCATTTTAGAAGTTATGAGGCAAATAGATTAACAATGAGAGGAAAAAGTATCTGTGTTGCTCAAAGTGTTCTGCCATTTAAGTCTATTATTTATCAATAGAAAAGTATTAACTCCCGTCAAAATCTCATGTAGTTCTTTTAGCAGATTACAAATGGTAGGTAGAGCCATTGTTCTTTCAGTACAATATTTTTTAAACATGAGTTTTAATATCCACTAATAGAAATTGTCTCCTTGTAGTTTCAAGGGTGAGCTTAGACTCCAGTCACCCTGAGAAGTGATACACCTACATTGTCTTCAGTTTTTTGGACCTCATTTATGATTCTACCTTTCATCATCTCTTTTTTCAAAGGGAAAAGTCCTTACAATTTTTCTTCATGTAAGATATTTCATTCCTCTGATCCTCCATGTCATTATTCTCAGTTCTCTCCTATTTCTTATATTTTTGTTGTCATAAAATGACAAATGCTTGTGTCATTAAAAATTTGGAGAAGGAACAATTGAATGAAATAGAGACAACCATTTTTTCTTTACCCCATTTTTTTAGTTATACCACAATAGTTTATTTCTCTTACCAAAAACTGATACTAGTCTTTCCAGTCTTTCAAAGAAACTCCTATAGCAATTCCAAGATCTCTTTCGTGATTAGTAACAGCTAATTGAAAGGTGTCCATTATAAAGATATTGTTATAGGGCACTTTTTTATACTGTGTGTTGATAATTTTGCATTTTTCAACAACAAATCAAAACCACAAACAAACATCAAAAACCCATGAAGATTTGAAATTTACAAAAGAGCATGACATACTTTACACAAATTTGGGACCAATTCATAAAACCTGAAGAATGAAGCAGTATGCAACTATTCATGAGATATAAAAACTGTTAGTGCAAGCTAAATGCAAAAATTAAATGTTGTTTAGAATATAGTGTTCAGTACCTCTTGAGGAAAAAGAAAAAAGAAATCTGTGCCTACTAAATATTTTATATTAATAACGAGGTTGTTAGGTCAGAATTATGTGAAAAATACTTTTGTTTTCTACTTGAAAATAGAAAATTAGGGTAAAATGCTACAACACAATATAATGTTTTCCATTCTGTTAGTAACAAAGGAGGATGATAAACTCTTATTAGTAATAGATATTTGTTACCAACAAGCTTGGATAATAATTTAAATCTCAATCTCATACAAAGGAACATTTTTAATTATTGTCCTGAGATAAAAATAAGCTCCTAATGGCATTTTGAACATACTTAGGAGCTCAAGTCCTCCTCATTTTATTGGAGATAGGTGTTTATTTATTTAAAAAAAAACATTCTTATGAACATCTACCTGCATCTATTCACAACTAAATACTTTATAATTCTAATTAGAAATTTTGTGCAACTAATAATTAGAACATTAACTCATCCCTTCTGGTGGCTAAATTGAACACCTGCCTTTAATTATGATGACTTGGAGAAGAGAATCAGCCTGAAGATTATGGGATTGTAGAATCGGAAATGCAGTATTACAAGAGTAAATTTTTTTTTAAAATAAAACCATCTTAACTGACAAGTGCCCAATTATTATTTGTGTCAGAAAATATTTAATTTTACTTTTATATGCTTTCATAAAACAATAATTTCAGTGCGTGCAATGGGGAAAAACAATGATCTTGAAAGCAGAAAACTCAGTTATTGGTTATTTAGAAGCTTTCAGAGAATAAAAATTTGTTATCTTCTGATTGAAATGATTTTTATTTCTTGATTATGCTTTCAGACCTTGAGCAGATGCTCAACAACATCGGCTTCTATTAATCTGCGAGCAAGATATCTTAGTAAGAAGTGAGGCTACAGAATAGAATCTGATTTTTACAAAACAAAGCAACTGAACAGGCACTGTTGTGTAAATCTGAGTAAAAAGTACATTAATCATTTGGCCAATGGAGCTGTCATTAGGATCTATCCCACAAAATTTAAATTATACTTGAATTTTTTGACAACATGGCTGAAGAGTGTAATATTATTGAAATCACATATTCCTTAGATATGGGTGCTGTGGGATGGATAGAAATATTAAAGCAGGGCAAATATGTATGTTAAATCACTGTATGCATTACTGATGATTATCATAAACTGAGAGAATTATAGGCTACATCTATAATATACATAAAAGAAAACTAGGGCTAAAACTTGTTATTAGGAAACAATCATGTATGTGGTTATATTGTTAATACAGACCCTCTCCCATACCCATAAAACAACAGATTGGAAGGGACCTCCAGATTGCCCAGTCCACCTTCTCACTGCAAGCACTTCCAGTGTATGTGTTCAATCACTTCACTCGTCATCTCTGGGTTCCTGTTTCTATGTTCAGACACTCCTATTGTGAGTTTTCCCTCTTTCTCCTTATACTTAACCAATTTTTTTTTTTTTTTTTTTTTTGAGCGTGTTTTCACAGCCTCTTTGCTGTGCAACTCCCAGGGGAGCCTTGCTCTTTCATCCCTACATCTCTGTTAAGTATCTGAAGACAAAAGTCTCTTCCTTCTTTTTCTCCACTCTCAGTTGAATGAACAAGCTCCCTCAACCTCTCTCTGTATTTAATTTGTTTGCCTTGGCCTGTTGGGTTGCATTTACTGGTGTTAGCTTTTGCTTGCTGAGGTGGATCCTGTAGCCATCACTGTCTCAGCTGTGGCTAACATCCAAGCATCCTTCACATCAGAAATTTTGCCATTTGGATAAATGACAACCCCTTATTATTGTGACACTCTAGTGGAATATCTGAGTAACAGCAAAAAATATTTGTCTTCTTTCTAGGCTTTTAAATTCACCTGGATTTCACCCCAGACTGGATATTTAAACTTTGGAATAAATATAGATAAAAAAAGCTGTGCAAGTATACCTTACAGTGCTCAGTTTTTCTTTGCCTGCTGTCTCCTAATTTTGCCCTACTCTTTCGTCTGTTCAGCCATGGAGTTCTTGGTTTATTGTTTTGATTTCTATTTTTTTTTTTATTCTTTGATTTCTATTACTATGAAGCCTCTATTCCCTCCACTTCTGCTTTTTTCTTAAAGAAAATTTGGAATACTGGATCAAAGGTTAAAAACTCAATATAAAAAATAACTTCCAGGAGTTTTATTTTATATGTTTCAGTAATTCGCTACTATCATGAAAATGAGGCATTATCTACAAAAACATATTAAAAAGAGAAGCAAAAACAGAAGAATATTGGAACCAAGTATGAAACCATTATAATTTACCCATTGCTGCTATTTGATGAATCAACTGATCTGTACAATGAACATGGAATATCAAATGGACATTTTATCCATCACTTCAGATTTCTAGAACTAACTGATCAGAACCCAAATGCAGATTGGAATTTTATTTAAGACTTGTTGTCTTAAATAATGACAACAAAGTGCTGGATATTAGTATCTTAAAGTGTGGAAGATCCAAAATCAGGGCAATGAGCACATCCCAGAGACACTTTCAGAAAATAAGTTGGATTATGGTTCATATTTTTTTTCTTTAGCTTAATGTGTATACGAGTAAATGCTGGCTCTGTGCAGATGACCCTCATCACTAGAGAATCCTTGGATGATGAGGAGTGATCGAAGAGACACTTTTAATTAGTTATTCCCCATGAGAGGGAGGATGATTGTCCTCAAAACCAGAAAATTCCAGCTGTCAGCATGAAGGGATTATTTATAAAAGGTACATGTTAGAAAGCTGTTAATAACCAATTTTCCTTCCAAGCTGCATACTTAGTATATTGACAAAATAGTTAATTATTTAGCCCATTCTCTTTATGCAATCTCATACTAAGTGAGGACCCATAGAGTTGCCACATGAGCACAAGAAATAAACAATGAAAAACTACTCAAAAAACAGGTTTGAAACAATGTGTCAGGAGAGCTGTTTGTGATGTTAGACTTCACTCTTCTGAAAAGTCAAATTTGCTGGGGCAAATTTTCATGGCTCTGTTTGGTTTGTGCTGTATCTTCATCAGAAACATCACCCCCTTGCACAAAGTCACTTTTGACCCATCAGGAAATTGTGGTTAGAGAAATGGAAGGAAAGTAAGAAATTCGTTCAAAACTCCTTGACCTGCAAAAAGTGATGACCATTGCCATAATAACTGCCAAGTGATCATGTTGGGAAGTTTCGGTAGAGAGAGCCACAAGCAAATGTTGGAAAACTGATAAATATCAAATGTCACTAGGTATAAAATACTGTTCTTCCTTCAAAACAAAGGCACAGCACACTATGGAAGAAATTCCAATTATTACATCTAATTACAAGGAAGCCTAAATCACCATGGGGTTTTAATTTCTAAATCCAAACTCTAATAAAAAGAATGATTAAAATCTACACAGAATATTCTGGTTCACACTACCTATAATATTACACTGATTTCCAGGGTGTTATAGAGCTTGAAAGAATTTAATGCTCGATAAGAAGCTTAGAGAGAAGAAACTGAAAATATGAGAGGGCTAAAAATACATATTTGTGAAATGTGCCATTTATGTATAGCTCTATCCAAAGGTTTTATTCCAATATTTCTTCCCAATGAAATTAAGGCCTTGAATCAGCAGTTCACTTAAAGCAATTTTAATTTTTTCTTGCATTTTAGGGATGGATTTTAGGTTGTATTTCTGTATTTTCCTGAATTAAAAAGAAAATTATGAGAGTATTTAAAAATCTCCAAAGTTACAAGTTGGTCAGCGTGTCATGGAGATACAATGCAGAAAATATTAGGATGTCTGTCAAATAAAATTTATGAAAGAAGGTATACATACTGAATATAGGAAAAAAAATCAAACAAACAAAAATAAAAAAAAAAATAAAAGACATGATATTTTACAGTCTTTGAAGAGGGATATTAAAGACCTGGAAAAGGTCTATCTTGAAAAGTAATTATTGAGTACTATATCTTTTCTTTCCTTCAGATGCAATGATATATAGTTAAAGGTAGTTATATACATCTTGTCATAGATGCCTAATTCATACATGTTAGCATTAATTAAAGAGAAGTTGCTGTACTCTGGAATTCACTCTCAAGACTGAACATTAGTGGAAGATTGAATGAGCACAGATCTGTCAGGTTACAATGACACCCCTTGTAAAGCTACAGGAAGGTGAATATTGGACACTGCAAACACTGAATGTTGAGTAAACCTAATCAAAATCTTCCTACCCTTTCCATCTCAGAAGTAAATGCTTACAGCTGCTAGCTAGTGGGCTTTGTGCCCTTACTACTCTGAGAAGATAGTTCCCCACTTAACTGCTAAAATTATGGGTATTCTCCTAATTTCCATATACCTTTAGGGTCAGAATTACTGACAGCTATGCATCTCTCAGAGATGCCTTGGGGCTTGCTGAAAGGTGCCAGAAGCTAATCCACATCCAGTTCACCCAAAAATACTTTTTCCATAGTTGTTTATGCCTCCCTTCTCTGTCTAGGATGTCTTAGATGCTCCTTGTTTGAATGCATAGTGAGCAAGCAGGTTTTGTGGTAGGATTTTTTGGAGGGAGATTGTAGTGGGCACTGTGAGCCTGAGTACAAAGGACTGGTGTTGTGTGAATTTAGGGTTGTAAGTGATTAACACAATGGAAAACTTCTGCCCCATAACTCTCCAATGACCTTCAGCTCTGATATGTAAATGTATAACGAAGCAGATCAAGGAGAATTTGTACAGCACAGATGTAAATTCTCTTTCACATGGACAGTATAAATTATTCAAGCATTGCTTATATCTCTATTTACCACTCAGTTATCTTAGCCCTTTGTCCACAAGATTTTTCTTCTTCTTCTTCTTTTGAAGGCATTTCTTTTTCTTTCTGAGGTAATAGGAACATGCTGTACCCCTGTTTCCAGAAAAACATGTTAATTTAATTTTCTGAATTCTCTGTAATTTTTCACTGGAGTTTAATCATGGTTTTACTGCAGTAAAATACTCTGTTTTTGGATTATTTAAAGAGGAAAACCCTTTCCTTTCTTCACTTTTACACCAGGTTGCTCATGCTGACATAATTTAAGATACTTTAAAGCTTATGGAGGGAACACTAGGACTCTCCTTGACTTCTTTTACAAATGGCATGCAGATGGGCACTAGCACAGGTTGCTCAAGGAAGTTGTAGCTTCTCCATCCCTGGCAGTGTTCAAGGTCAGGTTGGATGGGGCTTTGAACAACCTGGTCTAGTGGAAGGTGTCCCTGCCCACAGTGGAGAGCTGGAACTTGATGGTATTTAAGGTGCCTTCAAACCCAAACCATTCTATGATTCTGTGACATGACTCTATGGTTTGATTCTTTCTATCAGATGAGTCAGGCATAAAGCCCCATGGCAGCTCAGCAAACTTGGAATCCTCTTATGACTCCACCCTTTCTGAGGATCCCTGCAACACTGTAATGGCCATTGAATAATGTAAACACTGACTTGAAGATGGCATCTGAAAGAAACCACAGGCAATGTTGTAACTTAGAGTCCTTTGAATGAATCCATGGATGTTCCCCGTGCTTTGAAGCAAAGAAATTTCTATTCAAAACCAGATTTTTCTACAAAAAATTCAACTAGGTCGGTCCAAGAAGAAAAATGATAAATTAAAATTGATTCAAACCATGGAATCTGTGTGTAGAACTAAATTGCAGTTTCATTAAAGTGACAGGGAAATATCGTCTCTTTCAAAATCAGGATGTGATCTGGGCTTAATTTAAACAGAGGTATTCTGCCTAAGTAGGCTGTGCACAACAACAGATATTTAAGTGCATTTTGATATTAAAAATACCTTCACTTCGATGGTGTTTTAAATTTTACATAAAAATATGTTCAGTAAAAGCATGAGTTCAGTTGAAGAGTTATACCATCTTCTTTAGTTTTATCACCAGTGATAGAAAATAATAATCAGGAAGCTGATACAAAGCTAAAGTCAAGCTGTTAAGGAGCCAAACCTCACAAAATAATAGTGCCTTTTTGTGGCTATACTTTTAAAATATTTTCTACTAATAAATTTTCTTATCCACAAAAAACAGTACCCTGAAGAAAGAAATATTGTGAAGATATTTCCATAAACATTTATCTGTCACAAGAAATGTATTCACGCTATTATTTCTTGCCTTGGTGGGTGTGCTTTCACAGACAAGTGTTCTTTAATGCTGGAGGAAAAAGAATTTTAAACTTCCTCAATTTCCTTGAGGGAAAAAAAAAAAAAAAAAATCACACAGCTTTTCCCACAGGCTGTTGTAGTTTAGGAATGGTATTCCTCAATTTAATGTTCCCACTGAAACACTCCAAACCACCTGCCACTCATTCACCTTTCTCCCTCCCACATCTCTTCCCTGTAAAGGGCTGGAGGGGAGAACTGGGGGAACAAAAGGCAATGAACAGTAACAGCAACAAAGCTAATGGCACAGGGTGCAAGAGAGAGGTGAATGATTCTCATGAGAACTCATGACACCACCAGACATTTTCTGACCTGGAAGGGACCCCTTCCCTTGTCCCTGGCTCTGAGAGCTGGAGGGGGACTTTTGAAAAGGGCATGGGGTGACAGGACAAAGAGTAATTGACTTCAAACTGTTGGGGGAATGTTTAGGTTAGATATAAGAAAGAAATTCTTTACTGTGAGGGTGGTGAGGCACTGGCACAGGTTGCCCAGAGAAGCTGTGGCTACCCCAGGTCTGGAAACATTGAAGGCCAAGTTGGATGGGGCCCCAAGAAATCTGGCCTTGTGGAAGGAGACGCTGCCCATGCAATGGGGTTAGAAACAGATCTTTAAATTCTCTTCCAATCCAAAGCATTTTGTGATTCTATGATTATATCCTTATTTTTAATTCAAATTCAGCTATGCTGAATAATAAATAATATTAAATAATAATAATAATAATAATAATAATAATAATAATAATAAAATCAAGCACAGCAGAAGTGCATTTGTATTGAAAGGAGTCACCATAGTATTTATGATGAATGAAAATTAACAGCAGGGGACCCAATCAAAATCCTCATAAGTGGATTGACAATACAGCGAGACCAAGCAAAACTGATCTCCTATAATTTTTCACAGAATAAAATTTGTTGACTAGTGCTGTCCCTTTATATTCAGGACACAGTTGTGACTGTTTCCATGTCTCCAGGGCACCATGGTGAGGATCATCCCCTCTCCAAGTGTAGTGGGGGGAAATTCCAGGGCAGCAATGTGCCTTGTATGATTAGTTCCCACATATGCTCATCTCATGGGCTTGAGTTTCACAACAGTAAAATTAAATCACTGCTGTGGGAGGTTGTAGAAAGGCAGGTTTGGTAATCAAAAGCTTTAGGACAGCATGGCACACTCAAGTATTTCCAGATTTATTTTTCCAAAGGCACGGCTGAGTTTATTCAGACCATCCCATTTCAAGCCATGGGAGGTGCTCAAATCCCACCTTACAAATGTCCCAGTGTCCCCAGATACTCCTGATGGGAAGCCTCCAAAAGCCACAGCCTTATCTGCAATTAAGCTGCCTAGTAGCTGAGTAGCATATCTGGTTTCCCAAGAAAGCAGTTATGAATTTAACAGAAAAACAACTGGTAAAACTGGTGTCTGGTTTGAACCAAAATAAAATCACTTAGGAAGCTCAAAATCAGAAATCCTTCTTCCCTTCATCCTCCTGCACTTTATCTCCAACTTTATTGGGCCAGCAAGGTAGGAAACGTTTGCATTAGGATTCCTAGCTGAACAGGTATTTTTAGATTAATCACCAGGGCAGAAATTTAACCATCAGCTGCTAAACTGGGTATTCCTCAGCCAAGTCGCATGCCAATGAATTCTGACAGTCCCTGTGTCAAGCACAGAGTGCTGATACTCAGCTTTGAGTGCTATGCAGCACTGAGCTGCTGGCAGCTGAGGATGAATTCTGGGAGATAACCAGCTGAGCAGCAATCTCCAAAATCTCCAGAGGGCCATCCTTTTCTCTCCTTTCTCACCTATTCTATTCTTCAGTTCATGGTTTTTTTTAAAAAAAACAGTGTACTGAGTACTGCCTCCATTCCTGATGTAACATAATGGAAGTTAATAGCAATATTAAAGCAAACATGCATTTTCTTTGCAGTGTTTTGGCTTTTTGCAGTATCTCAGTTTTCCACATAATTTTTTAATTTATTCTATAAATCCATTGGTGTCTTGGCACTGAGCACATTATCATGAGTATTTTTGTACCCAAAAACCTTTAAAGTAAAAAATGTAGGAGGGAAAAACAAAACAAGGAGATGATTGTTTGAAGCTGGTCTGTAATATCTGCTGATAATTCTTCTGATGCTATTAATTCTATCACTTTAATTTTACAAATATGATTCGCTGCTTGTGATTTTACTAGGAAATTTAAGAAGAAGAAGAAGGTCATACCTCAAGCATTTTCTTTCTTATTAGAGACTGCAGAGATAATCCAGGATTTATGGAGCCTTTAAGGCTCTGAAGCAGTAGCTACTGATGGATGAAATGTTTTGTGTATTGGAAAGGTAAGGAAAACAAAAAAAGAGCAATGCATTTCTGCACAGTCTCTTGAGTGGAAAGCATAAATGTCTAGTTATTATTTCTGATTTGCTTTCAACTCTTCAACTCAAGTTTAAAGATTCTACAGCAAGATTAAGCTTTAGAATTGTCTGTCTCAAATGTTATAGATGTAAATGTATTTCATTAAAAGAGGAATGTGTTTAAATAGGAAAAGTAATCAAGTGAAATTTCAGCTCATAGACATCAATGAAAGCTTTTGCATTGCTTTCAGCAGAGCCAGCTTTTCACCGAGACATTTCATTTAAAAATCAAGTCAAAACCACTTTCTTTTGTGTCACGTCTCTATATTTCAGATTTAAAAAGAAAAAATTAAAAAGATTCACTGAAGCTCACAGAACAAAGAAATATTAAAATTCCAAATGAATCTTATTGAACTATTGAACTAGCTGTGCCAGTGAGACAGAAAAATGGGTTTGGCAATCTCTCCTCATGAGAGCACTGCTGTGGCTGCAGCCCCTAGATGGCACTGCTAGAAGTGATCTTGTGAGCCAACCAGGCACTTGCAGTTCCACTGAAGAAAATACATTTTGCCAGTTGTGGTGAAGCTTACAGCAGCAGGTACCTTGTTTTTACCTTAAAGTCTGTCCTTAATGGAGTAGTTTGTTTTATTTTGTTTTTTTTTTTTTTTTTTTTTTTTCCAGTGAGTAGCAAGTGTGCAAAAGTCATACTCATGAAAATAAATTATGTCAAAGGATGTCAAAATTCACACCATAAATATGAATTTATCTGCATCATTTTACAAACCCCATTTAGCATTACAGGATGTTTTTGAGATATAATTGGCTAAAAGCTACTATTTAGCTTTTCTAAGAATAGGATTGACCTCATATTACTTTCAGGGTGGGATTCAGGTTTGTTCTCACATATCAGAATTAATATATCTGTGAACTGTGTGCTTGTGTCTTTCTGCTGTTTCTCCAATAGGATATAAATTTCCTATGTTACATCTCTGACGCCCATGAGGATATCTTTGGTATATCAGGATATCTGAAATGGTACAAGAAGCCTGTATATAGACAGCTGAATTCTGATCCTGACATTAGGTTAAATGAATTACACATAACTTAAAATGAGCGAGGAACTGAACAACCAATTATATTCTGGAGAGATTGGATAGTAGTGGCATAAAACAGCTAAAATTGTTCTTATGCCTATCCTCAAAAAAAAGTACTTTCTCTTTTGTGGAAAAACATTTTATAGCAGCAATACAACATCATCAGCTTTGATTGTCTCTCTACTTGTGTCCCACCTCCTGAATATAAAGACCAAGCTCAAGAGACAAACTGACCTTAAATCGTGGCTATCAAATTTGCTTGCAATTATATGGGGGATGAGGGGGAGTAGCATGCAAAAAAGTCTCTATAAATAGGGTCCCTGTAGAGAAGTTTAGGATAGGACATTGTCACTATCCCAAAAAAGTTTAAAGAAATATCTTTGCATTTTAGAAGGCAATGGCTTTTCTATGGCTGGCCATTAGATTAGATGGATTAGGCAACAAACAAAGTGTAAAGGAAAGGGTGTGTTAGCATTTGCCAGCAGTAATTGTGCCCTGATGCAAGTGCAACTTGGAAAGAGTGCTCAGTTGAATTCCTCAGTGGGAGACATGTATTTTCTTGTGCCTACCCTAGAAAATAGTTAATGTTGTCTTTTGACACCAGAAATTTGTGTCAGAAAAAGCCATTCAGGGTAAGTCCAACTGACAAATTGTTCCTCTGCAAAAGTGAATGCAAAGCAAATAGATGATATTTTCCACTCTCAGTTGCAACATTTTAATAGTCATTTTCCCTGGTTATATATATGCAAGGTTTGGGAGGGAAAAGGTCCATTGAATTTATGGCAGCATAAGGTCCATCATCCACAGGATCTTTATTTTACACCTTTGTGTTAGAACACCAGAGGCTGTAAGCCATAGTTGTCATCAGTGTCTTAGAGTACCTGACAGGTTTCTCTGTTCTTTCTTGAATGACATTTTGACATTTTGGAATTTTTTTTCTGATCTGTGAGTGTGTAGGTGAATGAGTAGCTCATGTATAAATCATGAGACAAGACTGAGCAGCAAGGGCCAGCAGTGATATCAGAGATGAGCTCTCTCCTTCTAAACTCTAAATGCATAAAGCAGTCTGAGGATGAGTAGGTAACATACCTTTTATATAAAATACAAAAATATACCAGTAGCTACTGCCTATCTGCCTAGGAAACTCAATTTTCTATATAACTGAGAAATAAAATAATAAAACAATAATAAAACAGTTAACATTAAAAATCACATTTTTTTAAATGGCAATCAAAGTAAAGAGGAACAACATCAAGAAAACACTGGTTTGGGAAGTAGATCTGAAAGGTCTGAACACATCATGCCTAACAATAGATACAAATGACATCAATACCAAAAGAAAGAAAAATTCCATGAAATCTGCACAAACATGTTATTTCTATAGACTAAACTAAAAGAAAGATATTAGACATGCAATTCATCCCTAGCAAACTCAACCAGATGAATAAGGAGCCATTTCAGAAAAATAAGAAGAATTAAAATGTCTGTTACATTTTTTTCTTCATCCTGATGTAATTTCTGAGATTTTTGGCACTTTTATCTTTGCTTGCTCTTTAATTTGTCACAGAAAGCCCCTTCTGTCTCACATAGAATGGAACCAAGAGACAGGAGGCTATAAATAAAAGTGACAGGGGCATGCCAAAACCCAAAACATAGTTTATACAGCACCCAGACAAAGGTTCCTAAAGCATTTTCTAAAGGCTAACCTGTCTCTACTCCCTTCTCCCACAATGACTATAATGTGATCCAAATGAAGGTCATCCTAGTTGAGCAAAGGGCAGTGCAGCACAAATACTTCTTTGCAGTGTGATGGCTAACATAGATCAAAAATATTTTCCATGAATCACAGAATCATAGAAAAGTTTAGATTGGAAGGAGGCCTAAAGGCCATCTAGTTTCAACTCCTCTGCCTTTGGAAGGGCAACTTCCCTTAGACCAGGTTGCTCAGAGCCCCATCCAACCTGGCCATGAGCACTGCCAAGGATGGGACAGCTGCAACCTGTGCCACCTGTACAGGATCTGTTGTGTGAGATTAAAATGTAATGGATAGAGCAGCCAACTTTGTATTTACCTCCGAGGTCAAGCAGCATTCATTATCCTTAGGACATCTCCCACCAAAGAGCATGGAGTTTTCCTGCTGTGTCTCCTGGTGCAGGATGAACTCATGTAAGAGGACATCAGAGCTGGAGCACCAGCAAGGCATAACCTGCACTGAGCAGTGAATTGACTCTTCCAGTATATGTACCCATTGCTCCTGCTGCTGCTTTGAGATAACAATGCACTACACAAAGGAATCCCAGCCCAGCTTCCAGTTAATCCATAACAACGCAGGGATGCAGATAATCCCCCTTTGACTCCTTTCCTTCAAAGGGCAAAACACAGGACAGAGCATGGCTGACTATTCTGTCAAGTCTGGTTGAACTACAGCTTGAAAGAGTGCATAGCATTTTAGGCAAGAGATGTGCCTTGCTCTGTGTTATGGCTTCATTTTGAGCCAGTATTGAATATCTGGAGACAAGTAAAAGAAATGGGTCCATTTTAAAGTGATCCTTTTCCTGTACCTCTCAAATTCTGGGAATCATTGGTTTTATGATTTCCTGGGGGAGAGGTGAAGCCAGTTATAAGAACAACTGGCAGGTTGAGATATTTCTGTCTCCTAGGTCTCTGGCACAGAGTATAGCTAACATTAGTGACACAACAGAAATAAATGTACTAAGTATATTAATTAAATTTACTGAAAATCCTCTCCAATCATTAGGAAGGCTGTTTCCACATATTACTCTTTGAGGTTATAGGAAACCTTCTAGAATATTAAGTGTGTTTTTGACCCCTTATTATGGACAGGGAAAAGGATGTTGCACATTTGGAAAGACTCTTGAAGTGAAGAGTGTTCATGAAGGCATGCATAGAAGAAAGCAAACTTTCAGCGTGGGACTGGTAGATGATTTTGACATCCAGCTACAAATATTATTTCTCATCTAAGCATCCTGCATCACTTCACATTGGGTAACACTGATCAGATGAACCTCTGTCTCCACAACTGTAATTCCTTTCTGGTGGTTAGGATTATTAAGCATTTGTCCTGCCTTCCCACATTAGCTACCAAAGCTGAAAATAACTCCTGTGAGTCATACAGCTGGCTCTTTGATACCTGCATGCTCAGGTTCCACAACAGTGCTGACTGAGTACAGCTTTTCAGCTCTGTAAGGAAGGGTTCATGAAATGCCTTTTAAAAGAGAAAAAAGGAAAAAAAAATAAAAAAAAGAAAAATGGTATTCCCAAATGTGGTCCCAAAGCAGTACAGAGTTCCTTTTTTAGAAATCCCACCTCAGCTAAGGTGAGATGAAGATACTTGATGCATGGCATGCTAAGTTCAAAGTCAGAAATACAGTTTTACCAGAACACACTAAGGAAGGATTAGTGATGAAGTTTGTGCTTGTGAAAGCATTTATGAAATGAAATCAAATTTTTACACTTACCATTTGTAAAGGAGAAAGGAAAATGCACTAGATTTTATAGACATGGGGTCAGACATTTGAATATAGACCTCTAAACTGGACATTACGCCTCAGAAAACCCATTAATTTATACAATCTGAATAAATGAATGCATGTGTATTGCTTAAAATCTTATTTAGGTATGTACAGGGATTCCTAGGATTGTACATGTTACTGGCTTGGAAGGTATCTGAGGATATCCTGTGCCTCAGTGCTGTACTGCCTTTATCCTCTGCTACATGTTGAAGGAAATCCAAATGTCTACTCCTTCTGATGGATCCTCTCTGACAACATGTGAAGCCACTATTCCACTTAATGGGAACCCTAAAGTTCCCATAGCTCCAAATGGATCTATGAAAGAAGGAAAGAATATGTCTCCTAACTCATAGGGTACATTTAGAACAAAATGTGCTTTTTCTCACCCAAATTTCCAAATTAATGTTCTGTCTTAAAGAGCTGGATGTTCCTGCTCATCTTAGAGTCTTGGTACACCATGAGAAAGCTAGCACTGAGTACCAGAGGATAATCCAGACTTCCAGCATGTCCAGTCAGGTTGAAGAAGGTGCCAAAAGAAATAGGAACTTTAAATCTACTACCTATCCAAATTAAGATATTGATATAATAGCTAGACTCCCAGTACACCCTTGGCTTATATAAAAATCATATCACCAAAATTGTAGAAAAGGACATTAAAAGTATGATGCAATTTAAAATAGCAAGAGAGCCTCAATGGATAAGAGTGTATAAAATCCTGATGCTTCACAAATTATGCCTGCTTAGAAGGGTTGTAAAATAAAGAATTCACCTTAGATAGAAAAAAACTAGAAGAAATCTCTAGTAGGAGTTAACAAGATATTCTGGGAAATTGAGGTTGAAATACTCCATAAGACAATTCATAACACTGATGCTCAAATATTTCATTTGATTTTTTAGTAAAAAAAAGTAAATTAGTCAAAAAATAGAGTCCTAGATGTTGCTAATAAAAAAACTGGCAAAATGAGCTGGATTTACTATATTCTCATTCTCATTCTTGTTGACCATCTCCTAATCTTACAATGTGTTAACTATAATTTTTGACTTAGTTATTTTTTGAACAGTTTGAATTCCATGTAAATTCTCTGCAAAGTTATTCATGTGTGTCAACAAATAATGGCTTGAGGCTTTTTCTCAGACTCTCTAGGCTTTGAATAAAGCATGAATGCAACATTTGTTTAAATCAGTGTACTGATTAAAAAGGGTTGTTGGGTTGTTTTTAGCTTCAGCTATTTGCCTGCCACCAAAGAGCTCCAGTGGACATTCTGCAGCTAGAAGACACTTTGATTTTTGAGAAACAATGGTTGTGTTGATTTGCCAGGCCAGTACTTCTCATAACTGTGGAACAATTGAAGCAGTGATATATGATTCATAATTGGGGTATTTAACCACATCTTTATATAATTTCTTTTTTAACTAGGTGTTGAATAGATATATTTATTTTTTTTAATAAAATGTTGTGGTTATAGGAATACATATACGTGTAAAGATCAGTCTGTTTGCAGGACAAAAGCACACAGTATCTCAATTAAAAAAAAACCAAAAAAAACTAGAAAGATAATGTCAAATAAATTACCTTTCCTTTCAAATACATTTCATATAACCATAGAACAGCAGGTACACTTTCCACTAGACAATATTGCTCAAAAACCCTTCAAACCTGACTGAAAGCTTCCACGGATGGGGCATCCACAACTTTCCTTGGCAAACTGTGCCAGTGCCTCATCACCCTCACAGAGTGTCATCTGAACATCCACAATGTTATAAAATGTCCAGAAGGCTTTCTGATTCTTGAGGGAGAGAGAAGATGATTTAGTAAGTTTAAATTCATCTTTTCACCATACAGTCAGAGGGATGAAGTAAAAGAAAATGGCCCATTTTAAAGCCTACTTCCACTTTCTAGCTGAAGCAGTTTCTGCAATTCTTTTTGTGGTTTGGTTGTTTTTTTCCCCACAACATGTAATTAAAGTGATGAAAAAGGTTTTCTGCATGGTTTTCTGTTTTTGCTTTCCTGTTCATCAAGTCACCTTAACTTAACTCCAGGGGCTATCAAAGTGTTGTTAGAACTTAGATGTTTTAAAAGACCTCTGTAAAGTTCTCATGTTTCCTAATAAAATGTTTTCTTGTGTATCTGTTTCCTGCAATTACTCAATTTTTTTCTTTTTACCAGCAGTGATACACATTATCAATTAATATCCCGTTTGCCTTTTGGTCAGTCAGACAGCAGGCTGGGATAAATTAATTCCTTAAACTACATGTTGGGAAGCATTCAACTATAATTTATGATACCTCAACCCATTCCATCCCCCTGCCCTCTTCTTTTCCTTTCCATCTACACAGCACTTCTTAAAGCAAATGTGTTGGGAAAATTTTTTTCTCTGGCACTCTTGACATCTCAAAGATTCAGAAGGGCTGGAAACTACAATCGGCATTTGGTTTTCATGAGCCCCTAGAGAGCCTTTTCTCTCTCACATTAAACACACAACAAATAGGACAACCTCTGGTCTTAGAACAGCCTTTGTGGAGGTGACAAGTCTATTGCAATGGTGTCAGGAACCCAGCATGTGTACTCTCCCCAGACGTGCAATTTGAATTCTCTGTTGGTAAAAATCAGCATTGTTTTTTCTGACTTCAGTGGATCTGTTCCTGCTGACAGCTGTTGAGCTGCTGGCCAGCAGTTTCCAAGTGCTTGATTTTATGGTAATTTCTGAATCAGAGAGGTATGTGGATTGTCCCAGACCACAGAGCTTTCCATTTAATTTCAGTTGATCTTTTAGTAAATTTAAAGAGGGTTTGTGAAAAGACAAATATTCAGTACTGGATGTTGCTATCCTGCAGATTTCCATAGGAACACAATATTATCTCACTAGGCAGTCATTTGAGAGTTATGAAGCAATATACCCTAGAAATATCTTTTTCTGTCATATTTATAGCAATTATGTCAAATACTGAATTTAAATAATTTGAGCTGATTACTGCAGGTTTGTGAAAACACACAGTTTGACGTATTCCAAGTTTCAATTACTGTATGTGGAATGTAATTATGTGGAGTACAAAGCTCCAGGGGAAGCTGCATTTTCTAAATACACCTTTTCTGTAATGAAATTATATTTATTCCTTCCACCCCCCCCTCCAAATTTGAAAATGTCATAACTTTTGTCAATGGCTGATCATTTGTCAGATTCCACTTTTAAAATCTGCATAGACCTAAGTACAAAAAGGAAAAAATCATCACAATCTCAGCAACCAATATGCTTTGTGATCATATAAATGGAATGACTATTTGATATTGATTTTGGGGGATTTTTTGGGTTTTTTTTTTTGTTTTGTTTTGGTTTTTTTTTTGTTTTGTTTGGTTTGGTTTGTTTTTTTTTCTAGCCACTGTTTCCCCTTTACCTTTTTTACCTAGAGAAAGCTTAGAGTACAATGTCATTTGTTTCAAAACGAGTCTTTGTAAGAAGATAGTTGATAATGATTAATCAGCTGATATGTTTTGTAAATTTTAGGAGTCATACTCTTAAAGCTATCATACCACTTTCAGTGGCCAATGGCTCCTTACAACAAAAAAAGTGAATAATCATATGATCATCTAGTCCTGCCACCACCAGTTGTAGGAAGCTTACAGCAAATGTAGTGTCTTACACATATATCCTCCCAAATGCCACACAGCTCAGACCTCCTAAAAGGGTGCTGGTTAAAATGTGCTCCAGGAGGGAGCAGAGGGTTGAGGGCTGTGGAAGGTGGCAGTGGCTGGAAGTCAGCATTTTGCCGTGGTGCTGATCCCAGCGTTTATTACAGCTTTTATCCTTGCAAGGCATTTCCTGTTAGCCCCAGTGCCACAAGCACTGGCATCAGGGGTTGTACTTCTGTGAGCTCTGCAGCTTCATCCACTGAACCTCCCATATGGAAATGTCGATTAAAATTTATATTATGCTTTTAAATACATAAAGTTTCAGAGCTGTTAAATTTGATCATCTCTAAAGCATCTGTGTATTTCATTTGCATCTCACAAAAACAGATTGACATTAAAATCCATTTTATTTGGGTTGCTGTGATAACCCCAAATAACCCTAAATTCCTTCTGTTCATATTTACTCACATTCATGGCTTTGGAAACTCCTCATCTTTTTGATGTCTTTATTTTCATTGCTAGTGAAGCTGTTTTCAGATCTAGCATGGGATGCAGATCTGTTTTATTTTATCTGACAAATTTTGAACCACACATGAAGGAAAATATTTGTGATTATTTTTTCTCCTTAAACAACTACATGTCCTTTCTATTATGTGATTTATCAAAATAATTCTAATTATTGTAATTCAAAATTCAAATTTTCTTCTTCTTAAAAAGCTGCAAAATATGCTCTCGACAGGTTTGACAGTGGCTTGATGTGAATTTCTGCTTTAAAGGTCCAGTAAAAGCCTTTTTTACTATCTGGGTAAATATGACTTTAAATCCCAAAATAGCACAATTTATTTCTGATTAACTGGAAATGTGCAGGATAAGAAGTGAGGAAAAGCTTTCTTTTTAAAATAAATGATATAACTAGGTGTACTTGATTTCAACCTTGCTTTGACACAAGATGGAACCATCTTGTTGACTTTAAAAACTAAACATTTTACTGCTGTACCTTTAGCTGATAAACATTCCGAAAAGACAATCAGGGTGACGTGTCATTTCCTAATGTGACCACAGTATGCCAGCATAATTCTGGAAGAATGCTGATCTCATGTTCTGATCACATTGGTGTAATGTTTTGAAAAAAGATCATCAGAATAGAAAATCAAAAATGACAAAAATTAAGCCTATTGTAATACCATTTAGTGTCCAGAGCCTTTGAATGTAATGAAAAATATGGCTAGAATGCATTCCCCCTTGACCATTTTCTACATAATGACTTACACTATTGCCATTTCCTTTAACCTATTTGTATGGATTTTTATAAAGGAGGAGTCTACCTAAATGAGAATACATTTATTTTCCTGAAGATGTGAGCAAGTTTTACATAAAAATAGAAGTACATTTACTTGTTCAGAAACCTAGAATTATCTGTATGAATAGATAAGGAACTTATTTTCATTTATACAGCATATTAGTCCAAATAATGCAATTAGCCCAGATAGTGACCTGTCTACATAATCTTCACATTCATCCCCTCCCATGGTAGTTTTTTTCCACTGATTTAAATTTCTAACCAATTAGTTAAAAGTTCAGCAATGAATATAAAAGATGGGTGTTTCTGGGTTTCTAAAAACCAAATAAACACAAATTAATTTATAAGAATTAACAACAGAGAAATTAAATGTGATTGACATATTGGCCATGAATGCATGTATGGACAAACACAGTACATGTTGTTGATACTGGTGTTAGCCAAAGGATAATTATCAAAAATAAAGATGGATATATACAAAGAAATGAGTGACACAGGAAAAAAAGCAGGTTCTCTGCCATGGGGGCTTTGATGAGACTGAAATAATTCTGGACAAAAGGAAACCAGAATGTCTGCATATCAGGGAATGCTAGGGGATGGTTACCTGGGAAGAGATGAGAGATGTCTGTAATTTCCTGCATATATTGGATCCTTCTTGAAATCTGCTGGATTAAAAAATAAATCCTAACTTATTTTGCCTCCAAATGTTGTTGGATGTGTATTGCAGAAATGGTTTTTATCATATTCTCCAAAGTAACACAAATACCAGTTGTGTCCAAAAAAAACCCAAAAATTATTTGCCTTGGGAAAATCTCAGATTCTTGACTGAGTGGAGAGTCACTGTGGAGCACTACATTGTCAATCACAGCCAGTAAACCTAGCAGAAAGGTCTTCAGATAGTAAGGTGAAAAACAAAAATAATAATTTTCATCCTAGGACCTCTAGTAGGGTTCAAATGACAAATTACTTTATCAAAACACAGTAGTTATGGACCTATACACTGTACATTTCTAAATGAAAAACAACCCAGATCAGGTTAATTCAGGCTGCCTGTTATTCTTCATTCTAGTGTTATAAAAGAAGCAGGGTTTTTTTCAGGGCAGTGGTTCTGACTGCCCTGATACACTGATTCTCCTGCCTGTGTGGTTAAATAAGAATTTCTTACATATTCTGTCTGTGCCATCAGGAGTCTCTGTTGCCACTTTAGATAAGCTCCTTCGCTCTATGAGTGTGAACACAGATCTCAGCTCTAATAATTTGCCTTCCTCTACCATTTTGAGATCCTTACTAGCAGCCAGATAGCCTGAATTCTTTGTAATTATTATTAGACCTTGTGGTAGCTCATGTGGAACAACAGCATCAGGTGTAACACTACAGGAAGGTTGTATCCTGGTTTTTAGTAAAAGATCTAGTGAATTAATTTAGCAACAATACCAAGTACTAAGCCAACTGCATATTTTAATTAACAACAAATGTGTGTTATATTTATTAAATTACCTTAGAGGCAAAAATCATTTGATGACTTGTAGGTTAGAGATCAGTATACACAAAAAGAGATGTAGGCAAGGGGAACATACGAAAGGTTTATAAGAGAAAAAATTTTCCACATACATGGAATAAATTAATATTTAACCTCCCAAGATAAAAACAATTCTGCCACAGGATAACTGAACTCTTTAAATATAGGGAATTGATAAACCCTGTCTGCCTTATTGAAGCCTTGAGTTAGAGAATGGCTTTCAAGAGACTTCTGTTCACCAAAGGAAAGGTCTGATGGAACTGTATATCTTTAATGAGCACAACTGTTATTAAAAATTCTATTAAAAATTTAAAATTAAACTTAGGTATCGCACCAATGAATAGATGTGCACTACATTTCAAGAAAATAGTTTGTTTCATTTTAGAGTCCTACTCTGTTTGAATTAAAGCCAAAATCTACTGAAGTCTCTAGTTTTGAATTTGCACCATGAGTTTTATAGTGTGCCCATGAATCATCCTCTTAGGCCTAAAATAATTTAATCTAATTTAAGACAGCTGAGATGCCCATGCCAATGGTGCCAAGATACAAACTATTACAGAGAATGATTTTCTTTTTTTTTAATTTTTTAAATGATAGAGACGTGATTTCTAAATTATCCTAATAAGAGATGTGAATCTTCCACATATATATTGTGATATCTGTAATATACTCAACTACCTAGATGTTTTCACTGCTTCTACAAAGTGGTTCATAACAGGAATAGATGTTTCAAAAATGTAGAAATTGGAGATGACTGGGAGATTCCCTTTAAGTGTTCATCCTGATATGAAATAAAATGTGGGGTTTAAGTACTGTAGGTAAATTACAAACTCTATAATCATCCTGTAAAAACCTTGAAACATCTAACAGAAATCTCTCCAAGTGAAGCTGAGCAGTCTTCAAGGTCAGGAAAGGATTTTTTATTTTCATTAAGTAGCACCATCGAATTTGAAAGTTTTGGATTTGTCATCAAAATGTGATTATATTTAGTAATCAAAGTCCAGATTCAGCTCTGAAATTAATGAACAGGGAGAAAAACAGTTTGAAGCCTTTCCAATAAATTTTTTATAAATTCAGAATTGTGTTCAATATATTATTCCTAGGGCTAGGGTTTAAAGAGCTTTTCCTGTTAGTTCTGATTTGGAAGCTTGCTGGCATACACCATCTCAAATGACCTCTCCCTCTGTCTTTTGAGCTGAATTTGAACATGGGCATCATCACAAGTCAGCATCAGGCCAAAGGACTTTCCCTTTGTCCTGTATTTACCACTTAGTCCTGACCCCAGGAAGGAATCTGATTTTATCTGAG
The DNA here is from genome assembly GCA_030060385.1 of Muscicapa striata striata. Lineage (NCBI taxonomy): Eukaryota > Metazoa > Chordata > Aves > Passeriformes > Muscicapidae > Muscicapa > Muscicapa striata. Next base: position 731,384 of record JAREIS010000195.1, on the reverse strand, counting down.
AGCACCAACCACTAAAAGGCAATTAACAGCAATTCTTGTTACTTTACCTCAAAGCTGCAAGTGTTACATTACCTCAAAGCTGCAAGACATCCTTTTAGAACCAGAGGAAATGCCCTAAAGTTTCCCTTGGGGAAGTTTAGATTGGGAGTTAGGAAACATTTCTTTACAGAAAGAGTGATCCAGCCCTGTAAGGGACTGCCCAGGAACGTGGTAGAATCATTGTCCCTGGAAATCTTAAAAAAAAACATGTAGATATGGCATCTGGGGACATGGTTTAGTGGTGGACTTGGCAGTGATATATAAACAGTCAGACTTGATGATCTTAAAGGTTTTTTGCAACCTGAATGATTCCAGGATTCTATCATCTCTTGGTCAGACTGTGCTAGTAGAGGATCAGCAAGTCTCAGCAAGTTCAGAATAGAGAAAGCTGACCTGATTTGGACTGTTCTATGAGTAATGTTTCTTCAACAAGGGATGAGCTGGAATCTAAACCTTGAGTATAAGCAAGTCTGGCCACAGCACCCCACTTGCATGAATTAGAATACATTTCCAAGTTATGGTAACTTATACCAGCCATGATATAGATTATCTGGCATAAGTTCACTCTTTTGGTGGGGAATAGTTTTTGATTTGTACTCTTCTATAAAAATTCAGATCTCATTCGATGCTTTAAAATAAATAATTTCTAATTTTTTTCAGCATACAAATAAGCATTCACACTTAGGCACTGGGATAGTAATCAAATATGTTTTTGTTTAGAATGATCTCTGGCCTGAGATTTTTCACAAATTTTACATCTGGTTCCCAAATGAGCTCAGCTGATAATCAGTGACTTATGAGAAAGCATCAAGAAACATGTCTTTTCAATCTGCTTACAAGGTCAAAAAATTCCAACAGGATTTAATATATATACACAAGCTTGATGTATTGGAGTGCTGTGTTTTTTTTACAATGCTAACACTTTGATGAGAATATCAATTAAACATGACTGTATAGTTAAAATTTCCATCTCTAAATGCAGCTGCAGCAAGCAACAGGACTGCTAATCAAAGCAGTGTTATAATTTAGCAGTGATGAGGAAAGCAGTAGCCATCAGAAGGGAATAACAGAAAGGAGGCAGCTGCTTTCATATCATTTTAGTGTCCATTTCTTAATGAGCCCGAGGAGACAATTCCCTGCTGACTATTCATTAATTAATGGAATTTATGAGAGGAGAAGAGCTATCAGCATGCAAACAAGTGGAGAACAGGTGATGACGATCTGTTTGCAGGGAATGAGCATATTGAGGGAAGGAAGCTTTTGAATAAAGCAAATGATCTGGAAGAGATGTTTAAAACAAAAAGCTAAGCTTCCTCATCTGGGCAGCAATGGGCCTTACAGCTTAACAGAGATATATTAAACTCAGGTTATGAAAAATCCATCATCAGATCTGGGAGAAAGAAGGAATCAGCCCAGAGGACACAGCATGTGTGCCTTTCCTGTTCTGAGTGACTGCCACCATTTTGCCATGACTTGATTGCATTCATATACAGTTGGATAGATCCCACCAGGAAACTCTGTCTCCTTCCCTCTTGGTCTTTCAGTGTTATGTTATCTTAGAGTCTTGACCTTTGGCTGGGAGCTCTGTGATGTCTCTCAAGGCAAACCAGACTCTTTCCTAGCCGTGAAGATCTCAGGGGGCAGCCTAGATTGTGCCAAAATCATCCTGCAGAGATCAGTAATGAAAAGAAAATATCACAGTGCTGGGCATCAGCCACCCCTCTTTCAGGCTGGGGACCCTTTGCATATGTATGGCATCAAAGGGTAGCTGAGATTGCAGATTTGGTTGTAGCTTTATGGTATCAATCCACAAAGGAATTCTCTGAGCCTCTTTGCACAACTTGAATTCTTGTAATATTAAACACCCTCAAGCCTGGTTCCGATTAATTCTCTTTGATCAGAAAGTTTAAAGTGCTTGGATTTAGACATATTTGTACTTAGCAAAACGCCTGGTAATGCTGTTTCTGTCCATTTTCTACCACAGTGATTTTGTGTGGGATGTGTGAGGAACATAGTGGAGCTCAACTCTGCAAGTGCAAGCTCCTGAAAAATTTGATGTTAACAACACAGGTAAAAGCAGCCACAAGCCTGCTGTAAACAGGACAGGCTGAGGCAGCAGATACTGGTCATGTGAGATAGACTGTGACTGCAAAATTCCAAGCAGTATCTCACCATGTTTTGGGCATTTACATCACTAAGGCCATAGTGACAATCACGCTTACACAGTACAACACTCCTAAAATTCTGTTCCACACAATCTTGACTCTTCTGCATATGCAGTAGCCAAAAACAAGGATTTCATTTTTGACACTATATTCTACACACAAACTGTTCCACATATGTTCACTGAGTGGGTAGCTATAGCACATGCTTTTCTGCTAAGGTTTCTAAATGTCAGGGATGTTACACATTTTTCTCAATGGCTCTTCTGTCGGGTGGATGATGGAGAAGTAAACAAACAACAAAAAGATTTGAGCAATTTTGTCCAAGACCATTAGTTATGACTTAATGTAAAACCTATCTGGAATGCACCATTAAAAATAAACAATACAAACCATGGCAGCTTATATGAGAAAATATGGAGTACAGAAAGACACCCACCCCCTCCCCTTTATACAATTTTGTTTTATCAAATTTGCACCATTTTAGGGCTTAGGGGAGGAAGAGGGATTCCATTAGGAGATTTTGGAGATTGGGTAGATAGGCGTAAGGCTTAGATAATATACAAAGTCCTTGAGTCCATAAATATGACTATAGTTGGTTTTAAAAATCCATTAAATATTCTTAGTTTTACTTCATTGCTCACATCTCTCTGAATTTTTTTTAAAATCTGCAGTGCCAGGATTCGTACGAAAACCTAAATTTTTATTATAAGTTAAAATAAACAAAATAAACAAAAACCTTTAAAAAAAACCCCACAAAATACTCGACCAACAAACCAAACAAAACCAAACCAGAAAGAAAAAAGTTAAAATATATATTTTAAAGAATTTCCTCTATTTTAAAACCAGACCTAAGTTTCTATTTGATTTCTTTTGTATTTCAAGGGGAGGCTCAATCCATTTCCTGCTTTCTTGGGGTGCCTCCTTTCTGCAGGAAAGGAGCACAGATACAGATCATCTTTCTGCCTGTATGAAATTCATACATTGGCTCCAAACAAGTTCAAGAGTTTTAAACAATTGCAGTAAAACATGAAATACTAAAAATTAATATTAATAATTAGCAAGTAAGGAAATTACAGTTGTCATTTTCTCAGTATATTCGTGCAGCACTGCATGATAGAATGGAAGCCTGTCTTAGTTCACTGTGAAATATTTAATTGACTTCTAATAAATAATATGCAACTTTCTTGGCCCAGCTATTTCCTTCACAGGAATGACCTGTAAAACCCCTTGAGGTTAAACCACCTATTGCTAATTACAACCAGATGATTCCAATTTTAACATGTACTTTTTGCACTTTGATGAGAAATGTTGAAAATATTGGCCATTTAGCTGCTTTCATGGCTGGAAATATGTGTCTAATGCCATCCTTGATCCAGTCAAAATCTAGCTAGTGAAAATATCATGCATGAGAATATACATATCTTTTAAGTTTGCTGATGTATTATAGAAATTATGTCTATCAAAAAAGACAGGTGGATTGTTCAAGGCATTATGGGCCAGGCTCTCCAAACTTTACAAAGATTTTCATGTACCTGAGGTAGAAAAACTATCAGAAGTTTAAAGTGATGATTTCCAAAAGAACCTGTGACAAATCCATACACAAGCCAAACGGATTCTGGCACTCACCTGACTCCTATCATGTCTAATAGGCAAGAAAGGAAAGGTGTTTTATTTCAAGGAGATAAAGAAATGAAATTATTGTTTTACATTTCTTCTGTTTTTTTTTTTTTTTTTTTTGTTTTGTTTTTGGGTTTTTTTTGGGTTTTTGGTTTTTTGGGTTTTTGGCATTGAAGCAGTTCTTTCACACTTTCACACGTGCACAGCCAGACTGTGATGAGCACTAACAAATTAACCCTGAGATTAGCTCTGTTGGTTAGAGCATGGTTCTAAACCCACCAAGTTTCTATGTTTGATAACTAGAGTGGCCATTCACAAAAGTGCAGGATTCGGTGATGCTCGTGGGTCCCTTCCAACTCAGAACATTCTGTGATAAGAATCTGGTCATGGCAATAGGAACAAAACAGCTAAGGAAATGCAAGTGAGTGGTGGATATAAGAACTCTGTCCTTCCTTCTCTCATATTCAGTGGATGCACAAACACCCCAAATCTGGTACAGGTAGTGGTGACATAAACCTCCAAAACCAGCCCACCTGGTTGTACCATATTAAGGCATAAAATTAATAACTTTATCCACCCTTTTCATTTGACAACATTTTTTTTTCTTCTGACACAACCTACCTTTCATGAATGCTTAATTGATTTTATACTTTGCTGTGCATCAAAGTGGATGACAGAGAGTTTTAAAATATATATAGTCCATATCTTGTACTCCTACCTTAATAAAGCCAGAAGGATGTCTGAAAAAATCCTCTGGAAATGCAGCCAACTTCCTAAGGGGAAAAAAAAAGTACATATATATAAATATGTGTATAAATAAATACTGTGATTAAAACTATGATTGTGGAATATATGAACATAACTAGTCTGATGATAACTGCATGTACCAGCAGCAAATCAAGATACTCAGCCTTTTCCTCAGAATTTGGTTAACCCCATCTGTAGATGAATATTCAAATTTTTATTAAATAAATATTTATTATATTAGTTGCTGCTATTATTACCTTTTTTGTCCCAAGTCTGATCAGCATATGAAACTTTCTTATATATTATATCAGAAATAATAGAGGAAATTTAATAATGATTGAAAGCCTTTCTGATCTTATCTTTTATGAATAATAAAACAACTAATTTCTAAACAATAGCTGAACCTTCTCTCCAGATTGCTGGAAGATATTTTTTACTTCCTCAGCTTTTTTCATCATTCCTGAAGGTTATCATTATTTGCTTTTCATATTTAACTGAGACCTGAGATTAATGAAACTAAAAATTACAGATTTTAATATAGGTTAAAAGTATTAAAATATTATATCATCTTACTGTTCTTCATGCAATTTTAGGACAATCAGTAAAAAACAAAGGCACATAATTCCAAGAAAGATGAAAAGATTGAATTGTTGGCATTACTACTCAAGTTTCAGTTATAATATAAGAGCAAGGGGAAATTGAATAGATTTGAAGAGAAGAAAGTGGAAAGCTTGTTAAGAAAAACTTATTTCTTCATAAGTTTCTTATTGAGCTTCTAAAACTCATTGCTACAAGATACCTGGGAAGTGGTCCATGAAAACACTTAGGAAAAAGTCTTCATGTCTGAATTTGCAAAAAAATAAAAATTACTGTGCTTTAGGCTCTATACCCTGAAAAATTTATCTCAGTTCTAATTAGAGAACTTCTCACTCAAATATCTTGGCCTTTGTGTTTCTATGATAAAACAACCAAATGAAGTACTATAAAGATAGGTGTAGACATTTATTTTCAACAACTCAGGTATGCATCACTAATTATTCTGGGAAGGATGAAAGAACTTAAAAGTATGAAGCTGAATTATCACTGATTTAATTTCAGTTTCCTTATGTGGGCATGTCCTTAAAGGCTAAAGCTGTGAGTCTGTAAGTGTAATCTGTATTTCATTGCAACTGTCCTTACCACCCCAGTTATTAAAGAATAAACACCTAAGTTACAGCACTCAGTTTAAGACCCTTTTAAAATACATTCTTTCCTAGTAACTAACAGCAAATACGAGGTCAGTCTTGACCATCTCATCAAATTTATCGTCCAAGGACATCAAGACCCTTGTTTCAGATCCAAGTACTCATTTCACCTTTTGCATCTCATTTTGCTTAAATTTTATGGCAGAATTCAGAAATACTGTACCAGTACCTTCCTGTAGAGTGGAAGACCCCAGTGAAAGGATTTCATAGTCATAGAATCATTGAACATGCTGATTTGGAGGGGTTCCATAAGGATCATCAAGTCCAATTCTTGGCCCTACACAGCACCACCTCCAAGAGCCACACTGTGTGCCTGGGAGAATTGCCCAAACACTTCTTGAATTCCTTCAGGCTTGGTGCTGTGACCACTTCCTTGGGGACCCCATTCCAGCCAGCCTCTGGTGAAAACAGCTTTTTCTTAATATCCAGCCCAAGTCTCCCCTGACTCAATTTCATGCCATTCCCTCAAACCCTGACTCTGATCATGAGTGAAAAAATTGGTACCTGACTCTCTGCTTCCCCCCATTAAGATGTTGAAGACCTCAGTGAAGTCTCACTCACTCTCCTCTCTCTGGGGAAATCCTATACCTGCCTACACAAGCCTGTAATGCCTACTGCTCCCTTAAAGTTGTTTCCAAGTTTATTAAGGCATTGACATCTGCCTGCTACACTGTGGAGTAACAGCACTTAAAGGGAGCACGAGTAAAGAGGAAGTTAGAGCTACAGCTGGAACCCATAAAATATCTTAAGGAAGGAAGTTGTGGGGAAATATATTAGTTTTCTGAAAAATGCAAAGTGGTGTAACACTTTTCTCCAGTATTACTAAAGGCAGGAGGAGGCAAAACCAGCACCAAGGTATTTGAAAAAAAAGTGGATGTGAAAGAGACTTTAATTAATTTCTCTAGGGAATAAAGACAGGATTAACCATGTTTTCTCTATTTTATCTAGACTGGTGGCTATTTTGTTTTGAAGTATTTTTTTCCATTTTGATATTCTAGAAAGGATAGGAAAAAGCAAGGAAAAATACACTTTTTCTATCATTCCTTTTTCAAATTTCTGATATTAGAATTGTAAATCCTGGAGGTCCTTTCACTCAGAAGTAGGGACCATCAGGTGATTTATGTATCACAATTGCAAAGCTTTTGTTTGATTTTCAACAGGAAAAAAAAGTAATTTTGTGTGGTTCACAAAGTTAACCAGAAAGAGATAAAAATAGTCCAATCAATCCTCCAACACTGCAATTCTGTATTCTGTCTCAATAATCAGACCCTTCAAACTCTACACTAGAATTTGCTCTGCAATTTGCACTAGATTGTAAGCTCTGGGTCACTGTTTACCCCATTTAGTTAAGTTTATGTTAACATGGCTACAACATTATGACTATTTCAAAATAAAATCTTAAGTCACATGGATCCTGTGAATGCAACTTACGAACCACATTTTAGCCCAATCTTGTTCATTGCATGAAACAGGCCAGTTCCATCCAGAACACTTGATATCTATAACATCTAATTCTTCACAAGTTATGCATGTTTCTGTGTGTTTTAGCCAATTAATATTCCTATCCAGTATTCGCAATGTTCCCATTTGCTGTAGCTTTAAATTCATGTGTATTTATTCATTTCAGTTCCATTTACTCCCAGTTCACCTTGGCATTCCTGGGAAGAGAGTCATGCACACAGTTCTTATGATGATTTGGTATCTTTTCAAATAGATGTGAAACTAAACATTGCCACAAACAATTTGAGATAAATTTTGCCAGATATTATATATATTTTTTTTGTTTTCCATCTATTAAAAATGTGCATGAGTTATTTGAGATGTTGGTTCTTATGAAGAAAAAAAAAAAACTCTCATAAATTCTACTGAGTAGAAAACTATTTTAAATGACTGTATATTTGAGTAGCTCATAAATATGCCTGGTTTCAGCCCTAGATTTACTATATTTTTAATTTTCCAACAGATTGACCATAGTTTTAAGGCTTTCATCTGAAATCTGGTCTATTTAAAGGGCACAATGTACTTAACTATTCAAAAAGGCTCTTGATCCTATGAATGCACTTTGCTAGTAATGGGATAGTCATTTTCCAGGCCAGTAAAAAGCTATTACTCACTGGAACACAAACAGATTGCGAGAGGGAAAGCTCATGCTGATGGCTGGCAGCCTGACAAAGGGAAGTGGGAAATATGGCCCTTTCCTGAATTAAGTTGCATTGACTCTATCCGTTCCAAACATTTGACTCCTTTCTTCTTATGATACTTATGACAATAATAGGATAACAGATTTATGTCATGAAGGCACTGACCTTTGTCAGAAGGAACATTTTGACAGGAAAGGATGTGATATGCTGCTCCGCTCTATAGTTTTGACAATGACTGACAGCATGGCCGTATATCGACATGGAAAAGCTTATGCTTATGTTTTTACGTTGTCATCCTTGGATTAACTCCTGGATGACAAAGTTTTTATCATCTGTGATCACATATAACTTTTCTGATGAAATGCCTAGTTAGAGACAATTTACACTGCTGAGAAGCCTTGATTCACCTGACACACACCGAAGTGACTTGTGTTCTAAGATGAATTTTGGATGAAGGGACAGCTAAACCTCATGAACACTAATGGTTCTGTTCCTTTACTCCATGGTAAGCATGCTCTTACCTTAAGAAAGTCTAGTTTATACTGCCTGCTTTGTTGACAGTTTTATGTTGATAATGAAAATTTGATTCTTCTAATTTTCAAAAGAAAGGGTTGGATTTGATGAAATGTGACTAAACTTTAAGAAGAGAGCTGTTACTGCAGGATTTTAAATATTCAGAATATGGATGAAATTATTTTTTTTGTCTTTCGGATTGGTGGGCACAGGCACTTCATCACCGTAGCAGCAAAGAAAAAAAGCCATATATCCAGGTAGTTGGACAAGGCAAAAGGGAAAGAGGCAAGGAAAAAGTCATTTGTCCTAAGAGAGGATGTAAATGTTCAGTTTGGAGGATTTTTTTTAATTAGAAATTATAACTTCCTACATACACTTCAGTAGCCAATCTGAACTGTTCATATTGCCTGTTTTTCCTGTGTGTTCACTGGCCTTTTATTTGGTAGGGATTGCAGCCCAGCAATCATGCAGTGATCAACTCTCCCATATTTTTTAATGCATCATGAGGAATATCTTCTATACTGTGCAGTGCAAACAAAATTGACAGCCTCTACCCTTGATGATCTTATCTTGTAAACTCTTACATATGAGCATTTTTTATTCATTTGTAGTTTATTTCTGTTCACAGTGAAATCACTGGTAAAATTCCCAACACCTCCAGCAGAGTGGGATCAAAACCAGGAATACTGACATTGACTTTTGTGGGAACTCTCAGAGAACAAATCAAACTGGAAGACAATCAAAGAAACAAAAACTTGTTTTCTGTCTTTCACCTTCCAAAATTTGGATATAAAAGTGCACCACTTTTCATTCAGCTCTTTGAGTGGCATATAATGAGGTTTCATTGTTCACTATGACACTTTGACAAATGTGTTGCTATTGCTCCTAAGAGTGACTGTACAAAACATCCCCACTCCAGAAGCATAGCACAAGTATAGCAAGAATGAATTATGCATGAAACATGAGGAAGGAAGCAAATGTTAACTAATCTCAAAATGGGTCAAACTCATGACAATTTAGTTAGTGACAAATGAAGTAATTTTTCTACAATATTAACCAACAGTGTCCCTTTTGATTTGTGTCCCTACTGATCTGCAGAGCACAAAAGGTCATTTTCCAGGCAGATGGGCAATTTCCCTTGCAGAGGGGAATTTAGCTTCTACATGCCAGACATAATGAGAACCAATAAATTAGGCAAAACTGCTGTTTACCTTAGATGAAATATTGATGGCCAGGCCCACGAGAATGCTAATGCCTACATTCATCATTTTTTTTTAAAGTCCTGAAATTTAGAGCATAGTAACAGAAGTTGTGATAGATCTATACATCACAGATACATTAGAAAAGGTACCAACCACAGAATGCAAATATAATGCAACTGAAAATTTTCAGTTTTTTCTACATTAATTTTAGTTTTATCAGGTAAAATGAAATGGGAAGTAAAGCAGCACCAAGCAGAAGCAGTATGGCTTGAACCATTGAGTGCAGATTAGAAGATCTTTTCACTTTTATATTACCAGTGACTAGAAGCTGGTATGCAAGATATGTGACATGATCTGGTGGTCTTTATCCCATTCCCAGATTGTGGCACCATATGTCTCCTTCATATGGCAGTGTAATCTAGGCACAAGGATTGGAACAAACCTTTCAATGCAGGAAGGTACCATATTACTGAAAAAAAACCAAGATTAATGTCTTAAGTTTGGAGAATAAAAGTGATCCGTGTAACTAAATGCCTTTGACTCTAAATTTTGAAGACTGTATTCTGAAGGAGAATATATTAAAAGGCATGAAAGGAAGTGGAAAATAAGTTAAAATGCAATACTCATTTAGCATGAGAATATTAAATGCCAATAATCTGGAAATTCAGACAATTGAAATAGCCTGTAAGAAACTGTAAGCCCAAACCCATCCTGTCAACATCTGCATGGAAATCACAGAAAGGTTTTTCTGAAGGTTTATGCACAATTGCAGAACTATGCAGTTACTGGCAGGGCAGCTTGCAAAACAAGAGTGTAGTGGTGAATGAATACAAGGATGAGTGTACATGTATGATATGGATGGACAGCATTTGTATGGATAATACATATGGAGCTCTGCAAAGGAACAGGCCATGTGTGCTGAAACCTTATGAGTGATCAGAGGTGAGATCATAGGAGAAAGTGAAGTCGTGTTAAGCCTCTGCTGGTCAGTCTGACCAAAAAGAAACAGTGATTGAAGCCTCCTTGAAATCTTCTGTTCACTAGTCTTGGTTTTCATGGAAGACATTAGCTGTTACAACAATCCCAGAAATTTCCAGTTTGTTTTAATACAGCTGCTTGAATGAACTGAGAAGAGCACTGCCAAGAAGGACTTGAGGATACTGGACAACAAGAAACTCCCTTCAGGTGAGAAAAGTGGTGATTCCCCCTAGCTCAGCTACTAGGAGAAGGCATCCAGGGTACAATGCCTAGTTTAGTTCTCCCTTGCATGAGAGCAACATACCGAGGAAAGTCCATCAGCTGCCACCAAGAGGATCAGTGACTGTAGTACATGACCTACAGGGAGGCATTGAGAGATCTGAAAATGTTTGGCTGGGATAAAAAAAAGCTGTCTTCAGTGACAAAGGAAACAATGACAGAGTGGATAGACAGGCTCACCTGTGAGGTCCACAGTAAAAATACAAGTGGCAAAAAGGGGAACTCAGTTTGGATATTAGTGTGATAGCTTTTGTGGTGACAGTAGTTTAGTGCTGGAACAGATTTCTCGGTGAGGCTATGGAGTCTCCATCATTGTTGAGGGGCTCAGTGCATCCCTGAGAAACTTAGTCTGGATTTGAAGCTGGTCCTGCAGAAAGTTGAACTAAGTAATCTCAAAGTCTTTCCAACCTTAATAACTCTGTGATTCTTTGATTTAAATTATATAGCAAAGAGCAGAATAGTGGAGAGTGAGGCAGCAGTGAGCACAATTTTCTTAAAAGTTTTCTATAAAAATATTGGTAGAACAGTATTTGAAAGCTGAATACCGTGATTTAATTTTTTCCAACATATAAAAAAAGGATGTTTTAAGTATTCTTAAATTAAGTATTCTTATATTAAGTATTCCTTATTCTGAAACAACATTCTGAAACTTTCAGCCATTATTAAAATGGAATAAACAATAATGCTTATGCAATTAAAAAAAAAAAAAAAAAAGGTATAAAAAATTTAAGAAGACAATTTGCAAGTAAGATTGCAAGTACTGTGATGGGATACAAACTCTATTGGTCTAAACCTTTGGCTCCTAATATAGCTCCTTTGCACTGATCTGTTATATTAGTGCTGAGCTAGCAAAACTCCTGGGAATTCTCCTTGTGTAAGGAAAATCCCAGCTGGCAGAGGAAGCAAGCATGGCAGGCTTTGCTCCAGGGTACTGAAGAGAAGATAATTTCCAGGGCAGAGGTGGAAAGCTAAAATGGCTCATTATAATGGATACATGTTTTGACAGGAATGAAGAAGACTATCACCTCTCCACATAAATACCTAAATACGTTGAACAATGAGACTGTTGAAAACTGATGTACATTTCATAGGGTTTTGATACAAAAGTTTCACATTTTTAAGAAACCCTGTAACACCAAAAAAACTCATAATAAACAGTGAGTTTTGGATGCATTTAAATTTTATCAAAATAAATTAATACTATAAAATAGTGCTACAGAAAAAAAAATCTTTATTACTTATATTAATTATTTCTTCTGTCAGATTTAGTTTGTCAGATTGTTTTCCATTGCAGAAATTGAAATGTGATGTTGAATTCTGATTTTTCTTATATAACTGTATAAATCCAAGGAGGCATAATTATTTGAGTATTCGTTTTGAGCATTTACGTGGTTTTCTGAGAGCAGAATTTAATTCATACATTTCCAGTCTTCAAACATTTTCTGAAGGTCAAGGGATAACTAGCTATAGCAAAGTAAATAATAACATAATCAACACTTTAAAGCACATTACTTTTGAAACTAAAACCTTCTAACAACTTAAAATCATGTTTCATAAAACACACAAAAGAATCCATTTACTGAGACTAATGAGGCAAATGTTAAAAATATATTAGCCATATATTTGTATTTTCTTAGGATAAACTGAATTCTAGATGTACCTGCCCTGCTTGTAAATTTTATTGTTGAATAAAGTCAAGGTATAATTTTCAGTACAGCCCAGAGACTGAAATGTCTTCCTCTATCATTCATATTTGGTCTAGTTCTGGATTCCATATGAAATTTCAGACAGGAAGATTTATGTAATATGCACAGAGTGCATTAATCCACTGTACTGCAAAGTCCATTAATTTTGAATACTGCTATCAATTGGGCTACATGGCATGGTGATAACTACATCATTACCTTTATAAAAATTCGTGTAGTGATACAGGGCATTGTTTTTACTTTCTGGATATTTTATGCAGCTTTGTACATGCACATGAATAGACAAAAATCTCAAAGCTTATGCATATTTGCTAAATATCTGCATTTATATTAATATATATTTAGTATCATAGTATCAGGATGTTCACTTAATTAAATTTGAGATCTTTTACTTGTTTATTTTCATTGTTAATCTTTGCAAATTACATTATCCATAAATGAAAGCTAATGAAGTTTATTTCTTTGTTTTGGTTGGTTTTTTGTTTGTTTGTTTATCTTTTTGTGTGTGTGTTTGGTTTTTTTTTTTTTTTTGGGTTTTTTTTTTTTTTTTTTTTTTTTTTGTGTGTGGTTTGGTTTTTTTTGGTTTTTTTTGTAGATTTAAAATAGTGCAACTAAGGATCTAAGGGGAAATTTTGGATTGGGAAAAGCATTCAGTTTTATAGAATCAAGGTCATCTTTTCTGTTTTAAAAGAGAGACTCACACTGTCTAGGTTCAGATACTTATAACATTTTCCTTCTATGAGGAGGGAAGAACTAGATGCTTCTCAGTAAAGTAGAGGCATATTAGCATGTAAATCCATCAACTGAACACTCTCAGGCTGAACTCAACAGGTAGGTGAGGTGGACTGGCAGAAACCCCATGAAGTTCAACAGCAGAAAAAAATACAGATCCAATAAATATAAGGATTTTTTTTCTAATTTGACCTGCTTTGAGAAGGTGATTAGACTAGAGTGCTTCTGAAAGTCCTTCCAAACTAAATTATTCTCTGAATTTAAAAAGATAGTTTGTTGCCATCTTCAACTAGCCAATGCATGTGTGTAGGATAAGACACAAGATGGAATACAGGAAATTCCAGGTAAATATACAGAAAAGCCTCTTCATCATGACAAGCAGGCAAACACTTGAACAGGGGTACAAGGGAAAATATGAAATTTCCAGACTTAGAGATATTCAGAACTTGGCTGAAAAGGATCTGAGCATTCTGATATAATTTAGAGGTCAGCCTTGCTATTTGTGGACTTCACCAACTATAAGCTCATTTGTGACTGAAATAATTATTTGGAACATAGAAAATTATCATAAATTTTCTTTCCATCTTAAAGTCTTGTATGAAAAGCTCCTTCTGGGAATTAGCAATTTATTTTTTTTTTTTAATATAAATATCAACATCTGGTTGCAAAAACACTCCAGAGCAGCATTTCTCTTTTCCACATATATTCCCACACATATTCACTGCATTATTTTACAGCAATTTCTGGCTCAAGTTTGCATCTGCAAAGCTATAAGCCCTTCTGAAAGTATGGCTATAGATGTATATGATCAACGCCACAAAATTTACAGGCAGTAATTTACCACAGATTTCTGCTGCACTTGTAAATGAGACAGAATTCGTAGAGCTGAAAATAATTAATGATTATATGGCCTACTCTAATTTTTGTTTTGTTTTGGATTGTCTCCAAGAGATGCTTATGACATGTTAGCTGAAAACAAAAAATCCCTCACATATTTTTTCCCAGACTCAGCTTCACTCTTCTTTTCTCTGCCTTCTCCCAACACCTGCGTGGTGGGAAGCAGAATGGTGGCTGTGGTCGTGTTCCCTCTGCCACTTCCTCCTCCCCAGCAGAGGGTTCTTTTCACTCTCTCCCTGCTCCAGTGTGGAGTCCCACCCACACCAGGCAGCCCTTCATGGGCTTCTCCAAAGGGAATCCTTCCCAGAGGCTGCACTTCACACATGGCTCCAGCATGAGTCCTTTCCATGGGATGCAGTATTTCAGGGGGATCCGTCTTGGAGCTGATTCCCTTGGGTATGGGGGAAGTTTCTTCCCTGCCTTGTCCCCACTGCCAAAACTTTGCCACAGAAACCCAATACATGTAGAGTGTCAACATTGGTCAGGCTTACAATTTATCTGCTGGAAATGGTGAATTTTGACAAACTATACTTTTGCCTTGTCACAAAAAAAGGTTTCATCTTTTGTCACAAAGCCTCAGAATTGTCCCTCAAGAAAGGAAATACTGGCAGTGACAACTTAAAGGACATTATTAAAGAAACAAGCTGGTAGAATTCTCTGCAGGTTAGAACTCTCTTTGGTTTTCATCAACCAGTATTTACTGTGTAATTCACTTGCACAAATCTCACTGAATTGATTCACCATAAAGTGTGCACAATATGTCTCACATTATTCCCATCCAAGAATGTTATTTTTATGCCACTCTCTCACCCTTCAGCTTTGCTTCTCAGTAGACTCTATAACATCATGAATGTTTTTAACCAAGCAAAAATAAAACAGGAGGACTCATTTTTTATAATACCCTCAAGTTAATAGTATGAAATTGTAACTGAAACATCAGAAAAACTAAAGAGACAATAAAAGGATATTTTCCATCACTACATTTCCATTGTATTCATTCAATTTTCCACCACAAATACTAGAATATGGATAAAGGAAATATGTGGCCTTTACCACCAATGGTCAATTCCTCTTCTTCTTTTATCAGCACTGGTGTTCTAACTTCAGTAGCCTTCTCATATTTCCTTTTAATATTTTAAATCTTTTAGTAAAAATTAAATCTTCAGTGTCTTTCCCCCCATCCCCCCCGCCCCCCTTCTGTACTTAAACTGCATCACAGCTTTGCTTTGGCAAATTTGACATGTTTAAAGTGAAAAAAGTAGTGGAAAAAAAAATCTGTACATTTGGATTATTAGGATCATGGCTGAAGGGACTTCTTTCATATTATTTCCGCTAACACTGTTATTTTTAATATGAAGTTTACTTTAATTTATAGCACTAGGAACTCAAAACAATGCCAATGACTTCAGTGAGTTTACTCTGAACTTTCACTGACATTAGGCTTGATGGATGGAGATAACTGAAGTTGCTCCAGATTTACCTTAATAATATATTAAACAATGAATCTGAGATTTTTTTACAGGAGTATGAAAGGGGAAGTTTTCAGAGGACAATATAAGGCCCAATTTAATTACCATCAGCTGCACCCCTGAGAAACCAATGGCTTAGCTTTTATTTGCTGAGAGCATTCGCTGTACAAACTGGATGGATCTTTGGAAGAAAAAAGAAAGGGCAAAATCCTATTTGCAAGCACTAGTAGTATATTGGCATATCTCTGACATATTTCTATTAAGGTATGAAGTACAGCTCAGCCCTTAATTACTCTTTCAACAAAGAAATGCCATTTCAAATAGCATCTTTAGGGTCTTGTGTTTGTTATTATTTTCCTTGAGCTGTCTTTTGTGGCATGAAATATTACTTATCATTTAACAACCTCTACAGCCATTCAAACACCGCCTGAAACAAAACATATACACCTGTTTATTAAGTCCATTTGTGCATGGCATTGGCTTCTAAAACCACCCAGTCTTCTTAATTTAATGATTAGACAATAAAAAAATATGTCCTGCTCATTTGTTTTAGAGTAACATCTAATAAAACAACCTCCAAGCCAGAACTTGGAGGAGAAATTTATTTACATATTATTCACAGTGAATTGCTCTTGATATTAATTACACAAGAGCAATGATATTGAATCCATTGCTCTTTGCAGCCTACTGTACTCTGTAGTCTGACTGATCTTCTTTTTCCTTTTACAACATATCAGGGAAAATATAATATCTGTAATACAGGGCAGGACATGTACAAGCTGAAATTATCCAAATAAGCTGTGAGAAACATCTGCTGAGTCACAGCTAACAATGCTGTGCTCAAGGCTAGGAGACTGCCAATAGAGGAAAAGAGTCACTACCTAATGGAAATAAATCTTAATGTTGATGATGCAAGAGAAATTAAGGAAGTGATACAGAAAAGCCCAAGATAACTGCATTCTGCCTTAATCAACTTGCTTAATTTTTCTAGCTAGGGTCATTTATGGTTTCTTTAAAACAAGGGAGACAGTTCCATTGTCCTGCTGTGATCAATGTTATTTTCTATCAATTTAGGTTTGATATTGTCCTTGAATGATATTAAATGCTGTAATATAAACCAAGCTTGATTAAAAAGAAAACAAGAATAATCATGCAAAAAATGTATTCTTTGCTCAGTCAAGGAACTGTGGTTTTAACTGCTCTTGCATATTAAGAAGCTGAGAGAGAGAACGAGACATTTTAAAAAAAAGTTAGTTGGGAACATGGATAATTTAAAGAGTTCTTTAAACTCTTTAAAAGTTGAGAAAAAATTTGAAGGTGGAAATAAAGACATAATTTCAGAAAACTTAGAAGATATTAAAGAAGCAATTTGCCTTCTTATATATAGATTTTTCTAACAGACGAGGAAGGCTGTTTCTATTATTTTGTTTTAACTTGGTAAAACAAGTTCCACCCGCATGAGGAATCTTTTCAAAGAAAGATAAGTAAAGATAAGTAAAACTGGTGAAACAGCACCACCCATAAATCTGCTCCAAATTTTACACATGGATGATCAACTCACACATGTAATCAATACATAGAAGTTTTCAGGAAAAAGTTCCTTACATTTGAAATTGAAACATCTGGGGCTTTTTTACATCTTAGAAATAGAAACTGTAACTTCTGGTATTTTCCTCTAAAGGAGTCAAAAGATAATATCTTATCTATAGAAAAACAGCCATGGATGCCAAATTCCAAAACTTTCTTTGTTGAAAGTCTTAGAGGTATTTTTGGTGAGTTAATTGCTCGATTTTGTAGAATGACCCTGTAAAATGTCATAAAATAAAGATAACTGAAAGTTTCCCCTGTGGAGTTCAATACAAGAAGACAAAGAGATGAGGGCTGTGCAAAGACCATGATCTTTTCCTGTTTCCATGGTGACACTGTTCTGGGAAAGATACACCCATTTAAACTGGTGGATCCTTCTAAAATATATTGTTAAGGAGATGTAACTGTGCTTGTTAAGCATTGGAATGTAGTTCTTGAGCTCTATTCAAACTCTTTCCATCCCTCCCCATTTAGAGAGCATGAGCAAAGAGGAATCACAATGTAGAAAGGCCACAGAGACCATGAAGATTCATGAAGCCTCACATTTTGAAAAAGATAGGCTTCAGATGTACAATCTTCAAAAATGGCCCACATTCCTTACATATTTACTAGAATACAGCTTTTCTGGATTAAAAATGTCTCAGGGATGTGTCTACCTGTTGATTAGACATCTTCATAATCTACATATGTTGCTGCATGCTGGGACTTAAAAGTCACAATTTACTGACTACTTGAAATTTAATGATTTGGTTTTGAGTTTTCTGTCTTATGTATGTGCTTATAGTAGTAAGGAAGATGAACCATTTAAAGGGAGATAGAAAATACCATCAAACTAATCATACCTATTAAAAATTAGACAAGCTATTGGGCATCTACTTCCCTCTTCCTAATCTCAAATCTCAAAGTTTAAGAAAAAAATGCTCAATGTATGTATGTTAGGCTGTCCTTGAAATCAGCATAGATCTGAGAGTGTGTTAATAGGGACAGAGGACAATTATCTCTCATGAGAAACAGAAAGGCAGATAGTCATTGTCTCTTGTCACTGCAGGGGAAGTAGAATATGATACGTAGGAAGATCAGTCTCTGTTTGCCTCATTGTTTCTGGCCCTGAACAGAATTATGAATATTCCAGACTCTTCATTTCAGAGTGATTTTTAAGTCTTCACTGAGAATCAGGAGAGAGGGAGTGACTACTCTGTAATAAATGTTCCCTTATTTTTGCTGGGGTGTTTCACTCATGATTGATTACATGTGTTTGTCCTGCTGTGTAGTTGTTGCTTGGCTTATCCTGTGTTGACACCATGAGGACACTACTACCCAGGATGAAATGTGCATCCTGCATGTGCAGATGAGAGATCCATAAATGCTGATGTTTCTCTTGTGGAGTTATCTACTATGGCAGTGGTGGGGATCTGTTGATATTAAGCTCTGTCACACAAGCTATAAACTACTTGAGTCCTCCTTTTACCTACAAAAATTGCTTTATTATCTTTCCCTGGTAACATCCAAACTCCACTGGATCCTTCAAGGTTGACCAACTGGCACATTTGTTCCTGTCTTGACTTTAAATTTGAAGTTTGTTTTTTCTGTTTCAGATACAAGGAAATGTTCATTGGCAAGGAAATGTGCTGACAACTGAGTTAATGTTTCACTTCTAGAAAGTGGTCTAGCAAAAGATAAGACCTCTATTTGCCCTGCTTAGAAGCCTCTCTCAAAAATATCCTTGAATTTGCATCCAGAAGAGGGCAATAATGGTGATGAGACGGCTGGGAGGAATGTCCTGTGAGGACTAATTGAGGATTTATCTGATTTGGAGAAAAGATGGGTGGAGGGGCACCTTATGGTTCCTTCCCAAGGAGAGCAAGTGAAGAGGAAGGTATTGATTTCCTGGTTTCCTGGGGAAAAATTCAAAGCCACAGCAAGGGAGGTTAAGTATGGATATTAGGAAACATCTCTTTACTGAAGAGGTGCTCGAGCACAGGAACAAGCTTTCTAGAGAAGTGGTCAGTGCCCCTATCCAATGTTTAAAAGGCACTTGGATGATGCCCTTTAACATGCTTCTACTTGACATCTACTAAGATGGTCAAGAAGCTAGACTGGGCTGTTGTAGGTCCCTTCATAATGAATACTCATATTCTATTCTATTCTATTCTATTCTATTCTATTCTATTCTTCTATTCTATTCTATTCTATTCTATTCTATTCTATTCTATTTCTATTTCTATTTCTATTTCTATTTTGTAATTAGCAGGGTTATTACTTAATGTGTTCAGACAACATTCTGCAAATTCCCAACAATTTCTCCTGTCCTAGCCTTTTAGAGAAGTCCACATTTCTGTTTGCCTACACCCTTTTCATTTACTCTCCCCAAGATACAACCAGAAGTTTGTATATATTCACCAATTTCCAGAGATGTACCAGTGCCAGTGAAACAAATTTCAGTAACCTGGTTATTTCCCATAAACTAAATGTGCTTTGCTAGTAGAGAAAATCCTTTGCTTCTTTTTGTCTCTCATGTTTTCTGTCCCTTCATTCAAAACCCTCAGCACATTCCAAATTGTTTTCCTTTAAGAAGATCCTATGCCAGTGTGCTAAAACCCTGCTTTTCTTGTGCAATACAGCTGCAGACCCATTTCCAGCTTCTCACCTATGGCTAAAAAATCAGGTTCTTGGAAAAATACAGTTCAAATTATTTTGAATCTTTAAAATATATTAGGGATTTTCAGTTTGCTTTTCTTCCCTTGGTTGTCAGACCTGCTTTTGGAACAACATTTGCAAATAAAATTTGATCAAACTATCTCAAAATATCATTTCACTTATTAATATATTTTTTTGAGTAGCTGGATTAAGACACTTGCAATTTCTATTCCCCAGCTAATATCAACTGAATAATCTTCCACAGATTTCAGGGCTCAAAGATAATATAAAATCTTTAATGACATATTTTTATATAGTGTTTAATTAATTGGAATTTTTAATTGTAAATTGAAATAGCAAGTAAGCAGAGAGGCAGTCCTAGTTTAAAGGTATCAAATTATGTCATTAAAAAATGCAGAGAAATGAGTCACTGATGCAAGTATTATTAAATTTGGAGTAATATGTATTAACTATTTAAAACATAAGTGTTTATGAACTTTAATAAGATTGACATTTTTAACTCTGACATTAAAAATTTATCATAGTATTTCAAAACAATATAAAGACATTGAATAATACTCCATTACCACAGAATATGATGATTTTTTTCTAAATAGAAATTTTTAGTAACCTATCTTGTTTTCTTTAGCCAGCTGATTCCAAAATAATCTTTTGAAACTCCACAATCACAGGAAGAAATGTGTTATTTTGCTACACTGATCTCACAAGTTTAAATGGCAGTTCCAGAATGAGCATGCCTTTCCTGTAAATCCAGTGTGACTTCTGCAAAATTAGAGTTGGGACAATGTCTCCTTTCCAGGGATCTCCATTTGACACATAAAGTAGGTCAGGTGAATTTTATACTGGCTGTACTGCTTTCCTTTCAGAAATTCCAAAGGAGCCCAGACTGACCATTTGGGTTAGGACACATAGGACATTTGAAATGTGAAAAATTGGAGGAGATTAATTTTCACAAATCAGGAGTGCTTTGTCTACTTTTTAGAAGAGGCAATTAATTATGGATCCTTTCTATTCTTGGTGTTAAATCTCAAAAATCAACGTGATTCTACTCTCTGAGGCAATCATTCCACTCACTAGGTATGCTGGGTGACCACAGACCTGCCCCCTGAAACTGCTGTTATTCTGAGCACTGTCTCTGTTAAAGAGACAAGATGTCAGATGCTGGTGACATTTTCTTCATGCAGAAGGAATGAGAACTTTTAAAGATCTTTAATATTTGGAAAGTGCAAACATCTAAGGAAAAAGGTATATTTGTCAGAGTAAAGAAATTCATTCACTGAGAATGAGCAGAGAGTCAGGGTTGATTCTTTCTCTAATATGTCACATATATTTTACAACTTTGAGTTTATTATGCCCAAGAGTATCTTAAAAAGTTAAATTTTAGCAAAAGAAAAAAAAAAAAGTTTTTTTTTACAAAACCTGTTAATATTTGAAAGCATTTTTGTTTGTAGTCAACAGTTATACCCATTTTAACACTGCAGCCCTTATGAAAGATCTGTATTGCTTTAGCAAATAGAGGGGCAGGTTCTAATATATATAATGACTAATATACAATGACTGACTTTGAACCCATCAAAAAGACTTTAAAATGCCATTACTTCACTGTAGTGTCATTAGAAATTTGCAAGGGAAGGAACTGGTTTAAGGTGATTTTCAGTGTATTCAGTGTAAAAGACAGTAGCAGAACTGATGGTGATACTTTCATTTTGACAGGTCTCGTTCTTAGGCTAGTTTTGAATGCCCTACAGATATTTTAATCCAAGCCAGTGGCACATTTTAGTACCTGCATAGTAAGATCAAAGGCTGTCTGATAGAGAAATTTTAACTGAGTGCAATCTGCTTACATGTAAAACAAGACATTGGAATTCAGTGTCCTAACCTATCAAAGCAAGGTACAAGCAACTCCCACCTCACTCTCTCCCTCTGGAATGGGTGGACCATCCATTGAAACCCTAATCCTGAAAACAGCAAGGACTTTCTGAAGTAAAATCCCTATCTCCCTATCTCCATATTTAATTGTTGATTGTAAACAGAGTTGCATTACCCAGGGAGAGATAGCGTTGTGTCCTTTCTATATCCAACTTCAAATCTTGGAGCACTGTTGCTTTCAGTAGTACATTGAAGATGTGACTACTACAGCCAGAGGTCCTTACTCATGTCAAAATCATTAAATATTCTAACATTAAACATGCCAGAAATGTTTCTTTCTTTTCTTTAGGACTGATTTAGTTAGTCAGATATGCTTTAATTTTATAGTTAACAGATATGTGACAGTTTTTGTTATGGGTTATGGATCGTAAAAAGCAATGCTATTCTTCACACACATAGTAAGCCTATTTCAAATCTAAATATGCATGATCATAAAAAACATTATTTAAATGTGCTAATTTTTAATAAAAATCCTTGAAATGGAATAAATCTCTTGAGAACATCTAGTCCAACCTCAGTGCTCAAGAGCATTTAGATAGAAGTGATTGCCCAAAGACCAAGATGATCTTTTAGGTCTCTTCCTACCAAAACCTGTGATTCTGTGATAGAGCAGGTTGCCTGAGACTGTGTCCAGCTGAGTTTTGGATATATTTATATGCTTTTGGATATCTTTGGATATCTTTAGACCTCTGAAGGTCTCTGAAGATCTGCTGTTGGTCATGGATTGGATGTGTTTGGTGGGCCATATGATGCTCCTTACATGTGCTGTTATCTTGTCTTTGGGTTTATCTCTAAGTTTGCAGATGGGAAGGAGGAGGAAGGCTCATGGCAGCTATCACTGAACAAGTACTGAAGAATTGATGAAAACTAGCTGGCAGACCAAGCTGTTTTAACCCTACTTAGTCTGTAGTGCTCCAGCATACATGGCATTATTGAGAACAATCCAGTTCTTAGAAATATGCGACACAAAAAAAAAAAAAAAAAAAAAAAAAAAAAAAAACAAAAAAAAAAAAAAAAAAAACAAAACAAAAAAAAAAAAAAAAAAAAACCAAAAAACAAAAACCAAAAAAACAAAGCCAAAACAAAACCCAAACAACTCAAAATAAAACAGAAACCAAAACAAACAAAACAAAACAACTGAGAAAACTCTTGAGGGCAAAGAAAAGTAGATGAAAGACAGAGTGGTCAAGGAGACCTGAATACCTGTCTGTTCCAAAGAACTATAGGATTTAAAGGTGTGGATAGATTTGTCCACTCTTTTGAAATATGTTACATCTTTTTTGATACTGTAATTTAATTGCTGAATATAAAAAAGAAAAGGCATTAGTAGCAAGGGGTAGTTGACCAGTACATACCATCCTCAATCCTTCATCTTTCCTGAAAGGACTGCAGACACTGATTGCCTCAGGCACAGGAATGGTGCTGATACAGAGGGCAGTACAGCTTAGATGACACAAGGCAGAGAGAGGTCTGACCTAGAAAATCATTTAAGCATGCAGACTACTGAAAGTCCATTAAAATCAGTGGGAATCATAAATGTACCTGATTTTTGGTGTGCTTAAATACATGCTATGAACTGAGATGGTGCTCCCAGGCAGTGAACTCTGAAACATATGAGGGGTCCTACAAAATGCAGTAGTCCACTCACTGGGGATTTATCTCTCTTTACTAAATCCGTGTCTTTTGTTAACAGGGGATTATAGTATTTCCCTCTTTCTATCCCTTGTCTGAAATCAAGGTTTCTCAAGACAGCACTACCTCTCAAGCACTTAATCTCTGCATAACAACAAACTGAATGGGAGTTGTTTCTGTGTGGGGATTCTCAATGCTTAAATGAAACATAACTCCAAGCAGACACTAACTAAAAAAACTCCCCTTATCTCTAACATAACAACATTTTATTCTTCTACTGAACTTTTATCCTCTTTAAGTTATTGTGCTGTTTGATTTTTAGTGTATGGAGAATTTAGAGCATAAAAGTGATCTTCACCTTTGCTTTCACACAGTTTTAATAATAAGCACTAAACTGAAGATCTGGTGTGCATGGGAATCAATTCTTATATCCTCACAGTAGTGGCTATAAAATATGGAACATAAAATCACACAGCTAGATACTTAGTAATTACAAAAAATTCATCTCCATCGCCAACCTTCACAACAAAAGTATTAGTTGTGCTTAGGGTGCTGAGGTAGAGCAGTAGCTGAGAGATATTTGAGCCCTTTCTGTCTTTCTAGGCTGTGTTTCCATCACTGTAAACCAGTGAGACATTTCTGATGGCATAAATACAATATACTTCCATCGTTAATAGTCTAAGTATATATCCAACAAATAAAATATAGATTTAAAATTATTTACCAATAGCTGGCTGAATTTAGCAAGTTTCTCTAGTTTTTTTGAGTCCTACCCAGCAAGCATAAATGCAACAGCACCTCCTCAAACAGAAACCAAGGGCAGACTGAAATATCATACTAATCTACCACAGGCAAAATCCTGTCTGGACAGTTTTCATAGGTTTTTTTTTTTCTTATGCCTTCAGGTTTTGCTGCATTGCTGGTGGAAATTAGTTCAGAAGGGAGAATCTTCACCTGAGAATTTGTCATCACCTGTCCTTTCAACAGCAGAGAAGGAAAGAAACATTTCCTCAGAAAACCAAGACCTAAAGCATCTTAGAGAGTAGCATGAGTTTATTGGCTTGTAGTTTTCAGGGAACTTCCTTGAGCTGTAATAACAGCTCGTGCTGTCCATAGCTAATTCCTCCTTTGCAAATATTGTGGGAGAAGCTGTCCCAAGCAATGTGCTCCCTATTCTTTATTCCCAAAATTCTACTCTAGATACCAAAATTACCAAAACAAACTGCAAGGAAACTTACAACATTACAATAGTTGAGAAATCTGAATTTGAAGATTAGAAATTAGGTTCAGACAAGCTGCATACTGCCACAAAGCAAGAAAGTAATTAATTTCTGTAAAACAAAACTATTTTTAGTGCTCCAACTGTGTCTAAGTTTTAATAATTGGTGTTGTAAATAGCATGCCTTTGACATAGTCCTTGATAAAATGAAGACTCCTGAGGTGGGTTATTATCTTAAAGACAAATAGAAGTGGAAGTTGTCATCTTTTTGCACAACTGCCTCACATATAAGTTAAAAGCAGAATTCCACACTTCTTCCTTCTATTTTTTTAAACAAAAACTTCATTTTAAGAGCACAGTCATACTGTTCATTTTATTTACAAGTTATCCTGAGTGCAATGTCATTTTAATTAATGGTTTTCACAAAAGAGAAGACCATAATCAATTAGATCTATATAAAAAAACATTTTAAAGCAAAGGCAATCAAGAAAACTTTTCAGAAAATCAACTCTTCTTTCAGTGAATGATGTATTGATTTTACAGCTTCACTTGCATATTGTGCCACTTAGAGAAAATGTCTCTTCCAAATGCCTGCCTACTCTTTGTGAACATACATCTGAAAACCTAAACAGTTTGCCAAGGTCTAGTCTAATTTATTTACATTACAGATTGTCAACAGCAGTAGGTGGCAATCACCACAGGACCAAAAAAAGGCACTTTGAGAGCAAATATAAAATAAAGAGTGAAGACAGTGTTTGTGTACAAGATTAAAATGGGTTGTGAATAAACTGGACTGAAAACCAATACTTGGGATTTATTTTTACTTTTACTAGGTAATTATGAAGGTGAAACTATTTTCAGTCCTAGTAGTTTTCACTAGCTGACCTATCTAGGAAGGCTATGGAATTTTAGGAGAATGGTGTTTTTTTAAAATAGTGTGAGCTCTGTGCTCTGTTTGCCTAAGGAATGAATGATTTGATATTCTAAGTGATGGGCACAGAAAGTTCTACATCAGCAAATAAGTGTGAGTGTGAAGCTGTCAAGGTGCAGGTGCAATCCTACTGTGACATCAAGGAAGGTCTGGATTATGTTCTTTGTCATCCAGTTTAGCTTTACATAGCCCTGTGAGGAGCAGAATATTGGACTTGATGAACCTTTCCAGCCCTTCCTTGGGTTTCTCCCAATTTGAGGTATTCAGTGGTTCATGCTTAGAGCAACTGAGATGGAATGATGATGGGGATGGCAAGGAATGACCAGTGGGACTGTTGCACTTGGCTGAGTATCAGATTTCACAGTGACAGAAATTACTGAGACCAGAGATTTCTCCATGCTACTTGTGGTCAAACCCAGGACTTCTGCATCTTCTTATACAAATAGAAAGAGCACAGACTCCATGTGATGGAGATAAGCACATAAAATGGAAGAAGGCATAAGCACAAATGTCTGCTGTACGTAAAGGGGACTTCCATTTCCTAGAGGGGACTCACAAGAAGGATGGAGTGGGACTTTTCACAACAGCATGTAGTGATTGAACAACAGGTAATGGCCTTAAACTGAAGGAGGGTAAATTTAGATTAGTTTTAGGAATAAATTCTTTACTCTAAGGATGGTTATGCTACATCCTTAGAAATGTTGAAGGCCAGACTGGCTGAGGCTCTAAGCAATCTTGTGAAGATGTCTCTGCCCGTGGCAGGGAGTTGGAACTAGATAATCTTTAAGGTCCCTTCCAACCCAAGCCATTCTATCATTCTATGATTATTTGGATCGGATATGTAAAAGTGGGGCATAACCCAGGTGCCAGTTAAAGATTCAGGCATCTAAGATGTCAGCTATGACAAAATGAGCTATTTTTCTCTTATGCAGACTCATCATTTCATTTCTGGATATACAGAGTTACTCCAACCTTTCAGTGATGGTATATATTTATTTGAGGATATTTTAAGTAAATTAAAGTTGATGAGTGGAGCAAGGTAGATGAGGTGCTCCAAAGAAAAACTCCTCAGTATCACAGATGGTTGATAAAAGAAAAAATGAGCATAATTGACTCTTTTTCTGCACACCAAATCACTACTAAACTGTGAAGATAGGTGTCTATCCTAGTTTATCCTAGTGGATAAAAAAGTAAAAAACCTCATGTGAGCTCCTCTGGTTCTCACTGTAAGGGACAGATCTGCAGGTTTAAAGCATGGGTTGGCTTAGAGCCATGTTAAACGGAGGGTTGGTGTTTTTTGCAGAACATGCAGTTTTGAAACTATACCACTCAACTCCCTTGGTCCTTTTTTTTCTCTGTCTTAGCCTCACAATATAGGCTCTATACTCTTCTCACTTTTTTATCTGCTTTGAAGAAAAATGTAGTTCTGCAGTCTTTGGCGAACTCATTCCTGAGTTATACTCTGGAGTTACAAAGTGGATGACAACCCAGTATGAAACATATGATTGTGCAGAGTGAATTCCATATTGGTCTGCACCCTGCATAATTGCCTTGAAGTCAATCTAAGCCATGTAAGCTATTGCAGAATTTTTTACACGGAAAAAAAAAAAGAAAATTAAAGAGTCCATGTCTAGTGTTGTGTTTTATCCCAAGCCAAATGAGTAGACAGCTTGCATTTGCCAGTCTTCTCAGAAAAAGCCTAAAGGGACCTGTTTGCCAACATTTTATTCCCTGGCAGAAAGCTTTTTGTATTTCCATTAATTAGCTAGCTCAGGGTGTTTGCTGTTTCTCTGTAATACTCTAGCCAAGGGCAGACTCTATGGACAGACATCAGAAAAAAGCCACTGATTCTATAGAAATCAACTGAAGAATTCCATCTTCATTGCTTGGAGAATTGGAACAGATGCACTGAAGAGAGGAGTCCAGGAACACAGATTTTTATGTATGATTTTATCAGAGCTTAACAATCCTATAGTGGCATTT
Organism: Muscicapa striata striata; assembly: GCA_030060385.1. Taxonomy (NCBI): domain Eukaryota; kingdom Metazoa; phylum Chordata; class Aves; order Passeriformes; family Muscicapidae; genus Muscicapa; species Muscicapa striata. The sequence goes on along the minus strand of JAREIS010000195.1, from coordinate 703,716 downwards.
GTTTGACTTGCCAAGCAGAAGGCAATGGTTTCATCTGTACCAGGCACTCAGGCAGAGCAGATTGTTAGATACCATAAACAAATATGCTACAATGAAAGCATACTTTAATTTTTTAGTAGCAGGGTTGATTTTGTGTCAGAAAAGTCTGAAATATCAGCAGTGGTTTAATGGAGCTGTAGATGCCTAAGTATACACATTTTAGGATGCATATATCTCCTTACAAACAACCAGAGTAGAACTGCTGAGCTGGCACCCAACAGGACTCTGCTGTTCGTGACATGGATATGGAAATGTCCTGTCAGATGATCTTGAAAAATACAACTTGTAGTAAAAACATGAGTAGATTAAAGGAGGAAAAAAAAAAAAAAAAAAATCTGTTTTGATTTTTGTTTATCAGAAATTAATTCTTTCTAACGCATTAAATATTATCTCAGTACATCAAAACATAAAAGGCAATATATATCCAGATTAAAAATGTTCAGAAATGTTTGCAAAACTAGCAAAATGCCTGAAAAGCTTCTTCCAAGGTTCAGACACTTAAAAATTGCCAAATCAAGGGAGTCCATTAAATCCACTAAATTTTTCCACAAATCAGGAAAGTTCATTGAATTGAGGGAAAACAGTAGATTGCTTTCTACATTGAAAAAGCACACCTGCTAACATTAATGATGTGCCTGTGCTATCAGGTTTTCAATGACTGTTACCTGAACAGCCCCTTCAGAGGAATAGAGAGAAAAAACACATCTTGAGAGATTCAGAATCTCTTTAAAATAGTTGGAGTGGAATGTTTCTAAAAAAAAATTTACAATAATCATAAAGAAAGAAAATTTATTCTGGTCCAGGTCTTGCCAATGGTCCTGTGTAAAAAGGGTGTGCTTAGTATACTGTATTTCTGATTCCAAAGCAGAAAAAGGTCTACTTAATTTGTAACAAAATCCATGTTGCTCTGAATGCACACTTTTAAATACCTGCCATATTTTTTCTAGCAATCTGATATTCAATCAAAAGCTGCCTTTCAACACATTAAAAGAGGAGCAGATCATTGCTTGATGCAAATTGTTTTGGTTTGATGCAAACATTACATCCAATGTGTTGCAATCTTGATTCCAATTGTTCCAATAATTATCGTACTGTCATGAAATTACTGCAGCTGGCGACTGCTTTATTGTAATTTTTTTATTCTTCTTTTCCCCCTAAGAAATTTTAAAGGCAAGAGTGAATTTCAAACCACAACAAACAATCACATAACTTTGTGAGAACAGCAATTTTCTGAACAAAAAATACCCTATTTCAAATAGGAGGAGTTAACATTATTTCACCTTATTGTGTTCCTGTCTCAGAGATAGAGGTGAAAACCAATATACAGAAGCATACACCATAACAGGTCAATGGACCAACTAATATTTTGACTTTGACAGTGACCTGTGAAAGTGCTTCAAAAAGAAATCTAAGACCTTCATGACACATTTAGTCAAATACTATGTGCACAAATGGAAATTTCCCTTATTCTCATCATATTGCTGATTGAAAAGTATATTTTTGAGGTAAAACAGATGCATGAAATCAATAGACAACAATTAGCAACCATCCAAGACTCATTTGAGATAGAGCACTAAAATTAATTGTCTTTGATTTAAAGATAATTTGTATCAATTAAAAAAAAATTAATTTCAAAGCTTTAATTCCTACAAAACCAATGAATAAACCCCAAAATTTTATTAAATTATATAATGGTCACTTAACCCTAAGTATTCTTGGTCTGTCTACACCTAATTTTCCTTCCCTTTGAATATGCTGTGTCAGTAACACTCTCCTTTGATGACTACCAAAGTCCTATCCCTTGAGTCCAGCTGAAGTTTCGGAAACCTTTATCAAGTTCAGGGACAATGGCCTGAGAGAAATGACTGAACCTTTTGATCTTTTTAATTTTTCTTCTTTTTTATTAAGATTTAACTGAGCTTTGTTTCAGAGTAGTGGACTGTGAAACTAGGACTGGGAGATTAGACTTTGCTGGGAAAAATATATGTATGAAATATTACTATGACAAGGTTGTGTGGATAGTTTGTGATGTGTGAAATGAAATCCCTACTCAATGTGCCTAGACAATGCAATTAGTGCTATCCTGGTCAGGGATTTCATGTTAGAAATGAAAAGATTTGTGCTGAAAAGAAAGTAGCACCCTAAAAAATTACAAAATAAAAAAGTCCTTAAGGAATCCACTCTGATTTACCATTTTTATGCATCTATACTGAGTTAAAGGGAAGAGCCATTTTCAATTAAGTCCTACTGCTAAGTTCTGAATACCTAGTAAATTCCTGATTAGAATAATAAATGCAGAAAATAATGAACTTGATGTGGGATTCAGTCACTTTTGCGGAGATGGGAAAACTCTAGGTGACTAGGAGATTCCCTTTCAACTCTTCTGGTAGAATATACAGTCTTAAAAGAAAAAAATAAAACAACACTGTAGAGAAATTTTTAATTATAAATCCCCAAACAAACAAGTAAGCAAACAACAAAAAGCAGCAAAAATCCACCCCACATCAAACAAACCAAAAAACAACCTTGATATTTTTCCCAGATAAAGCAAAGCACAGAGTACTAGGCTGAAATTACCTTATCCTGAAGAAAGAAGCAAATTTGAAAATATGTTTTCCCTGCTGAAAATATGAATTTTGTTTCTTCCCTTCCAAAAATGAAATGTGATCTTGTTTTCCTGTTACTCCAATTTGTAACAAAGGAAAATTCTTTCAAAAATGGCACTGGTGGAAAAAAAAACCATCTTTGCATCTTTCAGACAAGCACTTCCTTCAGAAACTATACAAGCAGCTCACTGAGACTGATGTGGACAGGTTGATTTAGCAGTTAGTCTTTCTCATAACCTTAATATTTAGGATAGAGCTACATATTCCTGGCTTCACTGGTTTGAGTGGTTCATAAACTTTTGTTCTGACCCTGTGCACAAACAGTAAAACCATATTTACAATATTATGTCCTTGCTGTCAACACAATTTAAAACAAGATAAAAAATATTAAAAGTTTCCAATAATTTAAGCCTGTGTCAGAAATGTGCCTGTATGAATTTTCAGATGAAAACAGCACAAAGACTGCATGTGTAGAAAAACCCATGGACTCAGGAAGGTTCCTAGGCACGGAGTGTGTTGCTGGGTCATTAAGCTGTTAATATGTTCTTTGGCATGAATTTTGCCAGCCTTTCTATACAGTTTCTCAATAGAGTTTGGTTGTCAAAGTATACTAAAGGTGGTTCCCAATAGTCAGATTTTACACAACCTCTTTGCACCTATAGCCAAGTCATGGTACTTAGCCTCAGTGTCAGGAAACATTTCTGGGCACGTTCAGTTTGCTAGCTGCCAAAATATCCTTGCTTTTTCTGCCCAGATATGTGTGTGTTCCCTGCTTGTATTCGTAAGGGTAGGCAGAAAACATGAAGTTGCTAAGATCACTTTTGACTGAAAACATAAACAAGTTAGAATGTATGATAAAAATCAAATTAAAAATTCTTTAAACACTGAAAGCATGATTGAAATCAGGGTCTCCAAAAGCTGAATCTCTAGTGATTTACAAGGCAATCCCTTGACTTGGTCCCTATGACAGTCTATAGGGACAAAGTCAGAGAAATATCCATAACCAAACGAGTAAATCAGAAATCCAGGTTGGAATTGGTCTGGAAAGGAATTGTATATTTAATGTTCATTAGAACATCTTGAAATAAGAACTGAATGAATAATTTCATTTAGAAGGTTTAAAAGACCATCTCATTCCAGTCCCTGACATGGGCAGGGACACCTTCCACTAGACCACATTGCTCAGAGTCCCATCCAGCCTGGCCTTGAACATTTCCAGGAATCGGTTATCCAAAATTTCTTTGGGCCACTTGTGCCAGCATAAAACCACCCTTACAGTAAAATTTCAAGGAGGAATAGCAGGTTGACAAGAGATTACAAACCATAATCTAATATAGGTTCCTACTGGGGCATGTTTACTAGATAGCTGAAGAGACCTTTCCTAAGTAATGATTTGCAACCTTGTGACCCTTTTCTTCTTTCCATTCCCATTTCCCTTAAATTATCACTCTAAATTTAATCAGTGTGTCTCAGCATTCTGATAGATAACAGCTACATATTGAGTAGAGGAAGCATTGATTTGAAAGAAAAAGTAATTTCTTAGATGTTCTACACTGCAAGGATTTCATGTCTGCCAAGAGTTTAAAAATTGATACGTACTTAATGGAAATTGGTCTTATGCAAAGAATAAAAGATTCTAGCAATAGTTTGTTGTTTGTATCTTAATTAAAAGTAATTACAAATTATCAAAATTACAAAGTTTGTACTTTGCAAACAAAGATTTTAAACATGTAGACTAGAGCTAGCTGAAATGATTTTTGATTCAAAATACATCCAACAAAATTGAGCACTAAATAAAAACTCATTTGCTCTTTTATTTTTTTCCAAAAGTTACCAACTTTTCTTAAATAAAAAGAAAATCAAACAAAAAAAACCTCAAAAAGTCTAACGTGTGAAAAGTGCTGTTTTCTCAAGACCTGAAATGCATTTGATTGTGTCTACTGTATCTCAGGGAAATCCCCATTCAAGACATTAGTCTCATAGAATCATTGCCTGCAAAATGTCTACCAGTCCTATAACTAGGAAGAAATATAATTCATCTTCTCACTGTCTCTTGATCCTTTCTATAACTTTTCTCTCCTGTAGCCTCTGTGGTAGGCTTTCACCTCATTGAGTCACATTGGAAACCTGGATGAGTCACTGAACTTGTTGGGTATATGCTAAACCCCATATCCATAAGGACACTGCAAGTCATAAAATCATAGAATGACCTAGGTTGGAAGGGACCTCAAAGGTCATCCAGTTCCATCTCCCACACCATGGGCAGGGATGCCACTCACTGGTCTTTTATGTAAAGCTGGCTGCTGAAGCTGCCTGCAGGTCCCACCGCCTGAATAACCTATGGCAAATAGGCTCCAATGTCTTCACTGATTCAGAAATATTCTTCTGCTTCATGAAATTTGTCTGCAGTTTTAGAAATCACAATGAATTATACAAATAGCCACAGAAGCTTCCCAGGCTTAACTATTTGCAAAGACATCTCAAGATGAATCTGTTTAATTTATTCTAATATTCTGTCAGAGTTACAGTAATGTTGTAATGTAATGCTTCTTTGTAATAAACCCTACTGAATTAACATTAGTTGCCAAATTGATGTACTGCAGCTTGTCCTATGTGTTTACTATAATGGTTTGAGTGTGGAAATAAGATTTGTTGGGATCTTTTCTCGTGATTCCCAGTCCTGAATTTGTAGTCAAACTGTGCTATCTCTGTTTCACAGTTACTTTGGCAAATACTGAGTAGTAACAAACTTTGTAAGTGACTACTGCAATTTTCTTCCCTTTCACTTTAAATAAAGCTGTCATCATCATAAGTTGGATCAAAGATTATTTGTTTTCTTTCAGGTAAATAGTCTGAATTTCCTGAAATGGGTGTCAGAAGAGAGAGGAAAACTATGCAAAACTTTTTGTGTGAAACAGGTAAACAAAACCAAACCAAACCAAACCAAACCAAAACAAAACAAAAAAACCCAAAAAACAAACAAACAAACAAACAAAAAACCCAAAAAAACCCCCAAAAACAAAACAAAACCAAAAACTCCAAACAAACAAATAAAAAACCAAAAACCTGCTAACACAACAAGAATTACAAGTGTACCACTCATGGGAAAAAAAAAAAGGCTTCTTTGTAAGCTGTGAATTGCATATTTGAAAATAAAGCATTTGAAGGCATCAAGTCCAAAATTGACAGTGTGCCCTTGGTAATGTTCACGTTCCTAAAAGTAAACTCACAATCTAGTAAAATAAGCCTCTGGATCTGTGATAATGGGGAGTAAAGGGCTGGACAGACACATTTTAATTTTTATTTTTTGTAGGTCAAATTATAATATGAGCCTTTATATTATTAATCCTTGAGGTCATTGACAATCTAGGGCAGATTTTAACTCATGCTGGAAGGTTTAACATCTCAGACCCACTTTCCTGGGCCTTGCTATTTTAGCTTTTTAGCATTCAGACTCTGTTTTTTACCTAGCTGCCTCTTGTTTTCATCTTTGTTTATTAGCATTGCAAATGTGTTCATAGTACAAAGCTTGCTATTCCTCAGACTGTGTTTCATTATTGTCTTTAAGGTATCTATAATTATGTGAAAACAAACTTCTTCTAACAATTCTTGTTTCCGGAACATACATTTTTTGAAACAGAAGGTTCCAAAGGGACTAATGTTTTTGGAGTGATTTTTGCATTACATATTTTATAACATACCTTGTTTTGTGTTTCTGGAAGATAGGATTATCGTCTCATTTAAAACATATATTTTTAAGATGCATGAATACATAAGGGAAAATCAGCTTTTGTGCAATTATCTGCTGTTTTAAGTTGTGCACAGGTCTAAGTTTTAAATACCATTGAAGGATTGTTTCCTGTGGCATGTTGCCTGAAGTAAAATTTAATTTGAATGTAGATTTAAATAAACATCTTGTTTTTTCCTGGTAGTCTTTTAAGAAGCTGCCAGAGCTCCTAAAAAAACCCTCTTAACCTCTTTCCAAAGCTGTGAATATCTACAGAGCAGCCAAAATAGCAGTATAACATTCACTGCAGTAAACATACGCTGAAGCATTGTTATTATAATTGGAAAATTATTTGTTAAAAAGTCTGACTGAAATAAAGGTTCCTGACATAAAAGTTTTATTTTCTATAAAAGTAAAAAAAAACAAAACCAAAAATCAAAACAAAAAACCAACCAACCAAACAAAACTAACCAATAACAAAAACCAAACAAAAAGAAACAACAACAACAAAAAAACCTAAATAACATTATGGACCCTATAAACAAAGAAAATAGAGCTGTCAGAAAAAAAATACACATTGCACCTTCAAAACCAAAATGATGTTATAGAAATGAGATAGATGATTAGGTTATACCCACTGTTGTTTTTGTGCTACCAGCCTACTTAGAAAAAAATATTAAAATACATAAAATATATATGGGAATTTGGTTTGGGAGATGATGATCTCCTGCCTATTCAGGGCTATTTAAAACTCTCTTGAAAATTGAGTGTTGGATCATTTTCTAAGAAACTAGAACAGAAATAGAAGCATGTCTCTGTCCTCCTCATGTGTCCTGCTCTTATCAGAAAAAAATTGATTAAGGATTTTTTGCGTGGTTTAAAATTATTCCGGAAAATGAAGCAACTTATATTTTTGAGCTGATCCAAAATCCACTGAAGCCTCTAAAAAGATTTAAGTGATCTTTGGATGATGGAATAGTAGTTAGTGGGGTTGATTCAGTGACTCATCCAGTCTATCTAATGCTCCAGACTAATTTTACTTGGCTTACTGTCTGTTTTGCTTCCTAATGGTTGTACTTTGCATAATTACATCCAAAGGTAACCATCATGACAAATCATGACATTTCTCAAAAGTCTTGAACTGAGCTTTTCAATTTAGTAAAAATAAAGAAGAAACATAAGATCCAGCTCATATACTTTATGGTTCCCAGAGGGGCAACCAGGAGGAACAGGATAAGATTATTTTCCTAACTCCTCTGCTTGTCTGCTCACACTAAGCAGGCCTTACAGCAGTGGCCACTTCAGTTAGACAGGATTTTTATTTTGGGGAGGTTTCTCTATGTAGGCACTAAAGGACCTGTGTCCTATTTTTTCAGTAGTTTGGTGTTGAGCTGTCCTTCAAAGAATAACAGAATGAACGGGAGAGAAAGGTATCTCTGGAAACCTAGCTAGGTCAGCTAGGTTGCTCAGGGCAATTCCAATGATGGGGACTCCACATTCTCTTGGGACTACCTGTACCAGTGCTGAACATCTTTGCCAAAGTAAAAAATAAATAAAAAAGAACTTCTTATCACATTTAACCGGTATTTGTGGTATTACAAAATGTTCCCATTCTCTCTTTCCACTATCGTGGTACTACTGAGAAGGTTGTGGCTTCACCTTCTTTATCTGTTCACGTGTTTACGTTCCTTCTGAGCCTTCTTTTCTTCCAGGTTTAACAGCCCTAGTTCCCTCAGTCTCTACACAAATTAAAAATGCTTCAAATTCTAAGTCATCTTTGCTTCTCCCTGCTCTACTTCATCCCATTTGTCCACATTTGTCTTGTACAGGGGAGTCATGAAGGGACACAGAGCTCCAGGTGTCTTACCAGGACCTGTAGCAGAGGGGAAGAAATGCCTCACTCAACCTGTTGTCACTTTTCTGCCCAACACACTCCAGGAGGCTGATGTCATTGCCACAAATGGGCACTGACAGCTCATATTCAGGTTCTTGTTCACCAGGACACTCAGGTCTGTCTCTGTCAAGCTGCTTTGGAGCTGGTTGTTTCCCAGCTTGTCCTGGTTTAGGAGGCTCATTATCCTTGTGGCCAGGATTTAACATTTTCCCTTCAGCTAACCTAAGGTTCGTGTCAGGCTATTTCTGCAAGAGTCAGGTGCTTCTGACTGATCTGGTTTATCAACCACTTCTCCTCACTTTTTGCCAAGTAATTGTGGTCTTGTCAAGACAACTGTTTAAGAAGATTCAAGTATTTTGGTGTTTTAGGATATATAAGTGCCTAGAAAAATATTTTGCATGTTATCTGAATCATAAATTTTCAAGATCAATCAGCCAGGTTTAAGAAGCAGTACTTATGACACTTTATCAATACATACTCTGCTCTGATCACAATTCATACTGGTTTAAGGGTAAATATATGACTTCAATGAGTTGACAGATTTCCTAATATGTACTTTTCAGGAACAAAAAATTCTGTAAGATAAATCTTTCTATAAACCGATCATTATGAATGTGCACTAATGTATACAGCAGGATGAATACATTAACAAAAATCTGTCATTTGTATCCCTCTCTCCCTTTTTTCACTTTGTTTTTTAGCATGTTGAGCTAACCAGATTGAATAACCCTGTAACTCTGTTCCCTTCTGTGATCTTTACTCCATGTATTTTATTTTCACGGGCAATCTACTTGAAAATGCTCATAATTATAATGCTAAAAGAATGCATTTTCTTTTGAAAATACCTTGTATTATGAAGAAGTGTGGAAATGTATAACAAGAAAGGTTGAGTGCTGTGGTGAGTAAAAAAGTATTGTCAATATTGATGGCATTAGCCACAGCCCTTTATCTCTGAACATTTTTTGATTATACTTATTTGAAGAGCAGTCAAGCTACAGAAGATCAAAACTTGGTTCTAACTCCACTGATTTAAATGTAGGGAAACTGTACCGTGTTTAAGTGTTCTTAATGAAATAGCTGGATTTTAATTTGGTTTCTAAATACAAAATAAAAATGTGCTCCACTAGCAACCTGTTAGGGTTTTTTCTTCATAGTCCTTTGATTCATTTCTTCAAACTATGCTTATTTATTAATTCTTTTATAAATGGGATCACAGCTCATTTTGTGTTTCTTATTGGGATATTATTTAAGCATAAACCAAGCTCTGCCACGTGCAGTCAGACGATTTAACAGAAAAGATTACTTAAATACCAAAAGAACTGACTGAAACAAAGCCCTGGTGGATTCCTCAATAAATATTTTTACAATATTACCCATACCTTATAATGCTTTGTTAATAACTGTAGACATTGATGGGCTCTGGGACAGATTAGGTTCAGCAATCCAGGCTAAAAACTGCGGTCAAAATAAATTCCTAAGGCCAGATGTCTGTTTACATAGACCAGAGCCTTTCTTCTCTTGTTCATTCATTGTCAGGATCTGGAATATCACTTAATTTTTTTTATTCCTTCCTGAACATAAGAATTACTGCTTTTCCAGGTAATGTGCCTAATTCCAAGCTCACTTGCTAGCACATTCAGAGAATTGCAAAGCTGCCCTGCCATCTTTTACTTTAGGGAAGAGCAAAATTCATGCTGGGGCATGTGACACAAGATGACTGGTAAGAACAGAGCTACAGAGCAAGCTGGTACAGGATGCATAAGTACTTCAGTTGATTTCAAAGGTACTCCCATCTGATAATAAAATCTGCTGCCAGCTCAAAAGGAAATTTTTGAGCAGAGTTATCCATGCTGACTTTGGTCCTGGCGAATGCACTTTTCAGAACACATAATCTATTGAACCTTTGCTGGAAAATTTGTCAAAGTATACTCTTACTCTTCATGTCTCTGTTTCTAGGTTTCTTTTCAAATCTTCTATTATCTTTTATGCACAGAAATTATTATGGACAACCAACAAAAGAAACTTACTGTTATAACCAAGAACAAAAGACATATCCCCTGGGGATGTTGGTTGATAGACAGCTGAGGCCAGCATGTTCCCAGGTGGTCAAGGAGGCCAATGACATCATGACCTGTATCAGAAATAATGTGTCCAGCAGGACATGACAGTGACCATACCCCTGTACTGGTCATTGGTGAGGTCACACCTCAAGTGCTGTGTCCAGTTCTGGGCCCTTCACTGCAAGAAAGGCATTGAGGTGTTGGAATGTGTCCAGAGAAGGGCAATGGAGCTGGTGGAGGGTCTGCAGCACAGTCTGATGAGGAGCAGCTGGGGCTGTACCTGAAGAAAAGGAGGTTCAGGGTGCCCTTATCACTCTCTACAGCCATCTGAAATTACTTCATCTACCTAGGTGGGGGTTTGCCTCTTCTCCCAGACAGCAAACAATATGTCAACAGGAAATGGCCTCAAGTTGCACCAGGGATTGGATTTTAGGGAAAAATCTTTTTTAGGGAAAATCTCGACATTGAAGGGTTTGTCAAGCACTGGAGCAGTCCTCCCAAGGATGTAATGGAATCACCATCCCTGGAGGTACTAAAAAATATGAAGATGTGACACTTTAGAGCATGGTTAATTGGTGGATATGGTGATCCTAGATTACTTTTCCAACCTAAACAGTTGCAATGTTTCTGGTATTTTGGATATTTTAAGGTTGTGAGGAATATGGTAAAAAACAGACTTAATCTTATTTAGCTCTTCAAGGTATCAGAGATTTCTCTTTCTTCCAGGTGATATCTAGTCATATACTTTCAGGATAAGGCTTAAAAACTACTTGATAATCACTTTTTTTTTTTTTTCTTTTTTTTTTTCTTTTCTTTTTCTTTTTTCTTTTTTTTTTTTTTTTCCTTTGGTTTGTTTGTGCTGCCTCCCAACATCTCCTTTATCCTTGGAGGCTGAAATGGTTTTGAAATGATTTGCACAAGTACTCTTGGAAGTTCCCAGTGCAGTAGAGAGCTTTGTTTCTCTAGAGACCAACAGAAATGAGGGTTCAATGCCTATGTGAAGGTAAGATGTAAAATCATGACAGACTTTACAACTGTCTGATGAATTTTGGAAATCTTTATATGAAAACAGACATCATAATGCATGCACAAAGGAAGAAAAACAGAAAATAAGAGCTACATGATTTCTGTACAAACTTTGTAGACAGTTTAGAAAACTTTGAAATCTTCATTTATATTTAGACCTCAAAAGTTCAAGAAGGGAGACACACAGCTATTAAGAAAATATGATTATTGCCCATGAGTTTGGATGAAGTCTCATGAAAACATTGTGTTCCAAAATATTATAGGTGAAGAATAAATTATTTTCTTTCTAATGATATTTTTCTGGTGGCAATTTTTATGATGATGCAAACTTAAAACTCACACAGTACCCTATCTTCTGTACAAATAGAGATTTAATTTAGCTTATGAAAAGCTGGGTCTATAAACTCTGCTTGGAATTAATGAGAAAACTGAATTTATACTTGTATACATATTATAATATTATCTGCAAGGACTACTTCAATGTTTTTGACTGAGTCAATAGAGGGGTAAAATTATGCTGTAGATAAGTGAGAAATTTTGGATTTCTTGTTTTTTATTAGTAATATAAGGGATTGTCATGCTGGTATAAGGACATTAATGTAATAATTAGAACTGATATAAACTTAATAAACATGAATAATTTGAAAAAATTAAAACTGTTCTCTTAGGTATTAGCCTAATTTAGTTTCAAAATTTTGGAAAAAGAAGGACTGTGTTCAGACAACAGATAGAAATAAATAAATAAAAAATAGGATTATTTGAGGTTTCCCTCAAGGCTAAATTTAATAAATTTGACAGCAAATATGAATGAAGTTAGCAGAGTTATAGAGATTTTTTTCCATTTCCCCCTATTTTATATAATTATTGGATACATCAGTTTTGATTTAATACTAAAGTACTCATAGATTGCTTACTGAAGTCACCCTTTTCCTTCTAATAACACCATGTACATAACTGGTTAGATATTAATTTTGCTAAGTATTAAGTGCTTAATTGGCTTCATCTAATCTGGATTTAATCAAACACTCAACAGAGCAGACAATTCCTTTAACCAAAAGATCTCCTAAAGAAGAGATTCTCTGCTTCAGCAGCAGCCTTATTAGGATTGCCCTGAGAAAATTTCCTAGTATAGAAATGGACTAGTTAGGCTAGCAAATCAAAGACAGCATATTTTAAAAGTTGAAAACTGCAGTCACAGCCAAATAAACAGTTACAGAAGCTACAATCCCATTTCCTTTAGACAGAGCAAGTCATTTAAAGCACTTCTGAATTCTTGCTTAACTTGAAGTTGTTTAGTGGCTTTGGCCCAGAAGAAATCTTATTCTCTCTGATATACTCTTCTGTAGAAAATTTTCCTTATTCTAGTAGAACTTTTTCCCATTTTACTTGCAACGGTAGAGTTGTTTTATATTTTAACTACTTAACACCAAAGCTGTAAAATGAAAACTGCCAGATAGAGTGATGTAGAGATGTGTACTGATAGTACCAGAGCCTGCACAAGTGTCAGTTTAAACAGGTCAGGGAACAAGGCTGTTTCAGCTGTGTTAAACTGTTACAATTATCTTCACAGCATCCTCTCTTAGTGCAAGAATCATCTTTATTGCATGTAGAATTGAAAAAAAGGTATGGAAAGACAATGGACTGAAAAATTATAAAATACTTATTGCACCCCAGAGCAGGAAGACAAAAATGGGCAAAAATTGGTCTGGACCAATGCATATTCCTTCTGTGAGAAAAAGAAGCAAATTTAGATTTGAAAATTCTATTCTAAGTTCAGTTGTGAACTTCACAAAACCTTCAGCTGAGATAATCAACTCAATGCTTCTGTAGTTCTCGAACATGTAAGAGTAGGATTTCTGAACACAAATTTCCTTCCAGCACTGATGATGCTTGACAAGGATAACTGGATCTACTTTATTCCCTACCTCAGAAAAATGCTGTGCTAGTACTGCCCATTTTGCCTGAGTATTCACCTCTTTGACATAAGAGAAGAAGGAATGAAATTTCAAAATCCTCCAAACTTCTGTAATGCTTAAAGTATTATGAAATATTTACTGCTACCCTACAGGTTTGTTCACTGTTTGTTAAGCTCTGAGTACTGAACAATGAACACTCTCCTTAGGAGAGTCCCTGGGATATTAAATATATAAAAATAAATAGAACTACTTATTTGTGTAAAAGTTGTTGTACTCATACAGTCACGCAGAGCTCCAAGAAACTAGAAGAATGATGAGAGGGAAGTGAGAAATCTCCTTTCAATACAAGAGCAGAAGTTTGTATATTTGTAAATTCTGTTTTACTGTGTTGAACAGTAAGTCACTGCAAGAGTCTAAGACACATATATGGTGATAATGTTTTCAAAGTGTATTTCCCTTGTGCTTTGAAATGTCATATAGCTTGCAGAATTTTTGAAGTAGTGCTACCTTTTGTTTGTTAGATTTGGAGTGATTCCTTTTCTTATTAATTTAATTGCTTTTTAAACTTCTTTTCAACACTAAAAGCTGTCACAGGTTTTTATGGTACTGAGTTTCACAGCTATGCTATATATTTTGTAATGGCATATCTGTTTTTCTTTAACTTGACTACTGAGTAAAATCACCTAGATTCAGCTATTTTATACCCACGTTTCTCTATCCATGCTTTCATGATACTCTATCATGCATATACTCCATGGGTTCATCCCATGGAGAACTGTGGTCAGTTTAGTCTCTTTTGACTGTTCACTGCTTACAACTGGAAGCTATTTAATTCTTGGGATTGACTCAATCCTCTTTAGCTTTATCTGAATTTACAAAGAGACACAAAGCATCTGCAATATCTGTGGCACAAATGAGTTCAGCAAGGCACAAGCAACCAGGGAATTTTATTGTAATACAAAACAGAATTTTCAGACACTGGAAGATGCATAAATATAGATACTAATGTATAAAAATAGATAAAACTATATCCAGACATAAAGATTGTGCAAGCAGATTAAATAGGACTTCAAAATGCATCACATAGATCCTGTTTTCTAAGACTAACAAGACCTTCTGATCTGTTCTGCACTGCAGATAGCTTACTCTTCTTCTTTGTACTGTCCTAAGGCAGTTTACATTGGTTAGAATACAGACACGACTTAGCTTGAAAAGCAAATAATTTCCCTGTGATGATTCTTATTTAAATAAGGAAGAATGGAAGTCAATTTTTTAAATTACGTGACCAAATTTCACTCTAACTCTTAGAAGAAAATTCTGACTTTAACTCCTTATCCATTCTTTCAGGTTAATGGATTGAAATTCAAGAGCAACAGAAATATATTTATTGCTTTGAATCTATTTAAAAATAATGTATTTTGTCTTTTTTTTTCTGTACTGCTTGTAACCAAAACATTGAAGCATTGACTCAATTTTGAGTCATGTAGTAAGGCACTTTATGAGATACTTGTACTGTTTTGAAGCTCATTGTGAGAATTTGCCAGAGCTGATGTAGTCACGTGAAATGTGCCATCTGGTTGAACCCAGAATGAACTCAGAACTCTTTACTAGAACTTCCCTTTGGGTGAAAATCAGAGACATAAAACTACAAAAGGACTTATAAACCATAACTGATTTAAGTAGGACCAGAGGATTTTTAAACATTATTATCGTGACAGGATTGAAAGGCACATTTATAGCTTAAACCAGATATATCTCAAGAGATAAATATGATGGGGTAGCTGAAATCTTTCTATTTAGAATTTTTAACTTGATTTGTATATCTCTCATTGAATTTGCCTACCTTTGAGAAGTCAAGGAAATGGCAGATGAGTCAGCGGATTTTTAAATCCATTTTGGAATGAGCCAAACATTTTAGAAATTATTTAAACTAAATATGGTCTTTAAAATAAAATTCTGTGAAATAAAACACTGTTCAGCAGATTTATTCTGAAGATTTATAAATAATAGCTAAAGAAATGTTTATGAAAAAAGTACTCTGAAAAAGTTTAATGTGTAAATATTCTTCTGTTTAAAACTGTCTGGCTTGCTTCTATGACCATCTCTTAGTCTGAGACAAAAATAAACCCTCTAAAAGATTATACATTTCTAAAACATGTATGGATTCAGCTCTGGTGAAGCTCTGCTGCAAGAAAACTGAATTTATTCATTAGGACACTAATTTCACTTAGCAATAATGGAATACTTTGAATGTTAGTGTAGAGAGACTAAACAATCTCTGATCATTTCTGAAAACACTTCTTGCTGCCATTGCTATGAGGGTTGGTAGATTTTGCATGCAACACATTAATGACTCCATGATTCTAGGGCTCAGAAGAGTTATGATGAAATGGGTGGCCCAAGGAGAGTTTATGTCACCATGTATTAATTCTAATTAATCTCATGTGACACTCTAGTCAAATGACTTTCTCTGTAGCACAGTTTTTCATCTCAGATTTTATTTCTTTCATTGATTTGTAGAAAAAATTTCATTCTTTAGGGCAGAAACTGTCTTTCATGCACATCTTGTCAGGACAGAAATGTTCATATTCAAACCAAGAATCAAAAATCAAACATTTTGCATTCAACTGAACTTTAAAATGGGTCATAATCTTTGGCTAAGAAATTATTCTGCTACAGATAAATTCACTTTCTGCAACAGCAGATAATTCTTATCTTGAAGAAGTTGTGATGTCAGCCAATATTATCATTATCACACTTCAAAAATAGAAGATAGCTGAAAGAAAGTAATTTAAAAACAAATAAATGGAACTTCAAAAGTGTAACAGAAGCTTGAAAGAGTAATTATGGGACTCTACAGTCAATATTGCTTCTGTGTATCTCAGCTGGTTGATTAACTGGCAAAAGTACTTCAAGCTACTTCTGTCATTTTAAATTTACAAATACATTTCTTTCCTAGTGTACTTGGCATTTCTTCATTTGTGTTTCAAATATTTTTTCTTTTTTTTTTTTACTGAGATCCTAATTTAGCAAAATAATTAATTCTAGAAAAAGGATTAAGCAGAATATTAACTTTTAGCTTTGTTAATAAGGAAGAAAAATGCTTCTGTGAAGCTGTTTGTAAGCAGAACTGAGTGGGAAATAGTTTCAAACAATGATTCCTGCAGCCAGTTAGTCTGGGCTTGGAGTAAAATCCAAACCATTCAGGGCTGGCAGCAGACCTGCAGAAATAATTTTGATTCCTGTGGCATGGACTCCCATTTCAGAAGTATCAGATATGCATTCAAATCCTTGTTAAAAAGAAAGGGAAAAAAGAAAATAGAATAAAAAATATATATTTTTTTTCAATTGACTATCATTCAGAATTTCAGAATTTTTATAATGCCTAAACTAATGTGACTTAGGAAAATTATAACAAAATCAGTAGATGGTCCCAGGCAAGTATTCTATTTTATATTTAATTACCATTGACAGATGTCTACCTCTTTATCTATATTTGGACTGAGACAGGTAGAGTGGATGAATTCACGTCTCAAGAACTGGTTCTTAAAATGCACCAGGACACAGAGAAGTCCCAGCTAAGCTGTGCTTGGAGAAAGAACTGCATTACCCAAGTGCAAGCAGATGATCATTGTCTGTGCAGATTATTGGCAGGTATTTTGAGATTGCCTCTTGCCTGGCCTTTCCCAAATATGTGATTCTGAACTGTAAACCATTTCACAGTCAACATCTCATCCAAAGAAGAAAAAAAAAAAAAAAAAAAAAGGTAGATTAGTCATGTTTTCTATAAACAGCAACAACAACAAAATCTGTGAGAAATTTTTAAGTGTTTGACCTCATTCTGTGAGGAAATTATGTGCACAAAACCCCACAATAAAGTAGAAAAAAGAATGCCATGGTGAATCTGCAATGATTATAGCAGCCAGTGGCCAATGAGAGATAATTTTCTACAAAATTGGTTTCTGATCTCTTAGTCCTAAGGAGATGAAAAATAACTTGTAAAGAGAAGCTTCAGACCAAATAATCATAGCTTTGATACTAAATACAATGAAATTAATAAATACATGTGTAGATGTATCACGTATTACTACTTTGCCATGTCCCCCACTACTAGGTATCATCTCTTCCAGAAATACTAATTTTCAGGTGTTTTTTAGGAGGGTCTGTGTCATGGATGTGATTATTTCAAGCTTTAGGATGAAGCATTTTCAAAACATTGTCACACTGAAAAGTGTGATTATAGCAGTAGGTGTTAAAATTTTGGAGCCTATGGTAATCAAAGAAAACTAAAATATGCATAGGAGTCTATCTGACCAAGCTGATATGAAAATGTGAAAAAGTTTTAGGTTAGGTTTTTTGGGGTTTTTTAAATTTTTTTTTTAATGTCCTTTGACAAGTAGTATTAGCTTAACTGGCTGACATGGGAAGTGAGTACAGTTCAGTGGCAATATCCACAGAGAAATAAAAAATGTCACTAGCTGATTGATGGTCTGCACTGGCTTTTGAAGCACAGCTGGTGGGTTTAAGTCTCTGGTTTGCTGGCTTGGAGAGCCATGACTCTCAGCAGGAGCCCATTAGAAATCCCCACTGCAGGCACATACAATGCAATAGAGCACTGGGATGTGCTGTGAGGGTCATTTTTCTGATGGAGCAAATGCTCCTGCAGTGGGGACTGTCCAGTGGCTATCACCAAACTCCATCTGCAAATGTACATGTGGTTGAGTGAGAATCTTAGGGATAACACTGATATACATCCTCAGCTTGCTGAAATCCAACTTGTGGACTTCTATTTCATTTATTTGTTCTCTTCCTTTCAATAATGTCGAAGTGCAGAGAAGAGAATTCAATAAAAAAATATTTCCTTTTTGCAAGGCTGGTGGCCCTTCTCCTTCATTGCAGGTAATATGGATTGTAATGAAATAGTTAGAAAAATCTGTCAGATTTTTCAGAAATTTGTTGTACAATTTTTGGTAAAGTCTGATTTGGAAAGGCACATGAAAAAAGTTAGTAAATAGTAATACTGAATATATATGAAAATGCTGAAATAGATGTGCTGAATATACATGGTGTACTGAAAGCACTTTTATTTCTAAATTTCTAAATTTCCAAATGTTTTTTAAATTCTGTAAGTTTTCAAAAATAGTGACAAACCCTCTTACAGAAAGAGTGAACAACAGGTACTCCACAGGTTTCTGTATAACCTTCAGACAGTAAGGATCTCCCATAGAATCAGTTTGCCTTACAATTCTGTAGAGTAAAAATAAAACTCTGTTCTTCATTTTACAGAACGGAAAAGAAACTGGGGCTATTTGTTTAACACCACACAACTTTTGCCAATGAGACAATTTGTAATGTGGTGGGAAAGCTTTTCTTCTCTGACAGAGTATCTGACACTTTAAATTAAGTAAAGAATTTTTTTTAAAAAATACATATAGATATTAGAGAGAAAATGAAACAAGAAAAATATGCAGTCTTCAAAAAAAATTTAAAAAGTACCATTAAGTAAATAGTATCCTTGAGCTTGCCACCAAGGGTACACCTCATATATGCAGAGATAAGTGAGTAACTATAAAACTGTGGTAAACTATGATAGCTGCAGTCTTTGTCTTGGTTTTCTTAGCATAAGAGATCTTTTTTAAAACTGGATGTATTAGGAGCCAAATGAACTTGTATGAATTGGCATGACCTTACCGGTGTCAAAGCATGATGTTACTGGCATCAAACAAAATTCAAGGGCAAGTACAACCTACTTAGTAAATTATGTGATTATCAGTTCCACATAGTATTACTACTAAAAGGTTAGATGAGCAGTAAATTGAAAGGTAGTCCTTTTCGTGATCTTGAAAATATAAAATATCTTTCTGGTGATTGTTAATCAACAAATTAGATATTTCTCAATCAGATATAAGCCAATGATATTGCAGCCTCATATCACAGTCTCCTGCTTTACAAAACACTTTTATAAGCATTGTGGGAATCAGCATTATTCTGAATTTCTGTTATTAACTTCGGTCAGAGTAAAAATAACTCATATGAAGAGCTGTATGGCAGAACCTCTTTTAGTCCACCATTGAAAAAAGAATCAAAGTGGTGGGGGAAAAAAAAAAAAGACAATAACAAAAGATGTTTCTAAAATGTGAGCCCAAATACTACCAGTGAAGTTCTTAAACACAAAGCATAAAAAAAAAATAGTTGAACATATCCACTAATTATTTTTCACAGTAGAACAAGTTTGTTTTTTCTCTCTTAATCCATCATCATAAATATTATCATTACCCATATACATTATGGGAAGCACCCTGCTGATCAACATAAGATCCATCTCTATTATTTTCAGTATAGAGAAGTAGCAAGAAAAAGATTTTTTTTTCTCAGAGAGCTCATAATATGAGTGACAGAAGCTAAATCTATAGCAATAAATTAAAAGTCACCAAGAAATATTCCCAGGCACTGGATTTCAATTGTTTATGCTGTGAAATTGTCAGAATGGTTTAAGTGTGCTTCTGGACAGGTCCAGGCAGCACCCTTCAAAATGAACCTGAAGTATGTATCAGGAAGAAGTATGAACCAGAGGCAATTCCCAGTCTCCGTTTTGAATTCTGACACCTTTCACAAATCATTAACACAAGTTTCACAACACTGAGGAGCTGTGCTCCATCCAGCCTCTGCTCCCCTTGCAAGACCTTCAGAGACAAGCCAAAAATGAAGACTCTAGCCCTCAGCTGCACACAGCCAGGAGAACAATTTTCATTTTTTTTGCAGTTGAAATATGGGACAATAAAGTATCATTTTTTTCTATTGTTCTAAATGTTTTGCTTCCAAATTGATACCAAAATTCTCCGTTTATCCATGAAGCGGAAAATTCTCATTGTTCCTATGTCCTTTCCTCTTCCCCTGAGCACAGCAGGAAGAAGGCTTCATGGGCTCTGCCAAAGTCATGTTTTGCAGGTGATAGTGCCCCAGAGGGCCAGACATCCACAGGCATCCTCTGGGGTGCTGTGTTCTGGTCTCTGGAGTTGACAAATAGAAGGGTACTTGTTTGCTATTTTCCATTCTTAAGATCCACCCTGGCTATGTTACCTAGACAGTTACACCTCTCCCTGTTCCTCTATCAAGCTCATATTTAGACTTAGAAGTGTATTTTTCAAAGGCATTCCTGCTCTGACAGTGCACTAGTGTAGTTAAACATGAATATTTCTGCAATGTTCTGATCTTTGTGAATTGTCCTGTTAAATTCACTAGAACTACTCATGGTCTAAAACTGAAGAAATTTTAAAAGTATTTTTTCTGAAAAGCGAGAAAAAGGAGAAGCCTTGTAGTCTATATCTAAACATAGCTCAAAATACTTGATGGTGAAGAAGATTACAAACTTTGTTACAATTTTATGTTTTTAATCGTTTTTTTGTTGTTGTTCTCTCACTCAACTTAGTATGACACACTCGCCTTGGGATTGCCTTGCAGAACAATCTTTTTCCCTTTCTATTTGATTACCCAAGCCAGTAATGGTTTTAACACTTGAAAAGCAAGTAATCTCTATGGATGAGACATGGACAAAAGGACACATTCTGAAGTTCCTACTTAAAATCCAATTGCTTGATTAATATAAAATAATTCAAATTAGAAGGGATTTAACTTTTCAAACTGTAATGAGATGAAGTTGCATCCTCATCTGCCATTTCCTAGTTATAACAGCTAATAGAGGGACAACCAATTTAATTAAACTTAAAGAAGGGCTAATCCAATAATGTTGTGAAGTGGATTTACCTTGACTTAGTGCCAGAAATCTGCTCCCAGACTGCCCCTCTGAAATAAATCTGATGTTAACTTTTCTACAAATTCTTACTGGATTCAGACTGAAGGGTCCTGCTAATTTATCAATTATGGTGGCAAAGCATATGTGACTTTACAAGGGCACATGGCTATGCAGACTGTTCTGATGACAAGAAATGACCCTTTCAGAGGTGCAAAAGTGGGTGAAATGGCACAGTATTTCCTGCCCTGAAAATTACAGTGACTCTATGACCTTTACAGGCTCAGAACTTGTAATTCTAGGCAGTATGGTCCTTTTGCTCCTCAAAATTGAGTTGCATCACTGTGACATCTGCAACTTTTTACATAAATAGTTTTGGTGTGTCTGGAAACAATTTCTGTAAAGGTAAAATACTTTATATTTTGAGAACTTAAAGTCCACTCACATGGATCTGTTGGAGTGAGTTCAGAGGAGGCCATAGAGGTGCTCAGAGTGCTGGAGCACCTCTGCCATGGAGATAGATGAGAGAGTTGGAAGTGTTCAGCCTGGAGACAAGAAGGCTACACAGGGATGTTAGAGCCCTTTCTAGTACCTAAGGGAGATCCAAGAGTGCTGGAGGGGGATTTGATCAAGGGCATCAAGTGACAAGACAAGGGGAAATCATTTCAAACACAAACAGAGTAGATTTGGGTCACATAATAGGAATAAACTCTTGGCTGTGAGGGTGGTGAGACACTGGCACAGGTTGCCCAGAGAAGGTGTGGAGGCCCCATCCCTGGAAATGTTCAAGGCCAGGCTGGAGCAACCTGGTCCAGTGGGAAGTGTCCCTGCCTGGCAGGGGATTTGGAATGAGATGACCTTTAAGACCCCTTCCAATCCAAACCATTCTGTCATTCTATGATTCTGTATAGAATCAATATATGATCATTTTCAAAATTCAATTTTTGCAAACTCAAAAAGGAAATAACATAGCTGGTTCTTCCGCTGGAATTAAGATAAAAATACGTTCCTCCTCTGACCTGCCGTGAATGTCACAATATTCAAATCAGATGAAATAACTAGCAGCAGTTGTGAAGGCACCTGTGTAAGGACAATGGCTTAACACTGACAAACATTTAATAATGGCTGGTATGTTAAACCATGATGAGAACAAGAAAATAATCATATTGAATCACTGAGAATGTGTGGGTGGAGCAACAGCAGATCCCTATTGTTGTAATTTGATAAACTGAGGTAAAAGGAAGGATTCACATACCCTGACATATCTTCCGGCTCATCCCAGAATTCCTACCCTTCTTCCTGTCCCTTGACTTTCCCTGATGACCTTGGAGCACATTAAGTTCTGTATCCTGATCCCCACTCCCCTGTGTCCCTATCCCATTGGCTGGCAGCCAAAACCACTCCCCATTCCCATTCCCCTGAAGACCTCATCCCCAGAGGGGCTCTCCCTCTTTCCAGCATGTCACCGCAACGGAATAAACTGAAGTGAAGGACCCTCTTGTATCCCTTTTTCATCCATGCTAAAATACTTTGTCTGATCTTAGGTTAATTAGGAAAAAGACACAGTATCTTTTAGCACCCTATGGACAGGTTTCAAAGATAGATAAGAGCCTGATATTACTAATAAAACCTGCAAAGGAAAAAGTGGGAGAAGAGAAAGAGAGACAGAAAAGAGAGGAGTAAAATGAATTTGGAGAAAGTACTGTATACTTATTCCAATTGCCATGCTGCTAACAAAAAGAGAGATTTATCTGAAACTGCAAAAGAAACCTTGGAGGGAAGGAAACATAATATGCTTGTTTGCCATTTACTGTTTTAAAGGACATTTTATTTAATTTAATTTTTTTTTTTTTTTAGAAAAACCTAAACTAGAGATTCATATAAGATTAGAGTCTACAAATGGTAAGATATTATTTAAGGCCTTCTTTCACAGTAAACTAGAAAAATAATTTAGGGTTGGATTAGATAACCTGGAAGAGCAACTATGAAAACATTTTCTCAGTATATGGCATGGCTCCTTTGCATCCAGCAGTTCTATTTATGATGGAATAATATTCAAATATTTTATATTGAATTTTTATGTTGAATATATAATATTCAAAAATAGTGGCAAATCTGAAGCACTTAGACTTTAGTGGAAGAAAGACTTTAAGAAAACTTTAGAATAAAATAAAATTTTGGTGCTGGTTTGTGGGGGTCCAGGGTGTCCCTCTGGACCTTTTGTGGGTGCAAAGACCCCCCTGTCAGACCCTTTTGGGACCTCCAAGTGAGGCCAGGGGGGTGAGGGAGCTGGACCCTGCCCCAGGGGAAAATCTGCCAACATTGCAGGAAGAATTACAAGTCACAAAAATAAGTAAAGTGTAAATTAGAGTGTTAGAATGTAGAATAAGTAGATTTTTGGATTGTTTATGATAAGGGCCATGTGGTCAGCATGGAGGATTTGGGGCATGGTGTCCCTCTTCCTCCTTCTTCTCTGTGCCATCCATGTTGGATGACATGCTGGCAGCCACAGATTGGATGGGGACAAAACTGGACAGTGTAATAAGGTTGTACTGTATTGGAAGGTAATTGTAAATATTGAAGACGTAGTCTAGAGTATAAAAGATAGGTCCTGCCTCTCCCAGGGGGGCATTTGGTCATGGTCACCTTGTAGAGCAGACCTGTGTCAGCCTGGCTGGGACACTCTATAGATAAGATATAATAAACAGCCATGAAAAAATCAACAGAAGATCATCTCCTGCAGTCTCTCTCTCCGGCGGCTTCAGAAAAACCCCGATTCACAAACCACCTACATGTCCACCCGAGGAGGTCTCACGCCCTTAAAGAGACCCTCGGTCTGTGACACTGGTTGGTACAGTATAGTTGAATTTACATGAAAAATTAACATAGTATCACCCGATACTGTGATTAAAAGTTACATTTTATGCAAGATGGATGGCTTAAGTCCTATGATATAGGGATTAAATCTGCTTCACTAACATATTGCAAAATGCAACTGTTAATTTTGTGCAAGAACTCATTACACAAGGTCACCCAATAATAGCACCCTTGTTCCACTGCTATTTAACATTCCTAGACTTGATTTAGATGACAATATAAAGGTATTTCTGATTAAGTGCAGGATATTACAAAAAATAAAACAACCCAGTTGTATGTAAAACATGAAAGACACTTGGTTGATGTTCAGCCAACCTGAACTGCCAAGCTAAAAGGTCAAAGCTCAAGGAAATAGGATGATAAAGATTTGTGTAAATATATTAGGAAATGAAGGAGAACTGGGAGATTATGACTTGCACCTAAAATGTTCCACAGGAAAATGGGTGCAGTCATGAATGGAGACAACTTAAATTGCCAGTAGCTGGTGCGCCAAAAGAAGTGCTAAACACCATATTGTGTGCAAATTACTCCCTTAGAAGAATCAGGCTTTAGCCTAGGGGATCTTAGGATGGTTTGGGCTGGAAGAGAGCTTTGAGACCATCTCATGCCAATGCTCCTGCCATGGGCAGGGACACCTTCTGCTAGAAAAGGGCTCAGGGCTTGACCTGGCCTTGAATACTTCCAGGGATCACTTCCTGAACTTTTATTTTTAAAAACAATAAACCATGGTTGAGTAATAGATTCTCTCTTTTTTGCATAAGAAAATGTAATATATATATATTTTTTTTTTAATTCCTTCCATTGTTGGTTAGGTTGTAAGAAATATTTCTGTGGTGATTTTCAGATTATTCACAACTGTGCACCAGATGGGGGATCTTCCAGAGGATGTTGATACCTAAAAGTTCTATTTGCAGCTGGAGATGCAAAATGTAGAATCCATGAAGAGTTGCTAAGATTTAAAATCCCTATAACAGGGAATAGAGGGAATTGCATCATAGAGATGAAGTAACAGCATTTTTCTTTCAACTACTGAGCAGTACATAGAAATCTATATGCGAATAAATTCTATATTGAAATATGTGTCCTGTACAGTTCTGATTACAGCCTCCTCTGAAATATTGAAAAATTACAGTTTTTCAATACATTATCTTTCCAATTGTTGAATAAAGTCTTTTGCAAAAAGTACTTATCCAAAGGGGGGAAAGAAAAAGGTGGGATAGAAGAAAATAGGATGGGGGATTTTCCCCTAAATCACTTATCTTTGACTTCTATTAAAAAAGAGATGCTAAATTTCATATAACAGTGTGATGTTTTCTGGTGAATAACAGACTTTTTTCTACCTAGAGGCTTTAATGATGAATATAAGGATTTGCTTCATTGAAACAAACTACCTCATTTCCCTGAAACCTTTTCTTGAACTGACATCCCTTTACTCAATAATGCTTTTATAGCTGCACTACAATAAATATTTTTATTCTGTGTGGACAACCCTGAAAATCATTGAGTTTTAGAGTAATATAGATTAATGTTTTTATTGACTTTTATTTGTGAATTCAAAACATATACTGTAAAGTTCTTGTTATCTATTTACTGAATTTATCTTTCATTGTACTGAAGTGCTTTTTAGCTCGTGTGTACTGATGCTTGTACATTCTTAAAGATGACAGCAACCATAAGGTTGAAATACTGGAGACCATCAAAAAACCAAATGAGAAATACACATCTTCAAGCACTTGGAGCATATCGAACAAGCAAGAGAATAGAAACCAGATGCATCTCTATGAATGAGACTTAAAACAGCACTGAAGCTAAAAAACACAAGAAAACAGTTTTTTTTACTGAAACTACATGTTTCAATTGAACAGATTGGTTTGTAGAAATCAGGATGATGTTTTTGCAATTTTTTTAAGGCATGTATCAGTTATCAGAAAAGGTCTCTTTGGATATCCTTTAGGAAGTGGAGAATAACCTTGCAACTCATAAACAAATTTCAGCATTATTGTAAATGAATATTTTAACCACGTGGTTTCTGATGCCCTTTTAGTGTGTAATTTAAGAGCCTTCCATTTGGTTTACTACTTAACTTTGTGTTTACTACTTGCTTTGCAAGAACATTTCCTTATGCTAAGTGTCTTGAATATCAACAAGATAACTGCATACCTGGACACTGTAACTATATGTGGGACAGGAATTGTCACCATTCTGACATGAATGTCTCAGGGTTCCAAACTCACATATGAGAGCAAGCTTCTGATAATCATTTTCCTTGGGCAAGTTTTGTTTATCAGCCCTGAGATGAGTTATTAAACAATATTACACCTGAACTACCTCAACGTGCTTAGCTCTTCTCTGCAGGCAAAAATTGTTTACGTGGAGATCATTACAGACCTTTGGGATTCTGAGTACACACAATAAGAGATGTCCAAATAGATGTTCTTGCCATTGAAATATCAGCTTTGAATGAAACCTACAAAGAAAGGATGGAGCTTTTGAGGCTATCTCATACATATGAAAATGTAAACCTCTGATAACTCACAATACCACATCAAATCCCAGTTATTTTAACAAATACAAGCAACATAGTCCATATGAAAACTCTTGAGTCAAGTGCCCTATGACTGGAGCTCACTTATTATCACTCTGAAAGTCTTCTAGAAGATTCTGCACTGCTACCAATATTTTCAGGTTGACAACAGTGTTGCTACGTTAGAAAAAGAATAGAAAATATGAGTATTATTGCAGGCCACTAGTTAAGCATATTCTTGGCTGCTAGGCAATTCTAAAGTTTCTGGCAAACTAAATGCTATCTTATTTTAATCTGTCCATTCTTTATCTATTTTCAGAAGATATATACATAAATTCCTGATGTTACATAAGCTTCCTCTGTACCTGACCTCTTCTTTAACAGGATAAGACATGAAGGTGATGAAGGATAGTCTGGGAAAACTTGCTAAATAGCTAATAGCTAATAGTCCAGGACAACATAGTTAAATGTGAGACTAGAGAGGATGTCAAAGTGTTTACAGTATCCATATCTTAAAAACACTTTTGTCCAGAGAAAATATATCATAAACTTGAAATAAGGAACTCTAGTAAATTTTCAAGTAAATAAGGACTTCTGAGGTTTCGTTGTTGGCGTTTGGTTTTTTTTGAGAAAGCACCAATACTTGTCTCTTAACTGAAACACTTTGGCTGCTTCTCAATTAATTTGTAAAGATTTCTGTGATAAAGCAACCATTTACTATTTTCTGCAAGCACCTTTCACAGAGAAGTGCTTTCAAGAAACACACTAGTTGATGAAGATAATAAACCAATTACATGACAGGAACTAGAAGGCTGCTGTCAGCTCTGAAAATCACCAGCTTGCCTAGTAAAGACAGTGTTGGTTTCACCAGAGAAAAAGAAAGCTTTAACTCTGCAAAATCCTTTGAACACAGAGAACTTATGCTGTGGGGGCAAGTTTCTAATTCCTGGCATGTCCATTCTGAGCGAACATAAGATATGATTATTTAAATGTTATGTGTCTGTTTCCAAAATGTCAGATGCAAAGCTTAATTTCTATGCAGCCTTGGCTTGAAATCTTCTCTCTCCAAGTGACAAAGTTTTCACATATTTATTTCACAGTAGCCTAAAGAAAGACTGATTTGTGGTAGCAGAGCTTTAGTTTCATGAGAAAACCAGTCAATTTTTTAAAACAGAAATCCTTTTCCCCCAATGAAAATCTTTCAGGTTTGAACATTTGCTTTCTACACAGTGGTTGGTGCTACAAAAACCCCAGGTAAATGGAAGTTTGTTTTTCCTTTTAAAACAGCAGGAAAATATTTGACCAGGTGATTTTTTTTTTTTTTTTTTTTTTTTTTTGAGCTGTTTGTGATATTTATAGTAAGCAATGGCAAGAATGGAGAAATTATGACAATGGTCATTTGTGTGTAGTTGCTAAACTTAGATTTTGTAGAAATAATATCATCGTAACCTACAAGTGAGTTAAATATGAGTCTGTTCCTATGAAATATTAGTCACAAAAAGCACAGGAACAGGCATCCAGAACTTAGCAAGAAGATATAACAAAAAGCAGAGATATCATGGCATGAGTGTTGTCTTCTCAAGTCTAGCAATTCTGTTCTTGATCAGATTATGAAAAAATGCAGGTTTAGTCTCAGTTTGCTCCTGGTACAATGAATATCCTTATAGAGGGCTTCCAGGAGAACCACAACCATTAGTAAAATAAAATCCTAGCAATCTGTCCTCTTGGTGGTGGAATCTGACTGACTCATCCCTTGAAACTCAAGTATTTACTTATTTAAAATAAAACTGACACCAGCAGATGGCTGTGAACAATCCAACTATGTCTGACACCTCTGACCTTTTCTCACAGTACCAACTACCTTGGCAACTCTGGTCAAACCTCTGCAGACCCTTTACTTAGCTCCTGCACATGTTCTGAATCAATCAAATGCTGTAAGGGCAAAGCCAGCCTGTTTATTTCCTTCTCTGATGCTGTAGTTGGCTTCTTTGGGTCCTTCATCCATCATTAACACACACATTGCAGAGGAGATTGGGCAGCTCTGAAGGTTATTAATGAGATACTGAACTTTTTAGGTCAGACAGTATGACAGGTTTTCAGAACAGATTAGGGATTTTGGCAGTTCAGCTACAGATGACGAAGAAAGCTGCTCTCCACATCACATATATTCTATGCACTTTGCTCTGTAGAAACCTCCCAGGGTTCCTAAAGTAGGTGAGGCAAGGCTGGCAGAAAGGAGTTCAGTTTTCTTGTAGAATAACTAATAAATTTGGGAATAAGACACAGGTCTTAAAAACCAGGTTTTCATGGGCAGGTTTCCACTAGTCAATTGGTAAAACACAAATGACTGTTGTTTATACTTTCCTATAACCTTTTTTTCATACAGACTTCTCCAGCATAGTTCATGGTTTGATTACAACTCTGAGAGATATAATTATGAAATAGAAATAAGAAGTGTTTTGGGGACACAGCACTGTATCAGCGACTAAGCAGAAAATTAGCCATCTGAAAACAGTACTGGTCACATATCTAAACTAGATGTCATTTACTGGTGATAGTTTTGTGCTTCAAGTATGGTTTCAGATTTAGAGAGGAGCCTCTCAGTCATTTGCCCACACAAACATAACCCTTTTATGGGTGCAACTGTGGACTCGAGCAACATGGTTGTAGATCAGGAGTGCACGTCTGGGGAAAATGAGAAAATCTGAATTAAGCTCATTTGTGAAATATTTATTTGAAAAAATACTTAGCTATAAGTAAATATTTTTTGTTAAAGTCTGTGGATAATTATTTTAACTGGATATAATTGATTTTTTATACTTAATTTTGAAAAATATTCAGTAGTAAAGTGTTTTAGAAATATCACAGAAATTCAGCTTTTATTTCATGAATGAGTGAAAGCACATTTGCATACATGGAAGTCATTATATATAATGTATGTGTGTAAATCTACATTCTCATGCACATAAGTAAGTGTACATGTCCTGTATGATTCTTCATCTGTGTTCTTACTTGTGTTATGGTTCTGGAATATATCTTTATCTGGATGAGAATTGCACAAATTTACCCATGACCTGGTGTATCTGGAGGTGACAACTCAGATGTTTTCACTTCATGGGACAGATCCAGATGTGCTCTGATTTACAAATTTTCCGTCTCATTCTCTATACACTTGACTTCTATAAAAATATTGAATAACTTTGGATAGGATAACTAGGAACAAATGTGCATGTAGGAAAATGTTATCTAATCTATATAAAAAATTTTGCATAATTAGGTGGTTTTGAGTGGAGATTTATGATGACAGTAATGACTGGAATAACGAAGCCTTTCTCGACACGTGTATAAATAGATAACAAAGAAAACCAGACATATAGGAATTCCAAGGTTTCTCCAGCAGTGCAGAAATTTTTTCCAGAACAGGACATTTTCCACTTCCCCTGCCCTGCTCCCACCCAGCATGTGGTTTATAATTTGTAGAAATCCCCAACTGTTCAGTTTCAATGCAGTAAGCTTTCCCAACTCTAATTAATGCCATTATTCAAAGCCTGAACAGTGTAAGAAACTATTAATTATTTCAATGGTGCTTCTCTGGTGCCCTCACCCTGGTATCTCAGTCCAACAAATATTAATGAATCATAGAATAGAATGGTTTGGATTTGAAGGGACCTTAAAGATTGTCTAGTATACCCAGCCCCTGATCTATCTTGCTAATGCCCTTACAAGATAGTAACTGTACAAAAAAAAAAAAAAAAAAAAAAAGTAAATGAAGCCTCTTCATTTTTAAGAGAATCTTTTGAAAAGGTTTTTATTAATTTAAAAGATATAAATCACAAGCATCCACCCATTTCCCAAAAAGCAGTGACACTTAGAGTGACACATGGCTATTAAACATTCACGGAATCACTTTGATTTATTCATCCACATTAGCCCTCTAAAATACAGTGGCATTTTTATGGTTTCTTCTGGTTTAGGAAGTTTTAAAGTGGCTAGTTCAAGGTGACCCAGAAAACCACTATGTCATTTTTACCAAAGCTAGCTTAGCAGATTCCTTAAAAGAAGGAATATGGAGCAGTTTTGAGGAGATGGTGCATGAAATAATAAGTGAAGCACTTCTTCCAATAATGGTACTGACCTTTTGTAAGAGTTGTGAAAAAACTGAGCAGGATCTGGAACATGTCTACGAGAATCAAGAGTCACCTTGAGAATGTGACACCTTCTAGATGTCCATTATCCATATTCTAATGTATGTCCCCACACAGCACAAGTTGTTCCCCAAAAAGGATACAGAGAAGACTACAACAAGTGTGGAAATGGGTTGATCTATTATTATGACTATGCAATCTCTCTGTGAATGATCCCTTGGGATTCCCTAAGGATTTTTATCTTGTTATATTATATCTGCTTTAAGAAAATGTGCTGAAAATGAGGATTTGAATGGCATATACAACATTAAAGCCCAGAAATGCAGAGTGTGGCCAGAGACATATCTCTGAACATGTGATATCATACTGATCCTCTTTTTTATGAAAAAATAAGAGGTCTAGTATGGGAGGTTTTTGTTTTTTGTTTTGTTTTGTTCTCTTGGAGCTTAGATACCTTTTTTCCTCCCCCATAAATAAATCTTACTACTATAAGTCCTTAACCCTTCTTTACAAAACAGGAGAAATCTTTCCTTGAACCTGTCCTAGGCTTTTAAACTCAAGAGCAAAGAAAGACCAAGGAAACAAAGTGAATGTTGTGGTTGCACAAGTTGTTCTCTATATATCACCTCATTCTTGCTTCTACAAAATGGCTGTTGGGCTTTTCTTTTTAGCATTGACACTATAAAATATTTTTTGAATGGTTTAATACAGCAGACATTATAAGTCACATCAAGCAGAATTTCTTTTACATCCTATTCAATCAAAGCACAGTTATTTTTTCTCAAAGTCTAATGCACTTTACCGAAATGAAGCTTTTCTTAGAATGGAAATGGAAACTCTTAGAAACTGTAAATGTTTAAAGGTAACCCTTTCCTCTCCCTCAGAGAAGAGTGTGCCTGAGTCAGACATCCATTCTCTCTACAGTAGCTAAAATATACACAGTTAGAGCAGAAACCACAAGTTAATATTCTTTTTTCCTCTCCTCTGTAGCATCTTCATTGTGGTAGGGAAGTGGAGGTTTTCTCTGCTTTGGGCATTGCACACAATACATACAACAGAAAAGGTGGTGACTCACCTGCACTAAAATACCTGAAAGAGTTTTTGCTACCTTCTGAGATAAAAGGTTATTTTTTCAATATCAGTTCTGTGCAAGGAGTTTTGAAACCTTGTTCTGGATATAATGTGTGAGGAGGACATGGACTGTTGAAGAGGTGCCTTTACATCCAAATGCATAAGCTCACATAAAATCTTTTCAAAGGTAGTTAATTTCTAATTTAATGAATATTTCATCTGAAAAACAAGTAATTATTTTTGTAAGCCACTGAAAGCTCTGAAGTTGTTGTGCCAAGAGGATTCCTCCCATGCAAACCACTCAGAGCAGATGTGGTTGGTAGGCCTGCTTGTGATTATTTGCTAAATTGAGCTAGGCAAGGGAAGGAACAAGTGAAAAATAACTAAAAAAATTACTCAGATGCATGACATGCATTTGCTAAACTCATTATTAGATTTATTTTTCCTTTATTCATTTACAAGGGAAAGATCCTGAGAAGTACTCTATCATGAAACAGTTTAGAAGTATGTATATTTAGAAATATAAATATAAACTGACGGCATCTCTTTAAAGAAACTGGTTTGGAATTTGAGATTTTATGCCAGAATTTAAGTTTTTCTCTGTTCTTGAAAGTTCAGTGTCAGATTTCACCTGCATGAGCTTTTAATTCATACAAATCTACTTCCCCACCTGAGCTCTGCAAGTTAACTTTTTTTATTTGCGCATGAGACTAGGCTATGGATTTCATTAATGAGGCCTGAGAACTACTGTTATTCTTGAAAGGAAAACATTGGAATGAGCTTGGACATCAGAACATGACATATAGCTGCTGTGTGCAAAATCTTTGGTGCATTTTTATCTTTGAAATTATTCTCTTCTTGCTCTCAAGGAGCTGCAAATCCATGGGCTGACAGGCTAATATCAGCGTTGATAGCCCTCATTCTGCCACACTCTCTTGGACAGGGTACTTAATGCAAGCGTATGAGGTACTGTAATTGACATTCTGATCAATAAAGGCCTGCTTGGCAAACTTGCAAAGGACATTGAAGTGGGTTCCCAGGAGCTATTTGAATACCACAGAGGGGCACAGCACACGATTGCCTTCAGCCGCTCTGCTGCAGCGCGCCAGGGTGGGTACGGCAGGTCATTAACACTCCAGCTTCTATCTTCTACTTCTTAAGGCAGCAGTGGCTGCTGGCTGAAGAAAACAGATCACACATGTTCTTTTATCAAAATAATGTGCATTATAAAAGCCAAACTATTAAGATAAATTTTTAGAAGATAGAAGTATCCTATCAGAAGAGATAACATTTTCTCCCTTGGTGTCCTGGTTTTGGCTGGGATAGAGTTAAATTTCTTCTTAGATGATAATGCTGTAGGGTTTGAATTTAGTATGAGAATAATGCTGATAGCCCAGTGATATTTCAGTTGTGCTTACTCTAAGTCGAGGACATTTTGTGCCCCATGCTCTGCCAGTGAGCAGGTGCACAAGAAACCAGGAAGGAGCATGGCCAGGATGGCTGACCCGAAATGGTTAAAGGGATATTCCATACCATACATAGGATGTCATGGCCAGTATACAAACTGGGGAAGTTGGTCAGGAGCCACTGTTCACTGCTGGGGGATGAGCTGGGAACTGATCAGGAGATGATGAGCATGGTATTGTGCATCACTTCTTTCTCTTGGGCCTTAGTAATCTCTCTCCTTTTCATTGTTATTATTGTTATTTTTACTACTTATCATTTATTATGATCTTATTGCTAAATTGTTATTAATGCTACTACTCCTACACTGCTACTACTACTACTACTTTGTTTTAATTATTAAACTCTTCTCAAAAAATTAGTTTTCCTTTTTTTCCAATTCTCTGTGAGTGAGCAAGTGATGATCTGGTGCTTAGTTGCCTGCTGAAGCTAAACCTTACACCTGAGAAAGTGAATTCCCAAAGAGTACAGGCATTTTATGCCCTACAGCACCTATTTTAGCCTTGACTTTGACCATAAGAATTTAAAATAAAATAAAGGCAAAAAAGTCCAATCTTAAGTTTCAAGGGTGGTATATAATATTTTTATTCATATTTTTTCATCAAAGTAATAACTCATTTTAAAAAGGAATGGCAATTGTTTACATTGCTAACAAAAGGGATTTGGAGAAGAGTGGGATTAAAATATTTTTAAAATGTTTAAAAGTCTATATACAAAACTTGAGTACTGGTATGACTGCATTAACTAATATACCCTCTAATTTTTCCTGGTAAATTGAAAGGCAGCTGCCAGATTTGAAAATCTGATCACTGTTAATAAGACATATATCCAGAAAAACTTCAGTCTCTTATGCTAAAAAGACATTCAAAAGGTGTTTTATTCTTCAACTTCATAGGGATTATGACTTCAGCAAAACCCAGAAGTATGTGATTAGACCTTCCTTGGTAAGCGTGCTGGTTTTCACCAGGTTAATTTTGTTCATAGTGGCTGGTATGGGGCTGTGCTTTGGATCTGTGCTGGAAACAGTGCTGATAACACAGGGGTGGGTTTGTTACTGCTCAGCAGAGCTCACACAGAGCCAAGGCCTCTTCTGCTCCTCACCCCACCCCACCAGGGAGGGGCTGGGGGTGCACAAGGAGTTGGGAGGGGACACAGGCAGGACAGCTGACCCTAAATGACCCAAGGGATATTCCAGAGCATATGGTGTCCTGCTGGGGAAAGGAGGGAGTGGGGGACATTCACAGTGATGGGTTTGTCTCCACAGGTCACCAGTACACGGGAAGTAGCCCTGCTTTCCTGGGGATTCCTGAAGACTTGGGAAGTGGTGAATGATTCCTTGTTTTACTCTGTTTGCATGCACAGATTTTGCTTTTCCTACTAAACTTTCTTTCTCAACCCATGACTGCCCTTCCTCATCCCACACTGGGACGGTGAGCGAGAAGCTGGGTGGGGCTGAGTTTCTGGCTGTGTTAACCACTAAAATGCCCCAAAATGTTTGTTGAACATGGACCCTGAATGATTTGCTCAAGATCATACTGTGAATAAATAGTCAGTAGAGGGCCCAGAGAGAACAATAACTTAATTGCACCTGAAACAAACGAGTAATGCTATATACTCTTATCTGCTGTGGAACTTGCTTTTAATAACCATGAACAGAGAGAAAACTCTTTTCTACAGCACATGATTACACAGCAACTGTGTAATTTGCTGGACAGAGATTTTGTTCTCTTAGTCTGTAATTCCAATGCTTTACAAAAGTTTTGGTTTTGTTTTTTTTTTTTTTCCCAGAACATAAATGGAAACTCAGTAAACATATCATGTAACAAACGTCAAGTCCCAGGTTGCTTTTTAGCAGCAGGACAGGTTGAGGGCACAAGTGCAATAAAATCTGTGCACAGCAGAGAGATGTTGGGGACTTGCCCAGGTTCCAGTCTCTCTGCTGAGATTCCATTGCCTGTCCTTAACTGTTTGATTTCTATAAAAACTCACCCCCACCCTCCTACAAAGCATAGCAAGCAACAAACAAACAGATGGAAAATACACAAAAGGAGATTTGATTAAAAGTACAAGCTTGCTTTGAAGTAGTCTGAAGAGATATGGGAAGGGGGAATATAGAACCACAGCTAGAGAGGCACTGGGGATTCCTCCAAGTGATGCACTGGGGATGGTACAAGCTCCAAGGATTAAGTTAGTTGCAGAAAGGCAAACAAGGAAAACACAGACTCAAGAAAAAAATAATTAAAAAAAAAAAAAAAAAAAAAAAAGAAATGAAAGGAAATCAGAGCTACTTACTGGGCATAAATCAATGTCTTAAAAGGTCTTCTGGCCTTCCTGGGATAGGGGAATCAAGAGCTTCCTTTCCCTCAGGTTATTACTGCAAAATGGCTGGAGTCTCAACCTTTACAGGGCCACAAATTCCCATTTTCTGAGTCTGCTGCCTGAGCTCTCAAATTCCAATAAATCAAGAAAATTGACATTTCTAAAAATACCTCT
This sequence comes from Muscicapa striata striata, assembly GCA_030060385.1. Classification (NCBI taxonomy): domain Eukaryota; kingdom Metazoa; phylum Chordata; class Aves; order Passeriformes; family Muscicapidae; genus Muscicapa; species Muscicapa striata. The sequence goes on along the minus strand of JAREIS010000195.1, from coordinate 668,124 downwards.
TTTACCTATCCTGAGATAATTACAGCCCAGGAGTATTTGAAACATACATGAAGACTTGTGAAGCCCTTGGGGTATGATTCATCTTTTAATAACCACCCCTCTTTCCTATCTCATCCCCTCTAATCATCAAAAATCTCCCAGTTTCTCCACCTCCCTACACTTCACCAATCTTCCCTTCCCTGTAAAGGATATCTGTGAAACAGAAAGCTGATACAAATAAATGGAAGCAATAGCATAAAAATCCCCATTGTTCCATTTCTGGTAGAAGAGTTTCTGAGTCTTGTAGAGTGAGAGAAATAATTTCCAAACACTCCTCTGACTCCCTGTTCTCAATCTCATAGCAAAGAAACACTTTAGCATGGCTGGGAGTGAATACAGAAAATGGTAGCAAATGAAGTCTTGACAAAAAGGCAATTAAAAGATGGAGAAAACTAGCTGGAGTTTCATTTTGTGGAGGGATGAATGCTTATACCAATGGGAAGCTGTGGGATTAAATACTACTTAAACTCTTTTGGTCTGTACAGGGGCTGAGTTTTTTTCTGAAATTGAAGACTTTCTAAGAAGTAGATGGTATTTTTATTTCTCTTACCTGATGGGAACCTATAGCCTTTGTTTTTCAGCACAGAGGGAAAATTCTAAAATGTAGGGGCTGGTGTTTAGGGACAGTCCCTGTCTATGCTGCACATGGCACAGTATAGTTGAGTGTCTTGTATCATAAGGGCACCTATGGCTGACAGCAAAATGAATTACATGGGTTTTCATTGACTACCAGTTCCACTTGAAAAGTTAATGTATAGAAAGACATGACATAACTGGCTGGTAACATAACTGGCCAGCAGCATCAGGAATATCAGTTAACATGTATTTCTCCAAATACTTTCAGAGTGTTTTCAGTTTATGAAGCAGACTGTAATGCTACCTGCCATGCAGTGTCACCTAATTCTGAAAAAGAAGAATAAAAGGACATTTACACCCCAAAAGTGCATAAAGATTAAAGGACAGCCTTGTCTTCAAGATAGAAGTGAATCTTCTCTATATATGTCCTTAACTGGAAATTTAAAGTTATCTGCTATGGTGGTTTGGTACTTGCCTCTGAACTTAGCTGCCAGATGTCACGGCAGTAGGAATGTTACTGCATTAGACAAACCATTTATCTCATCCACAATGATGGTAGTTTTCTTAAGAAAAGTGAGTTCATCATATTCATCAGTTCAACTGGCTGGAAGAACTTAAGAAGTTATTATTACTGTAATATCAAAATATAGCTAATTAATACCATCCACTGTCTTTACCATCACATATAATTACTCTAGTGCTGCACAAAATTGTCACATTTCTGAATGTTAATCCAAAAACTAACTTTTGTCTTCCACCTCTCATTCTTATCCTCACCCACACGTTTATGAAGAAGTCATAAGAGGCAAAGCATTTTTCTAGGTTGTTAATTAGGCCACTGTGTACAGAATATTATTCCTTCATTACAGTAAATTGCAAATGTGCTCTTTTCTAGCAGAGACAGAAGAGTAACTTTCCTCTCTCATTTGTTCTTGGAATAGTTTTAAAAACCCACAGGAACCAGGAAGCAGTAACATTGACAATGCAATGATTTTGTTACAGTTGGACCTGAATAATCAAAAAGTTATTACTGAATGCAAGCAAAGATTTCCCCAAATCTGTTCAATATCCCCATGTTGGATGATTAGTTCTGTATCACCAGTTCAGATGGCCTAACTTTCAACCAGAACAGTTGAATAATGCCATTTCACTAAACTAGGAAGAAGATAGTCCATTCCTGTTTCTGAATTCTCTTGCAAACCTTTGTGAATGAGTCTGGAAGTAAGAGAGCAGCTCTGAGATGTTGGCATTTAAAGCAACTTCAGGGTGGCTAAAGGTGCTGAGTGCAAGTGAGGCTTCTTTTACTGACAGTGGAAAAGGCAGTAAACAAATTCTAATTGATGAAACCATAGATCTGGAAAGGTCTTCAATACAGATTGATTCTTCACTTTTAATTTTTTTTTTAAAAAAAATCGTTATCAAAATCATTATATCCATCCCACTGGCTCATGAGTCTTGGAGTGGTTAAACAGACCAGGAGGTAGTGAGCATTGGGAAAAAAAGTCCAAACAAGTTTCTATCTATTTTCTTATAAGTCTGGCAATAGCTACATGAGCTTTATAAAGGGTGGCACAAAGTTTATTTTATCCATTGCAAAATGACTCTCCAAGCCTTAATAATGCATCTTTTTGTAAGATCATATGCTAATTGAGTAGTTTTTGAAACTGTTCTAACTTTTCTTTAAAATGTCTTTTCCTTTGATTTTTAAGTTCTATTACTTTCTAGACATAAAGAAAATTAGCAAATAGAAAATAGAATAACATTACAGGATCAGACATAATTAATAATATTTAATTAGGGCTACCTTGAGCAACCAGAAAGAGCACCTCAGCCCTCATACAGGGTACTTTTTGTATGCTTTACACATTCAAATGTTAGGTCTACCTCAACAGGTGAAAACAAAAGGGTAATACTGTACCTGTTTGTACAAACTGTCAGGCTCAGCTGAAGAGTGCCTAGAGATTTTAGGAGAAAAGCAGTGTTATGAACTGAATCATTTCACAGCTACCTCTTGTTTTAGACATTTAGACTGTACAAAGATGAGAGTCTTAGGAAGGTGTTTACAAAGCTCAGGGAGTCACAGAGTGGTTCAGCTCCACTAACTGCTTTTGAAAATCTCAGCCAAAATTGTTTCTTTTTCAGCAGGGTTATGTGCTATGTTCTGTTTACATACTGAAATCACTGATGGAAAAACATTGTTTATTTTGGGCCAGAGTTAAAGCTGTAGTAGTGTGATGAAATATGCATTTCCATCTGGTTGATCAGAATAATCCTCTTACATCTATAATGTATTCAGCATACGCCTTATGATATCTTTAGCCATTAATTCCCCTGACATTAAGAGTTTGAAATTTAAATATGAGGCAGCAAAGTAGTGCATGGGCTGTGTTTAGGAGCCAGTTTTCAGGTTTTTTTATTTTTCCTTTTCTTTTTTCCTTTTCTTATATAAAAAATGACTGAATAAAAAAAAAAAAAAAAAAAAAACTAACAAAAAACTGATGATAAAACATATTTTATTTCATCTTCCAATTTTGAGATCACCCCTGGAGAAATCCACAGGTTAAAGGCACTGCCTGCAAGGCTAAAACCAGCATGTTTTCAGGAAGCTTGCAGCGATAGGACTACAATGCCAAGAAACAATTCATCTCCCCAGTATCTCTCCTTCTAATGTTGAAAGAATTCATCAATAGCAGAATCTCTGTTCTATTGCTACCTTTATATACCTTGGTGCAGGTGTGAAAGGACCTTCCCACCTCACCTCTGCCAGACACTCTTGATGATATCTTTGCTCTCTCACTCCAGGAGCCTTCTGAGGAGATTAACTGACTGCTCATTTGACTTTTTAATATTTATTTTAGAGTTTCTGTCATAAACCAGGATATCAGTACTTTGATGATTGATTGAGTCAGTTTTATTCTCTGCCTTTCCATTTTGTTACTTCATTACAGTCAAACCTTACACGTATCTGAACTTGCACCTTTGAACTTGCATGAGCAGCTCTGCCATAATTTCCTCCTCATTTTCCATTTTCTTCTATTCTTCTAGTCTCTTTTCTTGTTTCCTCTGCTGCCTTGATTTTTTTCCTATCCTTCCTCTACCATTTAAAACTTTCCAATGAAAAATCTTTTTCTTCTGGGCCAAAATCTAGTGCAATCTGCTCCTTTGTGACCAAAAAAAATATGATGGAAATTAATGATAAAAGTCCAGTTGGCTCTCACATCTGCAGGTTCATGGTATAGTTCTCAGGTTTGTTTCTGAAAATCCCACACGTATCACTCAAAGGTCTTTTCCCCAGGAACAATTTGCATCTGTAGTTCAGTTTCTGCATTTATGAAAGTAAGAATGTCATGTAACAATTATGTGATTTCTTAAAACCTTAATTATTGCAGTTCCTGCATTAATTTTAATCACTAGAAGGATTCTCAAGGAGTTTTCAGTTTTGGATCATGCCCTTAACTAGGCCCTGAAAAAAATAAGGTGTATAAGTCATAAGTAGTTTATTTTTTCTTTAATTTGTTTTTGCCACAGTGTAAATGAAGCCTTTTGAGATTTTAATAACCGATCTGCTGCTTGCCAGAGGACACAAGACTGCTGTGAGACCAGCCCAGGAACAATCTGCAATTCCTCTTTTTAGTCTACCTAAAGTATTGACAGCATCATCAATAATATCAGAACAGTAATGTGCTTTTTTAGTTAACCCATGAGTCTCTGCCAGCTGCCTAGCTGTTTATTATGAAAAGAATTCAGCATTCCCAATAAAGAACATCTATTAAAAAATACACTGTTGGCAGTATTTTATTTTAAATAATAAAAGATAAACCTTATTCATATCCTATCGTGCCTCTGGAAGATAATCCTACCTTAAACAATTACTTTATTGTAGTTCCCAAGATTTCCACTGCAGTCTTCTATGGATTTAGCTAAAGGTCATGTGTGGTAGGTGTCCAATTTTTACTGGTCTCATGGGTAATGGCTTAAGACAGGATTCACTGTGTTGCACTAGAGTAGGTCAGACTTTCAGGGTCGAAGATAATTGCTAGTCTCCTTTGAAAGTGGGGCATTATCAAGGAATTAAAGGTAGCTGGTGAACATAGATAAGAGGTAACATATTAGTTGTCCACTATTCTAGTTAAAGGGTATGTCTTGCTTATTTAGTACACACTGAACAAACAAAATGGATGTGACATGGAAGGTCAGAAATTTTACAACTCTCCCTCCCAAACAGAATGTCACAATATTTTATTTGCTTAGTTTACAAATGTAACTCAATAATAAATTCAACTCCCATGTAAAAACACCATGAAAAAAATCTTACTCCTATGATAGGAAAACAAACTAGACTAAGCTAAATATGATTATTAAAATACTAGACCAAATATTATCTATTGTTATTGTGTCAATCCCTAAAAAAGCAGACAAGTATATATTTTACATGAACAAGCAAATTATTATGATTATTTCTTCAGCATAGATTTTTGTTTATAAAGGCTAAATATTAGGTGCCATTGAGAAATTCAGACTTTTTTGCCTCTCATTTGACACTTCTACCCTTTTTTTCTCTTCTCTTTTTATGCTATCAATAAGAACTGAAATATTATGAACAAATATTTTTAGTATAATGTGTTAACCCAGAACAAACATACATATATATGTGTATATGTGTATATGTGTGTGTATATATATATATATATATGGATATTCCTTACCAAAATCAACTGCAATTAAATTGCCACTTTGTTTGCAAGGGATATTGAGAAATTATGCTGGATTTTTCTCTGTTTGTTGTGCTCAATATGTACATTTATTTATTATATACAATTTATAATTTCCTTCATCCAAACTGTCTTTATACTTTTAGTCTGAGTTAAAATTTTGCAATATTTTAATTGTTGCAATAATCAACCTCCTTACAAGATTTTGTGATGCATCCAGTTATTTATACCATCTACTAAATCTCTTTAAATAGATTCTCTCCTCTTCTCTCTGTCAAGCATTTGTTTTTCTGATGTTCTTCTGGAGGTCTGCAGGTTAAACTCTAGACATATAATTAACATTTTATTCTTCTTGTAAGTAATATTTTATTAAACAAATGAAGGGTTTGACATAAAAGAAATATGGCAAAGATGTTTAGCAATACTTTTTATGATGAAGCAATGCAATTTTCAACAATTAGCAACATAATTAGGAAAAGAGCTTGGCTTTAAATATTTTTTTTAATATCTAATATTTGGGAATAAGTTGGAAATCTTGATAAACAGAAAACAGGCTTGTGCATCTGAAATTCAAATTCATACTAAGATTTAATCATGAACAACTAAAAGCCAATTTTTTTAATCTTTTCTTCTTGTACTGATATTTTTTGCAGTGTAACAATATTCAGTATGAATTGCTTTCTTTTTTTTTGTTTTCCTCTTGAAATAGGTGGAACACTCACTTCTAAAAATATGTGCTTGTAGTGTTTGACTCAGATTACATTCTGATCTTTTTACCTAAAAATATAATAAACTCAACAAGTCAGATGATCAACAGCAGTGAGTAGTAATGTTCCCATAAAAAGATAAGAAAAACATATGCAGATGGAATATTTTTTTAACATATTTCTCCAGCCTGGAGCAGTTTGTGAGTTTCTGTGTCAAAGTTTGTGCTTATATCATCATATTTAATAGTCTCTGATGGATCTGTCTTCCAAAAATTTTCTAATTCATCTGGAGCCTATTTACGTTCTTAGTTTCCCTGGTTGCACAATTTAATTACGCAGCATCCAACAAGTAACTTATTTTGATTTTTATCTTCTTAAACTTTAATAACATTCTAATTTAAATGAAGAATTCCTTATCAACCTTTCAATATCTTTGATTATACATATATTTTTTTTTTTGCTCCAGTGGTACTGAAAGAGACACTCAGAGAACAGACAAAAAGCCAGAGAACCCTCATCAGTGTCCTGAACCTCTCAGGGGCTCCTCAAGATGATCTGGCAGCTCTCACATTTGAGACATGATACTGAAATTGGTGTGAAGAGCGTAAAAAGCTCTTGAAACCCAGATGTATTGGAAAATCACATGGAGAGAAATAGATGTTCTGAAAGAAATAATGTTTCAGGATTTCCTCAGTCTTGAAATTATTTAAAAAATCAAAAGTGATTAATGCTATTTATCAACAACAGTACAAAGACTCCCAAAAGTATCAGAACATACCAGCTGACTGGTGGGCTGAGTCACAACAAGATGTGTCCCTGAATTAATTATTTCTTTTAAACTTGTAGAAAGAAAGTTAACAGTGGGATATTTATTGCAAAATAAACAAGTTTCAGCCTTGCAGTAATTTTTCACTCAACTACAGAGGTTTTGCCTTTCAGTCTTAATGTCTAGGTCAATGGAACTTTTCAATAGCAGAAAGTGAGGAACAGAAGAGGAAGGGAGACATTTCTCCCATTCCTAAAAAATGTTAAAAGGAAATTTATTTTTATATTATTTCTGTGAAAGGGAGAAACACTTTTCACACACACACAATGACAATTGCTTAAAATTATTTTTCACTGAAAGTGCAAAAGAAATCTGCATATCACAACAATTCAGACAATCTCAGCAGAGGGCAATACCTGTACTAAGAAATCATGAAGTAATGCCTGTAACATCAACATAAATTATGACTAATGAATTTCAATTGAAGTTAAGAGGTCAAATAACTTGCAGTTAGATCTGTGACTGCCATGTAAATGTCATTTTATACACATAAGGTGTCTCTGACATCTTGCTGTGAGCTTCTACGAAAATTCAAGTTATTTATGTAAGCTGTCTCACTGACACCTAATATGTCTTGTCCTTTGATGACCAGTGTTGATGCCTGATTTTGCTTTACCAGCTTGTTTCATGCACTCACCACTATCTGTATGGAACTTCTGTTCAGGGAAGTAAATGAACGCTTGTATCTCAATGGAAACCCTGACAAACATCAGAGGAGAACAGTAGCAGTCTCTAGCATGTGTAAAACAATGCTAGAGGCAGCTGGCTTCTGGCATCCTTCAATTTGTTCTATTCTCAGAATTAGAACTAAACCCCTGGTAAAATCTTCTGGTTGGTAAAGGAGCCAGCTTGGAAGCTTTCCCTGTGTGAAACATGCTATTTTCAGCAAGAAGCAGGTAAGCTGGGCAACTGCTCTTCCCTATAATTAATTTGAACAATAACCAGTCATGCCCTTATCACCAGGTTATTTTGTCCTGCCTGAAATTTGCCATAAATTCAAAAGCTTTCCAGTGTCGCTTCAATGGTGAGGGGTGTGTTTTATTCTCTTGGAAAATAAGAATTTCTGGTCCAAAAATAGCAGATCAAACTCCCTGCTGGCCTAACTCCATTAATTTCAGGAAACTAGCACTGGAAGAGAAGTTGGCCAAGAAGGTCTAAATAAGAATCTAAATTAGATGTGAGACATCAGTGAAGATTTTGAACTTTTTTTATTTTTTTTCCCCAGTACTCTCCAGGGACCAGATGCTCAGCAGGTATAAATTACTATAGTTGCACTAATTTCATGAGCCATGACAATTTGCACAGATTGAGGATGTAACTCTAGGTAGCAATATTCTTTTCCAGGAGTGAATAGATGAACACTTGACAATGCTGTCAGAAGAGGTCATATTTTGTTAATGTGAGATATAGAGAAGTTCAGGACAGATAGTGCCACAATGCTCTCAGTTAATAATATCCTTAAAATAATTTGAAAATGAATTTCACTTCAGGGATATGAAATAGTCTTTTGATTTCCTATAAATGGCCTTTCTAGGTAACATCAAAATTCGGCCTGGTCCAGTATTCTGTTTCAAACGATAATGAAAAGTGAAGATGTGGTGAAGAATTGGAAAAATAGGGTAATCATGTACCAATCTTTCCATAGAATGCTTCTTCTGATTTGTGGTCTGGGGAGAGGTCAGGCCAGAGGAGATGCACTGCAAGCCAGAGGAATCATAGTAGTCGTAAGTGAAAAACTCAAGTCATGCTCAGCATGAAGATATAAATCATTCTCTAGTCATTAAGTCACTTAAATTCAGGTTTTATTGCATGTTTTCATCAGAGTTGCTTATATTTGTATCATAAGGTTTTTTTCAAATACAATTTTTGTAACAGAAAATAAATTTAGCATGAATATGCTGTTGAAAGTGCTTGATGAGTTTAAATGATGTTACTGGAATTCTTTAACCTAAGTCAAAATTCAAACCAAGGTACTACAATGCAAAAATGCTACTTAAGTTCTTTCTCTCTATTTCAATGAAATTAGAATGTTCTTTATGTATTAAACAGTCAGCACACAGTATATATTAACCTGTTCATTTAAAAAACACCTAAAAATCTGTGAAAACAGATAAAAGAAAGGAACAAACCTGCAAATATGTTTGAAAGAAATATGTTCCAAAAAAAGGAAGAAACCCCCAGTATATTAGAAAGTGCTAAACTCAAGTAATTAATATCTGTAGTAGTCATAATGTTTCCTCCGATGATTCTGGAACGTGATTTGTATCTTGTGGCCTCGCTAAGGTGTGTTTTTACAAATCTTTCAAGTTTGGAAATACATCATGCCCTGTGTAGTTTCTGCTTGGGGTTTAGCAGGCAGCAGTGGTCCGTATAAAACAGAACTAGCATCACTCCAGATCAATGAAAAAGATTTTAATATCTGATAAATCCAGTAACACAGGTAACATAACATTTAAATAACAGCTATAATGCAGTGAACAACATGATCTAGTGGGTGTTTGTTTGTTTGTTTGTTTGGGGGTGGGCTTTCTTTGTATTTTGAGGGTTTTTTTAATTTTACATGGAAAGATCACTTGTAAAATTCACAGTAAATTTACGAAGGTTAAGGTGAAAATGTTGTCTATAAAAAGAAAAGCAAAGTCAATAATTGTAGGTGACTTTGAAACAAAACTTAAAGACTGCTGTTGTCCACAGCTAAGGAGTGTATCACTTTGGAGAGCAGGGAGATAGTGAAAAGTGTGAGAACTAGCTGTCTAAATTAATTATATCAAATTTAATGGCTTAACATTATGCCATTAACATCACGTATTTCCTTTCCTTTGAAAATCAATGGAATAATTATTCGTTAGACAAATTAGGCTAACATCCAGAATTCCAACAGATTTATTATATCTTTATAATGAATATATATTTATATATATATTTATATTTATATATATATATATTTATAATAAAATAGTATACAGCCTCAAATGCTGATAATAAAATCAAGAGACTAGAAAAGTTTGTTTAATGTGATTATATTGTTCTAATAGTTAACATCAGCAGGGCAAGGCAAGATTTTGAAAAGCTACTTTTAAAAAAAAGTTACTTCCATCAAGGAAGCACAGTTTGCTTAAAAATATAATACATTTGTGTAAGTGGAAGCAAAGAAAAATATATTATAATTGCTGCTGCATGACATTTGCTGAAGATGCTCCCAAGACTGCTCTCTAGGTTCTGATATGCTGTTGAGAAGGTACTTTAGAATTAAGACCTTGCTGTGCTGTTCAGCTGTTTGGGGTTTCATACAATCTTAGGTCAGGTGCCTGGGATTCATTATATAGGTAGTATTATAGCTATAATGCCTTCCCCCCCCATACAGAAATAAATCCCCTCTTGGCATGTATAATTTTTCTTGGTGCTGTTATTATCATCAGTTACTTTTCTATTGAAATGAATGTTCGCTGCTGACTGGAAGGACCTTTAGCAGCTCAAGCAAATAAAATGGCTTTTATTGGAAGACAGCTAAAAGGAGCAGAGGAATGAATATGATGTTTGTTCTACTATTAAGTATTATTTGCGTGTCTAGGGCTGTATATCATTGTACAAAAATGTCGTATTTAAGCATGCAAAATACAATTAAAATTGGTTTAATTAAAGAATACAATTATACTTGCTCATGTTCAAAAGGGAAAATAAATAAAATGAACCATTGTAGAGGCCTCATTGATTTGCACAATGACAGAAGTCATTAACTGAGCTCTGGTTAAATGGCACTCATCTGCTTCCAGAGGAAATATGCCTGTACTGTAGGTCTGTGATATATTTCAAAGTATTTTGCTTTTCATGCATGATATGTGCAAAATATGCATTCTGTTGACTGGTATCACAATCAGTAGGATGTATTTTGACAGCTAAATGGCAAATTTAAATGTGACTTTTTTTTAGTGCTCTGGAATTTCTTTTTTTATTTTTTCCCTGCATGTGTAATCTAGTCCTGCTAAAGTCTTTAAATATCTCATGTGGCTTACCCATAATGTATCTTGCCCTCCATCTAGGTAAGTGAAATCATGTCCATTAAGTCTAAGTTGAACATGTTGCTCTCTTATGATTTATTGTCTCAGAAATTTCTTCAGATTCCAAGGCATGATAAATGCTGTACTGATTATCACTGGAATGCAGGGACTGAGCAAATTCAGTGGCCTAGGAACTTTCTCTTGACTGAGAGAACAAAGCATATTTTATGTTTAAACGGCAAAGTCAGTTAAAATGTTTCACTTAGCGTGAATTTTTTTTTTTTTTTTTTTTTGGGGGAGGATAAATCTAACTCTACAGTTTTAGCGGCTAATTAAGGAAAATCTATTAGAAGATATTACTGTGCAGTTTTATAGTGCTCATTACTGAATGGTTTCAAAACACTTTACAACTATTGGATTGGTTCCTCAGCCAGCACAAACTGCTTTCATGCACAGATTTCATTAAATTATTTTAATGAAGTTATACCAACATTTTAACATATTTAGGAAACCATCCTGATGTCACTGTTCCTGGTATCATTTTACAGAGGAGTGGAAGGAAAGAGATTAGAAAGCAAGACTAATTCACCTATTTTTAGGGGTTTGATTCAGTTTAAAACATCTAAATCTGGTGATAGTCCAGCATGGGTCTTCATTACACACACGTAAATGGGCTTACAATGCCCTAGGATATCAGGCATCTACAAGGAGCTGGTACAGGAATGACAAGGTCAAATCATCATGAATCTCAAAGGTGTTAGGCTTGTGTATTTAAGATGTGATTTTCACCACAGATATCTTCTGTAAATTGAGTTGAATTATCCTCTTGATGGCACTGACTATATTACATGACAAAATGCATGTCTGGTGCCAATTAGGTTGTCCTAGAGACTTCCATCCAGCATACAACTGCCACTCTGCAAAGTCTAAATCTCTTTTTTGTCTCTTGGTCATTTCTGACAACTCCATACTAATTTTCTGGACACCTAAAGGCAATTATATGGGTTATTTTGCATTTTGGAGTTGGTATTTAGCTTACTGGTGACATCTAATTTAGTATCTGGAGCTTAATCCCACACCAGGTATTAATATTTGAGGCACCAAACTTTAGATTACTTTGGAGTTAATGGAAGTTATAATCACTTTTAGGACATGAATCATCTGCCCAGCTTTCTATCATAAAGCAAGAAGAACCATAAGAACTAAAGTCAAGTCATATAAACTGTGTTCCACTTGACTAAAATAGCATCACAAGTCTCCCTGGAAGCTAAGCATGCTGTCTGCATGACCTAGTACTTGACATGCAAACCACACACTATGAGCCAAAGACAACAAAATCAAAGTGAATCTGTAAGGTTCCTACTAAAAGCAAATGAAAGGAAACTGAACACATAAATATGTGTGGCATCAAAATAGCTGAGAAAATAAGAACAGAGTTTAGAATAATACAACTTTGAATATAGTTAAATAATCCTATACACAGCTTTAGAAGCTGCCAGGTGCATTTCAAGCCTAAAAGGTTTTTTTCCTAACTGAAAGCTCTTCTATATTTTTTTTTTTAAACCAGGTATGATGTGGTGAAATATATTAGTTTTCCCTGTAACTTTTACCTCACCAAATAGTTTGTCAATCTGCACAGTGTCTGATACCTGACAAAGTAGACCTTAATACATTACAGAATGGTCAGTCATAAATGATGTAACTTTCACAGATAGTCTCTCTGAAGGTTCAAACTCTATTTTTTTTTGTATGTTGACCAGGAGACTTCCTGAAAAAGATAGATTAATAAAACATTTCTATTCATTCCCAAATTTATCTATTAAAGTGAAGAACAAAGGTGACTCACTATTGAAAGGAAAATAATTACCTGAACTATAAGAAAGAAAACTTTACTAGAAACAGGCAGAGAGGTAAACTTTTTGTTGTTGTGACAGCAGTGTAGGTATGATTGATGGGCTGAGGTCAGTTGTATGAGGGTGAATGGTGCAGGTGCTGGGTCCAGCTTTTGGGACACAACAACCCATGCAGGGCTGCGGGCTGGGGTCAGAGTGGTTGAAAAGTGGCCCAGCAGAAAGGGACCTGGGGGTGCTTGTTAACAGCAGCAACTGGCCTGTATCAGCAATGGTGTGGCCAGCAGGACCAGGGCAGGGATTGGACCCAGCTGTACTCAGCACTGGTGAGGCCACAGCTCAAATCCTGTGTCCAGTTCTGAGTGGGTTGGAGTGTGTCCAGAAGAGGGTCAGAGAGCTGGAGAAGGGTGTGGAGCATGAATATCATAAGGAGCAGCAGAGACCCTGAAATGTGCCAGGGTAGGTTTAGACTGGATATTAGGAACAATTTCTTCACTGAAAGGGCTGTAAAGTTGCAAGGCAGTGATGGAGTCACCTCCATGGAGGTACTTGAAAGACATGTTTATGTAGCTCTTAGGGACATGGCTTAATAGTGGGATTGGCAGTGCTGGGTTAACAGTTGGTTTCAATGATCTGAAAGGACTTTATCAAGCTAAAAAATTCTATGACTGTATAATAATAATTAAAAGATTATATCAGCATTTTCTTCTTATACTTTTTAGGTAAGTAAAAATTCCTTTGAATATAAAAATAATCTTGGTGCTATCTTGGAAGCAGAAAGTGAACAGACTTCAATCTTATTAAAGGAGATTAAAATTATATTGAAGACACAAAGGAAGATAAACTGTCATCATTATTAATGCAGGTTGCTTAGGATTTGTCTTAAAAGAAAAGCCAGAGGTGGGAAGCTCAAAATGAGTATATGTAAATACCCAGATAAATCTCTTGTTTGGGTCATTCCCATTTCTGACTTCTGGTGGATGCTACTTCCATTTCATTTTGTAAATCTTTTCAGACACCTACATTTGCAAAAATCACATGCTGAGGGTGACTGGCTTGATGTAGTCATTCACATGAACTGCCTTTTTTTACTTTAAAGGGAATATATAGTGATTAGCATGGATAGTAGCTGCCTAAATTTCATCACATGAAGCTCACCCTAAGCACTGACAAAGATAGTCACTACAGTGCACACATAATACCCAATTTATGAGAAGCATCAAAATCACTGAAATGAAAAGCTATTGGTGTTTCTATAATGAAAATAGGTCTATATATGGCTTAACCAGTGCATGCTATGCCACAGTGTTAAACTGAATAAAACTTTCAGCTTGTGCTTTTATTTGCCATTATGTTGTTTTTGGTGTTTTCATGGCATCCAGAAAAAAAAAAAAATCAGGAGAAACTCCTTAAAACCAAGGACAAGTAAACCCTAATGGAACAGCCAGCATTCAGAGGACAGTATCAGCCATTAAGAGGAACCCATAAGAGTTTAAAGCACACAGGGAAAGCACTTCAGTACCCAACATCTACTGTTTGATCAGCAGAGACAGTGTAGTAAGGAGGAGTGTCATGATTCAAGTCTGTTGTAAACCAATAACAGTCTAGAATTATTCTCTCTACAACCATTTTTTATGCTGGGTTCTGACTTCCTAAGCACCATTCTATTCTGAGTTTGACTAATTTATCTTTTCTCAGTCATTAGTAGCACAGCAATGATACAGAGTACATTCACAAAGAAGTTTTCTTTTCCTTGCTCTTTGGGAAGGATTGACAGCATCACAAAGATAAAGCAATTAATAAGGCAGAAAGAAAACTGTGCTTTCTTCATCCACCCAACACTTACAAATTATATCATATAAAACTAAAATAAATGAGAAAAGGTGGTTTCAAAGGAAGAGTCAAAAAAAAGTTGAAAATCCCCAACCTATTCTCACGGAAAAAAGAAATCAAGTAAGAAAACAGGTCAGTGCAGGCCAAAAAGAAATTCTCTCAAGCATTGTAATTCATTATTTTAAGTTTAATATTTTGGTAGGATGGTTTTTTCCCTTTTATTCTAACTAAAAATATGTAAAGTTCTGCAAAAATCAAAATAAAATTGTTAAGAAAGAGTGGAAATTCTGAAGATGTGTTTTCTCAGTTGTGCAGTATCTTCTAAATGAATTGAATTTATTTCAGGCTCTTGGTATGCTTACTTTGAAAATTCTCAATAATGACAACTGTTTTCATTACCTCAAATATACCCAAGGTTTATAGTTATTAGGATGATACACTAGGCTGGTTTCAGAGCTTACAGATTTTTGTCCATGGCCATTTGAGGATACCAAGACAACAAGCATTGTTGAAATTAAAAAAGCATGGAAATAAAGAGTCTGATAGGTGGTATGTTTTCAAAGTTCCCAGAATTGCCAGGCATGTGACAATTCTGCAAAGGCATGCAAAAAGGCCCTCTGAAAATGTAGACTCTGGGAGGCCTGGGTACCTGGATCTAAGTCTTGAGAAACTAAAAACAAACCACTTCATTATTCTGACAGGAAAGTGAACAATCTTTCAGTGGAATTCAACCTGTAATTCAGTCAAGGTTTTGACAACCTCAAAATATGAAGTGTGAACTTTTAGAACAAATGAAATTTATAGATTTTGATAAAACTTGACTTTTTAAGAAAAATTCTGATCTTAAGGATCGGGAGTTTTATAATACATCAATGTTTTTAATTATGCAAGCATTAAATATAATTATGAAATTCTTCATTTCTTATTAAATACTGGAAAAAATTAGTTGCAGCACATAACTAGTATTCATAAAAGCAGAAAAAAAATCATACCATACAGGTTAATCTTGGGCTGAGTGACAATTTCTTTCCCTCTGATAGGCAGAAGAAAATCTCCTGGTGGTTTTCAGAGCTTTGAGATGGAAGCACCAATGCATTCAATGGTGAAAATCACCCCTTAAAGTCTTTACACTAAGAAATTCAGGAGTCAACCCCCACTGGTACCTTACCCTAGGATGCAGCATTAGAGCTGCTTTTATCTGTGAACCATACCTAAGATCTGCAGTTTCTCAACATTTATAGAAGATAAATGCTGATAAGCCCCTCCAGCAGCCTTTGTGGTTCCAGTGTCGCCCAGGCTGTGTAATCTATTCCTTGACCTGGGCTCAGTCAGTTCTTCTGCAAGAAGGCAGCTTCAGAAATCACACCTAACACTGCACTTCTGTTTTGTCTTGCTCCTAGTTTAACACTGAAAATGATAAATCAGATGAAGAGGTACAAATGAAGGCAGATTAACCTTTGAAACTGCTACTAGGGGCTGCTGATTACCTTATACAAGTCAATGAATATTCACTGGGAACTGGATTGCACACACACAGTTTTTAATATCAATATATTGAATATACACATATTTTTATATGCCTGCACCACCACAATAATTTTCTACATTTTCAAATTTTGAAGGTTTTTTAAAATATAGTTTTCTTATTTCTGTCATTTCAATTTATTGGTGGAGGGGGATTGAGAGAGAACATATTTTCTTTTCCTTGGAGCATAAATACCCCCTTGGTAATCACATGGATGATATATTTTGCACCAGTATTATAATATACCCGCATCTTTTTTTTTTCTGTTCCTGAGAGGTCTGTACATCAGTATTTATGTTTTACCCTTCTCAGTGACATCTGTGTCAAATGACTTCCTCTAGCTTAAAAGAAATGAAATTGAAGTGCTATTAGCCCTTGTGCTAAATTGCTGCTGAGTTTCCTTTTCAATCAGCCTTTTCTCTTAAAGATCTGCTGATTTAGCCTGAATGAAGACTTTGACAGTTATTCTATTTAAAAACAATTCTATTTATATACCATATGATTATATTTATGTGATACATGTGACAAAACCTGGTTTCTTATGATTAGTGAATATTGTATGAGAATGGGACTTTGCTACTGTTATATTTTCCTTTCAGAAAAATTTATCCCACGAAACATAACCCTATCCCTCTCTAAAACCATAACTATTTCAAATGTCACTCTAAAAGAAAATGGAACATGGGCAGAGGTCCCAGTAGTGATAACTACTAGTGAGGGTGCAGGTAGAAAAAGGGTGGCACTAGGTGAAAAAAAGTGATAAAATAAAGTGTTTTGAGATCTTGCAATTAAGCTGTAGCCCAAATCTGGCTGGTAATATGAAAGAAGGCAATATAATAGAGTTGTTAGCTGTTTCCAAATTCTTTTTGAAACTGTAATTTGAGTTTTACTTCTCATGGGGTTTGGTCCACAAAATTTTTTTAGTGTCCCTGAGGACCGTCATACTAGATTTTAAACTCTGGCTCAAATATTAAATTCTCATTCTTTTATTCGGCAATAATAGTCCCTGCAACAGCATATGGAGGATGTAAAAGGCAAAAAAAATTTGGATTTCCAAACAGCTCAACTAAATCAGATAATTGGAAAGGTTTAAGCATTGGATATTTTTTCTCTTATACTAGATTTGAGAGCCCCTATGAGATTGCCACTCACAATAGCAAACCTCTTTCAGCTTAAAGACAATTTATTTTTAAGTACAATGAGTTCCTTCCATTCACTTTACAACAGTGACAAAAGAGCAATCATGATATAGAGTTCAAGGCATTTACCAAAGAGCTTAGGAATATGGTTCATGTGCATTATGGGCCTGCAGAAATAAAAAAATATATATTTTTACCATACCAGGACAATATCCTAATCAGTATTAATGGTCACCTGATCATCCTTACTCTGATCTAAATCCATTTTAGTGGATTTAAAACTGGAGCCTAAACCTAACAAAAGTCAAGAACAGACTTAAGCTGAACTTGATAACTGAAGGGAAGGCTGTGGTTGTTGTGTGCCTAGGCTTCAGCAAAGCTTTTGACATAATTTTCTACAGCATTCTGCTGAACAAACTGGCTGCTCAGTGACAGAGAGACTGTGCAGGTGCACTCTCTGCTGGGTAAAAACTGTACAGCCCCAGAGAGTGGTGGGGAATGGAGTTAAGCCAGCTGCAACTGGTTGCAACTTGGCAGTGCTGGGTTAGTGATGGGATTTGATCATCTTCAGGACCTTTTCAAACCTAAATGGAACTTTGTTTCTACAACTCATAATTTACAGTAAAGGTTATACTAAATGTTTGGTGCTGTCTTTCTCTGGGTGTAGGCCTGAGTTCATAAACATTATTATAGAGCTTATTTGCTATTAAGCTATTTCTAAAATGAAAAATTGATTTAGGTGCTCTCTGTGCTCCCCTCCAAATTAATAGAATTTCACAGGATTGTTTAATTTATTTATTTTCCCGGGAGATATTTTCTCACATGGACTATAACAATCATAAATAACACCAGGATAACTTATGGGCAACTGAATCCCTCAAGACTTAAGTGCTCGTCTAAGGAAAATGTGAAAGGCTGGTCTTTAGATAAGATGGTTCCTAGTATTTGGCAAGTTATGTATATCACTATTTGGAGTAAATATTTACCAAAATTATGAAAAAACAGATATAAATTTATAACATGCATAAATTTCTTTATGGGGATACACTTTCCTATCCTATAAAGAGTCTCTAATATATCAAAAATAAACAAAAAAAAAAAAAAAAAAAAAAAAAAATCCCCAAAAGCAGAAATATTTAAAGTGCAGATTTTTAAGCTAAAAGATGTTAAAATGATGAATAAATCTGAGTAATGTAAAACTGATGATAATTAAAGAGGAAAATATCTTAGTTAGAGGGGGTGCCTTCTTGGTTCCTTAAGTCTTGAGATTGATTTTAGATCAAGTTAGATCCCTTTCTGAGGGATATGTCTATCAAGAACTTCCAGAATAAAATCTATGAAATTGGTGGACAGAATGTTCTGACTGAATTCCTTACATTTACAGCTTAAATGACAAGCTTTCAGAATTCAGTGGAAGAAGATTGTTTAATTGTTTAACTTGTACCAGCCTATGTATTATAAAGACTCCTCTGCCAGCACAGCACTCTACTGATTAGATGATATAAATTACAGCATAATTAGGCAAAGACAGGAGAGAAGAAAATATGGGTGCAAGGCATTAGAAGTTATCAAAATTCAGAAAAATGAAACCACCATTAAGTGCTTTTTACTAGAATATTTAGTGCTGTTAAAATATTTTGAGCATCAAACAAAGCCAAAATCTGAGAATGTAAATTAGTATGAAATTATATTCATGCTTTCACGTAATGGTATAGAAAGGTCCTTTTCATTGTGATACTATGAAAAAACCTACATAATTATTGAGGGAAAATGGATTCATTTAGTGATATAAAATAGAATGTGATTTGATTTTACAACCGAGGGATTAAAAACCCCTTTGGATATTGCTAAATAGTATTTAAATGTATAATGAGTATTTTAACAGGTTTTCTTTTCTGAGGAAAACATATAAAATAAGGGTTTTGTTGTGACGTTTCTTGACTTTTTGAAGGTCAGAAGTATTTGTTATGAGAACAGACCAGTCTACAGAAGTATGTGGTCATGGGAATATTTATAAAACTTGCTTGGATTGAGTTTTTTTCAACTAAACTTTGACTTTAACACATGAAGGACTTCTCATGTTTAAAATCATAAACTTTGATGAGATCATAGACAGAAGAACACAGGGAGATGTAAACAACAAAATAAATATTAAGTCATAGCCAGTTGGAATTCAGCATTTCATTCTTAGAAAAAGTTCCATCAAAATCTAAATTTTGCTAACGTGTATGGGAAATGAACAATTTCATATGAATGGTTCTCATTGATTTTGTTAACCATGAAAAATTAAACCAAAAAATATATACAATGAAAATTTTAAAACATAATGAAAAGCATTCTGAAAAAAAAAACCCTTAATTTTCCACAGGCTTTTGTACGGTAATAAAATACTTAGCTTTTTTATTGACACTTTGTTGGAACAGCAGAAAAGCCATTACAAGCATTTTTAACTCTTTTTTATATATTGCCTATTAGAAAATTTCAGGGAGTCATAAAATCAAATATTATTTAAATTCTTTTCTGTTGGAGAACTTTTCATTATTTATATTTTTCTCAATAAGTTGAGAAAAAAGTATAATTTAATTTTTATGTTTTATATCCACTTTTTTTTTTCTTCATATTTGTTACTCAAAGTTCTGTAAGCTTGTGTGAAATCACCCTCAATTCAGCCACAGTCTGCATCAAGAAAAAGTACTTTTCTTACTTCAACTTTTCTTACAATGACTATTAGGTGGACTAGACAAAATTAGAGATGGAGCCACATGGAGGTGTGGAAACCTGGGTGATGACAAAACATGCCCATGCTCCTTATCCTGTGACTCTTTTGTGAGAATGGCCAAACTTCTTCCCATCAAAATACCCACACAGAAAAATCACAATATATTTTCCCAGTTCTTGTGGCCAAGAGGATTGGGAATCTCCAGGTGTAGGGAACTGTCCAGCAACTGTCAGTCTTGATTGCCCTGGACGTGTCAGTTCTTCAGAACATATTATTTTGGGTTATTTGCAAGCCCACAGTGCTACCATAGCCTTTCTAGAGCCAGCACTGAACAGCACAATCAAGGGAGCTGCACTTGAGATATTGCACCAGACATGGCTGAGCAGCCCCCAGTCCATCACTTCAATCTCAATGGGAGAGCATGGCTAAAGGGGTTGGGTGGTGATGATGTCCCTGTTTTTGTAATTTTTTGCTGCTTCTTAGAGCCATTCTGCCTCTTGTACATGGCCTGGCCAGTGAGCCAGATGGTCATAATATCTGATAAATGTTTTGAGTGAATGGAGTGGATGCTGCTGTGCATTGACAACTCAGCATCTGATGTCAGAAGTAATGTGTTTATGCAGAATTACTCAGAGAGGAGGAAGTATAATTGAAGGACAGAGAAAAAGAGAGGGGGGTCTCTACAAGAATGATAATGAGAATGATTAGGAGATGAAATAAAGCCCTCCTCCATGAATAGAGATTTCAAAGAATAGTGTGATTTCCTCGAGAAATTAAACAAGCAAGAGAAGCCATAATAAAGTGTTAAAAAACAAATGCTGTGTGACAGGAGGAATAGGGACTAATATTCCTCCTGGCATAAAAGAGACCTTCAATCAAACAAGAAGGGACAATTGCTGATTATTTCTAGACAATGAATAATTAGGCTGTGCAATACACAGCTGCATGGCACAAAGGGAAGACTGGACAGTTATATAACTAGCAACACTACTGACTTAATGATCCAAGTTTTGGGTAGGGACATAAAACCCCATAATTTAAACCAGTGTCTTTCAGCTATTAATAACAAGTCTTTTGGAATTAAGCAGGCTCTTTTATCTTTCCCTGCACCTTTTTTTTTTTTTTTTTTTTTTTTTTTTTTTTTTTTTAATTTTGTAGCTACTTCTCTGCAGCTACTGTTGAGGAAATGTAGAAGATGAGGTGGACCATGGGTTTCATACCTTATGACTTGCACTAAACTCTCATGAAAAGCTACAGCATATTTCACCATAGTGGGTGATAGACTTCTAATTTTGGATACTGCACATTACAAATATATTGCCCTGTGAACAAGATGTAAAATGATCTCATTCTGGTAGTATTATGCACAACCTAATAATCTCCTATTAAGTCTCACTCTCAAACTTTTAACTGCTCATCTAGCATAGAGATACAAATGTCTTCAGAAGCAGCACTTTCTGTCATAAATTTTATAACTAATAGGGAGTGCAGGTGTTAGAGATATAGAAACCAAGCCTTAAAACTTTCCACAGCAATCCTCTTTCAGCCAAATGGGCTGACACTTATACATCACTCAGCTGGCTGGCAGTAAATCTGTCCTGATCTGACCTCCAGGCCATGCAGTTCTGATTTGTTGCATGGTGTTGTTCAGGAAAAGAGAGGTTCTGCCGTGCACATACACCTGAGACGTGCTGCATGGAGAGCTAGCATGGGAGAGCTGAGCACAGTCTTAATAAATTCTCCTGATTTTTCTTGTTGTGGCTGATATTTCCACAGTCCAGCAGTTCCAGGAGCTGTGTTTCACATGCAAATGAATTTTGAAGTGTAGCTTTTCCTGAATAATTCTTTTTCTGTAACTCTTCTTGTTCAATAGAAATTTATGAGTCAGAAAGCATCCAGGAGATGCAGACCTGAAGTTTTGCTCTTTTAGGGCTAAACATTACCATTCAGAATCCATGCATTTGTTAGACAACTGTCATGACACCACTGCTTGGCCAAAAACAACAGTGAAATCTAAATCCCTGAGGATTAGTAGGACCTTTGGATAGTGAAGCACTTGGTAAATTGGCAGGCCTCTACATCATGCTGACTTAAGCTCTACAGGAGTCCACTGAGCATCACTCCTGTAGAGTTAATCAGCTGGCAAGTTTTCACAGTGCTCTTGTCCTTGAGTAACCTGAAATGCTGGTCTTTGTCCCTATTCCTCAAAGTAGTCTTGCCATGGAATCTTAGAATTGAAGGGACCCACAAAGATCATCGATTCAAGCCCCTGGTCCTGCACAGGACACCCCAAGAGTCAAACCATGTGCCCAAGAGCATTGTACAAATTCTTCTGGAATTCTGCCAGGCTTGATGCTGTGACCACTGCCCTGGGGAACCTGTTCCATTGCCTAATGACTCTGGGTGAAAAACCTTTTCTAAACATACAGCCCAAACTTCCCTTGACACAACTTCAGGCAACTCCCTTGTGTCCTGTCACTGGTCACCACAGAAAAGAGAGCAGTGCCTGCCCCTCCTCTTCCCCTTATAGGTAAGTTGTAGACTGTGATGAGGTCTCCCCTCAGTCTCCAGTTCTCCAGGCTGAACAGATTGAGTGACCTCAGCCACTTCTCATACGGCTTACCATCCACAGCCTTCACCCTCTTCATAGCATCCTCTGGATTCTCTCTAACAGCTTTGTATCATCCACACACTGTGGCCCCCAGAACTGCCCCCAGCCCTCGAGGTGAGGCCACCCCAGCTCAGGGCAGAGGGGACAATCCCCTCCCTTGCCTGGCTGGTGATGCTGTGCCTGATGCCCCCCAGGACAGGGCTGGCCCTCCTGGCTGCCAGGGCACTGCTGACTCAAATTCAGCTTTCTGTCCACCAGGAACCCCAGGTCCCTTTCCATGGCACTGCTCTACAGAATCTCATTCCCCAGGCTGTTTGTACACCCAGGATTGCCCCATCACAGGTGCAGAATCTGGCAATTGTCTTCGTTAAACTTCATACAAATGGTGATTGCCTGGCCTTCTAATTTTTAAGGATAAGCTACAGGAATGACAGCTGTGATGCCAGAGGGGAATGAGAACGCATTTTATTCCTGGCATAGAGAACTTGCTGTGTGGAAGTTGTGGCTCCACTGGGGATGTATTAGTGTTGACAAGCAGACCACAGGGGTATGGGATGGAGGAGTTTCAGCAAATGGTTCTGATGGAAATTGTCTACCTGCTGTTACTTGAAAGCCATTTTTCATAAATGCAGAAAGAATTAGCTCTGTACATCAGGATGTGGGGGTGGATTCAGTGAGGAGACCATGATCACCTCAAGGGACATAGCACAGTGGCTGAAGCAGAGTTTATTAGGTTTTTACTATAGGTCGTATTTTTAATCCTTCCTGGTCCAAAGAGAGCTCACAGAAATATCTCAGAAAGCTCAAGCATGTTAACATCCATTACATCCTCTATATACCTGCTCATGTTAATAATTTAGATAGGTTGCCTAGGGAGATTGTGGAGTATTGGAGTATAAGGGTCAGTGGAAGTATTCAAAAGTTGTCTAGTTATTGTCTTAGGCAACGAGCTTTAGGTGGCTCTACCTGTGGGCAGAGGGACAGGATGGGTTGGAAAAAAACAACCTTCTGAGTTCCCTTCTAATTTGAACCATTCTGTATTCTATTAAAACAATGTAAAGGCAGCTAATTATAATTGTTTACTTAAAATTGGCAATTGTGTGAAAAATATCACCACTTACAGTCTGTGCTATGATATCCCCAGGGTTAGAATGCAATATCAGAGTGTAGAGATCCTCAGTCTTGCAACAGTAAGGCCAAACTAGTGAGACTGACCATTGCCTCTGACACACTGATGACAATGGCACCATGTCCTACAGCTCTTTCCACAACCATGTGTGAGTTACCATTGTAACACTGTACATGCTCCTATGTGAAGATGACATTTTCCCTAGCGTGAGCAGGAAAAAAACTTCTCAGTGGCTGGAAACATGCTCTTTCTACTGTTGACTTCTTTCCAGAAGAGGAAAAAAGGGAAGTAGAAAGATTAGTAAACTGTGCAGCCCTGAAAAATTCACATCTAAGTGCAAGTAGATTTCAGAAAATTTACTCTGAATCATGAGGGACCAATGCCATACCAAAATGACCTTTGCTTCAACTTCAGATACTAGGAAACTTCCAGCCTACAGTTACCTAGCACCTGGCACTGGAGACACTACTGTTTTATAGTGGCAACTTCCAATTTTACTTTTTAACCAGTAATTAATCCTTCAAAACCAGAAAGCATTTACAGATGTAATGCTTTCAATTGCTTAAATCAAATCCACCTTTTCATTTACCTAAACACATACAAACAATCTCTGGCATATCTTAGAAACATATCCTGTCTATTTTGAAAAGTCATTCTCTTTTAGTAAAAAAAATTTCCAGCAAAGTTCTCATTTAAATGCAATCATCTGGGCTGAATTTGTTTTGAAAGGATGAAATAGGATAATTTGACACAGGATTGTAATATCACTGTGCTTCTGGGTTTCTTTGCAAAACTGCAGAGAATTCAGTGTAATCTGGTGTTCAGGGCTGGGAATGGGGCAGCCTGAATTCACTCTTTCTGTGTCTTTTGACCTATTGCAATCATAAATGAGATGCTTGACTTCCCCATGTCTGCTGGAAATATCCCAGCAAGGTCCATATAAATAAATGATTCAATAAGTCATGCAATCTTCCTTCCATGGAAAAATTAACTATTATGACAAGAAATTAAAATAGAAAATAACTGGCTAACTAGCTTAATTATAGCTTTTCTTGGGGATATGCATTACAAATGCATTAATTTTATATTGATGATTATTTCTTATTGTGTTTATGACATTAAACAGTGTTCAGAGCCCAAACATATCTCTGAATCCAGAGATAAACAAAATGCTTTTTCAGGTATGCATTGGTAGTACTCTAGGCTATCTTAAAGCACACCTGCCTCAGAAAGATCAATACCACAAAGAAAGGCAATAGTGATCCTCTTTTATCATGGAATGTATAGATAGTCAGCAAAGATGAGATTTCAAGGGTCACAGAATGGCTAGGTTTAGGTTGGAAAGGGCCTTAAAGATCATCTAGCTCCAATCCTCCTACCATGGGCAGGGACACCTTCCACTAGATCAAGTTGGTCAAAGCCCCCAACCTTTCCTTGAACTCTTCCAGGGGTGGGGCATCCACAGCTTCTCTACACAACCTGTGACAGTGCCTCACCACCCTCAGGGTGAAGAATTTCTCCCTAACTTCTAAACTAAACCTGTAGTCTGTCTGCTTGAAGTCATTCCCCCTTGTCTCTTCATGCACTTGAACTCTCTTGTAGCCCCTTTAGATACTGGAAGATGCTCTAATGTGTCCCCAAAGCCTTCTCTTCTTCTCAAAAAACCTCAGTTCTCCTAACACGGTGAAACGATTTCCCCTGTCCCAAAGTAAAATACATTCCACCATTACATAGAAGATAGGAGAAAAGTTGCCATTCTTTCCCCAGTTTACTAAGGCAGGTGAAGATTCAAATTAAGTGGTAGTGAGGAAAAAGCAGCGAGGTTGTAATCTGTAACAACCTCTCATCAGACCTACACATTGTAGAGGCTACTTAATAATGCAAAGGCTTCTATCATGCTTGAAAAAATATTCAACTTTTCTAACAGTGAAATGTGTTGCAAAATCATAATTGTCTGTGAACACATCAGGTCTGATCAGGCTTTATTCATCCCTGGTTCTGAATAGAAGTTTTTTTTCCTATACTCTTTTACACACAATTCATTTTTTCCCAGAAATACCTTTTTTCACAAAAGCACATGGCAAAACAGACATATCCACAAAAAGTATAAGCACACATATGAAATATCTGGGCTACAAACTCCTTTTGTGGTAGGGAACTTGGGGCTGTGGAGCTGCAGGACTTGGATTGTGTGCTTCAGTCCAAACACAGGCAGTAGATCAGGCAGTTTTTTTAAATTCAGAGCTGAAGTGGCAATGTGGTGGTGGTGAGACAATGGAAGGTCTTTGACAGTGAAAGGAGAAAGTCTCCTTGGACAAAGCGAAGGAGTTTGGATTTTGTCCTAGGGGACCTAATTAACCACAACTATCTCCCCTTATCCAGCCTCACAGTGAGCTCTGTCAGCAACTAAGACAGGACTTATCAATCTTCCACTCATCCATAGCCCCTGCTAACCCCACTGTCACCTGAAGGAGTGAAAAGCTAGCAAACCTCCCCCTTCTGTCCCCCTCTAACCCACAGAACTCTCCATTGCAGCCTGAGCTACCTTTCTCTGTCATCCACTGTTCAGCTGGTGAGATAAACTGGGGGGCACTGAAGCAGGAAATGCAGCCCAGCAGCAGGTAACAAAGTCAAAAAGGGCACAAACAGCAGGGGGAAGACACATTCTGCATAACAGCACTTGCCCAGAAGACTTTATGGATTGAGCCCCTCTAAAAGGTAAGGGAAAGTTTTTAAAGAGATATCTAGATAGGTAGTTCATAGATAGATATCAGATATGTATCACATAGATACATAGACAGAGACATCCATCCTACTGCTTTTTATACTTCAGTGCCACCTTCCATCTCACCAAGCCTGCTTCTTTGTCCTCAGTGGAAGCCTGGTGATCCTTTCCCTCTGCATTGAATCCAAAGATGGTGTAGGTATTGGCTGGCAACATTTGGGAACTGTGATGAGTACTATTTGTGAAGTTGCTGGAAATACTGGTCCTTGCTGATTTCATTTGGATGAAAAAATCCCTCTATAATTTCACAGTGGTTTTGCAGGGCAAAGCCAGCATCCTCTGTGCAGAGGGCATTTGTGAAAGAGGTGACCACCTGCAGCAGTGACCTTACCAGTGACAGGTTTCCTCATGGCATCCAAAACAATGTGTATGCACTCTTTTGTTGATCAGGTATGATAGCATTACCCAGCAGCACAATAAAAAACCTTTCTGGCAATACCTAAAATACCTAAATACCTAAAAACAGATACCTAAATGCTATAAAGGCTCTGTCCTGGCGTGGAAATAAGCAGTAGCTTCCGGCTGGAGATAAGAGAAATCAGACATTGCACTGCGTCCTACAAAATTTCCCCAAATATCTCTAAAGCTGCCTAAGTGTTTCACCAAGGTGTGCTGGTTTTGGCTGGGGTAGAGTTAATTTTCTTCACATTGGGTAGTATGGAGCTGTGTTTGTGCTGAGCACAGGGCTGATAATGCCTCTGCATTGCATGTTTTTGTTATTGATGGGCAGGGCTTATACAGAGCCAATACCTTTGCTGCTTTTCATACTGCCACACTGGTGAGGGGACTGGGAGTGCATGGCAGATTGAGAGGAGACACAGCTAGGATAGATGATCCTAAATGACCAAAGGGATATTCCAGACCATATGGCATCACGCTCAGTGTATAAAGAGGAGAGTAGAAGGAAGAAGGGGGGGATGTTTGGGATGATGGTGTTTATCTTCCCAAGTAATTGTTTGATGGGACCCTGCTCTCTCGGAGATGGCTGAACACCTGCCCAACCATGGGAAGCAGTGAATCAGTTCCTTGTTTAGCTTTGTTTTTGTGTGTGGCTTTTGCTTTCCCTATTAAATGATTTTTATGCCACCCCTCACATTTTCCAGCTTTTAGGCTTGATTCTCTCCTGGATTCTCCCGGGGGAATGAGTGAGTGCCTGCATGGGGCTTGGCTGCTGCCTGGGGTTAAACCAGGACACAAGGCTTGGACTGAAATCAAGTCATAACTACACTGGATTATAGGAAAGACCATGCCAAGAAGTGCTCATAGACTTCAGGAATGGACACAAATCAAAGTCTAGATGGCTGTGTGTAAGAGGAAGGGGGATGTTAACAATCAAAGGGGTAATGTTTGGATGATGGCTAAGGAGACCTCAACCATCCTGACCACAGCCAACTTGTCCCACTGCTCAAACTGGCCAATCATTCATTAGTAGGTGTCAGAGAGAGCAGCTTGGGAACATGGGAAAATCATGTTCTTTAGATGAAGTATGGTCTCCCAAAAATTTGCTCAGCTATTGCAAAGTGTGGGGTGAGTTTATTGCAGGAGACCTCAACTCTGCCTCTGAATCTTCCAGTTCTGCTCTGAGGACACTTCAATTCCACTAGTCTGAGTTCTCCTCCTACATTAATAAATTTTCCCCCAACAGAGACAAAGCAGTGCTACTGAAAAGGGGGAAGAATATGAGCTGTAATTCTGGGAACATTGGCAATAGGTCATCAAGAGTTTCCTCCAAGCCGTATTCTGTGGATATATGAATTAGTCCTCCCTGCTATGCCTGCCTGGGTCAAATTCAAGAGCTTGGCAGAAGAAGGGAATTGGGTGACAGTGCCACTGCACTGCTCATGAAGCAGAAAGAACAGGACAGGCAGGACACAGAACAAAAATAACTCTTGATGTCACCCAAGAGAAGATTTTAAGCTTGGTTCCAACTTCTAAAGGGGCTGACACCATGCAAAAAAAAAACCAAAACCAAACCAACCAAAACAAAATGAAAGAAAACAAAGCAAAACAAAAAAACAAACAAAATCTTACCACCCAAACGCCTCCCATCACCTCCTGTAAAACAGATGAAAAGGCAGCATGGTACTTCTGAAGATGATCTGCTGAAAGGTCTCTTGTTCTCAGAGAAGATATTCAGGGCATAGTTATATTTTGTGCAGCTCCAGGCTACATGCTTATAGGGGATATTTTTGCCCGCATAGCAGGCTAGAGGTAATTTAAAGTAAAAGACTTCAAATGTCTGAAGCACATGCATTAAATTGTTGGCATCACATTCTTCAGTCTCTTTGATCTACTTTTGTTGTGCTAATGAAAGCAAAGCCTGGCAAACGGTCTAAGACACTGGACATCAGTCAATGCACTTTGTTATCTCTCAGGCTTTGCT
Organism: Muscicapa striata striata; assembly: GCA_030060385.1. Taxonomy (NCBI): domain Eukaryota; kingdom Metazoa; phylum Chordata; class Aves; order Passeriformes; family Muscicapidae; genus Muscicapa; species Muscicapa striata. The sequence goes on along the minus strand of JAREIS010000195.1, from coordinate 639,292 downwards.
TTTGAAGGAACCAAATAGTTTCCTCTGAAGATAGAGTAAGGAGAAGTGTTTCACATGGTTCTCTTTCACACTCCTAGGGAGTGTTCCATGGTTCTTTCTCCTCCCAACTGTCCCATTCACCTGCTGCCAATTCAAAGCATAAGTGCATTTGGCTTTTGCCAAGTCTGGCACCTCTAACAAGTTATAACAAAGGTCTTAACTTTTTTGGAGTGCATTTTGAGTTGAAAAAAGTATAAAAACATGCCCTCCAAATACACTTCCTAGAACTGGAAGGAGATTCAGGCCAAGTACTCTATTATGTGAGTGCACAGTTCATGCTCCACAACAAGTAGTGTGGGTAGAGTTTTCAGTTCTGCACCACGAATAGCTCAGTTGCAGATCCTTCTATCACTGCCAATGTTTACTATCTTGTACTTATTGTCTGCCCCTTCCTACTTAAATAACTCCAGCAATATCAAAGACTGCACATCACACACACACACACACAAAAATTCTAAATATCTGAGATTCAGGAAATGGCTCCAGCAATCTAAGAGATTAATAATTTCTCGTCTTTTCTAGTCTTAGGAGAAGGGAAGGTTTTCATGTCAGTTGGCACATTAACATTTCAGCAACTCTAAAATGCAAGCTTCCATGAAGTTTAACTTAGAGATTATTATAAAAGATTCAAAGTGTGTGCTGTAAATATGTATTTTGTATGTGGTAGACATTGCATATTTTTATCTATGTATACTGCCCATGCTAAACTTAACTTATCAATATGATTCTTTGGTTGACTCTATTCTTGTTTATCCAGCTATGTGCAAGAAATCAAAACCAACACAGTGAAACCAGTTCCCAGGATCCTGTGCTTTTCATCCACACTAATGCTCACTCAAAGGACAAGCGAAAAAAGAGGCAAATGTCTTGAGAAAAAAGTGTAATTTGAGAGCCAACATCTCTCCTAATAAGTACAGAGCAATTTTACACAGAAGCTGGGCACTGTAATGACTGTCCAATAAAACCAAATTGCTGTATAAAGTGCACAAGCAGTCATTTGAAGAGGCTCTGAGTGGATGGATACTGGCCAAGAGCAAGTCACAGGGGAAACAAAACACCCAATGATACTTCAGTGAAGTGTTTGCATGGGGTTGGACTGTCAAGTTTGTGCTCTTTTGTGCACTGAAAGATCTGCCACTTTGTTGAACTTGCTGCAGCTGCATGACCTGTTGGCAGGAGAAAGTGCTCTGCATGCCCAGTGTTGATTTCCTCAGCTTCAGCTGACTACTTTGCCAATCAGTCAGAGGCAATTTACAATCAGTTTAAGATTGCTCATCATTTCCGATGACTGGCACACTGACTCTTTGACAGAAAACCAAATTACGGCCCAAACCAATCAACAGCATAAACTGCTTTCAACCCTTCTCCCTTTTTTAGGCAGTGGCACATTTTTCCCTTTTTCTCCTGGAGAAGTTGGCCACCCTTTGCCAGTGGAAACGGAGATGATGGAAGTTCATACAGAGTGGTAGCTTGGATTATTATATGTGTATACACTTATCACAGTATCTGAATTTAAGATAAGAGTGATAAATGGAACTTGCCAAGAAAGTTCCATTGCCTCTCAATACAATTAATAGAAAAGTAGCAAAGTGCTCTAAACAGCAGCTTGAGGCAACTGTGGTGTATCCTTCTGATTCCCATAGCTTGAAAGCCCTGTTCTAGCAGTGTTGAATAGAGTATTTTTATTTTTCAAGATTTCACAGAGGAGAGGCCTGACAGTCGCATTCTCAGCACTTTTAGAAAAACTACTTGTATGCACCTACACCAACAATTTAATAACATTTTGACCACAGCTTGTTGCATTAAGTTTTGCCTTTCCTTTCAGTAGCAAATGTCCCATGAAACAACAGCAACCTGAAGAGTTTGTGCTGGCTCCAAAGAGATGGCAAACTCACATCAGAAGTGGCCAGCAATTGTGAGAAGGTGTTTCTATATCTGGTTTAGGAATTAAAATTATTTTATATCTCCACAGTTAGATGTTTTGGTACTATTTTCTGCTGCATTCAAACTGTGGCTTCCTCACTGTGTGAAAAGTCTACATCCTTTTAGAGAGGACTTTCATTAACAGACAAATATCCCTGCTATTTCATTCTATTTGTTATCTCCCTTATTAGTTGTTCTAGGGTTTTTTTTTGTTTGTTTTTGTTTTTTTGTTTGGTTTGATTTTTATTTTTTTCTTCATGGTTCTCCATTTTCCCTGTTTAGAAATCATCTTCTAAGAATTAATGATTTAGATTACCTTAACAGATATTTTCTTATTTGGAAGGGAACCAAGGATCTGTTAGATAAGGCAGAAGATTCAAATTACTTGCTCGATTATACCTCAGTCCTCTGATCTGTTTTCAGAATTGTCTGTTAAATGCCTTGCACATTGAACCTGAGGAGTTAACTTGCAGACTATTCTAAAATCAGTCAGACTTGAGCCAAAAACTTACCCAGGGACATTAAAACAATTCAATGCACTGGTAAGTATTTGGGACATCTGCTTTATTTGCTGCAGGTGCTTCAACCTGGAGATCCGCCAGGAAGAGAGTTCTTATAAAACTCCTTCACCTTATGCAAGCAAGGACACACTCCTTCAATATACAGATATATAAGGGTTGGAAGAATAAGAGCATCAGGATGCTTCTAAGACAGAGGAAAGCTCCAGTGACTCCAGCCTTCCTGAGCTTCATAAATAACACAGCAGCTGTGACTGTGGTCAATAAGACATTTGCCTAACAGAATGTTAAGCTGCTTTCCTTTACAATCATTTTACAGCTGACTGATTCAGATGTTTTTGTATAAATGCCTTGTTTGACAAGTCCATTCTTGTCTCTGCATTTAAGATAATTTCTCTGACCACCATATGAACCAGGATTCATTTGTCAAATAGCCTACCTCTACTGATTTTAGATGCAGCAAGTTTTTTTTTTTTTTTTTTTTTTTTTTAATAAAGAAATTCTACAGTAACAACCTTGACAGGATAAAATAAAAAACACTGAGATAAGATATTTTTGAAGAGGTAAGACTGTGTTAGTGTTACAACAGCTCTTAAAAATGTTTACAGTATCTAAAAGGCGCTCGGTGTTTAGAGAGAAACATGGAAGGTCATGGTAGTTGAATTATTTTCCTCCATATTCAGTTGTGGTATGATCTTGGGCAAGTCTGACAGTATTTCTGTGTCTCAGCTTCACATAGGTAGCACAGAAATTCTCCCACAAGTATTTATAAAAAGGCCACATACACTCAAAGGCACTTCAGAAGAGGACAAGTAGTAAAATCTCTTTAGATATAACATGATCAAAAAAGCCAGTTTAAGTAGAGGCTTAGCTTCTCTTCGTTATAATTTAGAAGATGCACATACCTGTGAGGAAAACACCTTTGCACTCACATGAGTCCTGCTGTTGTCTGATTTAAAATAACTGTTCAAAGTGAAAAACAGTATCTCTCAAATTGAGTGTCAAGGGTCTTTGCTACTGTTCCAAGGGTCTGTTTCTGCAATATTAAGAAAATACCTTGTAAGGTGCATTTTATCTCTATATTGCATACAGACAGCCTGTTGTCCTGCTCACTCTCAGAGGAGGATAACTGTTACCAGGTAACAATAGTATATAAGTATTAGAGATATTAACAAATTAAAGCGGTTTTTAATTTTACTTGTGTCTTAAATGCAATGACATAACGAAGGTGTGGGTTCATGCTAAATTTCCATAGCAATTAATACTTCTGTTTCTGTATCAGTAAGTATAGTATAATCAACATTAAAATGCACTTCTAGTCAAAATTTCTTCCAATATCACCATGCAACTGCACAATGTTAAACCATCCATTTCTCACATACAGATCACAGCAAAGTACTATGTCCTATCCCTGCAATTTCCTGTACTGGTGTTTTAACATGGAAGGCAATGGTTTTTTCTGACCTTACAGTTTAGTTCCTTTACTCCACAGCCTTTTGAAGGGGAATCATTTCTGATAAACCATGTGGATTGTTTTCCAGATGAAAACAAGCAAACTATTTATTACTATTGCAATTAATGTCACAGGTAGGCAAAAACTATATTGACAACAGTAATCTGCCAATTCTACATCTCGCACAGTCTATATACAAAAACTGTTCTCACCTTAAAGCTTTTAATGCAATTTATATTCCTTTAATCTATTCTTCCATTCCCTGTCCCCCTGAGGCACCTGCTAAGCTCTCCTTGAAAGTTCCTCCAGGATCACCCCAATGCCAACTCACCATTTTACACTGAGTTACCCAACCTTCAGATGCTTACAATTAAAATCTAAACCAGAAGGTATTCAGCTTTCACTTTACTCTCTCAAACATGACCTTAAAATGTCCTTAAAATGTTGCATTCTCTGTCCTTAAAACGTTACTGTCATGCCACTGCCATTTACCCTGGACTCTGACATGCCCTGACTGGGTGTCTGGTATCCTGGGCATATGTTCCTCATCAAATTCAGCAAGACTAAAAAAAAAACTTCACCCATTAAAAGTTTTCATTCCAACTGGTGAGCAGTGGCTCATCTTAAATTGGAGTTGGTGAACTTGATTGCAATTTAGATGCTGCAGCAGCAGTCTCTTATAAAAAATAGTTTTTCAATGCTTCTCACCCAAATGCATGTTCTTCTCCACCAGATTATATGTAAACCCTCTGATTTAGCATATTCCTTAACACTCACCACGAAACTCTTATCATTTATTGTGCAATAGATAAGATTTTTATCATTAGGATTAGATGATCTGGCCACTTTTTCTGTGAAGGATGAGAATTTACTTTGATCTCAGAAATTCCAGAAAATATGAGATTTTCCCCCACTCACCCTTGAATAGGCACTCTTTTTTGATATTTATTTCTTCAGAATTCAACTAAATATTGTTTTGTTCTGCTTTTTAAACAAAATCCATTGCAGCTTACTCATTGGAGAAAAGGATCCCAAATTTCTTTTCTACTGGTACTCAAAAAAATGTCAATCATTCCTGACAAGGTAGTTTTTTTACTTACTGTAAGATTAAAAATCGTAATTTCAGATAAAAAAATAACTCCATCTATTTACTGAATTTTATCCAACAGATTTTTTTTTAAATTACCTGATTAGCATGCAGGAAATTCTAGAGATAATTTCAATAGTTTGAAGTTCTGGCTGAGGTTCAATTCCCTTTTGATGCAGATTGCCTGAATGATTTTATGCCAGTTTGATGAGAATAAACTCTTCTAGGCATCTAAATATATAAAGCTTGTAGTTGAAATTCCTCAATATTCATATTATTGAAGATTTTTTATTAATTGCAGGTAATATTATGAAGTAGTGACAGCATATGAGTGTCTTAGAGAGGAACAATCCAGCTTAATGACAATCAGCATTATGTATGTTCATTACACAGTAGATGTGCCATTTAATGCCACAGATATTGGTCCAAGGACATGGCTTGCACTGCATCTACAATTCTTTATACAATGAGGCCTTCAATTTGATGAAGCCAGCAGTTGCTAGTGTAAAGCAAAATAATAAACAGAAGAATGGAGATTAAAAGGCTAGTAAAACTGGAGAAAAAACAATCTTAGAAAGGTACATGAGGTCAATAATTAATTAATGGATCTGTCGCAGAAACTTCAAGAAAATATTGTCAGGTTTTTTGTCCCCCAAAGAGTTCTGATACACTGAAATCAGCAAGACAGTTTTCTTTTGAGAATTTTTTCAAAAGAAGGTGATACACAAAGGGAAAATAACTATAATAACTATAATAAACAAAAAATAAGTCATAGAATCATAAAATAATAGAATGGCCTTTTCAGATAAATGAACAAAAAACCTAAATGTTGAGGTCAATTTGGTATGAACTAAAACTGGTAAGAAAGAAACATTAATTGGAATCAATACACGGCTGTGAAAATGTATGAAAAACCTAAATAATTGCAACACTTAATTCTGTTGTCTTAAAGGAAAGTAGAAAGGTCAGGTAATTAAATTGTCTTAATGTGAACAAGGAGTAAAAACTGCAGCTTTTAAACATATTGAAGTAGTTCATAGAAAAGTGTGAGAAAGTAAATTATTTGATACCAAGGCAATTAAACTAAGAAAGGAGAACCCCACACAAATTGACAATTTTTGAAACACTTAATGTAAACCCTTAACAAAACAAATTGCCAGTGAAATGAAAATTGATAATTTGTTTGCTTCAAACGATTTGCAGTTAGTCACATATTGTGAAAAATTGTATCATAATTCACAAATGTAGTGTCAGTTACCAAAGACACGAGAAATATTGACCCATCTAGGGAGGAATGCTGTTTGTTCCCTAGTGAGCAAAAGGAGATGTCTGTTTTTGTAGTTTGCCAGTCAGTTTGGGACAAAGTAGGAACATTTGGGGATAAAGGAGGCTGGGATTTTTTTTTCTCTCTGGCAGGCAGCAATAGTAGGCAGAAGAAATGTAATCAACCTTCTTCTGATACTGTCATGTGTACACAGAACTACTGATCCCCAGATGGACCAACAGAGTCTTGGGAATAAGAGACTAAATTCAAAATAACAGCATGTCAGCATTAATTTTACTGTCCTGTGTTGGTAAAACCCCTCTTCAAAGGATTCCACCAGAAGATGATGCTACATTCAAAGCAGGCACAGAAACTCTTACTGAAACGGTGTAAAAAATTGCATCTCAGTTTTGTTCCAGCTTCCCTCTCTGCCACAAGGTTGTCTTTGTGCCAGAGCATGCTTCAGCTTCTGTTACCTGGCACCAGTTAGTGAGAAGCTTTGAGGAGAGAAGCACTGACTTTGAGAACTGCTTGTCTCTGAAGGCACATGGCTTAGACTCAGCCTAGAAACTCCTCGGGACCTTTGAGCTTCACTTAGAAGTGAGGTTGAGTACCCAATTAGTACATAAAATACATCAAAACCTTTGCCATTCTGCAGCAAAAGAAAGAAACAAATGCTAGCTAAAATGTCACATTTGCTTCATAAATTATAATTTTTTTTCCAAAAATTATGATTTTTTTTTCTTTTAATGGGAAGAAATCACTTTAGCTGGAGATTAAGGCACTTGGTACATGTATGTTGTGAAAAACACCGAGTTATTGCTTGTAAAATACCTGTGTATACAAGGAAGATGTGGCAGCCTAGGCTACATTTAGAGAGCAAGGCTGGTCTGCCCTGATGTCTTACACTCACTGAGTCCCACTGGAGGAACTGATGGAACACTCCAGGCTTCCATTATTTCCCACACCTTCACCCCAGGAGATCCAGTCCCATGAACTAAAAAGAATCCCATTTCAAAAATCTAGTGTTCCCTCCTTGACATGAATTTCAGCATTTAATTCCTCTGCTGTAAGACTATAAACCAGTTTTTTACTCAAATGTTGACTCTTGATTCAAACCAGGTATTCTTACTTTAAAAGAGGGGAAATCTAGTGTCAAGTAGTGGTAAAACTTATAGAAATATTCCCTTCTGAATCTCTTGAACTATCAGAATGCATCTTATTGAAGAGTATGTCAAAATGAAAATTTCGTGGTTGAAGTGTTGGAAGTCAAAAAGCAAATCAATATCAGGAAATGTCTTTTTTTTTTATTAACTAGCTATAGCTGCTTACAGGAAAGAATTAATTACAATATTGAAAATTAGCATTTGCTTAGGCATTGGAGTGGGGTGGGGTGTTTTTTGTTGTTGTTCATATAATGGTTTACTTACTGCTAATGAGGTTCCATACTTGAAGTATATATATATATAAAAAAAACCCAAAAAACTAATTTAGAGACTTTCTTTCATTTTCAAAATAATTTGCTTTAAACAAAATGAACAGAATCCTTAATCTGTGGGGAGAGGAGGAGTCATTTTGAATACTCTTGTCAAAGCATTACATCAGTCTCTACATTCAAGCAATGCTACAATAAATACTGTATTCATCCCTTCATATGGAAAGTGTTTTATGACCTATAATTAAAGAGAATCTTCCCTCCATACACGTGCCACAGAAATGATTTCTGCATGCTGTTAAAACCCTCCTGGACAGGAGAATCAGAGGGTTTAAGAGAAATTATAAAAAACAAAAAGTCAATGAAACAATGAACTTGACAAAACCAGACAAAGTGACAGTGTCATTTTCTTCATATCCACAGAAATGGGACCACTTGTATTCTCACATATTGAGGTTTAATACTGGACAAGCAACTTAACTAACCTTGCCACAAACCCCAGTTTTGTCTCATTTGTCTCTTCTCTTGCCCTTTTCACAGATGAGGGATGGAATCTCTCCTATTAAGACAGGCTGAGACAGTTGAGGTTGTTCAGCCCAGAAAAGAAAAGGCTCTGGGGAGATCTTAGAGCTGCTTCCTATGTGCAAACAAGGCTACAGACAGATGAGGACAAACTTTTTAGCAAAACCCAAAATTACCAGGCAAGATGCAACAGTTTTAAACTCTAAGCAGGTAAGTTTAGACTGGACATAATGAAGACTTTTTTTTATGGTAAGGTAGACAAGACATTGTCACAGGTCATCCAGAGATGTGGCTGCCTCATCCCTGGAAGTGTTCAAAGGCAACTTGATCAAATAATAGTGAAAAATGAGATTGGGCCAGATGACCTTTCACTGTTGACTTTTTCAATCAAATCATTCCATGATTCTGTGCTCCCTGTTATATATGGGTTGATGACCTGATGTTGTAGTTTATCATAGTAACCAAACAAAGAGACAAACAAACTCCTTGGAGGCAAACAACATAATTAGGTTCAAAAAATAATTAGGCTACCTCGTGTGCAATAGGGATTAGGGATTCTCATCCATAATCACACAACTCTGATGCTGGGTATTGAGGAAGACAGTGTCCAGGCTGGAAAATTCACCTGTGTAATGTCTCATGCCACCTCTGGAGGAGTAGTGACTTACATGCCCCTTCATGCAGACTATTGGTGCTTTACATGTGTACTACAGTGAAGCTCTCCACCCTAAAAATTATAAAAGGTTTTGGTCACAGGCTCTTTGTTACAGTTTTTGTATATCCACATCAGTCCCAGTACGACACTAGGCCAGATTCAATAACTAGCCAAAGCAAATAGTGCATGTGGTCTCCAGCTAGCAGGCAAACTCTGATGCCTCTCTTGCTTCTCTTGCATCTAATATTCTTTGCAACATCTTTTCTTCCCCGAAGAAACTATGAATTTAGCTGGAAGTGACTGACAGTTCCTATAGCTGCTGGACAGAAGAGGAAAAAAATTACAGGACACTCATAAGACTCTTCCTCATGGAAAGAAGATAGCCTGCAATTACACTTCCTCCCCTCTTGTCAAGAAGATGCCTGGAAGTTCCATCAGCAATCACAAATAAGGAGATGAAACTCACCACACAGAAAAAAGAAAAAAGAAAAAAGAAAAAAGAAAAAAAAAGGAAAAAGAAAAAAGGAAAAAGGAAAAAAAAAAAGAAAAGAAGAGAAAAAAGAGAAAAGAAAAGAAAAAAAGAAAAGAAAAGAAAAGAAAAGAAAAGAAAAGAAAAGAAAAGAAAAGAAAAGAAAAAAAAGAAAAGAAAAGAAAAGAAAAGAAAAGAACCCTCCCCCCCCAAAAAAAACCCAAAACACAAAGTATTTAAAAATCATACAATGTCTTAGTGTGAAGGAATAACAGCTTGATTAGTGATGTACCAAAGCATTCTGAAAACCATAAATGAACAGTGTAAGTCAAGTAAATAAATACTGTAAACAGGTTTTTACTTCTATACTTTATTTTACCTTCCTGAATTCAAATGAGGAATTCTTTTAGGTCTGTTTTCAGGCACATTTAAGTGTTTAGTAAGAACTGTCTGTGTTTCTTTGTGCTCCCTGCTACATATTTTAGCAGTGATATTACATTATTACAATATAATAAACATTACCTTAGTTTAGGGCTTCAGAAGCAAACCCTACATACTGATTCTGTGATTATTTCCTAATCAATTATTGTGTATCATAACACCAATTCTCATGCAGAAGTAATAGGATAAAAATACAAGTTTCCAAGTCTGTTAGAGTTCAGAATGATTATGAAAGCTGGGAAACTTTTCCTTCACCTGATACTTCTAACTATGCAGCAATAGTAATTTCAACAGGAAAGTCCTTACTGTAGTCCAAAGCTTCAAGACTGGTGTTCCTCAACAAGGGAAGGACAAGGCGTGAGCTGTCTGTAACCCAGGAAAGGATGAAAACTTGTCCTCCAGGAACACCTTCCCAGCATATCTGTGCAATAGGACCTGCAGAGCTGCTTAGGGCCAGCTTCTACCACAGCCTAACCCACAGCACGCTAATGGGAAGTGGCAAGTCATGCCTCAAGTCAAGTCAACAAGCCGGGGTTGGCAAAAGCCGGGGCTGAAGACAGGTACATCTGTGACAGAGCTCAGGCCCCAGGGCTCAGCTGAAATGGGGGTCATGTTAGTGTAGGCCCATGAATACACTCAGAACCCTTGAAAACGCTCAGCTCAGAAGCAAGAGGCTCAATTCAGTTAAGGCACGAGGCAGCTTTCTGTGGTATACCAGATTGATAGCCCTAACTGAAAATTTATCTTGATCTGATTTACAGTAAAGATGCATTTTCCATTATTATTTATTATCATTCCATAAACCCTTGCATATTTGGTTCTCAGATTCCAAATATCCTCCAAATATAGGCAGAAGTAGTTAGCACAAATTTGCTGTCAGCTTCTGTAGATAGCCATATAAAATGTAGCATTTTGACATAATAAATCAAATAAACAAGGACAATGTTATTCCATTTTATTTTCCTTACCTAATTGCACAAAAACCTCAGACATTTATTTTAAAATGTAAAAAGAGGGCAACTTGCAGAATGTTTAATAAACAGAAAATGTATTTAGTTATTTATCACCCTACTGAAAACACTGGCATTCAATTTGCATAAGATGTTTTTTTAATTTATTATGGTTTTCCTTTTTTTAGCTAGTGAACTATTTTTAAGAAGAGAAAAATGGTATACTCTTTTCATGGAAATTACTTCAATCTTCTGCTCTTTCATTACAGATATATTTCCTGGTTTGTTCATATCCAGGAAAGCTGTGATTGGAGAGTGCTTTCTTTATTCTCAGCCCTTAAAACACACAATCAAGGCTTTCCCATTAGTATGTTATACTATGGGTCTGCATTTCTGAAAATACTGTACAGTCATCCTTGACAGTTCATTAACAGTGGGTACAAATACATAGAGGGTGAGAAGGAGCTTATTAAATATTTTTACAACAAGATACGATTTTTAAATTTTAGTCCAGCTCATTTTGATAATCATAGTTCAGCATGTTTTGGTTTTTCTTCCAGAACAGCACCAGACAGCTGCAGACTTGAGACCTGTCTCTGAGGGTCACAGTGTGTGCCAGCCTGGTCTGGAAGTCACACATCAGGAGGCAGTGCCTTGATTGTGTGCTTCTGATGCCTTTAAAAGAAAAAGATGCACAGGAGCACTAATGTGCATACGTAGCTTCCAGCTCATCTGGCCACAAGCTCTACAGCTGTAGTATGTGTTAACAAGTCATCACACTCTTTTCTGGCATCCAGAGGTTGGTCAGTGGTGATCATAATTCCTTACACTCAGGAAACTGAGGTTTGGCTCTACTCTGCACTGTGTACTAAAGCAATTCTGACATAAGGCAAGCAAGGAAAGAGTTCATACCTTCTAGCAGAAATACAGAAAGGACCTGGTGATATTAGGCTCTGCATGATAACTAAACAGTTGAAAAAAATGAGGAAGTTGGGAGGGGCTCTGGGCATTATTTATTTATTTATTTACTTTTATTTATTTATTTATTCATTTTTTTTTTTTTTTTTTTTTTTTTTTTTTTTTTTTAACAACCTACACTGCAATAACAGCAGAACTAATCACTGGATTAGGATGTTATTGCTCTGGAAAGCTCACCGTATATGTTTGCAATTCTGAACAGCTTGCAGAGGTCTGCTTATGAAATTCACTGAGATACTGTCAGCTTTGGTGAAGGCTAAAATGAAAATAAATAACAATGAGAAGCCTGCTTTTTCTCTAGTACTGTGAGATTCAGGCTTGTTACCTACACTCTGAAAGTGGGAATTCCACATTATTCTTAAAATTAATGATATTTGCTAATAGTTATTACAAAACTGTTTCTGGACAGTTGTTGGTTTTGTTCAGAATCTTTTCTGCCAAAATTCTCAGAAAAAAAAAAAAAAAAAAGATAGCTTTAGAAACCAGTCATGCACCATTAACTTCTTATAGTATAGTGATTTCTCATAGGAAAATCCTGCAATTATAGTGATGGAAATTAAGACACTGTAATACAATGCAGATGAATCACCTTTTTATACAGCAGAAGGACTCTGGTGGGCATGAGAACTTCCATTTTGTATGTTGAAAATTTGCATAATGTGTCAGCTTAGTGAGAGCCCAAACTGAGGAAGAGAAGAAACAAGAGTAGCTGGACAGAGAGCATGAAGGGACATCATGGATACAAGGAACCCATAACCAAACAGAGCTCAATCTCTTTTTTAGGCTATTGGCCTACGTTTTAGAGAGCTTTGTTAACTAAAACACCTTATCACAACTGCCCTGCAGCACCACTCTGCTCTTCTATCTCTTTTCAAGTTTTCAGATAGGTTTGCATTTTTAGATACACATGGACAACGAAAGAAGTCTTCTCCATTAAATTACTTTTCTTTAGAAAACTATTTAGGATATTTTAACAAAAATAATGGATGTTTCAATTTATTCAATGCTTCTCTAAATGTTGAAGCTAGAACATTCATGGTCATGAGGAATGAAGGACAACGTGGAAGGGCTTTGAGCAAACTGGTGTAGGGGAACATGTCCCCACCAATGGCAGGGGTGTTAGAATTGGATGATCTTTAATATCCATTCCAATTCAAATCTCTTATTCTTTGACAAGGCTCCTCTTGAGGTTTGTGTTCTAAAGAACAGGAAGAGAAGAAAAAAGAAGGAAATTAAAAAGAGGATGGAGTCTGGAAAAAAATGTAAAATATAATTTCTATACCAACCAGCTTGACAGAACTGAGGATAAAAAGGGGCTTTCAAGAAATATAAATATGAATGGAGGAGGCGTCTGTCTCTGACCTTATGAAAGCTGTTCAATGCTTAAGGATCATTAATGGGACCTCAAGCATTGCTGCACTTTAGGATGAAATGTTGGGAGAAAAAGGAATTTTAAAGAAGTGAGATAACTAGTTAATCAATGCTTTAATGGGAATGACAAAAGACATAATGGTACTAAGCAGCTCCTAATGTCAGAACAAAGGAAATTGGATTGGAAAGACAGAAGTACAATTTGCAGGAGTCCATAGAGACCCAACACTATTTTGCTCATTGGTTGTTCAGACAAGTAATTTTTTAATAGCAGAAGAAACATACTTGTGCCTCCTAGAAGGCAAGACATTAAAGAAGCTCAGTCTCTAATTTGTCATTTTCTGTCCATTTTCATGAGAAAGTCTGAATAAAGTAAGTGATAAGAGAGCCAAGTTGCTAAAATAGGAAAATCAGAGAATTAGCATTTATCCTGATTCCTTGGATGAGGCTGTCAAAAAAAGGGCTTCTGATGATCACAGGAAGCTGGCTTAAAAGTTGCTGTGGTTTGTTAATTTTCATTAGTTCTCCAGTGTTAACTCTAAAAATAAAAAAGCTAAATGACACTGATTTTAGAAGACCTTCTTTAATAATTAAGAAATTAGGCTCATATGCTTACCTAGAAAGGTTTTTATTGGTTGAATTTTTCCCAGCTTACTATATTGAATTTGAAATTTAGGTATCTGTGGATTTAAGTTTTAAAGGAATTTTATTCACCTTCCATCATGAGAGAGCAATATCATCAAGGTGTTTAATATTTCTAGTGTTTACTTCACTACATCTTGTCCTCTCTAGTACATTTGGTATTAAAACATCCCAATTCACTTTTCACCTTTCAAATTGTTTGTGTTAGTATTGATTTTGCAAGTATTTTACCAATAATTTCTCATCTGAAGATGTTAGGATGTAATAAAAATATCTCTTATGAAACACCCCATCTAGCTCATATTAGATGATGTATTCGTGCATTCAGGATATATTCTGTGTTCTTTTACAGAAAAGTAGGCAATGCAGATTAACAAAAATTTAAATCAAGCTAAGAATCATGCTGGGAACTAACAAATTTGTTAGCATTTGAGAATGTACAGAAAGATAAGGTCCTTTCCACAAAACCTCTGCAAAGGATTTGCAAAACCAGGTTTTGTAATCTGTATTAATCAGAGTGATATTTGTAGCCTTGTTTTGTAAGGTTTGAGAAGGCTTTGGAGATATTGACAATATATTTAGCATCCATTGAATTGTATGTGTGATTTGTTTTCTGGAAAAAATAGGAGGAAGCTGTTTTGTGGACTGCGAAAAATGCTGTTTCAGACCTCAGCCAGCTTCTCTGGAGATGCAGAATGGAAATGAGACATACATAGAGTCAATAAAAAGAAAACTAGGCAGAGTGACTGAGGAGAAGGGTAATGAAAAGTGGGTTTGCAAATGCAAAAGGGTTTGAATAAGTCCTTTGCAAAATACCTACAGGCAAAAGTTATATCAGATATAAGAGTTGTCCCTCAGATCTAACCACCTAAAACAGACCCCTGATGTCTGATGTGTGATAACTCTAGAACTGAAGATAATGGGAAGTACCAAATTTTTTCAAAATAGGAATTGAAAAAATGAATTGAAATATGAGAAAAACCTTTAGGCATGGCTCTCCCCTGATTGCATCCTAACCAGTTTATCTATCCCATTGCACACACTGAAAAGCATCACATGTGCTAGGAATGCTCTAATATGCTGTCTGATGTCTCTGAACTGGCTTAAAGCTCAGAGACATCTCCACATAATATCCCTTCTATTAGATAAAATATTTTGTGGAAACCAATCCTTATGTTTCTGCATCTTGCTTCTATTTTAACTTGCTCATAGATTTGACCTCAGTTCGTTAAGCAGAATCCTGAAAATCTGTCAGTGCAATTATTAATTTTGTGTGTCCAGACCCAGTGGACTCAGCATTTTAATGCTTTACATGCATTCAATAAAATTTCTTCAGTCACCATAGTCTTTTCTCAAAGCAAAGCATTTTAGAATGAAATAATTAAACTGCAAATTCATGGCAATTGAAACACGAGAGTGGTTTATTTAAAACTTAGCTACAAGTAATGGGTGCATTGCTCTTGCCTACTGCTTTTTCTTATTTACCTCTTAAAACAGAATATCATATCATTACATTTGCTGCATTTGTATTTTTATTTGTCATCTTAACAGCATGTTAGCCTGTGTTTTTGTGAACTAAACCCAAAGTTTTAAATTTTCTATTCTTTACTGCATTTACTACTCTCAGAGAACCATCCATCCTGTCATACGTTTTCACACAGAGTAGTAACTTTTCCTGGAAATACTGCTTTTAAAAAAATTACTAAAGATTTCAGCAAACTATCACTTTATAAGAAGAAGTATAGTAGAGTTTGCCCTATAAAATGACAATTTACATCTTTCAGAGGATCAAGTTTTTAGCTTTTTAGATATTTTTGTCTTTACTTTTTTAAGAAAACTATTTAAAAATCTGAATTACAAATTCCTAAAATATTTTCAGAACAATTTTAGCTAAAATGACATCATAGTTTTATCTGAATAAAAACATTTCATTTCAACATTTTTACTCAGTGAAATTTTCCATGTTGACTGCCATTATTTGAAGTATGTCCTGCACAGTAAGATGGTCTATGGTCTATTTTTTCTTCATAATTTCTATGTCTTTCTGTTCTGACTTTACTTGCAATGCTATATATAGCACTTCCCTGACCACTCTGCTCTGCCTTACAAAAGTCCTGCACCCAGGAAAAGGAAGATCAAAGCTAAGGAGAGATACTCACCCCCAGTGCTGATAAAGCAAAACATTTCAATTATGAGAAATGCTGGAAGAGAGAGAGAGCAAAGTAAACTGAAACTGTCAGGGTCACCTCCCCTGCCAAAGCTCAAAGCTACCATAAAAATGTCACCTGTGATGTGAACAAATTTTGTGGAAAAGGGGTGCCTTTTAAACTTGTATGAAAGAAACCCCGTCTGGCATGGTTGCTGTGACAGACCAGTGCAATGTTCTCACCAATAAATGAATGAACAGTGACACACAACATTCAAACGATGTCTGCGTGCTCTTCATGGCAAGGTCAGAAGATGAGTAGCTTTCTGCAGCCCTGTCAAACCAATTACCACGGGCCACTTCAGAGGTGAGCTCACTGCCCTCCCCGTGATCCGGGTCTGTGCTGCAGTGCTGCTCTCAGGGGGCTGAGCTGCTGTGACCAGGGTGAGCACAGCCCAAACAGCACTGCAAGCAAACACAGCACTGTGGCACCAGGCAGTGCAGCACCTGGTGGGCCCCACATCAGTGGGGAGGCACTAACAATGGACACATGAAAGGCCTCTGCATCTTCTTCAGATCCCACATTGTGTGGGTATGTGATAAAATGGCCAACCACAACTCTTAAATATTGCTTTGTCCTCACAAGCTAACGCTTTAGCACTCCAACTGCATCACATTTTTTATCAGGTTTCAGCCATCTCTTTTGATGTATTCTCCCCCAGATACCTTTAGCTTATTAAAGGTAGAAAACAGATACATGGGAGTTTTTCAGTGCTATAGGTATCATCCCATACCATTTGTGACTTAGAGACAGACTGAACTTGCTCAGCATGTTTGCCTGCAGGTCAAGGTGATATTTTTCTTAGCCAGATCTTTAATACTTTCAAAGCAAAACCATTTTGAGTTTTAGCTGATTCTCATTTCTAAATCTTTCAATTACTAAAGCAGTAAAAATGCTTATCTACTGCAAATGCTCTGTAATGTTGAAATAATCTGGAATTTCAGAGGATGTTGTTGACTCACTCTGTATGTAAACTGTCTCATGCATAGCTATTGTAGCCAAGTTTAAAGCATGGAGAGCTGAGAATTACATGTGCAATTTGTGTGTCCACTGTGTCTTCAAGGATTTAGAGGTATCATGTTAAAAATTAACTTTTCTTTCTGCCTCAAAGATGTATACGCTGAATTATTAATAATACAAAGGCTTCCCTGCACAGTTATTTTATTTCAGTACTTTTTCATTGTTACCAGAACTCTTTCAGGACATTGTCAGGTTTTTAAAGCTAACCCATTTTGCATTATAAGCAAACAGAGCTGAATAAATGTAATCTTTGTGGATACAAATTGTGAGCAGTATTTACCAACATGCAGCTGGAAAATCTCTTTATATATTCCTTACTTAAACTGAGGTGAACTTAAAGGGCAAATTCTAGCTTTAAATTCTCAATTTCAGCAGGCTGTATACCTACAAAAGGAAGAGCAAATTAAAAAAAAAAATGAAATGGCACAAAAGAAGAGGCTGTGATGACTTGGTTTGTGGGGAAACACTACTCATCCACATTTCACAGTAACATTACACTGAAATATCAGGTACCACATTCCCTTCACACCAAGCTCAGCATTGAGTGCAAAAACACCTTTTTTGCTTGGTCAGGCAGCTCACTTGATCATTGCTGTCACTACATTTTCTATGATCTGCATTATTTACTATATTCTTAAAATAAAAATGATGCAAACATAACATTTGATTATAAATGCTTTTGCTTTTTATATCTTTACAACTTTAATTGATCAATATATCTTTAAAGTGTCTTGGTGACTTAGCTGAAGGGAAAACAAAACCCCTGAGAAAAGACTTGAATTCCCCTGAGCAAAGTTTGACAGCTTCAACCAGGTCACAATGAGTTGGGTGTGCTCAGCCCTTCCTGAGCTTCAGCACTGTTGCTACAACCAGATCCTGAAAACATCATCTTCCTCCCAGAGCTGTAGCTCTGGGAACCAAGGGAAGGAGTGCGGTCACAGCATGCAGAATTCACATAAGTGGGTGAATAATTCAGATATTTTAACTATGCCATCTAGAAATTCCACCCTCAGTTCCAAATCATCCATTGGATACATATTTCAGTTCTTCCAGGTGCTCAGTTTGTAGAAATACAAATCCCACTGGGACCGAAAAATAGTGCTGGAATAATGGGAACATTTATTTTTCTTTTCTCTGTGTTAGAACAATTGTAACTCAGTGGCATTCTGGTGAAATACATATGCATCTCAAAGCAGTGTCTGTAGAAAACAAATTAGAAACTAAATAAGCTAGAGAGTGAAACAGGAATCAGATAGACTCGGAAAGCAGGAAGGAATGCTGATGAATTGCATTCAGCTTTTCCCTTGCAAAACCAGGCACAGGGTTTGAATGCCGGCCAAACACACTCATTATGTTTCAGTAGATCCTCATGACTTAAGATCATGTGTTGTTTTTAAAAACATCAAGTTTGTATCTGGTTAGCAACACACATTGATCTGTGCAAGGAAAGGGCAGGTGTGGTGATGCTTCCAGTGCCTAAAAATCACTATGATTTTTTTCTCTGCTCTAGGAATTCAAAATCTGGTTTAATGAATACAAATCCTGAGTTTGTATCCAGATGACTATGACACTGTTTCTTGGAGTAGTTAAAAACTAAATTTCAGCTAATACATGTAAGGGTATATGTTAATGTACCAGAAATTTAAAAACTTGATCCTTCATAGAAATGTCATGCTATAAACCTCATCCCAGAGTCATTGAACTCTGAAAAAAATCTGTTGTTGTTGATCTCACGTTGGCCCATAGGCTTTATAAGATACTTCCTGGAAGTAGAGAACTAGGTCTCTGTTCTGGAGACTGGAAAGATGAACAGAAATATTTGATGGGGAAAAGATGAAAGAGAACTTTTGCTTTTTTGAGCAGCTTGCCCTTAAAAGTAATACCCCATGACCTTTGACCATAACTCATAACACAGTTCTGGAAAACTGTGAAGATGGGAGGAGTTTTGTGATTTGCAGATTTTCCCAGATGGATGCAAATTGTGAAAGTGAAGACACACCCTATAGCTAAAACAAGAAAGAGCTTCTCTCTCTAGAGTGAACTGAAATGATTCTTTAAGTAAATGACTGACTGAAGTGTCTCTGTGTGTTGTTGTTAAGAAATATTGAAGGTGGGGGGGAGGAGAGAATGGTCTGAAAATCTTATTCCGAATAACTTATTTTCTCTGCTATTAATACATTTCTTCTTTATACCCTTTTAAGTTTTAGGCCTGCCTTGTTTTTGCTCCTAAATCCTATCTCAAAGAGAAATTGAGTATATTAAAATTGGCAAACCTAAATCAAACCAAGACAGTTTTGAAACTAGTTAGTTGTTTGCTGATTTTTTTTGGGATTTTTTTGCTTGTTCTGTTTTATGCTGTTGACCATTTTAATCTCTTGAATATAAAAAACATACTGTTTCATTCTAAACTAAACAAAACAAAAAAAAAAAAAAAAAAAAAAATTTGTGGAAGGTATTTGGGTTGGCGCTGCATTTACACAACATTTACTTTACACTAAAATTCCAGAAAAAAGTGTTCCCACTTTTTTTCTGTGATAAATGTTTCTTTGATAACAAATCTGGAATGTTATTTAGTGGCAGAATGTCTTATTTGTGATTTGTGAAGGTACACTGCCTGGAGCCACAGTATTCTTCTTCTCCAGTATAATGCTATCTTTGTCCTAGAAGTAAGAAAACAGTTATTTGGTGGGGATGAACAAATATTTTCTATAAATCATCCATTAAAAAGTTCATTTATGAATTCCAACAGAATGTGATAGATGGATCATTAACCAAACCAACCAAGCAAAATTCCCATCCAGTCTAATTTATGAAATCACCATAGATTATTTTTTTATCCAGTAGCCTATTGAACAAGATGCTTGGGCCTACAAGTGATATATATTCCAAAGCTAAATGTCTTGAACCTACATTTGGCAAACTTTATGCAACAATCTGGATCAGGCAGCTTGTACTTCTTTCCTTGAAAGTATCAAAATTTAATATGACTTGAGATAAATTTAATAATCTGATAGTAAATATACAAATATGGAAGTGAAGATTCCTAGATTTCAGTAGCTCTTTTTTTTTTTTTTTTTTTTTTTCCGTGGAATATTAATTTTTCCTGAAAATCACATGGTACTCCCATTTGAGATAAAACACTTTTTCACTGGAAAAATTTTCTGTTCTATAAAACTGCAAATAACTAAAAATGCAGGTATTTAATTTTCTAAGGAGAATCCCTGATGGAAAAAAAAGAAAACAAACCCCATGTTGTTTACTTCTGTCTTTTGAATCCAAAGTTATTAATACTATCAGGTATAACACTTTGAATAGTAATTTTTTGGTCAAGGGCTGTGTTTCTTTGGGAGTTTTATATGTTTGAAAAGCACAAAGGATACTTTGAACATCATGAAATCCTTTGAAAAATTTCTATTATATTTTGCCAGAATATCAGATACACAGGTATCTTGTACAGCTAATATTCATTTCCAGGCAGAATTGTCTTTATGAAGAGTTGACAGTAATTTCACTTTATTTATCTGGTGCTGGAAAGCTGTTAGAACCAAAAAGACCAACGGCAGATAAATGTTTTTAATTAATTGGAGTGATGAACAAAGTCTGCTGTTGCTATCTTGCTGTTAAGTCAAGTCTTGGAGATTTGCTTGGAAGGCTATTTTACAAGAAAAAAACTGTGGAAAAAAGGAATTTCACTTACATTCATTGCAATTTTTTTTCACATCATTATAGTAATTTGGATTCTGATTTGATGTGAAATGAAATAAAAACTCTTGCTCCACTAATGGAGAAATTCCACTTTTGTAAAAGGTTGAGTTATTGACACTAGCTTATAAAAAAAAGGAAATAGCATCTCTTCCCAGCTCTCTGCAACTCTAAATTCTCTAGACTTGTAATAAATTAAACTGATTAACAAATTAAATCCAGTCTGTATTTGTAAAAGGAGGTGCACTGCAGCAACCTGATGTGATAGTTGGTCACGAAGACCACAGTTAGGGAAATCATCTTTGGTACACAAATATATAGGTACCTTTCACTCATCAAAACTTAAACATCAAAACATTTCTTCCAAAACTTAAATCCAATCTAAGGAATTGCACTTCTGAGATCAAAGAGCTAATTAGTTTTTGTGTTCATAACTGTTCAGAGGCCCCAAGGGAATGATGTATTTTTAAGTGTGCTGGGGGATGGCAGGTGATAGTTTCCAGCACTGTTATCAGTGTTATCACTGTTATCTGGAATTCTGACAGACAATTTCTGTAGGCCATTTTTCCCTTTTCTTAATTACTCAAGCTTTGTGAAATGATATTTTCTTTAAGAAATCAAGGTGTATTTTTTAGAGAAAACAGGCCTACATTTGTAGAAGCTGAAGGAAAATAACAACACAAAACACAGCACAAAATAATTCTTAATGCATCGCTTAGAACTGCCTCAGAAATCTTTCAGAATTAAGAAAAAAAAAAAAAGAAAAGAAAAGAAAAAAAAAACCAAAGATTGGGAACAAAGAGAACAAGGAGATAGGTAAAGTTTAGTAGAGGCAGAATGTCCTTCTGGGGGAGATGAAACGTATCCTAATATATCAATGCTCTGATCAGCTTTACTTTTCTTCTCCATTTCCCCAGAGGGAAGTAGGAGATTTGCTGTGCTAAAGCCAGCATGTTTCACTGGTAAGTAATGTTTACCTTGCCAGGGTCTTGCTGCTTACTGCTCTCCCTGCTTTAATGGTGCAGCTATTTATTTTGCTTTCACAGCAGGAAAACAAATATTTTGGCTAAATTTCTTTGATGTCCTGGTTTCCTCACCTTGCAATCAGTAATCAAAAGACAAATTACCAATGAAATTAATTTTCTTGTTACCATGTCAATGCAGAAGTAAGTAATCTCTTTGTAGGTCAGGTATTTTTTGCAGTTACAAAAAATCTTGCCTGGCATTTTGTTACCAGAAGAGCTGAATGCAATGCTACTCACTGGCATAAATCTTAAATTTCTTTCTATCACAGTCAATGAGTGTGACCCCATGTGGGAGAACAAAAAGGGCAACTTCCAGTACTTTGAGCTGCTTCTTTCTCTTAATATACCAATCACGTTATCTGAATGCACCTTCCAAAGCTCTAAAACATCAAGCTTTTCAAAGGCAGAGACATTTTTTTCTGATTATATTTTTAAATTTGGTATGTGTGTGTGTGTGTGTGTTTCTGTGTGTGTGTTTCTAATACACCTATATTTCATAATTTAAAAATAAGTATTTAGCAATAACTTTTTTGTTCTTCATTATGAAATGTATGTCCCAGTAACAGCAGCATGCAGCACTTGTCACTGGTTTATTTCCAGTCAAAGACACATGTTACACATTAAAATTTATTGTAACATCATTACATTTTACCATGGGCAAGGACTGCAAATTAGGCTGAAATATGAAATAAGTTTTTATTTGTCTTTTAATGAGCAGGATAATGGATAATAATTAAAGTGCCACAAACTTGTCTCATGTGAGGCAGTAATGATCATAATGAAGTACAAACTCTCAAGAAGGGATGTATGAAAGGACCAATTTTATTTTTTTTAACAAAGCTAATAATTGCTCTTTGTTTTTTACTTCCTTGAGCTGTAACTACTTTGCTAAGTAGAGATGAAGAAGAGATGAAGAAGACATGTAGAAGTTAATGAGTTTTTAAACAGATGATCAAACTCAGCCTTGCTGCTGGCTGAGCCTGGGGACACAGAGCTGTGGCAGCCTCCCCTCCATTGGGATGTTGGATTCAGTAGCTCCCCACAATCTGCCTTGCTTTTGCTGTCTGCTTGTTTTTTTAAGTTTTTGTCTCCAGCAGGGTTTTCAGAGACTCCTGCACCCTGACTTGCTGGGAACTAAGTGTTCAAGTGCAGCTTGGGGAAACCCACCTTCAGTAGTTACAAACAACAGGGCGGCTCAGTGAGGGTCTGGTTTCCAAGTTTCCGTAACACAACCTAAGGATTTCCTTCCCAGCAGTGGCTTTACTATCTATAGCCTTTTCATCTGATTTGCTAAGAAATATTTGCCTCTAAATGTTGTGGTTATGCAGGGACCCTCTGAATTAGTTTAATCTGTTTTCGAAACTCTCCACTTTTCAGTATCCTCAAGAACCCAGGGAAGATCCAAAGGTTATTTGAAATTATACTGGATTCCCTGGTCCTTGAAAGCCAGTCTTCTATTTCTTTCATGTCTTTAGAGTCTGGCCAAAAGCCTCATTTTATGCAAAGGAGACAAAATATCTCTGAAATAATCCTTCTGAAAAACCGAGTTTAGGAAGCAAATTCTTAAAAAGACACTATTTTGTATTTTTAATTTTTGTTAAATCAGGGGCCTTATTTTGGTCCTTAGCTATTAAATTATTTTTATTGAATTATAAATGTATATGCTTACGACATGCATTTCTTGAAAAAAAAAAAGAATACTAATAAAACCAAATTTTAAGTAATTTATTTATAGAAGTAGAAATTAGAATTCAATGAAAAATTCAATAGAAAAAAAACTACCAAGTGAATATGAGGCTATTTCAAAAATAAATGATTTTATAGGAGCTCTTTATTTTTTATTATAAATCATCTTTTTTATGAAGATTGAAATAAATCTAAAGATTTTTGACTTTTTGCCTATTTGTGACAAATATAACAAAGCCTTAAACTTGTTGGATTTTGATGTTTTACTCCAAACAGTACTCAACTAACAAAGTATGTATATTATTTTATGGGATGTTATTTAAAGTAGTTAAATTTCTTGAAATGATAGATTTGAGCAAAGTCATTGAAGGAACAGTCTGTGTCTCAGCACTTCTCTCCAAAGTGAAACTCTGTATGTATGTAAAACTATAGAAAAACTGCAAGTATTGACGTGTTCTTTCAGGTTTTTGACACCTGCACACACATTTTTTACATTCATAGGTTCAGTAAGCCCTTCACAATTGTCCTTATAGAAACCAATTTTTTTGTCCCTTTAAAAACAGGAAGACAGATAACCCCAAAACTCTAGAGATTTCTGTATAAATTGAAGTGATATAACTCAGATGGCAGGGGATAATATCTGAAAATAAAAGTAAGCAATATTGGTTAGTAAGTGGGTTTTTGATTACTTCTGCTGTTAGAAACTACATTTTAAATTATAGTGTCATAGAACTGACAAGACTGGGAGTGACCTCGAAAGATTATTTGATCCAAATTTTGTGGGTATGTCAGACTAGATTACCTAGCATTTATTTGTTTCATTCAAACCACTTTCTTTCTTTCTAGGAGGGCTAAAATTTTTCAAGGACAATTCCGAGACAGATCAGCAGATGTTCTGGAATAATTCACTGCTCTGGAATAATTCAGTACTCTGAATATTGCTTCATGCAGCTTATGCATTAAGAATGAAACTAGAAAATTTAAAAATGAAAGACTGCAGAGAGTCAAAAAAGTCTTCATTATTTGAACCACCACCATGATACTGCCTCAAAAACACTGGTTTCATTATTTGCAAAGAGGGCAGATGTTCAATTTCAACAATAACAAAAATTCCCAGAACTCATATTTGGTTGTTTTGGGCCGATAAGTTCTTTTATTAGATTTGAAGTAACAATTTTCCTGCCATGTTATTGTATTAATTATTCCTTGAATTGTTGTGCTTCTTAGTGCTCTAGAGAAATGCCATACATTTCATTAAAGCTGCAGTGTAATTTGCCTTAAAATATTTAAGATTAATAAAAACATCTTTGGCAATGAAAATGATTGAAAATGAAAAAATAATTTGAATGGTCTTGGATGTGAACAGTGCATTACATGGATGGAAGACTAGAAAAAGAAAAAGCTCAAAGAATGTTTAAATGGCAGTATTATTTCTGGAAAGTTTGTGTGTTGGTGAATTATACCAGAATGTAGTAAACTACCTCTTCTTGTTTGATCCAAATAAAAAATAATTTGTCACCAGGAACTGTCTTAAATTACCAACATGGGTTTTTATTCAGATTTTGTGTAGCTTCATGCCTTGGTAATGAATAAAGGCATTAGCATCACAGGAATTTAACTGGCAGCATTAAACTCTTTTGCATTTAGCAGTGAGGGCACATTTGCAAATCTATATTTGCAGAAGGTAATGGCTTTGTTGTACCCAGTGAAGAGAGGGAAGTGTTTGTTCCCCTGGATAGCCAAATACCACATGACTTTGTAAAGGGGTGTTGAAAATGCATTGCAAGCAAATGATGCTCATGTTCCTATTAAAGCTTCAACTGGACTTCTAAACACTGATTAGTACAAAATTCTTCTTAGAATTTAATATATTAATCAGATAATAATCTTACTGATTTTGCCTGTCAAAGAGTTAATCAGCTAATCAAAGCTGTTCATGTAAAATCCTTTTATCTTAAGCAGGCCTCATATGGCCCTTCAGAGAGACATTTGTCCCATCATGAGACACATGTTCTACACAACAGGAGTGATGCACCCACTGTGGGGGTTAATTTGTCTCTGTTGATTCAAGTGTGAATTCCTAGAACATGGCAGCATGCTGTGCTCAATAATAGATATGTTTGTTATTATACCAAAGAAAATAATGTACATTGAGTGATTTAATAATATACCTAGGGGTACGTTCCATTTATATAGCAGATTTCTCAAAGGAGAAAAGAAGGGTGGCTAATTTAAATAAGCAGTTACTCTAGATATTTCTTTCAAATTGCTTCTATGCCTTCAAAATAAATTAAAAAAAAAAAATTAAACTCACTTCCACCAAACCCATCTATCTGACGGTATTCTATCTTGCTAATTTTACTTAATTATTCTAAGGAATTTTTTTTTGTTTTTCTTCCTAGAGGACAAGAGTCTGACCAGTGTTGCAGGACAAATACTTCTCTATTTTGTACAAGCTTAACAAAATGCTTCTTTACTGTATAATTTTTTTCTTTTTTTTTTTTTTTTTTTTTTGTTTTGTTTTGTTTTTTGGTTTTTGGTTTTTTGGTATTTTTTTTGTTTGTTTGTTTGTTTGTTTTTTCCTTAGGAATGAAAAAGGGATCTATGGAGTAACAGAACAAGAGGAAAAAACATTTTTTATTAATGTGGTAGGTCACTTCAGAGAAAGAGAATAAGACTAGATCCTCATTTTAAAATGCTTAAGGATTTAATGAACTGATCACTTAATGAAATACTCAGAAACATTTATTGAATGATATAATCCACTTTCTTATTTCAGAACTTGAAAAGGTGCAGTAACCATTGGCTATAATCACAATGCAAAATATTTAGAGCTACTTGTACTCGATCTGAGTTTTTTTGCTAAATAAGCACCAACTAAATTCAGAGCCAGGGTTTAAAAGTACTGTCATTGGAGATGGGCAAAAAGCTCAGTGACTGAGTCACCAAACCCAGAGCAGCTCCCTGCCAAGCAGGGATGATATATCAGACATTAAATTGCTCATTTAATTCCAGCCAGGATTCAGATTTGTTTGACTTACAACATTTTCAGCTAAACCTTTTCTGAACTGTTTATTCTTCTTGAGGTAAATCACCCTCAAAGCAGCACAGAGTTCCCCTGCTAAGGGGAAATGAGGATTATTTTTCCCTATGTGAGACAAAGAGAAGCAAGGTCTCCAGCCCTTCCTCCCCATCCTGAGAAACAAAGTAATCATTTTTGCTATTACACTTGCTATCAGCATAGCACAAAGCTTCCAGCTTCCCCTTTCCACTTCTCCCAGCTTTCTAGTTTTTTTGTCTGAATGCTCTTCATCATTTTCAAATTTTCCTGTTATAGGATTCAATACTTCAATAGCTATTACTTTGCAATGCAACACAGAGTGACCCCGATTTTCCATTCACTGGATTGTCTTCATTTTCTGAGGGAAAAATAGTACTTCATTAAATATCTATTCATCTGTGTTCTTGGTGAAAGGCAACACTATCCCATGAAGAATCTGTACTAATTATTTATTTATTTGTTTAACTGTTTTTAGAGAGAAAAAAGACGAGATGATTGGGTGATTAGAAGGGCATTAAAGCAGGATATTCAAAAAGAAGGTTTAATACGTCATTATTACGAACCCTTAAACCAACATCCTATGTCACCAATGTAATATTTATATATTAAGATGACAACGACTTTTGAATAGCAATTTAGGATTCAATTAAAAATCATATGCAATTATTGTTTTTAGGTTTTTGAAAACCCAAAATTTCAAAACAAGATGCCATGCTTTTTCTGGTATTATTTTTAATCCATAAATCCCATTTCTTGACATGAAGGGCTTTCATGTCATAAAACTGATTATATAAAGTATTGGTAGTGTTTTGCACTAATTTTTCATTTTCTTGAGTTCTTTTTGATGTAGAATAAAGCCAGGCATTCTAACATCACAAAATTTGTTTGTTTTGCCATGGTGTCAGGGATGTTATTTTTGCCTGAGGCTGCCTCACCACCAGATGATAGCAGAAATAAGGAGTGAAGGTGACAGAAAAAAGAATCTACCTTTTTCAGGACATATTTAGAATCACTGTCATCAAAGAGAAGAGGAGATTACATAAGTTTTGAAGGACATATTTCCATTCAGTAATTCTTTATAGCAGCTATTATTCCACCACTGATATTGCAAAAAACACCCAAATGCTTCATGCAAAAATTTGACTCAGCATTATGGCATTGAGGCTAATGTCCTGAGGTGTGGGATGTGAATCGTAGCAGCCACTGGAGATGTTGGGATATGTGGGCAGGAATAAGGAAGAACCAGGCTATGCCTGAAATAAGCAAAATATCATCAGAATTTGCTCTAAGTATACTCTGGTTTTGTGGAAAAACTAAAAAAAAATTAATTGATCATATAAATAAATAGATCAAGTTAGGAAAAAAAAGAGCCAATCTATTCTTATACTCAAGTCTTTGGAGCATCCCACTGTAACTTCAGCTTGGCTTGGTGTGGTATTAATGTTTGTTATATTTAAATAAGACTCAAAATATCTACTTCTGGAGAAGAATACAGTGGTAATAAAGCAGTAAAATTATGTTCTTAAAGCTAATTAAAGCATCATGATAGAAGATTGCAATTTTGCAAAAAAATATTTATGAAGAGGAAAACAAACACTAAGGTTTCAGCTATGCAATTTTTAATATTGTTGTAGGAAGTTTATTCACAGAAGACATCTTAAATTCATTGTCAGAATAAAATACCAATTCCTAATTCCAAAAGCTCTTTTGTTTATCTGCATCCTAGGTTTACACTGTGGTACTTCTTAAAATGTTAAGAGAGTTTAAATTTTAAAAATCTCATGTCAGTTGAAATCATACTTCTAGATGTTGCAAACACATGAAATGTTTTCATGACGTGGACTCCATTGTTTTGGAGTGAAAGCACACCTGGGTGACAAATTATACATTTAATCCTATATGCAGGATTATACATCTGTGTTCCAGTTTGGGAGGACTAATAAGGACCCTAATAAAAAAGGCCAAGAGGGTGATTTGCATTTCTCCTTTCCAGATTTTTTCAAATTTTTGTTGTCTTCTCTCCCATTTCCCAACAAGGCACCCAGAGATAACAGTCAGCATTTATTTTTAAGTCAGAAAAAACCAAAAACAACCAATGCCCTGTAAAGGGTAGAAGGTATATTTCCAATACAATACATTGCACTATGATATTACTACTCACAAACACCAACTAAAAAAAAATAAAAATAAAAATAAAATAAAAGTTGTCCATAGGAGGAGAGAATGGAATAAAATGTCAGGGAAACTTCAAAATGGTAGTATATCTTAAAAATCTGTTGCTAACTGCATGAAGTGGCAATTACACTTTTGCATTCTAAAGCATTGGCTTTTATTTATTGTTTAAAAACCTAGTTGATTTATTCACACAGTTTAAAAAAACCTTTTCCAAGTACTGTTAGAGAAATTAATGCTAAATGACACACGTTACTGCTAAAATAAAATGTTCTTTGTACTAACATGATAATGACGTTTCTGCATTGGGAATATTGCATATGGCAAGAAAATCAAAGCCTTTCTGGGTTTACTTTTGTGTGTGTCTTTATGTGAATTTGTGTGCGTGTATATGTGCCCACAAAGAGAAGTGTTTTCCTATAATTTTCAAATTTTGAATGGAAAGACTCTGGACCTCTGTGTCTGATCTTTCAAAATGGTGTTCCAACAGGAATTAAATAAAAGAGAGAACTTTAAGAAATGGACTGATTCGCACTACATAAGGCAAGAATTTTGAAGTCTCCCTGGAGCTGGGATCACCAGTGGTGTCAGACACGAGAGGAAACAGATGCATCTCTAAACCTAATTTTCTTTTTTATTCCTCTTATCTTTTCTTCATTTATTTTTTCCCCATTTTACCATTTTTTTCAATTTTCCTTTCTGTTTGTTTCCCTTCTCCTTCTCCTTCTCCTTCTCCTTCTCCTTCTCCTTCTCCTTCTCCTTCTCCTTCTCTTTCTTCATTCTCTGTCTTTCATCTTTCTTTTTTTCTTCTTTTTTTTTTTCTCTATAGCTGCATGTACTTTTATATTCAAAAGCATGCTACTTACACCTGAATGTGTTTACAGAATTTTATCTGACATTACTCTTTATAAAGAGATGAATAGAAGGAGAAAAATTTCTTTATGAGGATTCTGCAATAGTCAGTAAATGAATAACTTGTTTTTAGTTTTAGAATTGAAAGTTTATTTATTATCCCAAACCACAACTAAGGAGAAGAAATTAACCTAAATTGTCATCAATTACTTTTTTTTTGTTAGTCACTGAATAATGTTTTGATCACAGATATAACAAATGGGAAGACACTGATTCTTCCATAAAAGACTTTCAATAAAATCCTTTTGTTTTGAGCTTTTCCCAGGTATAAAATCTCTGCTGATTACAGTTGGGTAGCTCAATTTGCCTCTGGGTTTTCCTCATGTCCATTTTACTTCTGGAAACATCATTTGGTGCATGAAAAGAAGTGGTTCACCTTCATCTAAGTTAATTCAGTAAGATCTAGTAAATTGAATTTTCTTAAAACACAATGTTATAATTATCTGGGTGAGTTAATGAATACTTAGTATATATAGTAAAAATATGAAAGAGGAAGCAAATGAAGGTTGACACAGAAACTCAGTATCTCTAATGCAACCTTCTAAGAAGATTGCTTTTACTGTACTTTCATCAATCCTTTCAGGAGAGATAAGACAATTTAACAGATGTACAAAGGGTGCCACTTTTTCTGATGGCATCCAAAAATGAATCTTCATAAGCAGATGTATTTTAAGAAATTTGTTTCCTCTGCAAATGCTGTAATATTTTACTTAGATAGATTTGGATTTACTAAAGGTCTATTAAGCCAGGATCACCTTACACCTTTTTTGTAGAGTGCTTCATTATTTTTTTAGGTTAAAGGACAAAAGTAATATTTCATCTGCCTAGAAACTATGGAAACAGCTTAAATAAAAATGTAAAGCATAGAATTAATAGAAATATTATAAGGTGGAGGAGAAATTCAAGAAAAGAGAAAATATAACCTACTGGGCTGGGGAAAACTTATTGGAATATCTCAAGGATCAGTTTGGAAATACGTTAATTTATTATCTGTAATCATGGCATGACCTAAAGTAGTTTAATAGTCATATTCATAAACGATGCAAAGTGGGAGGGCATCACCAATACAGAGAAGGGGGAGCATTGTCCAAAATGAATTGTAAAGATTATAATTCATCTCTGGAACAGGAAAAATCAGGGTAAAATTTGTAGTATAAATAATAAGATCATTTGAACAGAAAATGATGGAGAGAACACAATGCTGAGGAAAAGATTGAGATCCTGAATATAATGTAGAATTGCAATTACTCACATTTAGGAAAAGTTAAG
Organism: Muscicapa striata striata; assembly: GCA_030060385.1. Classification (NCBI taxonomy): domain Eukaryota; kingdom Metazoa; phylum Chordata; class Aves; order Passeriformes; family Muscicapidae; genus Muscicapa; species Muscicapa striata. Next base: position 608,491 of record JAREIS010000195.1, on the reverse strand, counting down.
ACAATCTAGAATAAATACAGAAAGACATTACGGGATAGATAGCAGAAAGATGAAAATGTAGAAAAGGGAAAAAAGAGTCATAAAATAGTGGGTTCTGAGAGTAAGTGATGCTTTCTCACATACACAAATGTGTTGGGGGAATAAGCACTGGAGATGTAAAAAAAATATATTTCCTTTAAAGGCCAGGAACAAGATTGGGCATGGACGAAAATGGATGTAAACATTCTGAATAAATTTAGGACGGAAATTAGAAGAAGGCCTGAAACCATCAAGGCAAAAATTTTTGGAAGATCTTTCCAATAGCACATGAGGAAAGATGCAAATATCATCAACTTTGCAAAAAATTTCATTATGCCGATAATTGGTTTAGGACTGCATGATGTGATCACATGACTCAACAAAGAAAACGACTCATATTGCCTGAGGTGGTGACTGATGGAGTTCTTGGGTTTGTAGAAGCAACAAATTTATTTTCATTCCATAGCTATTCTTCAGGAACTGCACTTATCTACAAAGAAGGCATAAGATAATGATTTGATAATAGTTTCTTACAGAAATTATTCTGTACACATATAAACCATCTGTCTTAAAACTGTCATATAATATCACTATTTTTTTTCTCTACAAAATTAATAGACTACTGAAAAACTGCATATGCAAGAGTGCAACTTGAAAAAAGGTATGGAAACAAATTTATATTATTCTTATGTGTTTAGGGGATTGACACTGAGCTAGCTCTTACTTTGGTTTCTTCATAGCTCTCTCCAAAACTACTCAATTTAAAAAAAAAAAAAATCTTAAAAAAACCCCACCCACAAAATCTGTTTCAAGGACTGAAATATAACACACAAATTTTCATACTTCTTCCTGGAACCAGTGGAAAGTTTTTGTTCACTATGTCTTTTTCTGCTTATTGAGTTTTTAAGACTGACCTCAAAAGAAGATGCTGAGATACATGAAGCAATGGCAACAAGTTTGATTTTCTAATAAGGCTGTAAGCAATAAATCTCCAATTTTAAGAAAGATGCAGCCTGACAAAAGTCTCAAAGCCAACAATTGACCACAACAGACATTGAATAAAGGATCTAGAGTAAATTACTGAAAATCAACAAATTTAAATACCAAAATCCTGCTGCTGTTATATGTCTCAAGTTGGCTTTTATTGTCAGAGACTCCAGGTAACAAGATTACTTGTTTGTCAAGGAAGAGGATTGCCAACGGTGTAAGCAAAGCATTGAACAAGAGATGTTGGTAAGGCAGGGTCTCTGTTGGGTGGTAGAGCAAACATGTCCTCCAGAAATAAAGGAGTCATAATTGGCCAATTACTACACAGGAAGCAAGATGCAGTTCCAAGTCCAAATAATTTACATTACTTTTAAAAGAGATATACTTGGCTGCACTAAATTTTCATGACACCTATAAGCTGGGTCAGCTAGTTCTGATGCTGGGAATGGGGTGAGTTTGGCTTTCTTCCGCCTTCATGAGGACACAAGCACTTAAATCAGTGTGTACTAAAATTAGCCATCTCTGAGTGTGTTTGTGTGTGTGTGTGTATGTGTTTTTAACTGGGATCAGTTTCCAAAACAACACTACAAAACCTAATTTTTCAACTGTTTGCAAACTTCTGGCAAACGAAATTGCTTCAGGAGCTACTGAGCTACATTACATTTGCAGTTTCAGTGTCTTTCAGAAGCAGTTAATTTATGAAAAAAAATCAAATTTATGTAGGTTGCTTTACACTCTGTCTAACCAAATCAATTTATTTAGCATAAAACCTTTCTTGAAAAGTGGCTGAAAATCAGAATATTTGGGAATGAATTGCCAACTGTTTGAACACAGTACTTCCAGTTCTGAGTCTCAAAACCTTGCAGCATTTGAGGCAAAGATACGGTGTCAATAAATAAATAAAAATTAATTTTTAATATTATGTTATGATGGTATCTACTGAGAATCACTAGCCTTGTTAAAATTCTACAGAACTCGATCAACAAAATCAAATGTTTTATCAACAAACTCTGCAATTGTTTGGTGGGCAAGTTCAACTGGACTGACTGTATGTCAGCTGTTTTTCAAAATGACAGAAATAGTAATGGATCATCTGGAGTATTTATTATTTAGTGCTAATGAATGATTGTTTGGAGAGGGAAGAAAAATCAATTATGACAGCTGTGAGAGCTGCTGCCCCCGTTCCATTATTCCAAAAATAAATAGCAAAGCTGCCTGCTAAGGTAGGAAATCAGCTAGCATTCCCAGTGAGACACAAAAGTTATAGGCAAAGAAGCAACTCCAACTTGTGTTTACTGCACATAAATGATGGCAGGGCCCCAAGGCAGAAGCAGAAGTCCTTGAACTGCTGAAAAAACACAATACTTTTTCCTGCTTGTATTGCAAGTGCTCAACATGCTTTCTCTCCCCAGACAGTTTGATTTTTCCTTGAGCATCAAACTGGGTTTGTCTTTTTTTAAAAAAACCTTCATGTCTAATCCAAGATTAACAGTGAGAGGAGAGGATGGGTGAAAGACCCTCCTATTTGGACTGCTAAGAATTTAAGGGACAACATGGTTTTAAAAAAAACAACAAGAAAAAACACAACTTAAAAAAAAAATCCATTTAAAAAAACAGCAGAAAGGCATGCATTGGGCAGTTTTGACAAAGCCCAGACAGGACTGTTCTCACTCAAAGACTAGGTAATGTGTCACTTTAGAGGAACCCTGTTCAACTCAAAAACTAAAAGCCAAATGAGAATTACAATTTCAGAAAAGTTAGTATGCAGCATGTTGGATCCCTTCTAAAAAGACAGCAATTAAGGCAAAGTGTTTACATTTCCGAGGGATTTTTAGCTAGATATATCTAGAATTAGACACAGACACCAGAGTCATCTGACACCTCAGTTGAATGCTGCCATCTTGGCATTAAACTGATTGCCAAGGACGAGCCCAGTTTCCCTCCACTTCTCAGGACAGAGGCAGCCCTCCTTTGCTTTCTGAGATCAGAAGGAACTGTGACAATGAAGCCATGGACTTGGGCTGTGCCAAAGGTCACAGAGGAGTGCTGGGACCCAGTTCCCTCCTCACTGCCTTCTCAATCCCATCCTTCATGGAGCAGACCCACAGCACTATCTACTGTCCTGCTCAGTGGCAGCATGCTGTAGCCTGTGTTTCACTCTGCTTTTTCTCTCCCACTAGTACAGAGGAAGAGGATGAAGAGAAGGCATAGAAAGGATGGATTGAGTGTGATCCCATTTTCACACAGCTTTCTTCTGTGTATAATGATAGACATGGGTGAACTTGCTTGAAGTGCAGAACACACAGGTGTGGTCAGAACCTTGACAGACTGATTCAACAGCAATCTTCCCCTAAATTTCAGTAGACATTGATCAGGGTCTGAATATATTGTGCAGACACAAAAGAGCAAATTGCCACAGATGTACCATCCTCAGGATACCTAACCTGACAGGTGTCCACTGATAAATGGCAAAGAAATGACAGGGAAGAGACAATATATTTAAAAAATTAAGTTAATAAGATTCCATGAAATGTAACAAGTTTAGTTTGTGAATTCATTACCCTAGTGGCAAGCTGCTAAAACATCAGTTGTACTAATGTGTCATAAAACTAGACACATATTGAAGGAGACTAAACTTTCCATTATCTGAAACTCCCTTGGTGATGGAACGTGATTACCACAGACAGTTGCTAATGCGTCTTACTATGAATTTATCTGGGAACTAATACCTTTGATTACCAATTGAAATTAGTGTTTTGGTTTAGTGTAATTCTATATGACAGCACAGTCAAAGGGAGATTTGCTACTGAAGTCAAGGGCAGCAGAAGAAGGATATTGATTTAGCTGTGGGACTTTTTGAGGGATTTATTACAACTTTAGCAAGCACAGTATATAAGTTAATTCTGGGAAGATGAAATGAACATCCAACACCTGCCAAACCTGGAACTACCTATATCTTTCTGGAAAACTAACCTTGTCAAATCACAGATTATTTAGGGGGCAGATGGGTATAATCTAGCCTCATTATTCTTAGGAACAGTAGAAGGTGATAACTACCTCTGTATAAGCAACTAAAGTTGTTGCAAAACATGAAAGTTTAGTCTATGACTGGCCATCAGTCACAGAAATAATTAAAAATTATTTTTCTGTGAATAATTCCATGTAAAAGACTATCTAATGTTGATGTGAGATAAAAAGCATTTAGTGGTTAGATAATTTAATTTTTTTCTGCAAGAGACAAGTATGGACTATGTTGTGCAAAGTAAAACAAAATTATTTTCTCTTTAATCTAGGATCCTTCTTGTAGCCCTAAATTCTGAGTGACCTCTGGCAGAGACCTGTCAAAGTTTACTACAGAAGTCCAATGACAGTCCAGCAGGAGAATTTGACAAACATGGGAGAATATGTAATAAAGCTTCATAGACAAACCCCTCCTCATTTTACAGGACTCCTAAGTGTACCATTGGTCAGCTTCAAAGATATATAATTAATAATCAAGGACAACTTCAGATCACTTAAAAGCCTTCAGTTCCAGATAGGAAAGATCAAGCTCCTTCTAATATAATTTTGCAGCTACCAACTTTCTCTGATGTAATTTGTCATGCTATGACAGCGATGGATAGGTTTCTGTGGAGTTATAGTTTTCTCAGACCAATATAATTATTGTATCTATAGTCCAAGTTTTCTTTCTGCAAATAGAAAGTAATGGTCTTCTAAACTGAATATTGTTTAAATCTGATTTGTGAACTGGATCAATGTAACTTAAAAACAATCTAGTGTAAGAATTCAAAACATTTTTTCATTTTCAGTCAAATCAAAAGTTTTTCCCAACACAAATCAGGCTGCCTTACTTTTGATATCTTAAAGTTGTTTTGGTGTCTTAACTGGAACATTGAAAATATTAAATGAGAGTAACATTGTAAAAGGAAACAGCCATCTCCTTATTCATCTGCTCATTGGAATTAGGTAGAAGCACAAATATTACTTTTTCCAGTGAATAAAACAAGTGGAGAACAGACTTGAGGTGTTTGTAAATTCTGTAAACACGTCATGTGTCTATAATGTTTACTATTATTATTGTGTGTCTCACTGGTCTGACCAGAAAAATATTCAAAGTTATTACATTTCAGTGTGGTTCCTATTCCTAGCTCTTCATCTAGGGTGAGCTTTGAGGGCTGGAATCCCATCTAACTTTAGAGACCTGATTGATTTACTGTCATGAAGAAGTATTCACTTTAAGTCAGTAATGCAACAGAAGGACACAGGAATGTCCTGACAATTGGGTCTCAGGCAAACTGTCTGCCCTCAAAATAAAAAGGTGCAGGTAGAACACAGGATTTAAAACTCTAGCCAGAAGTCTTTGGGGGGAAGAATGGTTTTGGGGAAGGGTAAAACCATGGCCTAAAAAATCCTAATTATCATTAGTTCCCACGATTGTATTGAGGTTTATGCTATCTGAAGCATTTAATAGCTCCTGGGAGGGAATGTTAGCAAGAGAATGTTTTGATTACAATAAAAATAAATAAATTAATAGACACCAAGGGGAGGGGAAAAAAAAAAAAAGAGAATTCTGGTTTTGTTGTGTAAGAAAAAGCTGCAAATATTAATCTGAAAGGATTAACATCCAGAAGGAAATTTAGCAACTGGATATTTACATTTAGGAGAAGCAAGAGAAATAAGCTGTTGCCAATTGAACAAGAACTGATACAACAGTGAGATGGAAAAGAATATGCAAAATTAGAGAGAATCTTTGAAAACAACTATTTAAAAGAAAATTTTAATGAGAAGCAGAAATGCCCTAAATCACCTGTTAATAAAGGTTTGTTGATGGCACACCCTTTGGGGTTCTGCCCCTCTAAAAAACACATGGAATTTTTGTTAAACACTATACAAGATATTTCATGCTTGCATTGCAAACTTAAACAAGATGTAAGGCTTCACCCTTCTGTTTGCTGAAGTCAGGCAAGCATTTCTTGAACAACATAAAACCTTGAACAATTTCCCATTCTCAAAATCCCTTGGGCTGGCAGAAACAAGTTGTTAGGAAAACAATTTCAAACCATACATATTCATTTATGGATATATACAGAATATATTAGAGTATAATATACTGGCTAAGCATTCCGTTTACATCACAAAAACATTAATGAGGGTTTGAGGGTCACCAAAGTATCATTATCAGAGCTTGGCCTTGGAAGTATCTAAAATTGTTTGGTGTCAGCACAGCTTGATTTCATAGCCATCTCATCAGAACTGTTGATGCTAACACATCCTTTGCACGCACTCTATGCACAAGTCTAAGCTAACAAATCAACACATTACAAGGCTTATTGCTTTATTATCCATTTACTAAATCATGATCCTTCTCCTGTGTTCAAGGTAAACCCTGACATGATATCTTACATATAATTAGGGTACATAAATGATAAAACTCTTCATCAGCTAGGTCACTCAAGAGCCTGATTGCTTCTGCCTACTTAATGAGGAGCTTTAATATAAGCAACAAAGCAGTGTGTCTAAATATACATTCCAAGGGAAGAATGCATTTCCACACCTTTTAGTGTACATTTCCCAAGGGTTTTTATCACACTTTGATAAATAGGCACAGAGAGAATTGATATCAGTAGATTTGTTTCTGGAATTTTGTCTGAAATTTTTAAATTTGATTTCTTGTCTAAAATGAATTGCAAGACAAAAGTTGGTCTACATTTCAAATGTTCTAAATGAACAAGTTGGCTACAAGAATAATGTGAAGCTGTGGAGATATAAAACTATAGGGTCCCAAGATAAGCCTCATGCTTTCTTTTTCAGCCTCCTTAGAAAGTGGAAGCCATCTAAACTGCACATGATGGTACCCCTGTTTTCTAGAACACTGCCTGATCACCAACCAATAAGTTTGGTGTTTCATTTAAAATTGCCTTTGCAATCTTAGGGAAGTCATAATTCTCTTAAGGGTAATCAGAAAAATCTGTTTTTAAAGAGTTGTATTGGAGTTTTTCCACTCTAACAGCAAGAAACTGCATATGGCATCTTCAAACTCTTTGAACTATTTACTAATCCTTTTGAAAACTGCAGAAATCCTGAACATGATGTATCTGATTTGGATCTGGGAGGGCTGAGAATGATCCTGGGATCCAGAGTTATCACTGTTGAGTTGCTCGGTCACTTATGGACAGAGTTGCTGTTTAGACAAAGCATGTATGATTAATTTGGGCAAATACTCTTTTCATTCTTTTCCTTTATCCACAAACAACTGAGATTAACTCAATCTCTGTAGTGTGATGACCAATCTGTATTACTTTAATAATTAAAGAACAAGTTTTTTAGAAGCCACAACTAATACAATCCCTTTTATTATTATTATTATTTGTTTATTTTTAGTATATGATATGTATTGATCTCTAGACATTTTGTTTGTTTCCATTTCTGAGTTCCAACATTTTTTGCTGATACAGTACTTCATTTATCTTAGGAAGAGGATGGGGAGGGGAGGAGAGGAGAGGAGAGGGGAGGAGAGGAGAGGAGAGAGGAGAGGAGAGGAGGAGAGGAGAGGAGAGGAGAGGAGAGGAGAGGAGAGGAGAGGAGAGGAGAGAGAGGAGAGGAGAGGAGGGAGAGGAGAGGAGAGGAGAGGAGAGGAGAGAGAGGAGAGGAGAGAGAGGGAGAGGAGAGGAGAGGAGAGGAGAGGAGAGGAGAGGAGAGGAGAGGAGAGGAGAGAAGAGAAGAGAAGAGAAGAGAAGAGAAGAGAAGAGAAGAGAAGAGAAGAGAAGAGAAGAGAAGAGAAGAGAAGAGAAGAGAAGAGAAGAGAAGAGAAGAGAAGAGAAGAGAAGAGAAGAGAAGAGAAGAGAAGAGAAGAGAAGAGAAGAGAAGAGAAAAGAGAAGAGAAGAGAAGAGATCAGTTCACAATCTGTATCAAATTTTTATTCTTTTTTTATTCCTAAAAAACAGCAGAAGGATCAAATATTATAGGCTTCCAAGAATACTTGGAATCAATACTCTCATGATTGATAGGCATTTAAGTTGATGATTGTCAATCTTAATGAGGACATAGCAAGATTGCTGGGTTGCAGAGCTAAATTTTCTCTCCCTGTAGGCAATCAACACCATCCTAATGATGCTTTCATATCTATGTATGAGAAAATTAACAATCTGTGAAAGTATTTCTTTCAGGATTAATACTGGAAATTTCAATGACATTATGGTGCCACTAAAATGCTGAAAAAATTACAGATGTAAATCTTATTTTCTGTCTCTGCCCTGAGAGCAGCAAGAGAGTTCCAAGTATTTTAAAAGAGAGAAGCTGTGGACAAGCCTATGGTCTTTTCCTGGTTTTTTTTTTTGTTTTTTAATTGGAGGAATGAAGAGATAGCTGTGAAGGCTCACCCACACCTTCTGCTAGTTTAACCCTGATGTGGTTTAGCCCTGGTCAGCAGAACAAACCCATAGATACATCTGTTAGGAGGTACCAAGTCTCACTTCCCTAACAACATATTCCATCACATAATCATCCTGTTTCCAGTGAGAGTTTGTTTCAAACACTGCTCAGTCCAGTTTGAAATATTTTGAAGCAACGAGAATTCCTTGGAATGAAATCTTCACCAGCCAATAGTTTTCCCAGTGTGTACAATTCACCAGTGCAATACTCCCCATCACAGGATCTCAAAGAACTGAAACAAACATTGTTTGCAAGACCTCATAGAAGGTCAATTTAAATACAATGGTTGAGTGAGATGAATGGATAAGAGAGTTTTAATGAAGTTTTTCACAAGAAAATACTTGAAACTTTTAAAATACAATTCTTCCTCTAGAGAGTCTGGATAAAAATATCCAGAGTTTGCAGAGAGTGGATGATTGAAGTTGTGAGGATTTAATGTGTGTTTCCACTGGAAAAAGTAGATTAATACAATTGATATAAAATTTGAGCTTGAAATAGTCCCAGTGATCTTGAGGTTTGGTGCATCCCCAAACACAAGAAAACTATGAGTATGCAGTGGAGTCTGGGACACCAAACTTGTTTTTAGCTAAGAATGTTCAGCTCCAGAGGAATGGTGGAACGTTTGAAGAAGAAGAGAAATTTTCTTCTGTGTTTGGACATCATGATGTCAACAATTTGAACATTACAGCAGTCAACAGAGATGTGCTGGAAGACTAACAATTTTCCTTTTTTCCTCTCATTACTTCTGGAATGGTCTTGCCAGTATTTATAACTCCAGCAGAAAATAGTCCAAGGTCGCTTAGACGATACCCTTAGCCCTCTGCAGACTCAGCAAGATGACATTGTTCTGGGGTGAAATTTTCCAAATGTTCTCCTTAAATGGGGATAGAATATTTTTCTTCCTGATAAAATAGAAACTGAAGCTTGGAGGTCACCTTGGTATGAGTTTTAGTTTCTGACACTGCTCCTTTGCAAAAGACCTTCTTTTACAGCAGCTGATTGTTCTCAAACCTGGCAAACAAGAGATCAACTCTATTAAATTATCTAATCCCTTGGATTACCTGTTTAGACTTCAGGAGATAAAACTCTTAGCACTATCACTTTAAAAAAAAAATCTCAGGAATAAATATGAATTGTAGTGTTTCAGTTAATATCTTTCTCTGTATTAATTTCTGTTTTCTCTGGAGTATTTTCAATTCTATTCAAAACACTAATTACCAATTCAAAATGAAGATTAGGGAACTATTTGCTTCCTCAGATAAAATTTAGGTATCACCCATCTCTTCTCCTTTACTTCTCCTAGATGCCCAAGTAGAGAATAAGGCAGAATATTCAGCAGATGACGATGCATTGGAGGCAATTTCCTGCTCATCAACTTCCACTTCACAGCATATCAAAATGTCACATAATTAGACTTGATTCACAGAGATTGCAGTGTTACCAGTGTTGCTTGCTTGCTTGCTTATTTCTATCTCCTCACCTGTTGCTGCACCTCAAACTGGTGCAGATAATTCCACAGATCTCATAACCTCTCTTTGCCACATGTTTTTTTCTATCTGAAGTCCATCTATTCCAAGAAGAGTGTTTCCATTGTGTTCTGTAAACTGCAGATCTGTTTCCATGATCAAATTCTAATCTGATTTCAAAATTTTAATCTGTACCACATTAATTAAAACAGGTAAAATAGAGTAAAATTATCAGATCCCAAATTATTCTTCCTCCAGCAAGTGCTCAAATTTTCACACACATTTAAGAGTCAGTAAAATAAAATAAAATAATAATAATAATAATAATAATAATAATAATAATAATAATAATAATAATATTAAATCTAAGATAAAAAAATGCCTGCTAACAGGATTTCTAAATGCAGTTTCAGAAAAGACCATGGTATATATTTCTTAATGAAAAAGAAATATTTATTCTCCATTAATAATCAGGATATATATTAAAGACAAACTACTAAATGTTTTCAATTTACTCAATTCAAATATCTCCATTGAACAATCATAAATTTTCTGACAAACAAAAGTCTCTGAATCTGTGTTGCTGAATTTTAATGGGTGGTGTGACAATACTGAAAGATCTGGGAGAACCAGAAATTAACTGATGTCATGGCAGTATTTAAGAAAAAGATAAATAAGGACTAATTAGGTACTTTAGTTCCAATAGAGTCTCATGTACAATCATATAAAACAATGTGGCAGGCCAACAGCAAAAACATCCATGATAAAATCAAAGTTGCATAAATTCATCTGTTTTAAAGATGTCACATACTTTTTTCTTTTTATAAGAGTGAAAGCTTGGTCTGTACAAAAATGCTTCATAGACTCTTACAGGATATTCAAATAAAGCTTAATATAAAATAAAATAAAATAAAATAAAATAAAATAAAATAAAATAAAATAAAATAAAATAAAATAAAATAAAATAAAATAAAATAAAATAACATAAATGGCAAAATATAAAAGCAAGAGGAACAAATTATTAGATTTCAGAATGTCAGTTAAAATGGGGAACAATAAGGCACTGAAAATAATTTAAGTAGGTTATCTCAGAGGTTGGTCTCTTTGTGTCATTCATTAAATTTAGAAATTGAGTGTAATAAAAGAGAAAAGGATGGTTGACAAAATTTGTAGCTGAAAAAGTAATTAAAGCATGGCAAGTGAGTCTTATTTCAATATAGTGCACTTGTAAGGCATATGGAAAATTGATTTTTTTATGAGCAATTAATATTAGTCACATTCTCAAACTAATCAAGATCTCAGCATTCTCATATGTAGGAAGTGCAGTCAGTAGACTTAGAACAAATTATAGATTTTGTTTAATTTGCTAAATTTTGAGATATAAATGAGTGAGATAAATATTTAAAAAGGTTTGAGGGCAAAAAAAAAACAAGACACAAACCAAAACCTTCACAGCCCTTCAGGCTGGTGACCACACAATGAGAATCTAAAAACCTTAATTTATATAGTTAAACTCGGTCAACCTAGTACTGTGTCATTGGCTAAAAAGCCTCTCAATAAAGAGGATTCTGATGGCTGATTATGCTTTTATAGAACCCTAGAATGGTTTGTGTTGGAAGGGACCTCCAAGATAATGTAATTCCAAACTCTCCTCCAGGGGCAGGGCCACCTTCCACTCGACCCGGTTTTTTAAAACGGCATCCAGCCTAGCCCGGAGCACTTCCAGGGATGGAGCTGCCACAGCTTCTCTGGGCAACTTGTCCAAGTGCCTCACCAGCCTCACTGTAAAGAATTTCTCTGTAGTATCCAATCAAGTCTCTTTCAGTTTACTCCATGAAGACAAAAGTCTTGCTAATATCTAACAGCTGGAAAGTAGAATTAAACAGATGCATATAAGAGAGACGGTACATGTTTTTTGACAAGAAAATAGCACCTGGGACTCCCTGTTTAATCATGTCAATGGCTATGTCTTTCAAGAAGATAGAATCTTCCTCAAATAAAGGTACAGGCTTACTTCAGAGGGGCTCAAATAGGACATTTAGGCCATTAATGAATTAATCAAATTAGATATTTGTAAGAATTCTTCCCATCTTGATACCTGTTAGTCCATATGAAAAGAATAGTTTTACTGTTATCCTGAGTGCTCCCAAATTCAAAATGAGGGGGGGAAAAAAATCATAAGTTTTTCTGACAAAGTTGCCTGTACTAGGGCAGACCTTGACCTCTGAACTACTAATTCTGCATCTTCTCAGACAAAATAAAAATAACAGGGACACCAAGATATGCTTCATCTGTTTTTCCATGGAAGATGGAGAAGGCTAAATCTAGGCGAGCTGCATAGTCTGAACTGCAAATACTTGCAAATTTATTAAGTGAAGCACAACTCTTTCCTTCAGAGAGATTACCCTCTAAAACAGTAAAAAAAAAAAAAAAAAAAAAAAAAGGGATGAAGACAAATATCAGGACGAAGCTTCCTGAAAGAAAATATCAGCTGCATAAAAATATGACAGCTCTTAGCGTTTGTGATGTCTATTCTCCAACTTTTCCACAGGGAGAGACTATCCCAGAAAATATTTTGGTGCTTTCCAAATCTGTTGCTAATGATCATTTGAAACATCAAGATGATGATCTTGAAGTTTTGCTTACTCATCATTTTCAAGGTCATGTCGCATGTCACTGTTTGGTACTGAAAGCTGTTTTAAAGGAGTTTCTAGAAGTTTCAAAGCATGATTTTGCAATATGAAGTAGAACCTTCACAGCTTTGATCATTACAACAGTTCATAAGTGGAATTTAAAACTTGAAATTACAGCATTTCAAATGCACAAAGAATCATTACATTAGGGACCAATCCTATCTTCTCCAGGTGGGTTTATTTGTGTGAGTTTTTTGTTTCATGAATGATAGATCTGCATATTTGTTTCCCATTCTTCTAGTCTCTCAGAAAGTGATATTTACACACACTAATTGGCAAAGCCACAGAAGTAAAATTATATCAGTTAATATTCTCACGTGGTCTCATTTTTGGCCTTTCTGTTCTGACAAGTTGCTATCCTTTAAGAAAATGAACGAATTTTTTTCAAGTAACATATCAAGCCGAAATTATTATAACTTATTGTTTATCTGTCTCACACATTGCACAACTCTGTCTTTATCTTTGTGAAGTAGAAAAGTTATATAAAGTTATACAGATGAAAAATAAGTATCCTTCTAAGGTTTTCCTATGGAGTATATATGGTCCATGTGGATCAGGTAAAAAAATGCCGTTCATGCAAGGACATAAAAAAATAACAAAACAAAATCCCTATGTATGACTCCAGAAAAATAAATTAATTGACTCCAGAAAAATAAATTAATTGAACAACCATCTTAAAAATTCAGTCCTTTGTTAAGATTACTCAAAATCTGCAGACACCAACACCACACTACACTTATTTCATGGACAGTGATAAACGTCACCCCTACCTGTCTATCAATAGTCAGAATAGCCATGAAATCCTGGATAAAGGAAGAAGTGTTTCTAACACTGAGAATTTTTATTAAAATCTTCCTTCCTTACATTTGTGTATAAAAAGAAATAAATCAGCAGATATGAAATATAAATCTAGAAAAATTTATTCTCTCATCATGAAGCTTGATAATTTACTGGACAAGCTATTATGCAAACCCCATTGCAGACAGACAAAATTATTTAACATACACAGAATGTGACACTATTAATCAAACCATAGGTATTTCCACTCAGTCACAGAAAAATGATTTTAAGACAGAAGAATCACCATTTTTGAGAAATATACATAATATAAGAGAATACAATATATAATAAATTATTACATATAGGTGGGGTTTTAGGTCATCATTAGATTTTGGATTTAGATTTAAAATAAAAGTAAGAACAGCAGAGTAGAAATGCACCTGCATGTGTGTTGTAATTTTAAATGTTCCTGTTTGTGTTATATGTAAAGCTTTCTGTGTGGGTGTTGTTCTTCTAATACCTTTATTATTTAATCTATTATTTTTATTGCTATCAACTTATTCATAATTTTTTTTCTTGTGGTGTTTCATCTCTGAAATGTCAAAATTACATTAGAAAGAATAATTTAATCTGCAAGCTTCTACCAATTATTTTATTTTACTACAAAGATATTATAGGAAATACAGTGTATTAGTAATTAAAATAAATAAAGTTTTCATTAAGTTTGAGAACTTTGCCATGAACTAATCAGATATTCACTGAAAAAAAACCAAAAAACAAACGAACAAACAACTTGTTTCTTTGAACCTAAAGTGTATAAGTACAACAATATAACAACTGTTAAGAATAGGTAATAATTTTCAGTCTTTTAGGTCACCTTCTGTGCTGTATCTCCTGGTAGACTCTGGTAGGATGGAGATGAAAGGGAGTCATAGAATCAAGGTGTGATCTAGGTTGAAAGAGACTTTGGAGGTTACTTTGCCCAATATCACCACTGTACTGAAAATACCCAAACTGGACATATTTTGTGAGATGTGCTCTCACAAATCTCAATGGTGGGACACAGACGTTTCCCCTGATGGATTTGCTCTTATTAACGTAGCCCATGATTCTGTTGGCCTTTTCTGCTGGGGCAGCACACTGTTGGCTGGTGGATTCCCCACTGCAAGTGCCTGGTTCTCCTCCACAATGGTGTTTTTTCCCCAGTCAGCTCCTAACTTGCATTGCTGTGTGGCAGATGTGAGACTGCATTTGCCTTTGCTGAATTTCCAGTAGTTTCTGTCTACCTGTGGAGGCTCCATTGGATGACAGACCTCCAGAACACTGCTTATCCCTCCAGCTTGGTGCAGGCTTTTGCATGGTTCAAGTTGTTAAAAAAGACAAGAGTAAACTGACATGCAGAGATTTTGTGGCCACAAGAGCACATCTACTGAAGAGATCCACAGTCCATATCCAGAGCACCTGAGGCTTGCTCATACTCCAGAGCATTAAAAAGGTATGAAGTTACCTAGCACATAGTGTAGCACACTGTTTAGTGTAGTTATTTTTGGGAAAAAAAAAGATTAGGAAGAAAAAAGAATAGAAAGAGACAAATGAAAAGATATGCCTAACATTCAGGATACCTGAGCATATTGCTTCTGGGGAAGGTCAACACTTCTTGGTTTGTTGTTTGAAAATATCCAAAACCCCATAAGTGATACATTAAGAAACCAGTACAGATGACTCTGCAGTGAGAATAATGCCAAAAACCACAGAAAAGAACAGGAAAAAATCTTGAAGAAAGAAAAAATCCTGAAAGCCACACTAAACCTGATGCCATAAACCAAAGGCGACATCCACAAAAATAAATTGCAGAAAACAGCATATCATTAAGGACAGTATTGAAAAGCCCTGGTAGCATGGCAGTATGGGTTTAGAGGACAGAACTTTGTGAGTCATGCTGAAAGTACTCCATTGATTGAAGAAGTTAGTAGTCTAGAATCTTGCAGCTTTTTTTTAGATTTTTTCTAATGTTAGAGAGAGCAGGAAAAATTTACAGATAATGACTGGAAAGTTACCCTCTATGGGGCAAGTCAAGGGACACTACACTCCTAACATGAATGTCTTTTTCAAATTATTCCTGGGATCATATAACTCACTTGAAGGTTCCCCTGCTCATGGCAGGGTAGTTGGAACTAGATGATCTTTAAGGTGCCTTCTACTCCTAACCATTCTGTCATTCTATGAAACACCTATATCCCCTTTTCAGAATAATTCAGGTACTCTCACTAATGGCCTCCTATGTGGGTTCATGCCCTAAAGGTGAAATACATTTTCTTTATAACTGTTTTAAAAGAACTGAATTTTAAAACTGAGTCTATGCAGCAGTCACAGATACAATACGTGTGCAACATGAAAGATATAAGACCTAGCATTGTCATGCTTCCTCTGAAATCCTGTTATGAAAATTAAATTTCTGTATTTTTAATAGCAATTTCTGCTTTATTTAAAAGTAAGAAGCAATGGGACTTATGAGATTAGGCAATCAATGTTTTAAGTAGTGTTTAGATATTATTATTTTTTTAGCCTAAGTACCGTTTGTGAAATTAAATTTTTAATAACCTTTTAGATATTTAGCCTTCGGGAAATAATTTCCTTAACAGTAGTTCAAAGGTTTAATGTCACAGTAAAGGCTTTGAAATACGATGTGATCCCTTTCTTTTTAGAAAGTTAGCTTTAATAAAAAAACAAACAAGTAAAAATGTTAATGAGAAAAAGTTATGCAGTCCAGCTCCAAAACAAAACAGGAGGATGGGGAAACAAACTCTGCTATCAAAATGTTTTTATAAGATTTCATCCTGTGTTTTCTAAACACAGTGTCTGTTCCAAAACCTTCCTAATCAGACTTCCAAGATTTATATTTTGAAAATGTGAGAGGGGGCAGTAACTCTGAACTTCCTCTCCAAGTGAAAGCTAGACAAATGTTTGACACTGGGAACACTGTCTCTTGCCTCCATCCCATGGCTTATGTCTAGCCCAGATCTATTGTAGTGGAATATGGAAATAAACTGATTGATGAGATACAGAAGGGCTTTTAAATGTTGTATGCCATCTACAGAGTTTGTCTGAATCTAAGCCTCTGCCTAATACAACTAATACAAGTTTTTTCAGAGATTTCTTATTTCATCAACTTTCAGCAGATGTACCTTTAGCAATGGTCAGTCTGGGTTTCAAATGCTGCCTTTATTTCCCAGGATAAGTTCACTGCCATTTATGAAAGTAGGAGACTTTCATCTAATGTCAGAGAGAGCAGAAACCCTTTTCTGGGAAGCTGCTGAACCACTTGTATTGAAAATATTGGTAAGAGTATTCATTCTTCTTTAATTATTGATGTCCTTTTTCTTTTTCCAAAAGAGAAAAATAGTCCCATTAATTAAAGTTTGTTCATATTGTAAATAAATGAAAACAGACTTTTAAAAGATTTATCTGGCAATTCCTTTAATAGCTTTCAGCTGATCTATATCAGTTAAACAGTCCATTCCAGAGCTGATCTGCATTCCTGAATGGCACAAAATGACTTCATCTGTCATAATTCTGCTCACATTATTGGGAGTAGATTGGGTGATAGTATATTGTCAAAAATATTAACAATGATATAAACTGCTAATAGCAAAAAAATCCCATCTACCTATTTCAAGAAGAGTTGAGTGCTGAAATACTAAATTTATGCTCATCAAGAAACCAGAAAACATTAAATTATCCTTCATATTTTCCTATACAGACTATTGCATAGTTTTAGTAATAATTCTGTCCAAAACTTGATGCAATGAAGATTTCACAACATTCATGGCAGTGGAGGTGGGCATACTCCAAGAGCCAGTATATTGCTATTTACTTTCAAGGTTTATGTATAGCTTATTTTCTTCTATTCTCTTCCTAAATTGCAAATATCTGGCTCCAATATGGATTACCTGCAAATCTGTTTTTACAGAGCAGCAGGAATGGCAGAAAAACTAATGTAAATTCTGGAGAAACTGCCACCTGTCTTCACTTGAACTGCTAGGAAAAATTATATAAATAATGCTAAATAAATTAAATATTTCAATGCTTATTTGGAGCTAAAACAAGTAGACAGATAGACAATTGAACACAGAAAGAAGAGTCCAAGGAAAAAGAAAATAAATCAGATTAGTCACTTGGGGTCATACTGTTCCCCCCAAAACATTGCATAACCAAAGATTAACAACAATAATACTAAAAATATATTAATAACATGCTAGCATACTGTGTAATGTTGAAGAGATTATTATATAAATAGTCAAAATCTACAAACAAACCAATAAAATTCTGCTTTTCCTGCATGCTGGATGAAATGACACCAGAAAAAATTAAAATACTTGCAATTTGTTTTCCATGTTTAAATGTCTTGATATTCCTTTACAAAATTTTTTGATGCTTTGTGGTTTTGCTTGTTTGTTGGTGGGGTGCTTTTTTTCCTAATCCCTGGTCATCCAATAACCAAGGAGAGGGAGTGAAGAAGAGTAAAAGAGAGAAAAAGGGAGAGCACAAAACCAAGAGAAGTGAAGACAAAACAATTTAATCTCTTTGAAATTAGAAGAAATGGTAAGTTTTTCTATTAATAATTCAGAAATGTTCTATTTAAATTCCATATTATTTCTGTGAAAAAATATTTTCCACAGAAAACCAAAGTTGGCATTTTTTTTTCATGGCAACTTTCCTGTTCTTTTTGAAAAAGTAATTAGACATGCTAGAAACAATGCAAGATTTCAAACTCTGTTTTTTTCCTGCATAATTATTCTTATGACAATTATAGAAAAAAAAACAGAGAGAGAGAGACAAGATGAAAGCAAATTAAATATTTGGTTTACAAACAAAACAAAAGTGAAAATAGATTTTCAATGGAAACTTTTCTTGATGGAATATTACGATTTTATTTTTTTTTTTCTATTAGAGAAAGCTTTTTTCATCCAGTTTACCCTCCTGGGTCCCTTCCAGATGGAAACAAGTGGGACAATCAATAAATGAAGCTGCTCAGCATGGTTGCCAGATTTTAAATATTAAAATCCAAGCCCGGGGAGGGCAATCATGCATGCACATGTAAATGTGCATGCATGTGTATGTTCAATGTCTCAGATGCAACCCAGGCCAACCAGGGCTGTTTTATGCCTGCACATTACCCAGCACACCTGGCATGGGATCGAGTGTGTATTTGAGATGTATCCATCCAAGTTTGCTAAAGCCATTTTTGTGGTTGACATCACCCAGCCTCCCATGTTATTAACTCCCATAAATTAACTTTCTGTGATTGTAACTAAGTGCTGTAGAAAAGCTGGGGGAGAAGAATTTATATAGCAAAGCATAGCAAGTATGGGATTTGACTGTCTAAACCAGGATAGTCAGTTCACATTAAGGGCTTTGGCAGCTCTTCCACTCATCTTTCTGCTAGTAAGCTTCTTTTGATATGGAAGCCATAAGCAACTGATTAAGAGATTGTTTTCTCATGCCAATATTCCACTAAAGATATCTGTGAGGTTCTATTTTATGTTAAAGGAGAAATTACAAGATATCTTGTGTAAGTCAATGACATTCATATGAGTTTTGGAGCAGAAAAAACCCAACTCCTGAAGATGAGCCAAATTATGATCTCAGAGGACTCTAAGTCAAGCTTAATGGCTTCTCTGGAATAACCTCAAGTTTATGTGAGAGTCACATATATCAGAATATTATATTAGATCTGACATTTTTCAGCACAAAATCATCCAAGAAGAAAAAGAAAAGTATTTATTTTTATCAACCCACACATGAACATGAACTATATTATTATTTTACAAGTTCATCTCAGCTCTGCATCTTCTTTTGTAAAGACATAGGGGAGGATGGATTGGATAATTTGCTCCAGCATGGAATGACTTGAGTGTGCAAAACAAAACGAGATAGATGCACTTCTTCCTAAAATCTTTTCATTCTGTTTCACATGACTGCGCTTAAAAAATGAAGTAAATAAACAGCTAAAGAAGTGTTTGTGACTCAGTGATATTAAACAAATTCAATTATTTTGCCTACTATATTTTGAGTAAAGCAATAAAAACAAGGTTATAAACCAGACACACCTCACCCAGGCTATGACATGTAGTTAGTCAGCATCCTGCTATTAGTTATTCTAAGTACAAGTAAACTACCAGCACAGATTGCAATAATGGTGTTTTTTCTGCCCAGCACAGATGTTCATGTTTTCCTGATCATCTTACAAAATGTAAGATCCTCTGAAAGGTCAAGTTCGTCTCTTTTTCTGGCATGAATACTGTGATGTTTTGACCATTCAGCACTGAATTTAAACTGTCACCAGTTTAAAGATTTGAAGACAAGCATGTGTATTTGCTCCTCCACTGCAGCCCTGTAATGGCTCTCACTGTACCCAGGATCACAGCATGGTCACCATTTCACCTCATTACTTTGCAAGGCATTTGGAGAGATACTCCAAGCTCAGAACAGTGCTGCCTGAAAGAGTCTCCCTCCTGTGAGGTTAGCTGGCAATTTAAACAGTATAATATGAGTGTTGTATATTGAAAAGGAAGATAAACAGTGGTTAGAAGAAAAAGAAAAGGGCTTTTTTTTTTTTTTTTTTTTCTCTGCTTAGATTTCCTTGTGTCTTGGTGGCTGGCTACAATGAATGTAGGTCTGATGGAACAAAATGGATTTTTCTGAATTGTCAGAGCAAAGAGGAGTAATATAATTCTTCAATCCAGTAAAAACACAGAATCATAGAAACCTGGAATGCTTTGGTTTGGAAGGGACCTTGAAGATCATCTAGTTCTAACCTCTCTGCCATGGACAGGGACACCTTCCACCAGACCAGGTTGCACAGGGCCCCATCTAGCCTGGCCTTGGACACATCTCTTAGCAGACATTATATCCATTTCACACTGTGACATGGTGCCTCCAGAGTGTCCTTCATCCTCCCTCATTGCTCAGCACCTGCACTGGAAATCTGTGTCCCTGGAGATTTGTCCTCAGAATTATTATAAAGTATCAACAGATTTCTTCCATATTATTTCCCTGGCTCCATGTAAACTCTGTGGGGTAGAAGGCAAATGTGAATCCACTTCTACATTTTTCTTGATCCCCCTATTGCTCCCCCCATATCTCCTCCAGACTTTTAAGAATGAAGATGATAAGCATCAGATTCCCTTGTAATATCTTAGACCTAAGAATTCAAAGAAAAAATTAAGAAAATATGGCAATGCCACATATTAGTACTGCTCTGCACTGCAACATATCTCTCTTGTCATAAAACAAATCCAGTTCTTATTAATTGAAAAAAACACATGCAATTCATTTCCATGGAGGAAGAAAAGATTAAAGAAACAACATGACCACAACTTTAACTGAGACATGGAAAAATCCACAGAGCTAAAAAAAAAAAAAAAAAAAAAAAAAAAAAAAAAAAAAAAACAGGAAACAGAAATAAAACAAACAAACAAAAATCTCCAGTGTAACAGATTTGTGGTTTTCCCCTTAGAAGCAGAGCAGATTATATCTGATGGAAAAAAATGCACTTTCAGCTTTGCATCAGTAGCTGTAGCCTCATCTTTGACTAATTCAAGAAACATAATCTGAGTGGTGACACTGTGAGGGGGAAATAATAGAGCACAAAAAATAGCAATGGCATCAAAATGAATATTGCTCCTGACTTGCATCAGGGTAGTGAAGGTGTAAAAAAGTATTACAGTTAATCTAGTGCCTGACATTTTTCTCCCTTTGGGACATCATCATCACCAAGTCACAGTGCAATGACTTTGTATGAGAATTTTTGTAGAATGATAGAGTCAAAGGGTAGAGTGCTCAAGTGTAATTATAGGTTAGTTACATATGTTTGCATTCACCCAGCTTGCTTCATCAATATTCATGTTAATTTTATTCACATTAATTTTATTCACAAAGTAGTTTCCTTATTCTTTTTTTTTACCTGCTTGAAAAGAGCAGAAGTCTTCCTGATATATGAGTTACTATTACTTGCTGTCAGATCTCAAAAGACAAAAAATAAGGGGGAAAAGCATAATGTAATGTTGCTACTCTTCAGCACTGGATTAATTCCAGAGCTCCCAATTAACACCATTGTCATTTAAATAAATGCTTTTTTTAAAAAAAAAAAAGTTTTTTTACTATTAGCCTTTTGTTCATTTCAGCATTCATTTATAAATTGTTGTATAAAATCTGATGGTCATATAAGAGAGTATACAGGAAAGCATTACACCAACACAGAAATTATTTAAACAATTAAACTCTAGGAAATTGAACATTAATCTCCTTCACAAATACTATGTATAATGGCATGGATTTCTCCAACAACTCGCATCTGATTTAAAGCATTTGGCTTCATCTGTTGTCTTAGAAGTGTCAAACATGCACTGGTGAAACTGCTAAAATCTCTGTCTAGAGATGGAACACATCACCAAATCCCATGTCATGATTGTAACTCTGCCAGGGCAGCTAGTCCTTTTGAAACACACATCTAATATTGTTCCCTTTTGCTTTGACTTCACCTAGCTTCTTTCTTTGCTATTCCAGCACCTTATTTTCAACCCTAAATTTTCATTATAACTCTAACTCTGGTGATTTACTTAGTGATTAAAGTAATTCAGTCTTGCTATATTGAACATAATCGCCGAATCAAAGACTCTTCTCCCGGGGGAACATCTCTTAATACTAGGACTGTTTGCCCTTCTGGATAATCTGGATGTTCTGACTGCAAGGCATCTTATTTACTATTGTTTTGTTAATCTGTAGTGATAATGACAAAGAAACCTGTGCCTTTAGTTTGAAGATGTCTGTGTTACAACTTTGATTGTTACAGATGATGTTTGACAATTACAAACAAAGTTAAAAGTAAGAATATGTTTGGATAAACCCAAAAGTCTAATCAGGAACTGAGATAAATTTGTCTATTTCTTTCTTAATAGACTAATCCTTAATTTGACAAAGCATTTTAACGTGCATTTTAAAAGAGTTTAACTGCATCAGCATATAGTGCACAAATTACACTGATTTGTTTTCTTTAATTTACGACTAAAAAAATCTTTTCCATCTTAGATATAAGAAACTAGCTGGAAGTCCAGACATTGCATTTTGTAATGGGAATTTAATTATTAGTAAAACTAAACCCTCCTTTTTATTCTACAACAAAAAAACCAATATGTTTTTAGTCTTAAATCCAAGTTTCTGATTGCATTTGCACCTCTTTTTTTTGTCAGTGGTGCATAGGGGATGACTATAGTTATAAGGAATAAATTGACAAGTTCAATGTGAATGACTAAAAGCAAAAAATTATCAATGCTGATCTTCTGAGAATTCACATTACTTGGGATATTACTTCCAGCATTGGTCCTACTTCCAAGAAAAATCTGTTGGTCACAACCCTGGAAAGCACCAAAACATCTCTTAAGCAGATGCCATTCACTATGAGAACACAAATTACCTAGGAAGTGTTTGGTTCCACAGAAATAATAGCTACTAAAGTTTTTAATGAGACAAATTGTCACTTTTCTTGCATTACTCTTTCAGGATTCACCTTTATTTCCAGATTTGTGTACCATGATCACAGTGACAATTAATTTTACCAGTAGATGGGAGTGCAGGCACAACCATTAGCACATTCCTGCACAAAGGCAAGGAGCATGGAAGGATGGCACATCTGTAATTACCCAGAAGTTCTCTCCATATTAGGAACAACATGATGCCAAGACCAAGAATTATTACTATACTGTCACATGGGAAGATAAAGGGGAGTGCTGGGGTTTGGTCCTCATGTGCTGTTTAAGATGGACATATGGTGGGATAAAAGTGCCTTTTCTGACATATTTAATTCATAAATTCACTCACAGTTTGATTAATTTTCTACGTTTTCTCAAGGCGAATTTCACAGTACTGTCTTAGATCACATTGGGGAAACATTTCTTCTTCATTAAGTTTTATAGTTAGAAATATGTTCCTTGACTGCAGATAAAAGTTTTGAAGTACTAAATGCTGAAGAGGTACTGATCAATGGCTTCATTAGGAATGACTGGCTTCTCTGGCTGTCAAAATGTCAAGTTATTTGCACAAAAGAAATGAATATATTTCTGCTTTCCACGTCTTTAGCAGAGACATGAACTAATCTAAAAAATAAACAGTTCCTTTGCACATTTTACTTGTTAATTTTTCAAGTTCATTTTAGGCACTTATCTTGTTGCCCATTTTTCATATTCAAGATACAGTGAAGTCAAATGACTCACTCATGCCTAATTTTTAGGGTTTTTTTTCTTTTGCATGTGAGAAGTCAAGAGAGAGATTTTTCTAAATATATAGAAAAGCGTTAGAATTTTTAAATTCTGATTTCAGAACTAAGCGGGTCCTAAAACACAATTGATTTTACATTTTAAAGTAGTTCTGCTGAATTTAAATTATATCTTTCAGGAAAAAGAAATCTGAAAAATACAGAGCACATTTTAATATTTATTTAAGAAACCCCTCCACGATCAACAAAAAGAAAACAAGGAAAAAATTTTTAAAAAATTTGCTTCTTCCTTACTTTTGAAGACATTTAATAATTAATAAAGTAATAATAAAGTAATTTAACATTGACCTCATTTGTAGTGGTAAAGATTCAATAGCATCCATGGGTAACTTCCAATCAAATCCACTCAAAGATTATATGATTCACATGTGCTAAGACTGAATTTTTCCACCAAATAGATCAACCTATGTAATTTATGTATAAGAACCAACCTTAATTAACTGATAAAATATGCAAAATATTTGAATCAATTTAAAAAAACTTTCAGCACACAAGGGGATACCAGGACCTGTATATTCATGAACCTGAGATAATGGTCTGAAAGTTATTAAAATACTGGTGCCAATATTTGTCTGATTCAAAATATGAAGAATAATTTTGATACTTTTATAAGAATGGTCAAAAATAATAATTTTAATATAAAATTATAATACTGGTTAAAGGTCTCTGTGTCATGTTCATCATATTGGTCTAAATAATGAAAGATAGTTGTATTTTTCCATTTCAGCATACTTTTACATTTTCAAAACCCCCAGGTGAATTCCAAATTCTCTGCTCTAACTAAGAGAGAGAAAATTTGCAAAAATCTTAAAGAAAGCTAAATGGAAACTGAATGTGTCCTCATTCCCATATTAGTCATACTGGAAAACACTGGAATACTGCATCTCCAACGCACTGTTTTGCTGATGTTTCTTCTCATGGGCAGATGGTGCTACCAAGAACTTTACTTTGCATAGCAGAGAAAGAGTGGAGAATGAGCACTTAACATGAGCTCTGAAGACTGAGCAAATAAAATTATGTTTAAAAGAACGAGAAAAAATCATCAACAAAAACCAAAATATCAGTAACATATCCAAGGTTCAAATATTCAGTTTCCCAGCTGCTAATGTCACAATTTGAGCAAACACATTATACTGCATGTTTTGTCAGTTATCAGTCACTTCTGATAAAGTTTTCCCTCTGAAGACCAGAGCACAAAATCTTCAACCAAAGCAGGGCAAAGACTGCCAAATATCTACTACAAATTCTTCTGGAAGCTACAGGTCCTTGATCCCTCAAGGTCTACTAATGGCAACGCTTCCTTTGGTAGGAGGAATATATAGGATAAGACTTCGGCACTTTGTATGATGTTGGAAAGCATTTCCTGTACAACAGCCTCCTTCCTAAAGGTATTGATATGTCAGGTCTGAAATGGCAGTTATAAATTTCTAGATTTTGCCACATTCTATAGCCACCATTTGCAACTCCAAAGTCATCATTACAAATCAAATACTCTGTGTCTGATATTTGTTTGCGTGGAAATTAGCATAAAGTACCAAGAAAAAAAGGCATGAGAGGAGGATATGGTCATACAGATTTACTTTAGCTCTGTAAGAGCCCTGAATTTAATTGTAGTCAATAAAGAAAGATCAAGATCTCCAAAGGCCACTGTTCAAAATTAGGCTCCTGGTCTGAAACATACACCATTTCATATAGGAGTTTCCTTCCACCCGTTAACTTGACCAGGATCCATGGGAATATGACCTTATTATGTTTGGGGAATATCACTGAAAGAGATTATTCTGAATTCAGAAGTCAATAAATATACAATTGCAATAACTGTGAAGGAAGTCATTAAAGAGTTACTGATATTCTGTATTAGGGTTGCACTTTAGGGTTTTTGTACCAGGAGTCTACAGGGGTGGCTTCTCTTGTCCGACAGAACCAATGTCAGCTGACAGAGAAGAGACTGACACTGGCTATTATCTTACCCTGATTTGATTGGAAATAAATTAATCTGAGGATCTAGAGTGATAGAGTAGCTTTGGTGAGCACTTGGTGTCCAGTCAAGGCAAGCCCACCATATATACAAAAACACACTTTGTCTGACAATATTTCTGCATGCCCCAGACAGAGACTGAAGGCATTGGAAAAGGTTTGATATAGGATAAACTGTTCTGCTAGATGCAGTAACAACAGACCTGCAGCTGTGTGATACTATGGGTGATTAGGATCCCAAGGCAATGGACAGGAGAATGAGAACAGTATGCATTTACACATCTTACCTTGGCTTATGGGATGCCTTTCATACTGTTAGCTTAAATGAGGTTGATTTCAGCTTTTTGTCCCTCTGTAGGCTCCTAACCCTTCTGATAGCACCTTTACATGCCAATAAACCTGTCCTGTTCCCAGTTTTGTCTTTCAGTGCTATGTCCATAATTTTAAGATGATGCCACCTATAGAGTTTAGAGATGTGTAGCAATTCTGTCAGTGAATTAAGTCATATTTTGAACAGGTGAATTTTTTTTGTGAATTTTACATTGTGAATAAGTTAAAATCTCAGGTCAAATCACATGAGATGTTCCTTTTAACTTAAACTAGATCAGAGTGTGACAATTGTAGATTAAATGCATCTCTTTGGATTTACATTTAGTGGTTTTCTTCTGCTCTCTGCAGAAATCAGTTAAGCACTTTTCTGACTGTGGAGGATATAAAGGGTATTTTCCAGGAGAAATAGTGTAAAAGTTTATTAGTGGCCGAACAACATTTGAGAGGTAGAAACATAATACTCAAGAATTTAAAAGTAGAGTCTTAGTCATATCATTAAATTCCTAAGTGTCACTCCTATTGCTGATTTTAGAATGAGAGAAGACAACCACTTCATTGGTACCTTTCCAAAAGTTCTATGCAACAGCAGAAGTCTATTCCATATAAAATCTTTGAGAGAAGTGAAAGGAGATATGTTGCGATCCATTTCAGTAAGAAATATAAAAGAGAAATTAACCCAAGATAGATTAGAGATAACAACCCAAAAATTACTAAAAATCATTTGGTAAAACTTATAAAACCAGATATTTCTGCTTAATTCAAAAATGTTTTTTAAAAGTTAAAAAAGTAAAAAATAAGTTTATCTGAAAAATAAAAATTAAATCAAACAAGAGTCTTAATTCTGTGCCTCAGAAGTTAGAATAGTTTTGTGATCCCAGTCTAGACATTCAGTGCATACAGCAAGAAAGGTTTAAAAAAAAAAAGAAGAGCTTACCTATGTCACCAGTTTCTGGTACTGCATCAATCACGTCTTCACTTCAGAATCATCAATAGATTAATGTTGTCTGGAGGACTACAGTGCCCTGTAATGACAAGTTATAAATCATATGAAAAAGGAATCTATCATGTTCAGACAATAATAGCATAAAAAAACCCAAACTGGAATCTAGAACATTGTGTTCATCTGCCATCTCTACATAGAGGTCTACAAGGCGTATATTGCTTTGGTATATTGCATCTTCAAAAAAAAAAAAAAAAAAAAGTGGAGAGAAAACTTACATTTCAATATGGGTAAAATACTAATATCAAATTTTAACCTTGACATTAAATTACCATTATTATTTTTGCCTACAGGATCTAAAGGAAGAGGAATAACTCAATTAACGCATTATAATATCCTTAATTACCTAAAATGTATTTGTACATGCTATGTCATTATTTTGAGGTGTAATATTCTGAATTCTTATTGTCATTTTTATATAAATCAAATTTCTTCTCCTGCACTGTAATCTGAGAAGATGATTTCTCACTCCTTTATCAGCATATACCCAACCTTAGATAGAAGGCAACTGGATTAAAAAAACCCTAATAATTCAATTTTGTTACTTTAAAAGAAAATAGGGTGACCCTGGAAAGAAAAAACAAAAATGAATAGAGCTCTGCAATGGTTAAACTGATATAAGGGACTCATGTTCCCTCTTTGATTCTCATCTGAGACTTTGACACTGGTCATGGGCGTGTGAAGTTTTCCAACAGTGAGATGATTATTCTGGGCTGAAATGCAGCAGTTCATTTGTCTGTCTGTTACAAATGTATGTGCAAATTCAGTTCTGGACTAAAGAATCCTCCCATGAGAATTGACACATTTCATCAGAGGACTTTATTTTAGATTTTCTTAAAGAGGAAAGTTGTCAGAAATTGCAACCAACATTAAATATAAATATACTGATACCAAACCACTAAATATTCTAATTAAACTTCAAATCATTGTAATTAATATTTACTAAGGGCTTTGCATTCATGACAAATATAAGTAAAGCATTTCTTTTTGGATTTTTTAAAATAGTCATGGGGATATAGTGATACCCCTGATATTTTGATGAATGGTCATTGACATGATCAAATTTCATCCATCAACATATCATCCTCTACCTAGGAGTCTTTAATGTTCTTGGAATAATTCTGCAAACCCAGAACTGTAGTCACAGAACGCTTTAGGTTGAAGGGGACCTCTGGAGGTCATCAAGTCCAATTTCCGAGCAGGTGCCACCTTGAAATTCTTTCCAACACAGTTTTTTTTTTCAGCACACCACTCCACAGTTTTAAAGAATTATTAATTTATGTTGCACACACTATTTCACCACAGCATGCACAAACTATCTAACTAATTTGAAGGCATCACAGCATTAAGAGAAAAATGAGATCAGGTACGGAAACACATATCAGAATATTAGAGACCAAGGAGCAGAATAGTTTTAAGCTTTATAAACTGAATCATCACTATCTTTGGACTTATGAAACACTACCCAAGTTCAATCAAAATTTCCCAAATTAGACCTCTTTTACAAAATTAAGTTTATTTTCCCCACATTTCCACCACGTGCTTCATGTCCTTGATTGGCTTGCTGGCTTCTTATCCACACCTACCTCTTGGTTTTACTATATAGAGATCCTATGGCTACTCTGCCCCAGTATGTCTTCACTACTTTTGATATAAACCTTCAGTTAGAGAGGAAAAACTTAGGCCTTATGTCTTCATGAACACTTGTATTTCTTATTTTATAGGCTAATAAAACTGGATATATTTCACATAAGTAAAGTTTGGGGTTTTTTCTTCCATGCTCTTTTACCATTGTAGAGTACTGGAATAGTCCCAAGCAAGAGAATTAGTTTTGCAGTGTGTTTTAATATATCATATAATCGGCAGCTTTTTGTTACCAAAAATATTCAGTCAGCATATTATCTGAAAAAAATAAATTAAAAATATAAAGTGTCAGTTTCCAGAAGAAATATTGGAACATTTCAATTAGCAGAGATAAAGTGAACTTGGGCTACACAAGAGAAACAAAACCAAAAAAAAACCAAACAAAAAAACACCTTGAAAAATTGTTTTGTACTATTCTAGAAATTATGACTGCTGTCTCTTCTGTAGTGTTCTGACAGTTTGGGAAAAAGCTTATTTTCCTCCTTTCCATAATCATTAAAATAACGCTAAGCAAACTGCTGTGCATCGTGTCACTGACTTAAGTAATTTGCAGGCACTTACAATGACTAAAAACAGTGCCACACACAGAGAAGACTGGTGTTGAATTATGCAACAGCAAGCCACATATTTTAGCCTGAATGAGGAAAGTAAGAGCCATGTTGGATATTAAGAAAACATATCAGGTTCAGAGGTCTGCAATTAATCTTGTCAGTGCATGAAGCCAGGCTAACCCATTTGCAGGAATACCACATCTCAGTGCCTTTTTCTCTTCTATGAATACACAGACAACCTTGGACATGTGGAATTTGAGTCCATTAATTTGACTGGACATAGTCAAGTTCTTGAATATTATACTGCATTCTTAGAAGCATTAAATATTTACATCAGTTCTTCACAAATGTACAGCGAACAGGTAGATGGAATTAATTTCTGGAAGCTACCCTACAGTATATGCAGATAATACAGATATTTCTAAACAAGAATTACATCCTGCTGTCAGTTGCAGCAGAGAAATTTGGTCTGCAGTTGATCCCAGCATCTCGGATTGATAGATAGAAAAGTCAATATAGTACTCATAAACACACTTTTAAAACAACATTGTCCTTTTTTATACAACCAGTGAAATATTATAATTGAATACATTTACTTTTAGAACCTGTTAACTCTTAGATACATGTAGTAAAATTGACTGAAAATAAATTAAAATAGATTGGTTTCTTTTATTGACCGTGACAAATGTACAAATGTCATAGATGATGATTATGATGATCCTTATACAAAGAAAAAACTCTTAATCAAGCATGCTGCAAAGGCCACTTCCATTAGAAAGGCTCTCTCTATTGATTGCATGGAGCCTTCCTTGAGAAGTACAACAGTAGGTGGTTTTTAAGAAAATTGATTTTAAAGATTAAAGAAACCTCAATTTCCATTTGATGTTTCACACCACAAGTATTCTGACTGTAAATATGAGAGCCTAGTATAAATTTCTTACTGGCAACAAATAGATACATTCCCACATTCATTAAAACTTTACATTCTAGTATAAGATAAAACATCAGAAAAATACGTCTAAATTTTATCAGATTGTAATGTTTCTTTTGAGGCTTTGCCTTCCTTCTGTAATCAAACACAGTTTTCAACTCTTGAAATCATTGCCAGAATTCTAACTTTCATAATACATCAGGCTAACCTGTGATGAAGTTCTGGACATGATTGGAAACTGGGCTTGTTGATGTTGTGTCATTTTTCAATGTCTCAGCACATATAGAGCTGATTATCCTAAGACTTTCAGCTTCCTACATGAAAATATCAACAGTACATTTGAGTTTTAATTCATCTATGCATCCGAAGAACCAGTGTAAGCACCTATGCAGACATTAGAGATCTGTGTAAAGTAGAAAAGTAATTGTATGGTTTTTTAAATTAATCACCAATATGGTAGAATCAGACACTGTCAGTCCACTAAAATTTCATGAAAAGTTAACATTTGTAACTGATCCTGCTAATAATCCTCACCTTTGAGCACCTGATAAGTCATTTGAGCCAAAATCACTCATTTTACGGAGGTCTTCTATGAGGTCCATCCTTCTGGATTTCCAACCATGTAGAACAGATTTTTATGTAAATTTCTTCATTGTTTTCAAAAATACTTTAGTGTGAACAAGATCAGAAACTTATGTTCTCAAGTGTCATTTTCCCTACTCTGATAGAAATAATGGAAAGTGAAAAGATAAGGTAGTTAGGACTCTTCTAAACTTTTAGAGACAGCTATGAAAGTGTGATTTACAGCCTGTTCCAATTATTAGAGTGAGTCTTGGTTGCAAGAAGTTGCTGTTTCTTGCTTGTACAAATCTGGGATTAATTCCATAATTTTTGGAAGCAATGATTAACTTCATCAGCAATGATACATTTCTATATTAAGATTAGAACTGAACCTTGAGTTGATTCTTCTGCCCGCTCCCAATGACTTCAGTGGGCGGTTTCAGTTGTCTTGACACAAAATTCTGGACAGCCAGACTTGCTCAGTAAAAGGGAAGAAAAGCTAAAGATGTGAGGAAAAACTAATTTTGTTTCTTAAACACTTTCTGTTGCACAAACTAGAATCAGTGCATTTTGGACTAGAAGAGGGGAATGAAAAGAAGGAGATGGGACAGTTGAGGAACAACCAGAGCTATTATATGAAGAAGAATGGAGGGTGAAGTAAAGATTTTGTTCAGCAAATCCATTTGTCTGCCAATCACTCCTACCCACAGCAGTGCTTCCAGGTTCAAAAAGGAAAACCTGCATTTATAAGTCATCCAAGTATTAAGGTGATGTCTAAGACCTCACTTTTGTTTGAGCTCTAAGCTTCCCAAATGTCATATCAAAAACTCTCTAAGCCTTGAAACCACTTTTTAATTTTATGGGAAAGGAAAAATTTTAATGGCCCAATTTCTTGCTTCCACAAACATGTTTAATAACTTCTGAGTTTCTTAACACAGAAAAATATACTTAATGACCTAAGACATCAATTCAAATACAGTTTTCAACTGTAGTCTGCTCTGTGATGTTTCTTAGTAATTTAGTTGAAGCCTTTTTACCTCATTAATCATTAAATGAATGTATTTTCCTTACAACTTGGAATCTTTCTGACCCAGCCAATGAGGAGTCTAAAAGATGTAGCTGCCTTGCAATGGCAATAAACAGAAGTTATGAAGCATGGAGCTGACTAGCTGTTTTGAAGTACATGCATTTCCAAGTGAGATTGCCTGATCACCTCTAGTGATCAAGGAGTTCAAATAGCAGGGATGGGATGAGTCTTGATTTAAGGATCTGCAGTCCTTTAACCAGTGCATGGAGCAGACCTTTAGTAGCAACAGGACAAAAAGCTAAATATGTGTTTAGTGTAACAATCAAAAACAAAAGTATTAAGCAAAACAATTTAATTTCTGAGAAAGAAAATGGATTTTTGCCTTGTTTTCACTAGAACACAGGTGTTCTTCAGAGAGGTGGATATGAAAGTCATCATATGTAAAACAAGTTTTCAAATAAAATAATTGTAAAATGGATATAAGTTCAATTTAAAAGTGTGTTGCTTTTGCAGAGTGAATCTGTCACTCTGATTTTATGCATCTTTATTGAAGCTGAGCAAGCCACAGAAACAAAATATTACAACCAGCTCTTTGGATTCCAATATTTTCACTTTGTGTTATAGGATTTTTCTAGTAAAAAAGTATCTGTTAACACAAGAAAATCTCTACAGATAACGTTCTTCACTGTTTAACCACTTACTCATGTGAATGACTGACTGTTTTAGTCATATATTTGCTGAGAAAAGAGGATAAAGGAGAATCTGGAGCTAAGGGGATGTGATTTCTTCATTGGCTTCCAAAGTCCTTGTGGAACTATGTTAGTTTAGAACATATAAAATTTGGAGCCAGACAACTCTGTAAGATTTATATATTCTGAAGAGTGTTATATACTGAAACCATCATTTTTTTTCTCTCAGAATTAATTCTTTAACCAAAATAATGATAGGAAAAATGATGTATTGAAAAGAAAATATTAAGTGCTATGTCATGATGTTCTCCTCTGGCAGCTTCCTATTTCCAACTCTTCATTTAGCAAAACAGAAGATATCATGACAAAGAAAATAATCCCCCTAAGCACCAAAAATACAGATCAAAATACCTGAATTTCCTAAATAGTACTTAATTATTATATTTCCTTCTCTTAACAGACCTAAGATGTCCCGGGCAACTATTTAAAGCTTTAGATAAGGGATATAAAGTAGTATTTATTCTGTAATATTATCCTAAGTACCCTTTGAAATCACAGCTCCTCTCTGCCAGGCACTGAGCAAACACACAGGTGGAGAGACTTCCTGATCCAGAAATCAGACACCCCACATCGAAGGAGAAAAAAAGCAATAATGCATAATAGTATGACTACTGACATAGAGTAACTCAGCTGTGGAATGGCAACAAAAAGCATTTGGATCAGATCAGGTCACAGGACATATATCCTCCTAAGGCTGGCAGTCAAAGACATATACTAGGAAACAGACTAAGCTAGTGCAGCTATACACCAATAGTCTCCACACATCTGTCCAGCCTTCTGTGTCCCACTGGTTTCCTGAGACACAGGTGGTGTCTTTGTGCTTAATATTCCAGGATGAATTATTTTATTCAATAAATTAGTTCAAATTAATTAATTTAAAGACTATGTAACTTTTAGAAATGCAGACTCCTTGATCCCTGGATGAGCTAGCCAACACTGCTGCAGATATGAGTGCTACATCATCCTGGGATTTAAGTACCTCAAAGAGTGTGAAACAGGACTGACTGCTGGGATCCTATGATTTTTCCCTTCCTTCAAGTGTCTAAATTCCTTGTCACTACATTATGAAAAACACCTCCTTGGTAGTATTTGATGTGATTATGCAGTCAAGGATCACACTTGTACTACAGCTGGTATTGAACTTTTTAAAGGTTATATTTATTTAAAGAATATCTGGAATACATCCCAGTCTATACATCTGCCCAACTAATTTAGATTTCAGCAAGTAAGGGTTTGCTGGGATGTTACAAGGATGATTAAACATCTTAATACAAATACCAACCCATTTTCACTTTCTGTCAAATCACCTCAAGCCATATTTTAAGGAAAATCAGGCAGATGGCTGGATGGTCAACAAAGAAGGGACAAAACACTTCTACTTGGCACTTGCAGTTTACCATGCACTAGAGTTCATCCATCTGTAGAACAAACCACCTGCCAGCAGTTTGAGTAATACGACTGGGTAAGCATTGCTAAGTACCCTGTAATAACAATAGCGCTGCCGAAAAAAAAGATGTATACAAGGTATGCACAGTGATGGCTTTTGCAGACAAAAAATGCAAATTAAGGCTCATAAGAATGCAATCTTACCCTGCCAAAATATTTATTCATGGCAGGCATTATCTGCACAATTCAGAAACACATACACCACTCCATATCACAAACTGCTGACAAGATGTAGAAAAGGCAATAACACTCTAATGTCTATGCACTTTATTCCTTACTCTGCTGAGGTAGAAGTACATGCATACATTTTCAAAACTAGTTAGAGAGCTGATTGTCAGCAATTCATTCCCTAACATATCTGCTGCTGATCCTTCATTCACTTAGCCCCAGAGCCATCAGCATTTGGAGGCAAACGTGGAAAGAAATCCTTGCAGCAAGCAATTGAAGCAGACATCATATAATTATGTGTCCACTGGAGGGCTAATATCTGACTGGAAAGATCAGTTGACCTGAAATTTTAAATGACCTTGTGACATTAGGTCATTGTTCCTTTTCTATTACAAATTAGGTGTCTATACAAGGCTTTATAAATCCT
Source organism: Muscicapa striata striata (assembly GCA_030060385.1). Lineage (NCBI taxonomy): Eukaryota > Metazoa > Chordata > Aves > Passeriformes > Muscicapidae > Muscicapa > Muscicapa striata. The sequence continues at coordinate 573,971 of JAREIS010000195.1, read as the reverse complement.
TCTAATTCCTTTTTTTTGAGATAATATGTTTCAATGCACTTTAAAACTTAAAGCGCATGAACTGTTTGTATTATTACATTTTGTATATCCATAAAAGAAGCAGCACATTTGTTTCACATTATTTTTCAAATTTTTTTCAGCATTATGAGTGATATTACTGGATGCTAGTTGTTATGCAATACCTCAGTGATGTATATCAGGGATATTTTGGATTAGGAAGTGTATAGTGACATTATTAACTTACTTTCAAGGCAGAGCAAGGTCCACAGGCCTGAGCAGTCAAAGCACAGATGCCATTTTCTGAGACCATCACTACTTTCAGTGTCTTCTTGTGATGCTGTGTCCCATAGCATGGCCTAAGATCCTTGTGCTGGAGTACACAAATGTCAAACATTCTTTTAAGCAGGCATTTTTGGCACTCACAGAACATCCATGTATAAATGGACTGATACTCAGTGATAAACTCATGGCACTTCTATCTACTTACTTTCAGATCACATTGACACTAAGAAGAACACTTCTGATTTTCATCTACCTTTTCACAGAATCAGAGAATCACAGAATGTGTAAGGCTGGAAAGGGCTACAGTGGTCCAACCTCCCTGTGCAAGCAGAGTCATGCTCAAGAACATTGTGCAGGATTGTCTCTTGATAGTTTGTAAATTATATTCAGTGAGGGAGACTACACAATCTCTCTGGGCAATCTGTTCTGGTGCTCTATCACCTGAACAGTAAAGGCCTTCCTCATGTTCAAGTGGAATTTCCCATGATAAGTTTCTGCCTATTGCCTCTTGTCCTAGTGCTTGGCATCTCCAAGAGGAGCCTGGCTTCATTCTTTTGATTCTCTTCAGTTTCTTCTGGAGGCTAAACAAATGCAACTCTGTCAGCCTTTTCTTGTGAGAGAGCTGGTCCCCCTAATCATGTTTGCCACCTTTTGTTGGACCTGCTGCAGGAGCTCTATGTCTCTCATACTGAGGAGCCCAGAACTGGACACAGCACTCCAGATGTGGCCTCACCAGAGTTGAGTGGGATCACCACCCTCGACCTGCTGAAAATGTACCAGGGTACCATTGGCCTTCTTGGCCACAAGGACACACTGCTGGCTCATGGACTTGTTGTTGTCCACCAGGAATCCCAGATTCTTCTGTGGGAAGGAGCTGAGCAGGTCAGCCCCATCCTGTGCCGCTGTGTGGGCTTATTTTTCCTCAAGTGCAGCACCCTGCATTTACCTTTGTTGAATTTCAAAAGGTTCCTCTTTGCCCATCTTCTACAACCCATCAAGAGAAGGTTCTGAAGGGCTGCACAGCCCTCCAGGTATTGGCCACTCCTCAAAGCTTTGTGCTGTCAGCAGATTTCCAGAGGAGACACTCTTTCCTTAGAGTGAGAAAGACTGAAGACAGAAGAATGCCTATGAGAGCTGTATGGGTAAAAGCTGAATTCTTCCATAGCAGTTTGCATAACAGATGTTGAGGTTTCTCTAGTGACATCAAATCAAACACAGAGCATAGAGCTGCATTTCTATCTGCATTCCTACATCTTTGCTAGATACAGATGCCCTGTGCAAAGAATGAACACTGTTCAGCTGCCAAAAGCAGGCACATCATGTTCAATGGAATCTTGAGAAGCATAAGAATAAATAAAAATCCTTGTCCATGCATACAGAAACCTCATTATTTTTCTTTTTATTAACTCGCCTACTCCTACAGAGAAGACTCCTAGCTTTAAATCTGTACCAGTGGTTTTGTTTCCAAACCTTATTATATATTTTTCATTACTAGACTAAAAATCCCCAGTTAGGATGTCATGTTTTAAAACTATGTTGATGATTTTCCTCAGTTCTCTGAATTCAGTGGTAGAGAGGTAAAGCTTTGATTGCATTGCTATGTTTATTGCAGGGTAGAGGGTTCTGAGGCACAGAAAGATACAGCCTATTTCTTTTCCTGCCAGTATTGTACCTTTCCTGCCAAACTGTGAGAGCAGGATTACAGAGCTGCTAGATATCCCCAGTCAGAGGGAAGGCTTTCTGCATTTTCATTCTCTACATTTATGTTAGCAGATGCTTGGCTTGCTACATTTTATGTTGTGCAGATCAAACCACAACAAATAGGTCTTGAATAGAATTACAAGTTCTGCAGCTCCTCCTCTTAGTTTCCAGTAATTTCCATATTTGTTAACTCTACCTCATAATAACAGACTCCTCCAAATATAAACAGGATTTCCCAATATTGATCTGTTGATTGAAAAACTCTAGCTCAGGTCAGCTCTGGAATAGCAGAGTTCTCATCCACCAAAATGAGGGAGTCTTAAAATGCAATTGAAATAATACTAGTTTGTTGAAGTAGTATTATACTTGCATTAGACACAGAGAAGGAGTCTGAAAAAATAGGATAAAAAACTGGAGTCTTGTACAACACAGGAACAAAGGGTCAAGGATTGAAAATTTTTATGCTTAAAATTTTATGCCTTTGAGATGCAAATCATCTGTTTTTGCAACTTAAATAAATTAATATTTAAGTGAGATTCTCCAATATAACTATCTCATACATAAGGAAAACAAAAGCACCTCAATGGGCATCTCATTTTTACATTCGTATCTTTCTTGTTGAAAAAAAGTAGAATTTAATTTTCATTGGGAATGAGTGTCATTTGCTTGGGCTGGTGCTGGACCTTATGGATTCTAGGGAGGCTATTATGTCTAGTCTGAAGTCATGTTTTTATGCCTTTACAGCCCTTACCTCTCTGTCTGCAAGAGACGAACAAAACATGCTTGTGCTCTGAAGTTTGTTTAGCTCTAGGAATGTGTAGCTGAAAGCAGGGAATACAAAGAGCTGAAAATTTGCATGAAGAGAAAAGGGTTGGGAGTGAAGGGTGAGAGCTAAGACTGCATTCACAGAACATGATATGCCCACCTGTACAGGGTCTGGGGCAGGTTAGACTTGCCATGTGCTATCTGAGCCCAAACAGAATTTCCCACAAGGAAAATTTCACCTATGTCCCCTACGGGAGGTTCCAAAATCAGCTGTTCTAGAAGTGCAGTTTAGGGATCTACAGAAGAAGGAATTACTGTACCTTACACGCTACTTTCTAAAACCGGTCGAAGGCGTGTTATGTTGAACTATGAGTTTGGGAAAAAAAAATAAACAAAAAATAGCAAAAACAACTTTACATGAGGGATGTTGTTGTTAGCAACAACAAAAATCAATCCTCTTTTTCCCAATTAAAGGTTATAGATAAACAAAAATTAAAATGGCAATTGCTAATATTTATTACAAATAAGGAGAGGAGACTAAGAAAGATTTCTGAGACTTGAGGCATCTACTTTGGTTTTGCCTTAAAGTTGGAAAAACACACTAGGACACAATTATTTAGTACTCAATACACTTTTTTGAACAGATAATAACATAGGCAAAAAGAGAAATCACAGTGGAGAAGAAGTTATGAGCCAAAAGGAAGTTTAGCAGAAGGAGCAGTAGTCTGTCTTCTTCACCAGTAAAGGAGGACCCCCAATGAACTGGGGAGAACAAGGTAGCAACTAACAAGCAGCAATTTAGTCTAATTTGGGGAAATAGGAAGATTGCCATGAATGTCTCTGCAGCTTTTGCTTGAGGTGTTTTGAAGCAGACAGTGCTGCCGTGATGGAAAGCATGGAAAAACATAATTGAACCAGGTAGGAAGAGATGCAGGATTTGCTCATATATCTAAAGACACTCTGGGGGGCCAACACCAAGAATAACATCCAATTTGTATTACAGGGAAGCCAATCACAGCTGAAAATTACAAGGAAAAGGCTGTCTTGGAAAGTCATGATGGCCATTGGTATCTCTGTGTACCCACTTGGGGCCTTGATGGGTAAATTTTACCCTTGATGGGTAAAATACACAAACCAAACCAAACCAAACCAAACCAAACCAAACCAAACCAAACCAAACCAAACCAAACCAAACCAAACAAGAACAAAAACAAACAAACAAACAAAAAACCAAAAAAAAAAAAAAAAAAAAAAAACCCACCAAAAAAAAAAAAAACCAACAACTCAACACGTGAAACAACCCACAACTAACCTTAAAAAATCCCAACTAAAGCGGGGAAAAAAAAAAAGAGAGAGATAAGAAGGAAGGGAAATAGTGGGGAAAGGCTTTGTACTCATCCAACAAAATTCATCAGATTGTTCATATAGTTTCTGAAGCTTTAGTTGAAGATGAATATCAGTATTCCAAACTGTCTAGGGATGTTCTGGACCAGGATCATTTGGGAATCTCCAGCAAAAACGACAGACCTCCACTATCACCCAGTAATGATGCCCCAGGAGCTGGCCCTGGACACACAGTCCATCCAATAATATGCCTGGATCCTCAACGTCCCTGAACACCTCATCCCTAGACACACACACACACAAATATGCACACAGCACAAGTAAAGTGCTGTAAAGGTGAAAAGGATATGTTTTGTGCATATGCTAAAAAGTGGAATGAAATTCTAAGTCATAAACATCAGCTAAGGGGGTGTGAGGGGAAAGGTAGATAATATGAATATGAGCATCTAAATTAGTTTCAGACTCAGGGAGCTGCTATTAAGATTCTTCAAGAAAGTAAAGTATTTAAGATAATGAAAAACATTGCAAATGTTATTGGTTTCATTTGTTTACTGCTTTCACAAACTACTTCAAGGAACTCATTAATGGAAACTAATTGGAACAGGTTCTGTGTTCATGTCCAGTTTCTTTTATAATTGCTGAAGACGCTGATTTGCCATGAAACAGCTCCTATTTAATCTGTCTGATTAAAAAGGGCACTTTCTCTTGCTGTACTCATTCAAGTGGAAATGAATTGTTCACTGTCATGCACCAGGCTGGTCCCTTCATTTTATAAACCAAAGGATTAGGCAAATTTAGTCAAGGAGTCTTGAGGAATCTTCCCTCCCTCTATTCCATTCCTATCATGAGGTGAAACACTGCACTGATTATGAGACTTCTTTTTAATTTTTTGATTACATGAATTAATTGAACTTTCAGACTGGACTGAATTAATCTTCAGTAAATTATTTTCTTGTAACTATGTTCCTTATTTTAAAGTAATGTGAAAATTCCTTTGTCCTAATAAAAGCTCAGTACAGAATGCAAAAAAAAGTGGTGTTTCATTCATTCCATCTTTCTGGATGAAAATGTGTGGGTCTGGAAAGTTTTGGTGTGATATTGCCTGAATAGATGGGAAGGAGGGAAGGAAGGAAGGAAGGAAGGAAGGAAGGAAGGAAGGAAGGAAGGAAGGAAGGAAGGAAGGAAGGAAGGAAGGAAGGAAGGAAGGAAGGAAGGAAGGAAGGAAGGAAGGAAGGAAGGAAGGAAGGAAGGAAGGAAGGAAGGAAGGAAGAAAGAAAGAAAGAAAGAAAGAAAGGAAGAATACTTTTTTTCCCCCTAACAACCAAAGGAAAAAGAGTCAGTGGAACAGCAAATCTGTAACAGCTTAACCAACTTTATGTGTCACAAAAAGTAATAACCTTTTATTTTTTTGTTTACTTGTTTTCTTTTCCCTACTAAAGACCCCCAAAAGGCCTCCATGCTGGTAAATTAATAGACTTGTTTTTCAAGGAAACAGACATATTCTACATTTTCTAAAATGGAAAAATTCTCTATCCCAAAAAAGAAGCCATGGCTTCCGTACCTAAAAATCACAGTAGTTGCAGGTCCAAGAAGTGTGGATGCTCCCATGAACAGCTAGGAGTACATGCAAAAAAGCACAATACACTTTTCAGAGGTGAGTTGCCTGTTGTAGAGATGGGGGACCACTTGACATGGCAACAATGCATTGCAAAGCTAATGGTTTAAAGTTAATGTTTTTTTGGCAGAATGCCATAGCCCCAGTGTGATTTGATAAATCATCTGCTCCCCTTAAAATAAAAGGCCTCATCTTAATGTCAAAGACTCAGTTTACTCCAGGGTGTAAAATGTATTTAGAATATTACCTCTCCTCTTTCAAGCAGCTTATCAGCATCCTAACACTGACTTCTGGAGACAAGAAGTCTGCAATATTAAAGCTGACTCAATTTCCGACTTTCCTGGAATTTCATTCCCTTGAAAAGTAATTTCAGGTGTGACCATGCTCCTCCTTGCAAAGTTGCTTGTGCAAATACATCTTCCATGACTTTATACAATCACAGTTTATTTGTCAGGTTAGGTTATAAAGAGTGGACCTCATACTCGCCCCAAAACATGGCTTTTTCCCTGTACTGGATTTGCATGGCCAAGCTTTGTTAGTGAGCTGGCTACAGGGGTGGCTTCTGTGAAAAGCTGCCAGGAGCTTCCTTCATGTCCAGCAGAGCCAATCCCTGGCAGGTCCAAATATGTATGTGTTGCTGGTCAAGTCTGGGCCAATTAGAAATGGTGGTAAACATATTTAAGAAGAAGAAAAAACACCTTATTGCACAGTTGCAATTGTGGCCAGAGAAGAGCGGGGTGACACTATGTGAAAGGAACAACTCTGCAGACACCAAGGGAGGTGGAGAAGGAGCGTGAGGAGGAGCTCCAAGTGTTGGAGCTGAGATTCCTTTGCAGCCCATGGAGAAGACCATGGTGAGTCAGGAGTGTCCCTGCCATCCATGGAGGACCACAGGGAGGCAGATATTCACCTGCAGCCTGTGGAGGAGACCCACACCAGAGCAGGGAGATGCCAGGAGGAGGCTGTGATCCTTTGGAGACTCCTGGAGAGAGGAGCCCACACTGGAGCAGCCTGTCCTTGAAGGATTGCACCCTGTGGAAGATTGACCCACTCTAAAGCAGTCTGGGTAGGTTGCTGCTTTTGCAACGGACTCATGTTGGAGAAGTTCAGGGAGAACTATCTCCCGTGGGAAAGACCCTACAGGAAACCAGGGGAAGGACTCCTCTCCCTGAGCAGCTGGAGAAACAATGGGTGTTGAACTGACCCTCATTCCCTGTCTTCCTGTGCCACTGGGGAGGAGGTAGAGCTGAGAAGGAGGGAGGCATTTCCAAGGTTTTCCTTTATTCCTCATCACCCTGCTCTGATTGTGTTAACAATAAATTCAATCAATATCTCTAATTCTACCCTGTTTTGCCCGTGATGGTGTTTGGCGAGTGAGCATCCCAACCCTTATCTCAATTCATGAACCCTTTGTTATGTTTCCTCTCCCCTGTCCAGCTGCAGAGGGGAGAGGAAGAGCACCTTTGGTGGGTGCCTGGCATCCAGCCAGGGTCAAACCACTACAGTCTTTTTGGTACTTTGGCTGGAAAGCCAACCTGGATCAACTGCTTGGAAGGTATCTATGCTCATCCCTTCACCAAAGCAGAAGGAGGAAACCTTCAAACTTTTAAACCCACAGAAAGAAACCATGCCCCAATGCAATCCAAACCAAGCTTTACAACATTAACAGACAGCTGTAATATTGTATAATTTAAAGTGCACTAGTTTTATCTAATTCCTTAGTTGCATGAGGAACTTCTAAAAGGGCCCTTCCTTCTCTCTCTTGAGGGTAATAAAGCTGAGTGAGTTTTAGGTAATAAACTACTGGGCTATGGTATGTGTTGCACTGAATCTCTCTTGCGTATTTTTTCTGTTCTTAGGGCAAAATTGACTCTTAGACCTTTTGTAATTCCACCAAAATCAATTGGATTGCCTGATGAACAATTCAGAACTGAATTTAAGCCTCTGAGACACAAGTGATCCCTAACTAATTAACCTACAAACATTTTTGTGCATTGACAGTTTGCCAAGGTATATTCTGTACTGAAGACCCAAATCCATCAACATTTATGAAGTTTTCTCTTCCTTGGTTAGAATTTCAGGTACAAGCTTTCTCCTGAAATCAGTGCTGAAGTGAATCAGCATACATCACTGAAAAGCAAAATTTGTGCCATGAAACATCTGATGGCAGAAAGTCAGCTGCCAAAGCAGTTAATAAATGAAAGAGTTGCAGCTTCATTTTCCTTGGTACAGTTAATAATATTCAATAATGGAAAATCTGAGTTAGCTGCTATTCCAAAAACAACACTTAGCAGGAGGAGTTTTGTGTTTACAGTACTGCAGTGCCCTGAAGCTTGAACAGCTCCTGAAGATTTGTTATCATTTCTAAAGGGACTGGCTTGGTTTAACCCCAGCCAACAACCAAGACTGATGCATCTGCTCACTCACTCTCCCTCCAGTAGAAGAGTGGAAGCAATCAGAAGGGTAAATTCTAGAAAACTCGTGGGTTGAAATAATGACTGTCTTACAGGAAAAGTAAAAACCACACACACAAGCAAATCAAAACAAGGAGTTTTCACCATTTCCTGGATATCTCCAGGAAAGCAGAGCTTCATCCCATATAACAATTACTTGGGAAGACAGATGCCACCACTCCAAATTTCTCCGCTTCCTCCTTCCCTCCACTTTATATACTGAACATAATGTTAGATGGTCTCAAATATCCCTTTGGTCTGTTTGGGTTGTGTGTCCTGGCTGTCTCCCCTCCCAGCTTTCTTGCCAGTGTGGTAGTAAGGAAAGCAGAAATATCCTTGGCTATTCTTGGCTAAGTACTGCCCAGGCATAATAAAAAGATATCTGTATTACCAACCCTGTGTTCAGCAAAAATCCAAAACACAGTCTCATCACCAGCCACTGTGAAGAAAAATAGCTCTAACCCAGCCTTAACAAGCAGTATGTCTTATCTCTGCACATGCACAATATTTAGCAGTAAGGCAGTGAAGAGTATTATACATTCCCAGACATGTTTGTTAGTATTGGCCACCCCATTCATAAGACCAGTGAAATCTCATCAGAAACCTCCATGATTTGGTAGGATCACTGAGGGCATCAGTTGAAGGCAACACTGCTGCAGCAAGCATATTCATAGGCAAAACCTCATTTGGGAAAAGGATCCCTTTTGTCACCCTTATGAACTGAAAAAAGTTTGTATAGATGTTTAAAAGTAGAGGAGAAAGAGAAGCGCCACTTTCAAAATGATGAAAGTAGACATGTAGTATGGCACACAGTATGAGGCAAAAGACACTTCCTCAGTAAAAGTCTTCCCAGTGACTGTTTTTTCAAAATGATGTGAAAATAATAGCTGTGAAACACTTGGTTTCTTGCAATATTGATAATTTTTCTTTATATATTAAGACCTTACTTCTTTTAAATTGCTACATACCATTCTCAAACAAAAAAATCCATTTTCTGAGTATACTCACTCTGACTCTTTCTTTTCTGAGCAATTTCCATCACTTACTTCTTCTCCATTTTGACTCTGCTGTTCAAAACAGAGCTATTATATTTTAATTTAATGAGATGAGGATACCATTTGCAGCTGTTAAATATTCTGTAAGTGCTCAGTATGAAAGTCACCCATAACCTATGTTTCTGGTATATTTCTTTTCTCAAGCTGTCTTTCGGTATGAACAATGCAAAATGATTTCTTTCTTTCTATCCAGAAACTTTGATCAAAATTCAAAACTTGTAAACATTTGAAAAAACAAATACGTACCCATTATTTTTCATTAGCTTCTTTTTTTTTTTTTTTTTTTTTTTTCTTCATAAATGACCATTTACTTAAAGTACTCTCACTTCTCAGCCGTGATTTTTTTACTAACAAGCAAAAAATGCCATTCTGGTTTAAACTCTGACTTGATGTGTACCCTATGTCATACAGCATGTAAAATCAGTCTTTTTAAAAAAAAAAAAAAAAAAAAAAAAATATTGACAATGAGAATAGAGGGAATACCAATGGTTGTTCCAGTTCAGTCATAATATTATGGTTCAGAGCTTGTATTTTACTTATTATTTATTATAAGAGCATAGAGAATCAACAAAGGAGTGGTTTGTTTGATTTTGGTTTTATAATATGATTTTTAAAACTGCTTTGGTAAGGCCTGAAGCTTAACACTTTTAGAGCTCAGTTTGCACTGCTCAAACTTGTTTGAATTTTGATACTGAAAACAGTAGATTAAAATTATTTCATCTTCTCTTATCATTGCACCAGTAAACAATTTTTTTTTATAATCCATCTGCATCTGTCTTACATGCCTAACCTTGAAGTGATACGACCTGTGTAATAGTTTATTAGTGTGTCCAGCTTTCCTGGTGTAACAATTGCCTTATGCCAAATATAGCCATTTTTAATATTTATACAAATTCCACTGTGAGTTAACATGTTTTGCCCCCAGGTTTGAAAAAGGGAACCAAGAAAAAAAACTAAAACAAACAATTATAATCAGGATAAGTCTGTTAATACAGATGTACAAGAGTATTAAATTCAAATAAAATATTTACTGAGGATAATCAATGTTTTTGGTACACTGCGCAACTTACATTTCAAGTAGGAACAACTAATCTTCCACACATTCTGGCTTATAACAGCAAAACACATACACATCCCTGTGGAAGGGAACAGAGTCTGCATTGGAAAACTATTTAAAAATAAATGTGTGAATATAAATGATCTATTTGTATCTAAGTTCCAGCAGATCGAAAATGAAAGCCAAAAAGCAAGATGGTGTTGAACAATATTGCTTTCAAGAGCTGATTTATGTTGGGTTATGGTACTAGAGTATCTCCAGCATAACAACAACAATATCAGCCTAAAAGCAATGAAGATTTCTGCTTACTTAAATGGTGACTTGCTTAATTTTCTAACAGTGCTGCTGGTACCAATTAAACACAAGCGCACATTAACTGCTACATAGATGCTATTAGTTCTTCTTTTCCAGTTGGTAGCTCAAGACAAATAGCCAGGCTGCTTTTGTAAAGATTACTCTGTGACTACATGATTTTTGGGCTTCTTGACAATTTGGAGCAAGTGAGAATAAAATTATTTCAGTTGGTGTAAACATATGGTAAACTGATATACATATTTTACCGCACACCAAATTTAAAAATAAAGAATCTCACAAAGACTGATATATGTTTATATGAGCACAGTTACTTTTTGACCTGAGAAATGTCTTCAATTTAGTGCAAATTGAAGAATAGACAAAAAACATAAAAAACCTCAAACAAAAATTGACACTTTTGAACTGAAATTTTCTTTTCAAGTTCAAAAATAGAGATTCCTGCTTCTATCCCGTTTTTTTTTTTTTTTCCCCTTGATTTTGCATTAATGAAAATACAGAATAACTGATTTTTTTAGGTTTTAAGGGACCTTTAAAGAACATCTAGTCAAATCTCTCTTGCCATGGACAGAGACCTTTCACTACAACTTGTTCTATTATAATAAAATGAACAGAAAATTAAAAATATTTTAGAATCATCAAGCCTAATCTTTCAATGAAATTTCACAGTACAGTATGTCTCCAGCTCTAGCACAAAAACATACACATATTTATACATGTACATATACACACACATATCTTTTACATCTATTTATACATACATATTTAACATATGTATTTATATTATAAGTTTCTCTTATAAATTTCATACAGTCTGGGTTTCTGCATCTAAAGTAATGCTACTTTTAGTTTCTCTCCTTTTGTTTGAATGAAGAAAGTACAAAACTTTTCACTGGTGCATGTACACAGGAAGGGTCCAGGACCCAACAGTTCAGAACATTTTATTTCCCAAATTAATTATTCCTTCTCCAAGCACAAATACAGGCAGGGTGGAGACAGACTGAGCGCAGCCCCGAGAAGAAGGACTTGGGGATCATGGCTGATGAGAATCCAAACCTAACTCAACATGCATTTGCAACCCCGAAACCCTGGGCTGCATCAAAAGCAGCCTGTCCCCTGGAGGATGTGACTCTGTCCCTGTATTCTTGTCTCACAAGACTCCACCTGGTCCATTGGGAGGTGCCTGCCCATAACAGGGAGGTTAGAACTAGATGATCTTTAAGGGCCATTCCAACACAAACCAGTCCATGGTTCTGCTATTCCATTATTTAGTGGTTCTATGATTCTACTCAATGGGGTTGCCCCAAGCAATTTCCCTTTTCAGTCTTTATGAAAAACGGCAGCCAAATTGCACAATTGATGATACAATGAAAAGTTTTAGTGTTTTATTTATTCAATCCAGATTTGAACTGCTGGAAGCTATCCAGGGCCTAGAGTAATTTTACAGAAAGCCTGCTCCTGTATGGCACTGGTCCAGCTGTGTATCTGAGGACTTCCACAGTCACAGATGTGACCCTCTAACCTCTGAGTTAACAATCAGCTTCCAAATATGGCTTTGGCTCTAAGGACAGCCTGAAGTGAACAACATTGGCATTTTTCTTGTGTTGTGGTAAGTTAGCTTTTTGTTTATTTGCATGAGCTTATGGAAGTTCTCCTAGCCTTGATTTAAAATTATCTCCCTCAATTTTCTGCAGACAATGATTAAAACCACTACTTGCCTACTTCGGCTAATATTTTGTATGTATTCATTCATGTTTCAAATGTAAAAGCTTCTAGATCTTTAACAAACCTTTGCAATTTGAACTCTTTAGCAGTCTGACTAGTAAAGCTAATAAGAAAGGAAGATGTATAGGCTTCCACTTTAACTCAGTGGAAAAGCCAGAGTTTTTATGGGGGAAAAAAAAAAAAAAGTTTTCTTTCTTTTGGTCTGAAATATTATTTGTTATAGAATTAAAAAAAAAAAAAAAAAAAAAGTGTTTACCTTAGCCAGAACTGGCTGTTCTGTCCCAAGTATATATTATTCAAGTTTTGTGCAGTGAAGTCTACAAAGTTCTGTGAATAACAAAATCCTACTGAAAATAGCCTGCTGTAGAATGTAGATTGCTTAGCACCATCAAACCAACACATTTTCCAATCCATCTGTATGCAGTCCATGGTACTTTGGTACTTTTGACACTACAAGTACTTTTCCCTTATGGAGATAGAACTACAGTGAGCAGTTTATTGAAAGAGCTTTTTACTTTTTTTTTCCTCAGTGTACACGTAAGTGCCTAACATTTGTTGCCAATTAAAATAATAAACAAACAGTATAAACTGTATAGATTAGAAAAGAGTATAATCGCCCTTTTCAGTCATTTAAATAAGTGGTTGGCTTGCTACAGGGAAGATATAAACTAGACATGAAGAAACAAACTAGACTGGAATTCATTTTCACCTCCCAATGTGAAATCTTTTATTGTTGTTTTTCTGTGCTACGATGGTGGAATACAAAGCCTGAGCCTCAACAAAGCAATAACGCTGCATTGATGCGTTCCCAGTATTGAAGCCATAGGCAAGCAATACTACTTACTGTCAGGCCCCAATTCAAGTCTCCTTACAGCCCTCTGGGCATATCCAGACTAAATAGCTTTGAAAGGGGGAACAGCACATTAGCAGTCCCTCTGAGACAATCTGAGTAGAGTTACTGCATAAAACCTGCAGTTTAAATTATGTTAATAGAGCTGCATGCTGCAAAGAAATTATTTATCAGAGCTAGTGCAAGACCCTAGAGTTTATGCATTTTTTACATGATACTTCCATTCCCTCACTGCAGTCCCAGGCCTCACATACAAACCTTTATATGTCACCAAGAGAAGGGAATCTGTCATTTATATCATCTGTGCTTTGACCAGCTGTGGTTCTTTAACTCCATTCATGCCAGGGCTTCTCTGTGTCTGGTCCACAGAGTGCATCAAACCACTGTTAGTGCCACTGTGCCATCAAAGCCTTCCTTTCCTTCCCAGCATGGGAAGGAATGAGATGACATCCTCTGAGTGATAACACTCTATGAACAATGACATTCTATGAATGATGACCTCTGGAAGTGTTCAAGGCCAGGTTGGATGAGATTTTGAGCAGCCTGGTCTACTGCAAGGTGTTCCTACCCATGGCAAAAGAGTTGAAACTAGGTGATCTGTAAGATTCCTACAAACCCAAATCTTTCTATGACTCTCTGATTGTATGTGTGACAGATGGCACAGACCATGGCCATCCTCACTGCTGAGACATGCAAGGTAAAGTGCTTCAAAGGTACTAATGCATCTGCATAAACTGGTGTCATTTAAGTCAGGAATGTAATTTTTATATATTTGAGAATGACTACTTTTTCACTGCATGTTAATAATTAAGAGCTTGACCTTGCAGCACAACAAGTATGAAACTAGAATTGCCGAAGCCCAGGTTTCCCACTGTGAATGTGTCTGTATAGAGGCCTTTATGGATCAGAGAAAAACAGTGAAAAAAACCCCAAGAACAGAGTGGGGAGAAGGATAAGATATATATAAACTATCTGAAGTGACTCCCAAAAGGTTAATTAGTTTGTTTCTGGGACAACTATGTGCCAATATCTCTGATTATGGGAATGTTCACCAGAGGATGCTTCTGCTGGAAACAACTTGGCTTTAAGGAAAGAAAATTAGATTGTCTCCAGTCGTAATTTCATCCTCTCTGATTTCACAGTGCTTTGATTTTTCAGCTGCTGTAAGGAGGGAGAACTGCTCCCATGAGAATGTTATCTGAGATGACTGAATGGCGTTGCTACAATGGCAAGAGGTTTGCATTCAAAATTTCTTCAAGAGAGACACCGCTGCATGGCAGGACCGGATTCCCACTTTACTAACGCCAGCTCAAATCAGCAGGAAGCCAATGAAGTCACCAGACTATCAAGAGCAATGGGGCTAGACCCACATTAAATGTGTGTGAAAATCAGTAGGAAATGATAATGGCTCAACACATTGGTATGTACTCTTAAATTCACAATTTGTGAAAATAGGAAGAACGAGAAAAATCAAAGGTAATCATGTAATATAAATGGGTCCATTTAGTTTTGACATTAAAAAGGTGGGTGTCATCTTCCTAGCTTTTAGGTCTCTAGTAATTTCATTCTAGTTTTCCATTATTCATAGCCTTTCACAGTTTGTTGAATCTCTCAAGAATACTCACCCTTTCTTTTTCATCTTTTCATTTTAGTTCCAAAATTTGTGTGTGGGTACAAGCTTAAGAAGAAATGTAAAAGACCTACTTAGCATTTGAAGGAGGGCTGCAAACAGTTATTTCAAGTCTTTTGTTCTAAAATAAAATAAAAAGCCAAGGGAGGAGGCTTTTCAAATTTGTTTCAGAAGAGTTTTTATCACTAAGGTTTAAGAGAAAGATTTTTTCCCCTGGCATAAACCATCATCAATCTGTGGTGCTGCTCTAATTTACACCACCTGAGGATTGGAAGTGACATAAAGTGAGCAACTAAAAAGAAAGAGTCTACACGTGACTAACATCTGTCACATTGCTTAATATACTGTTGCTCAAGGAATGAAGTGACAAGAATTGGTGCAGTGCCAAAAAAACAGAACAGGAGAAATCTTCAGCTTTGTAACTTACTGCATGTTTTCAATACTCCTACAATTACTTTAGAAATTCAGTGAATAGAAATACAGGAATACATGTTAATATTAGTGGAAAATGATTGGGCATTTCTATCAAATCTTTAATGACGAGCTGTTGCAGGTAATTTTGAAGAATGATTTTGCAATCTCATGCAGCCCAGCCCAAGGATCTCTTATAGGATCTTTCTCATGGAAAATTTATATTTTCTTCTATTGACTTACTGAGTAAAGAGACTGTAATACCAAACATTGAATACTATGAGAACATGGGGACAGTGCACACATGCAATGGTTTGCAGTCACACAGGCAAAAATCACCATCTCTTTAGGAAAAGTGTCTTGGGGAAGCTGTGGGCAGAAGCCAGTCTCAGGGTCTAGATACCAATAAAGAACGTTGCTCTGGATGCCTTGTGAATTGCCTTGGAAATAAGACATTAACCTTATGGATACTACAAGAAAATTAATTATAGGATTATACCAAGAGATTGCAGAATAAATCTCAAAATCCCAGGAGCACAAAGGCAGAAGTCACTCTAATGGCCAGATAAGGTATACTAAGTTCAAGATGTTTACTATCATGATTATCTTTCACACTTTATACTGTTATCAGAATATCACATAGTTATAAATGTAATGCTATGTGGGATGATTTCTTATAAAACAATACATTAATTTTTATAGAAGGTCTACTTTGAGTTTTAATAGAAATGAGAAGACTGAAGCATAGAATATGTGATTAAGATTGATAGTGCTTTTATTAATAAAAGAATCCAGGGAAAGGAAGAGAATATGTCAGTATAGAGGAAATAGACAAGCTTTGCAAGTTGATAACCCAAAAGTAGGTGATGTTCTTCTGCATTTTTTAACTCTACATCAGCAGAAAGAGAACAAAAAGTCTTTATGTGTATGCATGTGTGTTGTCATTTACTCCTAGAAGAGCAGTCAGACTCCTACTGCACTGCAACAGTGCCAACTTTTCAATAAACAATAATGAAAATGGGTATAAATGTTCCTGGAGGACAACACCTTGTTGACTGAAAGTATCCATCTTTTATACACCATGATGCAATATTTTCTTCAGGCATCACATGAAAAATAATGCAAAGGAAACCTAATTAGCATTAATGTGACAACTGCCAGAAGATATGCAATATACTGTTTTCCCTTAAATAATTTCATTTTTGAGAAAACCCTAAAATATATTTTTCCCATAGTTGAGTGAAGCCAGGGAGCATTATTAATTATAAGGTCAAGTCAGACACAAATATTTCTTCCTTCTCAAAATGCTGCAAAAATATTTAAATAATTTAGAAGACACCTTTGAGTTAGGTGACATCCATGTTTGTATGGTCATTTGCCTAGTCTGAAAAAAGAGCTATATAACCATGCATTTTATTACTCCAAAGACCATGACACCCTGATCATGCTTATTGTACTTAGGCTAAGAGCTGATTAATGCCAGATTTTTGGAAGAGTGGGCAAAGTGAGGACTTTTCTGCCTTTGGACCATGTAGACATAGTTGGAGAATCATTTGTCTATTCAAACAATGTCATACAATGCCCACCCCTTCTCCCAGCTACCATGATGGGGAGAACTGAATGCAGATCTGTAGAGGTTTGTTGAAAGCAAATCCATAGAGAAAGAGAAATAAGCTGATACATAAGAATCAGTTATTTCTGTCTGACACACATATTGTTGAGCATCATTTATCAAATTTAGAGCAAATTACAGTCTTGTTATGGCACCAGTTATTTCAAGAAAAAAAAATCTTTCCAGACCTTCAGAAACAGGCTGGGTCCCCAAAAAAGTGCTAATGTGTGCTTTTCCATATCACCCATTTACACATGTTGTCTTCGTGGCTTCACAAATCCCAAGCTTACCCAAAATCATAGAGAGACACACTCTCCAACAAAATACAGGCATACACTACATGTGGCAATTTCCCTTTAAACACCCCACAGTTGTGCAATGCTATTTTGATGTAACAGAGTATGGGTGCCCTTCTCCAGACTGTTCAACAGATGGCAAGGAAAAGTCATATATACGTCCTCAGCAGCTAACTCCATATGGGGTTTGGGAAAAAAAAATGTGGAAAGATACAGCAACATGACAGAATCCATTACTGGCTTTTAATCCTGATAGTGATGCAGAGCTGAGCCATGAGCACAGCTGTATGTGCCTTCGGGAGAACACTTTGCCCAGCTCTAGCTCAGAAACAGATCATTAGAAGTAAATCAATATAACCTGCCGTTCTTCTTCACTCTGTCCTCTTTCAGAAAACTAATCAGCAGCACTGTGCTGGATATTGAGAGCTATATTCTGGCTGTACCAATTCACATCAGACTGAAAACCAGAGGAAATCAGAAGCAGGAAAAAAGATAGAATTTTTCTCTTTCTACAGAAAAGTGAGGGTAAAAAGTCACTTGCAAAGAAAATGTTCATGCTGTTTCCAGGATTTGAAAACCATGATGTGATAACCTGCATCTGTAATTTCTGTGCAGGAAGAAACAGAAGATTTTATTTTGCCTATTAAAGATTTTGAAGTGTTTTATAATAGTGTTTCCATATTTTTTTGTGGTATATAGTAATATGTCAAATCCTTAACATTATTTGTGATGCACAGTAAAAGACCACTGTCATAAAAACTTAAACATATTATTCTTTTGCATTCTTTGTTTCATGACTGAAAAAAAAAAAAAAAAAAAAAAAAAGATATGAAGAAATCGGGTGTTTGTGTGAGGCTCTGCAAAATACATATTTGACCATGCTTTGCTGAATTATGGAAGTCTGAATGCCAAGACTCTGCCTTAACCATGGCATTGTCTTTATCTTCCTGATCTAGTAATCCTACAAAGATCTCCATTGCTCTGAGCTAAACATTTTTGCCCTCTGAGAGAAAGATGCTTTAGCAGAAGATTTTATAAATTTTCATAGTTACACACTGAACAGCTTCTGGATCTCTCAAGAGCACCTCCAGTCCTCCTGGAAAAGCTAGCTAAGAAACAGAATGCCACTTTTGTGAAAAAATGTCACAGTTGAGACAAAACTAATTTTTAAAAGAGGAAGGAAATTTCTTGGCAAGTATACATAGAATGGAAATTCAATAGTATGTCTTGATGATCCCAAGACCAGGTTTTTGTATCCTGAAATACATTCATAGCAGGTCTCCTGAGGTGAATGCATTCCACTCTTGGATCCTGGAGGGTCTCATCTCCTGCTCACCTGAAATCTGATTGCTGATCTTCTGCACTGTTATCTGGAGGCATTTTGACTAAGACAGAAAGTTTCTTGGAAGGCAGATTAGTGGGTGAGATGGGAGGAACACAGGCAGGTTTGTTGTTAGCCCTGCTCCTCTTGGAATCGACACACTAATGAGGAACGTTTCATTTTGAGAAATCGGCTTTTTTCCAATAGAAAGTTATTCTGTCAAAATATTTATGCCCACCTGTGCTGCATCTTCATCCTTGTCACTCTTTGCTCTGATGGAAAAATTTGACTGGTGAGATTGTTGCAGATCAGCAGCTTTTCTTTCCAGGCGAGATGTTGAATTTGTATGTCCCTCACCCCTATCACTGAATCAGAGAATTGTGGAATTGTTTGGGTTGGAAAGGACCTTAAATCTCATCTAGTTCTAACCCCCTGCCATGGGAAGGGACACCTTTGACTAGACCAGGTTCTCCAAGCCCCATCTATCTTGGCTTTGAACACTTCCAAGAAAGAGGGAGCTGCCCCCTTTCTAGGCAACCTGTGATAGTTAAAGGTTTCTTCCTGGTATCTAATCTAAATGTACTCTCTTATAGCTTAATGTTTTTCCCCATTGTCCTGTCAGTATATGCCCCTGCAAAAAGTCCCTCTCCAGTGTTCCTACAGGCCCCTTTAGGTACTGTGGTCCTGTAGGTCCCTGCTGTGTACTGTCCTTGGGTAATAGCAGTAGGATGTTACATAAGAAAAATTTTCTTGTTCTCCTCTGTTGCCAGATTCTTTTTATACTACCCTGCCAAAATATATGCTATAGAAAAACCACAGAAGTTATGTTTTGTCTCTTTACAATGTTTACGGGCTTCTTTTAAGAGCAGAGAGGTGGGGGCTGATTTTTGTTTACAATCTCTAGTACAATACACTATTGCTTAGATGTAATAAAAGATGAGAGCATTATTTACAAATACTGTGCAGATTTAATTACTGCAAAAATATATGCCACTTGTTGCCACAATCAGGTACAATAGCAGACATCAAGCACTCTGCTGGTTTAATGAGATACAGTCTCTTAATTCAGGTCCCCTTTTTCTTCCAAAATGCAATTAGGAAACAGTGATTAGTTGAGCCAATTCCAAATTGTATTCAAATGAAAGCAATTTGGCTAGTCTGTAGGTCCAATAGGTGATACTTTCTGAAGTCCCTAAAAGAATTAATTGCATTTTTCTACCCACACATGCTCTAGAGGGGAGAGATAAAAGTTCTCTTTCTTGCAAAGGCTTTGTTTTTGACAGTGAAAATCATTTTTCATAAAAGCATATCATTAGGACTAGCCTGCAAGACTGTCTGAGAAATTTGTATCTGCACAGAATTTTTTCTTTCTTGGAGAAAATGTTGTCCCCTAACACACATAATGTTCCTGTACCTCTGAAACCCTCCAACTACTGACATTTTAACAAACATTCTACAAATAAAGATGCTTTAAATGGTGAATTCTACTTTATGTCCAAATCCTGAAAAGAAACATTCAGATGGGTTCTAATAGCTTCTAGCAACTGATAAATCAGTGATGTGTTTATATGGATGTGATTTTCTTATCTACTTTGAAAAAGCACTTGGTCAGAAATCTCAGCGTAACAGCAAATACAGAACATCGCTGCAGTTTAATTTTCAAATGAGCTCAGACCCAGAAGCTGTGGCAGCATAATGACAATTCTGATGGCAGGATTAGTGGTTTCAGCTCCTACTCAGAGCAATCAGAAAGATTTCTATTTATACCTTAATTATTTCCTCATTATTCTTTCTCAGGTATCCGAAGAGTTAAAGGTTAGAGGAAAAAACACCCTGCAAAGTTAAAAGAAGCCAAGAATGCAAGGGTTTAAAAATGTTAAGATTGGTCATTCCTCAGAATCTTTCACAGACTATTTCCACAAGTCTAACTGGATTGATAAAAATCCTATTGTTTTATATGCATTTTATATAAATACATACATACATATATATAGATTTACACATTTGCACATGTATATATAATGACTGGTTTAATTTTTTTCTTCAAGACTTGTCCAAATTCTGATTACCTTCAGCCTGCTTAGGCTTCTACCTTAAGCATTAATGAGATGTCATTTTCTTTAATTTCTGTCCTAAATTGCTATAAAGTGCTCCATTAAACAGCTGCCCAAACCTGCCTCAGTTTTAAGTTGAGCAAAATAATAATGGATTTATACACAGAATACAGACACAAGCAATAGTTATGCTACACAGGTCCTAAAAATCCTATCATGAGAGAAAGTTATTAGCTGTGCAGACTGACCACCAGCTGTCTCAAAACATACAATAAGAGTTAATAATAAATGCAAGGTTTTACTTGTGATTAAGGACATTTTATGGGTTGGCATTGAAATTTATCCTAGGATTTGCTTGTGACTCTGCTTGCATGACAACTAAGTCAATAAAGGTCCACTGAAGTAAAAAATGGGTCTGTTTTCCCATGTTTTTCCCCTCCACAGAGCTGCAAAAGTAGCTGATCTGCATTCAGTTCCCAGTAAGGATGAAAACTCATTGCACATAGATGAAAACTACAGCTTAAAAATGTTATTTTTGGTGGTGCTTGAACCGTATTAATCCTATGTGGTAATTAGGGTTGCTGCTAGAATTGCAATAATGAAACAAACCTAGATGTACTGTTTTTCCTCAACACATTCACTCTTCTCTTACTCTTCAGGACACCCACTCTTAGTCACGTCTCAGGTTTTGAAATTTACACAGATGTATGGAATAAAAACCCAACAAATGTTCAGAGATTTGTCTTTTGTCTTTATAGTCCTCATCACTCATTAATGACACTCACAGACATGGCTTTGACTGCTTTCATTTTTTCTCCTCCACTCCCCCTATTTCACGTTTCACAAAGAGCTGTGAAACAAAGACTCATCAAAGTCATCATTACTCTACATTTAACTGCACAGAACTGCCTTTCTCATCTATCAGATTTTTTAAACATTCCAAGTCCTTCTGTGGCTAGATTTCGCCTCATTATTTTGGCTTCTTTGACACCCATTGCTGACTATTTCTGCAATTGCCCTCTTCCTCTGTTCCCCTTTCTCAATCTTTTTCTGGGTCAAACACCATTATGCATAATCTTCCAATTGTTTGAATTCTAACAAAATAGCACTTTTAGTTATTGTTAACAAAATTAAAATTTTAAATTAGTTATTGTTCACACTGATTTCCATCTTTATAACTTATTAGACTTTTTTCTTTTTTTTTAAATGAGCAAAAAAATCTTTGCTGGTCAACTATTTATCTATATTTTTATTGAGTGTAGATATAAAACAACCAGACAATTTATTTGTATCAGATTAATTGCAGAAATACCCTTAAAATGTCTTTTGTAATAGATCATAGATTTTTACAGGTAAAAAAATCAGTAAGTTACCTGTGAAAAAAGGAAAAAAATAAATATAAAAATTGTGGGTACTGTTACCCTCAACTCTTCATTACCTACTAAAAGGGATGGTACTTAAATCATTCCTCTGCCCCATGAGATGGTGAGTTACTGCCTTTTAACAGCTGCCTTTTAGACTTTCACCATTTTTAGATGTCCTGCAAATGAGGAGGTTTTTCCTAACTCTGCCTTCTTTACTGCCTGCTTCTGTATATTTATACATCTTGATAAAATCCCCCTGAATTTCCTCCAGTCCAGGCTGATCAGTCAGAGCCCTCAGCCTCTCTTCTTGTGTCAGGTGCTCCAGTGCCCTTTTCTGGACATTCTCAGTAATTTCTGTATTCCTCTGGTCCTGGGGAGTCCAGCACTGGATGCAGCATCCCAGATGTGTCTCATGAGACCCGATCAGCGAAGGATCTCCTCCCTCAACATGTGGGCAAAGCTCTGCCCAGTGCAACCCAGGAGACAGGGGGCTGCCTTTGCTGAGAGTGTACACTCCTCCCTGAAGGCTAGCTTGCTGTCCTCCTGGACCACCAGCTCCTTTTCTGCCCAATGCTCTCCAGATGGTTGGACCTAGTTATTCCTTCCCCAGAGACAGGAATTGGCTTTTTTTTTTTTTTTTTTTTTCATTGCACTTCATGCAGTGTTAGAAAACCATGAGCAGCATTTTGGCAGTGATAGTCACTGACATAATCTTTTGGATAAAAGACGTTGGAGTTAATTCTCCTAACGTGGAGAAAGAAAAAAAAAAAAGCCCAACAACCCCAACATAGTCTCTAATATAACACACAGTTATTTTATATATTTATTTATTATTATATTGTATTATATTTAACACAGATCTAAATCAGTTAAATAAGAATGTGTCTGTTCACTTCTAGTCTAACATAAAATAGGTACCACATTGTTCTCTTCACAAGACAAGTGAGATGTAATATACCTTCTGAAAGTTAATGTAATAGACCTTCTGAAAGGTCTACTAAGAAGGATTCTGAAGATGAATTTTTCCAAAGCATCTGCTGATGTACTGTTATCAGTTGTGTAAGGGTAAGATGTACCACTTGATTGAGAACATCCACAATAGAAGTGCAAACACCTCTGACCTGAAGCAAGAGTAAAGATAAAATGCCCTTGTCCTAAAATCTGTTGTCACCCTCCCAAAGATCCTTTCACAGCATTGTTTTAACTTAAGACTCTGAGTTTCACCAGTGATTTTCATCTAAAGCCCATAGCACAAGTCACTTACATGCTGACGGCTCCTTGTAAAACAGAACAGACTACAAACCTTCCCTCCAGAATAACTATCTGAGCAGGAAAAAAATAAAATAAAATAAAATAAAATAAAATAAAATAAAATAAAATAAAATAAAATAAAATAAAATAAAATAAAATAAAATAAAATAAAATAAAATAAAATAAAATAAAATAAAATAAAATAAAATAAAATATAAAAAGCCCTGCTACTTATTATGGTCAATTTTGCTGCACTGCTTTGTATTCCGCAGGCAGCCAAAATGTGTAGGATTAGTATCATCTGCATACTTAGTGGAAGTCCCGTGAGTTTTCCCTTTATCTCTACATATGACAGAAATCCCAGTCTGCTACCATAGTGGGTAACTACTGCACCCCTTCAACTGCACCTAATCTAGCATGCTGCAGTTTGAGTGAGATTGTTCTTTACAACTGTAGATGAATACAGAGAGTTGTCAAAGCAAATTATTCCTAAAAGAAAGATGTTTTGTATGTGGTTCCAACTTGCTTTTCAATAATTAAAGAAGCTAACAAATTTCATTTTCTCATATTCAGACTTTAAAAACATGCATGTTTTTAAAATGTTTGTAAATTTTTCAGGCTCCTCTCTTTTCTTCTTGTTGATTTTTTTGTTTATTTGTAGGGAGTTTTGTTGCATTGCCTAATAAAGCTTAATAGCTCTTTTCAAATTAAACTAAATTAATATGCCAGCTGTACCCAGTTTTGAGCACACAAAGCCCCCAACGGTTTATAATAAATTAATATATATGGTTATAGTACATCTTAACATGAAGCTCTCATTTGCATGTTGGATGCCAGATTCTATTAGTTTTGCTTCATAGTCCTTAGATTAGGTTTATCTCAAGACATCACTCTTCCTGCCGATAAGTACAATTAAGTACATATTAATTTGCCTTAAGTGGATTTTCCTGTTCTGGTTTATAACCCATGGATGCATGTTTACTAAAGAAGTGTTCTAAATTCCAATATTTTCTTGCTGGCCAACAAAACTTGTAATCCCTCTCCCCTGTGAGTTTTCATTATCCAGCTGTGACTTGCACTGACTATTTTTTCAGTTCAGTTAATACAGGCACCACGGCTTTAAAATGGCATTGATTTGGTTGTCACTACAATTAAGCATGTACATAATCAGCATCTCAGCAGCAGCCTCTCTTCTTCATTTGTCTTTCACTAAAAAGAAGCTCTGGAAACACCGATTCCCTCAAACAGTTATTGAGTTTTAAGATCTAGCAAAAACCAGATCACGACTGCTTTCAGTGCAGACAACTCCCAAGATTATGATGAAAAAGTCAGATCCTCTGCAGCTGTTTGTATTTCAGTTCTGGGTTCCATTTCCAACTCCAATGTCAAGAGCAATTTGGTGGGCTGTAAAATATTCTATGTGGCTTTCAGCTTCTGGTCTAGAATGGTGCAGTGTCCTGTGGATCCTGTGCCATAGCTGCCTCATTTGCTATGTGCTAAATGTGTATTTAGTAAAGCTCTAAAAATGCACACACACACATATATAAATCTTCAAGCTAATCAGAAGCATGCATGCCTAGAAATGACCATTTTGATAAAGAGTGCTAATAGAAATACTACCCACACACTGTATTAGTGCTACACCCATATGCAGTGAAGTGCATGCAGAACACTAGCAGAGTAGTGTCACATTCTTTAAATATTTTTTAAACCAAATACAATATGGTAGGAGTTTTTTGTGACACTTTACTCTTATAAATTTTAAATATCTCACTTCTGTACAGACAGAAGTTAGGAAATTCTTATATCCACCAACCATCATTAAAAGTTTTATGTAAACTAAACAAGAAAGAAGCAGCTAAATTAAATATGGTTAGTATTGACTTTTCTTCTGATATTATTTTAACTGATGACTGATATTATTAATTTTGTAGCATTAGTTTTCAGTGACAGTGGTTTTACCATGGTGTCATTGTTGAGAAAAACATGCAAAATATAGCTACAACACTGTTATTTCTTTTTATGGAAAAGAAAAAAAAAAACTTGACTGTATGGATTTGCCCATGATGTAAATGGGATTAGGATATATTAGAAAATTCATGAAAAGTAAAGCCTAATTCATTATCTAGTTAAGTAGCTTAATATCTGTTCCATAGCTTTTATAATTTATTAATTTATGGCATTGCACTCAGCAGCTTTCTCCTCTGTAGAAAGACTAAAGTCTTCTGGAAGAACAGGCCTGTCCATAGGATTTCCTGGAGGCTTCAAGAGAAGCTATGCCATTTGACAGAAGAAAATGCAAAAATATTGATCAAAAACATTGTAACAAATATTTTGCCTATTTAACATCCTTATAGGGTGGATTGCATGTGGAGGAAATGTAATTTATACTACCCATCTGTAGAGAATGAAACTGGACTCTAAGGAGTGCTATCAACAATCAAGTCACATCACTGCCCTGACGAACAACCTAACAAATCTGGAAATGATCCAAGAAAATCTTTGTGGTTTTGTTCCCTGATCCAATGGCTATTTATATATTTACTTGAGAGCTGTTGGGAAAGTAATATCAGAGGAAGAAACTGGGACCAAGACTTTTTCTTTGCAAGGTAGTGACTTCCAAATCAACTTTCAAGTTCACTTACTTTTCCTCATCTCATGAGCCTTTCTTTCTATTCTGACTGTGCCCAAAATCATAAGGGCTACTGTGAATGCTGTCACCACTTACAACTTTGGTAAAGGCTCTGCAAGCAGATATGAATCTTCTCAGAATGAGAAGGATACTGGATCATGATGCTTTTGTTCCTTCAAATACCTTTGGGGAGTTAAACTCATCAACATACTTCAAGTCTCTGCTCATCATGACAGTTAATCTGAATAATTTGCCCAGGAATCTCCTTGGTTCTGTTTGGCTCTGATGAGCAAACAGAGCTCCCTCTCCTTACTCAAAGCAGTTGGTGAGAAATACTGACCAAAGAACAAGAGAAAAGAACAACCTGGAGATTACCAAGAAAATGGGTAAATGTGGCTTTGAAAGGTTACTCAGCAACTCTAGAGTCCCTGTAGAAATGATCTTGCTTTCTACTGCCTTCAGTTTGTCAGCCCTCACACTGGTGTCTCACATGAAGGAAGCTGGGAGACACCAGCACATCAGGCACACTGGCCAAAGATGAGCTACTGATGGGAAAAAAGGAAAATGCAGTGTTTCTTGAAAGGTCACTCACACAGGTAAAAACAAAATGTTTTAGTTAAGCTCATCAGGTTTTTAAAAGACAGAGAAAGAAGTAGTTATCCTTGTGTAGTTGCTACACAGTGAGATTTCTGGCAGTTGGCTAATATCAGTAACCATTGGAAAAAATTTTGTATCTATCTCCTGTAGATGTTCAGAGATCCCCCAGGCTGAGATAATAGATCCCTTCTAAAAATACATTAACTCTTGTGACATGGATTGATGAATAACCTGGTTGATGTTACTCTTCTCTTAATCTTTGCTTTTTGCACAATTATCAGGGTTTTTTTAGAGGTCACACTTTTTGTGGTCAAGGTGGTTGAAGTGTTAAACTTTGCAAAAGGTCATTGTCATTCCAAAATTAGGAGGTCTGTATGCTTTCAGTTGTATTGTAAGACAGCTACTGGGTAGCAAAGCCATCCAGCAGACACTTCTCTGAAGTAGATAGCTGTAATTCAGGAGGTATATTTTGAAAGAGTGAGATATTCAGCTGGACACCAATATTTTACGAATCATACAGACATCATTATGAAATTTAGAGGATGACAGAAGATATATAAAGGGAGCCCCTTTCTGAACCCCAGCAGCAGATGATTTTAGGAGGTCTTTCTGTTCTCCATCAGCTATTTTTTCTGTGGAACTAATATCTACACAAATTGATTTTTTAAAAATAAAAAGAGAAAATTAGTCATAGGTTCTCTAAATTCCCCATTTTTACATGAGAAAAGGGAAAAAAAGAACAGTGTCTGTTGAAGTTATATAAACGTTGATGTATATAAATTGCACAGGACAAAAACAGAGTTGTAGATAGCAGGTATGACAATGGAATCTAGAAACCTTTTGGCCTGTGTTCTTCACCATTATCATGATTCAAGGAATATGTAGCAATGCATATAAAATAAATTGCTACTAGCACAAAAGTGAAAGGTTTTCTGAAAAATACTGATTGTGATAGAGCTAGTATAATTGGCCTTGTTCTATCACTTTGTAGGTTTTTTACCCTAAACCACTAAATTTCATATGATTAATAATGACTCTTTCAGCACTAGAAATGTGACTTTTTTAAGACTTCCATTGATTCTCTAAGGAACAAAAACACTTCACATGCCATGCACCTAAATAAAACAGTTTGAATTTTAAGCAACCAGCATTTGCAAGGAAATGAAATGCAATCTAAAGACCAGAACTTTTTCAAAGGAGTTATTTGCAGAATAATAAGGCTTACTGGGAACTGCAGTGTGCTCTGGGAAAATCTGCAAGTAGTAGAGAAATTCACTGAATGGAATATGCATTATTTGCTTAGCTCTAGTCACTGCCTCTCTAATTCTGCCACACAAAGGAAGTGTTTAGTGCCCAATAACATTAGACAAACCCACAAGCCTTCAGCTCTAGGCACATTTCACAGAAAAAAAGCAACGTTTAAGTTCGTGTTTGAGACTCTTCACATTTATGGTTTCCAGCTTTGTATCTTCTGGGACAAAAAGGACCATGATTAGCACACCATCTTCCACAATCTGACTGATCTAAAGAGAATAGGAAAAGATAAGTATTTTCCTGGCCAATGGAATTTTTATTAGTTCCTATCCTCTCTTTCTGTATTTTTGTTGAACCTAAGTATTGTAAGATTATTTTTCCAAATTATTGCTATCTGACTGCTGCTACAGAATTCATCTCCTCTGATGAAGTCACCTTCCAATTTCCTTTTCTTTTTCTCTTTTCTTTTCTTTTCTTTTCTTTTCTTTTCTTTTCTTTTCTTTTCTTTTCTTTTCTTTTCTTTTCTTTTCTTTTCTTTTCTTTTCTTTTTCTTTTCTTTTCTTTTCTTTTCTTTTCTTTTCTTTTTTCTTTTCTCTTTTCTTTTTCTTTTCTTCTCTTTTCTTTTCCCAAGAACCATTTGTATCTGTTTGTTCTTATCCTGGTGTTCAGGTTTAGGTTAACCTACACCTTTTCTGATGTCCTTAACTTCATGAATTTATCCTCTACCATGCAGGGCTAAGCACATTTAAATCCAAAGGTTTCAAATTAACAAAGTCTTCAAATCTGCACTGAAGTTTGATGTCTGTGCAAAAGACTTATCTAAGCTAAACTTCAAGTACATAAGGCCTCATATAGATAAAATAAAATCTGGATATTTAGGGCAAAATAATATTAGGTCTATCTGACACTCATGCCTTTCCAAACATCTGTTTGATCCACTCTGCAAACTGGTATTAACACCCACACAGATACAAGGAGAAATGATTTTTAAGAATGATATTTTATTTTATTTTATGGATATTTTTTGAACATTATGCTTTTGGGCTAAATTTTCTGATCAGGTTATGTGACTAAATGATTGCATTCATGAACACAAAGGGGCACAGAAGAATGGTGATGGGCACACAGGATTCCAGATAACCCCAAGAGAGACACTTGGTGTCTCTTTGAGGTGTCCTAGGGGAGCCTTATCCCCATGGCTGGGAGTGACACTGACCTCATGGGGCAGTGGAAAACCATCATAGGGACTGACTGTGGGTTGTGGGATGAAGTGGAACAAAACTTGGGGATTGCAGCAGACTTACTGGGATGTAGGTTGGGATGTTGTGTGAGAAGGAAATGTTGAAAGTTAATGACTCAAATAATCTGTTTGCAAAACCAGCAGGTTTTCAGCCACCAGCTGAGGGGCAGGAAGAGAGCTTTTGGGTGTGAGATGGCAGAGTTCCTGAACTGCACAAGAGCAGCCCAGGTGCAGAGGGGATGTGCATCCACCACTGCAGATTGACCAGGACAAACCAACTTTTTTTATCAAGAAGCTGAAGTTTGAGCCAGGTAAGGGAAAAGGCTGACAAGAAGCAGATCCTGCAACTGAGATAATGCTGTTTGTCAAGACAATGCCCTCCCTCCCAATAAGGCTCAGGTGTAAATCTCCCAGATATTCAGTGTCCTTTCACTGTAATTGGCCCCAAGGCATCTATTAAAATCCTCAGGGGTGGGTTGTAAAAGATTACTAATAGAGCAAGCCAAGGCAAGTATGAGGATAAACCAATGTGTGAAAATAGTGATAAGGAGACACATTAGTCTGTAAAGAATGCATGTTCAGGGCATTACTCAGAGAGTAGTAAGATACTGGAATGAGTTGTCCAGAGAAGTCCTGGCTACAGGAAGTGTTCAAGGCTAGGTTGAATGAAGCTCTGAACAAGCTGCTCTAGTGGGTGTCATCCCTGACCACAGCAGGGGGTTGAACTAGCACATCTTTAAGATTCCTTCTAAAATAAGACTGAGCATGATTTCTATGTTTTCTATGAATAGAGCTACAGGAGCTTCACCTCTGTCAGGCTTCTGCATCAGGTATTTGCTTTATTTCCAGCAAATATGAAAAACAATAAAAATAGCATAAATATTTCTCTAAAATAGGTTGGAAAAAATACATGAGATCTTCAAGGCCTAAGGAAGGCACTAGAGAAAGGCAAATTTGGTTTTCTTGAGATTGTTGTTTTGACATTAAAAAAGTTAGTTAAATTTGCCCAACAATATGCATTCCCAACGAACCCAACATTTTCCTCAAAGGAGATTGAGCACAAAATGTGTGTAAGCACATCAGCAGAAAGGCTATAACAAATTTTACACATCTACCTGAAGAATACTGGGAAAAACAGGGTTGTTCTTGCAGTGCACAGCCCTGAATATACCATATGCATCCCCTTAATAAAATGGAGAGATACTACAGAGTCCTGTAGGGATTCACCAGGTTTCTATGCATTGAGCATACATGCAATGTGCACATGGAAGCTGTGTGGTTAATGCAGTTTTGCACTGGCAAAAGTTGTCCTTTACTGTATCAAGTAGGGAGAAATATGGGAAAAGCATTACTAATGGTGCCATCTTGTGTTTGAGATCTGGAAATGTTGCATAACCTCTTGTCATAATCGATTTGTAACCAACTTTATGAAGTAAGAGTGTATGAAACATTGGAGCCTGAACTTAAGTTGATAGACAAGACATCAAGTTTTGGGCTTTTATTCTGCTAAACACTTTGTGTTTAAAAATATAGGGTTTTATATTAAATGTATATTAAGGATGAGAAATCAAATAGTAATAAAAACACTTTTTTTAACTCACAGTGGTTTTCCCAGTTTCCCAATTAATAAATATTTACACCTTTCCCTTTTATTTTTATTTTGTTTTATTTTAAACTTTCCAAGTTTAAAGTCTGTAGAAAAGAAAAAAAAAAAAACCCAAAACTATAAATATTGCAATGGATTCCCAAAAAACTTTCAAAAGATAAAGCAAACAAACTGAAAAAATTCTTAGAAATACCTAGAAGGGCCCACAAATTACCCAAAGTTTCCTACTTATTTCCTCATCATTTAAATGATACAAAAGGTGAGAAAAATGCAACCTTTTGCAAAAAGAAATAAAGCTCACAACTCAGCATCACAGCCATCTGACTGCAAATAGATCACAAACAGTGCTTGCTTTTAGTGAAGCTGATTTCTCTTGATGATAGGCTTACAAGATGAAAAATGGGCAAAGAAGTATGAAAACATCTTGACATCCAGATAAGCTCCATCGTATATGCAAAAGCCAACTACTGGGAAAAGAAAAACCCACTCAAATCAGCTTTCCTTAAGACCTTGAAATAAATAGTTGCATGTTTAAATTTATAATTACCAAAAACTTGCTGTATACAGTTTTCTGATGGATTCAGGCAAAGAAGGAACAGCTTATATAGCTTATTTTTCCTGTTAGCTGTTGATGTTTGAATTGCAAATCTTTGGATACAAAATGTTTTATAATCACTGCTGAGCTACAACAAATCTGAAAGGGGACCTTCAGTGTGCAGTGGGCAGAGTTTGCTCTCCTTGGTCTGACCATACAGGCCTGTTGGACAGAGTTCAGCAGCATCTGTCAAAGCAATATTCCCATTTTGCACCGAGCAAAATGTGATCCCTTGCAAACCGTGGCCTTTAATTTAGCACTTTTCTAGAGCTGCTAGATTTTCTTGGTACAGCCTTGCCACCAGCTTTCTCTTTAAACACACATTATAAAACCCAATCCATCTTTCAGTTAATATTAATAAGAAGTGATTGCAATAAATATGAAATAATCTACACAAGTTGGTTTTGGTCTTGATCAGCTGCTTCTCCATCACTCCCACAAACGTTGCTGGGTATTTTTCTATAATGCTGTCAGGACATGGGAAAAACCTGTCAGCAAGTGATTAACCTGATACCTTCCCTTTTTTTTAAACCTGTTGTAACACCAAGAGATTATTTCATCATGGCAGTGGGTAGAAGAAACACTAGTTTCACACTAACACTGACTGCAAAAGCTAATATTATTCCCAAATCCCTCTTCTCTGCCCACCAGTTTGTACTAGTATGCACAAGGGCCCACCTCCTGAAATTCCTTTAGTCCTTTAATCTGTCTGTAGAGGGACTGCCTTTGGATGGTGTTATTGCCTACAATGTTGTTAGCCCTCAGTTAAAAGAGCAAATTTAGAAGGAACATTTTAAGTCAGGGCTCAATTTAGGATTTTTTCTCTTTTAATGTGTTATGTTTTTTAAGGGTCTGTCAAGTTCCACCAGAGATCTGAAACATTCAGCAACTTTCATGGATATTTTGTCTACTCCCAGTTCTACTCTTTTAAAAGTTGCTCTTTTTATTTATCTGCTGTTTAGATTTATTTAGATAAGTTTACCCTCACTTGTCCTAGTAGAATATATTCAGGGAATCTGCTTGTATTTATAACCTACTTCCAGATCAAGCACACCAAAAAAAGTGGTCATATATCTATGAAAATAAGTTATGTTTTGGGTTTGGAGCCACGATTTACTGGGGTTTTTTTCAGGCTATAAATGAAAAATAAATTTGGAGATAGACTTGATTTTATGAGTTATAGTTTAAAACAATGTTTATTATGAATATTTTGTACAACATTATTGTGTGGGGAAAGTGAAGCTCATAGCACTCTCAATAATAAATAAGATCTTCAAGTTGTTTCCTTGAGAAAAAAAAAATTAAAAAGTAAAAGAAGAGCAAACCAGACTGTATCAAGAAGATCAATTAATTGCTATGGCATTATGGAATTTGTTAATTAACTTCTAACATTTATGAAATATTGAGTGATTGCTATCCTGGAAATCAAATGAAAAAGTATGAACAATAAAAAAAAAAAAAAGTATTTTTAAAAATCTAGCACAGGGAAAAAAAAACAAAAAAACCAAAAACTCAATCTAAAATCCCCAAAACCCAACAAACCAGAAAAATCCTGAAACCAGGAATTCCAACAAAACCCTTCTCTTCTTCAGAGCAAAAGAGGTAGTAGCTGAGGGGACTGTGAAGTAACACATCCAGGCTCAGTGACCTCTATTAAAAATTGTGACCATGAGGAAGTCATTTAAATTCAGAGATCAAAAGATCTGCAAATTCATATTTACTTATGTTTCAAGACCTTTCTGATTTCAGGATCAAGGACATATTTACAAAAGATGAATTCTTTGAAGCCTGTAGCCCTTCAGTAACTTCCCAGCTATCTCTAAGACAAAGCAGAGATTATACAAATACACTTAATTCTCAGGTGTTGCTGCCTGCTGAAACACATCTCGACATAGATGTAAACATTTTTGTAAAGATGGCAACAAGTGACCTAAAAGGTTTGGCATTTTTAAGATGTTTTGCAAAATTCAGTGGAGAAGAAATAATTTAAAAATCAATATTTGAATGTGGATATTTATGGTAAAAGGTATTCCATAACATCCTCAAGACATGCACCTTAAAGCATTTGCCAGGAAAAATGAAGTGTATCCATGTTCTTGTGATGCAGCCCAGGAATGAGGAAGTTTAGGAGGCACCATGCACTGACCTTCCTCTATACTTCACTGCAGACCCCAAACCCCACATTTTCCATTATAGCTTTCTCAAGCTGGAACTCCAAATGAAATTAATTCAGTGGCTTTGGAAAATTTCCATCCACAGAGGATGGTGGATCAGTAGTGAGAGGACTGAAGACGAGAAAACAGAGTTATATACAGGATATACAGTAATGTATCTTGTTTCTCAAAGTCTTCTGCATTTAAGGAATATATTCCAGCAACTCTCTCTGCCACTAAGCTATTGGAGGAGGTAAGCTCTCAACGTGGTGAGATGTGTTAAAGTAACAGCCTGATGATTCATGGCTACATCACATCAGAAGGATCTAAATATTTTACAAAGCATAAAATGAGCAGTGAACTGTGCAGCACTTAACACTTGCTTACAATTCCAGCAATTACAAACTAAAGCACAGTAAATCCTTGAAAGGGGAAAGAGAGGGAGAGAAGGAAATACCCTCAGTGTTTCCACAGTAAAACCCCAGTCCCTAACATCTAATTTTCCTAAGAATGTGAATTCTACCTCAGTCCACAGAAGAGCAAACCCAGAAGGTGATATTAAGAGCTTGAAAGGTGGCAGAAGAATTTCACATCAAAAAACAGTGCAAAACAAAGGAAATTCACTGGTTTCAGACAGGTTTTATGCTATCAGATTGCAATTTCCCTGGATCTTGGGGTGCTGTATAACAAGGTTCCTATGGGCAGTTGCAAAGTGCTCAACAGGGGCCTTTGGACAGCAAATCTGTGCCACAGGCATAAAGCTTTGTGTGTCTATCTACAAAGCCAGTCATTATGGTGGCTGAGACTGGACTAAAAGCAGGGATCAATATAATAAATTTGGTCAAGCTGCACTTCATAAACGTGGTTTTTCTCTTAGCCTACTAAAGAATCACACATGATTTTGAGTACGATTTTCCCTTCTGATATGTCTGATGGGTCCTTTTGTTTCAGTAAGTGAATAAATAAAACTTCTCTGTCTCTGACATTGTTAATACAGTCCCAAGTTCAGTTTTTCTTAATGTACTTCAGCCAAGGATTTCACTAATCTCTGCAGCTCTGTAGCAAATTCGGAACCCATCATCCATCTGAATCTCAATTACCAGCTCTGTTGCAATTAGCTACAAAATTTTATGCCCAAGATCAGGCCAAATGACTCCAGGCAGTACCACCTGCTGAAATCTGGGTATGGTAAGGACTTTTCCTCAATATGTTGTGGATGCTGTCTGCAGAACTCGGTTGAAAACAAAAAAAAAAAAAAACACAAATCCTTGGATTTAGAAACATATACTATTTTAATTAAAAAAAAATTTAAATAGTGAAATTGAAATTGAAGATAAAAATTAAAATTTAATTTTACAAATTAGGAGACTAAAACTAATGTAGTGCAACCTCCAGATAAAAAAAGTACAGCTTCTTAATTTGATCTAACTGAAGTTTGACCATGGGTTTTGGTTGACTTGAGATGATAACTTTTCTTATTTCCTTACAGTTTATCACATTCTGTATTACTGCAACATACGCAGGCTCTACCCAGTTCTTTCTTTGTTCACCTCTGAGAAGAGTCTGTCTCTTAATCTGTACAAACTCCCAGTAGCAAAATAGTTCAATTTATCCTTTATTTCTCCAGCCTAAACAACCCAGATCCCAGCCTCTCCTTCCACGTTCTGGCCAGCTTGGGGACCTTTTGCTGGCCTTTGCTGGACTCTCCCCAAGGTGTTAAGGTCTGCCTTAATCTATAGGGCCCAAATGCATGGGAAGTACTGGAGATGAAGTCTCAGAAGGGCTGAGTGAAAGGAACACCATAAGCTTAAATATCCATGGAAGAATCACAAAACTAGCAAATAAAAAATAATGCCCTTCAAAAAAAGAAGGAAGCTTGAAGTTTTAGGTCTTTTACAGTTCTAGAAAATATCAAATTTCTTCCATAAGGATGTAAAACATTGTATTTCTGAGCAGCAACATAAGATATAAATGAATAAATTGCTAGATAGATTAATTTAAAGAAAAAAATATAGTTAGGCATTAAATCCAACATTGTCATCACAACTGAAAAAAGAGAATGAATATTCAAGAGGAACCACTGTAAATACATCAGGGTATCAATTTCCAACTCCCACTGCTACTGTTGGCAAAACAAATCTTTCCTAGATCTGCTTACCTGCAGAGCAGAATCCACTTGGCTGCAGAAACCCCTTTGTAACAAATGTCTCTGTTGTGAGTAAGGTGCATGTCAGACTCCCTCCTCACTTGATGTGTTGGAGCTGCAGTATGACAAACCAGCCCATCCTTCAGAATATTTTCAAATTTCTGCCTTGTGTTTGCTCTACAGTTGTGTACAGATGTGCACTGAGTACAGCCAGTGATAAGGATACAAATTATTCTCTGAGTAAGCATATAGTTAATTTTTACTTTCTATCATATTTTGTATTTTAATACAAACAGAACAGATGTGGACCAGTTAGGTCTGTAGCAGGTTAAAAGGCTGCACTCTCCTGTTTAAAAATGATACTGCACAATGTTTGTAAAATCAATCTATTCTTAAATGCTTCCTTTCTTTATGCAACTAAATTTGCATATCCTGCAGCTGAAAAAGGCATAATTATAAATTTGTGATTAATTTAAGCAGGAGCAGCTATAAAAATCTTAGGTATTTACATAGTTCTCATAAATTAGAGTCACAAACTATAATTTGTTAAATTCAAATTCTGCTAAAAGCTTGCATTTACATAGATGTTCAGATTCTAAAGTGTTGACACTCATTTTGAAATCAACACTGCTGGTACATTCATTATTCATGTCAATAAGCTGGAAGGTTTTTTTGGGAAGTTATTTGGACAGTTAAACATGATGGTCAGTAAGAAACTGCAGTTGTAAACACTCTAAACCAATGAAAACTTGCATCCTCTGTATAAAGAGTTAAAGATGTTTCTTCAGAAGATCTTCATGTATGATCTTGCCATAAATGGAGCTACACTGATTGATGTATAATATGTTATGCTAACCTCATGGTCCTGCTCTATAGTGGTTATTTGCAAGAAAAAGACATCAGGAAAAAGCTGCAGACTGTCAGGAGCAGTCAGCCCTTAGTACTTGGCGAAAGTTTTCAGATCACAGAATCATAGAATGATTGGGTTGGAAGGGATCATCTTAAAGCCCATCTAGTTCCACCCACCTGCCGTAGGTAGGGACCCCTTTCACTAGACCAGATTGTTTAAAGCCCCATCCAGTCTGGTCTTGAACACTTCCAGGAAAGGGGCATCCACATCTTTTCTGGACAATGTATTCCAGTGCCTCACCAACCATATAACAGAGAATTGCTCCTTATTATCTAATTTAAACATGGCCTTTGTCAGTTTGAAGCCACTGCCCCTTGTCCTATCACTGTATATGAAGACACCAAACAATGTGTTCACTTCAAGAATGAATTATAAAAAAAGTAAAATGATCTTATTTTAGGATCTGGGTCAGTGCATCTGAAATCAAAATGAAAGGTCATGTTAAGGTGTGGGAAAGTTTTTTTGTTTAGTTTTTTTTTTTTATAGTGTTGCAGCTGTCAATGTTAGTAATGCAAATAGTGAGATGGTTAATGGACTGAAAGAAACATCAATACCAGGTCACCAGGTCATGCATTAGCTGATACAAGTCAGCCTAGATCTACAGTGGCATAGCAAGCTTTATGCCTTCTAAGAATTTGTCATCCATGTAATCAAAAAGTTATGCTTTGCTTCTTAGCAGTAAAAGTACAATCTTGTCATATTTTAAAATACTAATATTAAGAGTGTTCTGGGTAGATCAGTGATTTTATTTCTGTCTTTAAATAACACCCTGTGTTGACAAATATGACTAACACATGACTAAGGGGATATGCATGTAAACATTTAAATCTATACAGAAGTAAGAGACTATGTAATTTCCTTCTAAAATGTCAACATGATTCTATAAGCAAAACTCTGTAAGCAAGCTATGGCAAAACAGGGAAATTTAAAAATGCCCAGTCAAAGATTAGTGATAGTGTCATGTAGAATGTTTTTCTGACCATCTGCAGAAATGTATAGGAAAAAATTGGTTTCTATAGCTGCTATTTATTTACTGAGATCTGGTGAGGAAGCATCCTCTCTCTTGACTCAGCAGAGGATTTGAACAGCTTTGCCCAGATTCATCTCACTCGGCCTGAAGTGTTGGCACAAGAAATAGTGCTGTCCTTAATGCAGTAAAAGGCAGACAGGCAAATCCAATACCAGGCTGGATCCAAGAGGGGGTGAAGTTTCCTCTGGAGACATCTGGCTCTTTCTTTATCACTCCCTTGAAGAGAAAAATCTCTTTTTCCAAACAAGTGCCTATAAGTTGGTGAGATGAATCAACACCATTTTACTTTAAAGTTAAACAAGCGTGAACTTTTGAAAAACTGCATGTACGTATCTCCATATACTATAACCTTTTACCCACAAAGCCAGCAGGCAAATCTACATCTTTAATCTTGGATTGCCCAAATTAAGCTCAATGATATTCTGCTAACATTGCACCCAAGTCCTTGCCTATATTCAGATGTGATCTTCCAGTAGAATAAGCTTCTCTCTTGAGCTTCTTTCTGCCCTAATGCCCTGCCAGATTCTTTACAACACCTAGAAGCTTCACCAGAGCATATCTTAGGTTAAGTCACTTAACTCAGATCCTTAGTGAATGCAGAATGAGTTTTTGCTTGTCCCTATGTCCCAAAAGCAGCTGTTTATATAAAAGAATCTCATCAACGCTGACTTGGATCTGATATCTTTAACCTTAGACCACACGTATAAATTAAGGCAATGCCCTGGAAACTGTCAGTAACAGTAAATTTTTAATGGATTCAATGGTAGGGAAGAGTATTTTCTGTCCAGACAAAGCCAAAGTGCAGTGTGGTACATTTCACCATGGTGCTGGTCATGGGCTTAGTCTATAGATGTGGCAGCAGCCAAGCTGCTGAGTGTAGATGTTGAGAGTTCATGTCAATGGCTGCAAAGAGTCAATAGAAATAAAAAATAATTGCATCAGATATAATTTTTAAGTAGTAATTGTTTATTGTTATTTGGTTTGGTTTATGAAATATTACATTTCCTTTCTTACTCTAGCTTTTTGCTTGAGATTGAGTCCCATAATGTGGTCTACTGTAAGCTCCTTAGAGAACAGAAGATTATGTTATGGGCACCTAATTTCCATGCACAGCTTGCCATGGTGACTAGCTGTTCTTAGAAGAGAATCAGAGTCATTTGCTGCTGCAAAGCATGCTGCTGATAATATGATTAGAGGGGATACATGCTCATATTTTCACCACTGCCAATAAAATGTAACTCCCACAGGTTTAACTGTTTAAATCTCCACAGTGATCTGTTTTATAAAATGCCAAGCACCCAGGAATTTCCATAGAAGTCAGAGGAAGCAGTACTTAGCAGTTTTGAAAATGATTTTGAAACCAGAATAAACCCATTATCTAACGTTTCTTAACCTGTTCATCCCATAAAACATATTTATATGTCTAGACATTAGAGACTTTCTTACAGACAGCTGTATCTTAAATTAGCTTTGTCTCTGGGTTTTAGCATTACATACTGTTACAATGTTCATAGGACACACCAAAATTTTTTCCTATACTTCTTGGGGGCAGCATTCCATTAACTGGCTTTTGCCTTGCTTGAATTGTGAGTTTCATACAACCTGAACAACACAAGTTTATCCCTTTGTTTTATATTTTATCTTGTTATTTAAATACAATAGTCATGAACAGCTTGCCAGAGGTTAAATACTGGTTTTATACATGTTAGGAGGTCTGGAAATGGGTTTTTTTGAAAAGAAAAGGCTACATAGCATACAATATGCAGTGACTTTGATTCAGTCTATTAAACTTACAGTGGACTCATCACAATGAGTGAGGTAGTCAGAACTCAGTCAGATCTAAACTGTACTGTTCTGATTTGATTAATTTAATTTTATTTTATTTTTATATGGACCAATACACTGCATTTAATTTGCACATCATACTTGCAAATTTAAATCAAGATCCAAACGAAAACACTCTAGCCAGGGCTTGCTGAGTCCCTAACCAGAGACCTCCAGTAATGATTCTGTTTTCTTGCTTGTGATGTCATAAGTACCAGCTAGACTAACTGCATCCTGCTTCAGTATGTTCAATCTTCTAAATTAAATGTTACTGTTTGTTAAACAATAAGGAAAAATAATCTTATGTGCTCTGCCCCTAGGTTTAATTTATCCTGACATCCCCCACCTTATAGCCATTCCTCTAACAGCATCCAGGCTCTATGGAAGATTACAGCTACAATTTTTTCATCTCCAGACTCCAGCTCTGAACAGTTGTTCCTACTCATGGGAACATTAGAAAATCTCTCCCTAATTGGTCATATTCTATCTTTGAAAGGTCATACCCATGATTCTTATTCACTTCAGAGCAGTTCTTTTAAAGGGCAGGCCTGGGTGCAGATTTATAATCATGTTTCTATAGCACTGCTTGGTGGAAAACAAAAAAAAAATGTAGGCAAATCTTAGAGGGTAGCCAGATGTCATAAGATTTTCAATCCATAAAACTCCCAACTTGAGTTGCATGAATTTTTTTTTCAGGAAATCTTCCAAATTCCTAAAGTTTCTGTGAAACTTTGAAAATTTATGTCTAGGTACATGAATTTACTTTCATAAAATTGATATTTCATCAGAGATGACTTATCTGTCAATCAATATGTTATTTTAATAATATTTGAAAATACTAAAGGGCATTTATTTATCCTTTGAAGGAAGCAATTTAGGTCTCAGCAGGTAATTTGCATGTTTCATTGGTTTAACTAAGCAAGGATTAGCAGATTGAAATGTAATTAGCTTTTTCCCCCCTTATTTGTCAAAATTCTGTGAGTGACAGGTGGGTGGTAAAGCTTTTAATGCAAAGTGTATTCCTAATATTTCTCGGCATTTTTAGAGATTTGGTGAAAAAATAGAGCCACCTGAAAATGAAGGTATGCTTGGTATTAGAGTTCTTAAAGCATCAAAAATTGGATGCTTTA
This sequence comes from Muscicapa striata striata, assembly GCA_030060385.1. NCBI lineage: Eukaryota > Metazoa > Chordata > Aves > Passeriformes > Muscicapidae > Muscicapa > Muscicapa striata. The sequence goes on along the minus strand of JAREIS010000195.1, from coordinate 533,756 downwards.
CAAAGTGGTCCAGGAAGGCCTCCTTATCATATTTGGTCTTTAGCCCACTCTGAAACATTGATTGTTAATTGCAGTTAAAAAACAGATGTTTGCCTGGCATCATTTCGAGAACACGGAGGGGAACCTTTGTTTCCTTTGCAGAATGAAAGGATATATGTGGAAAATCATTCTGGGCTTAATGGCTTGATCCCAAATGCATCTGGGGTCAGTGGAGGATGCATTGATTTTAGAGGATTAAGGCTGTGTCCCTGATGAAAGGAACAAGGGACTACTCTAAAGAAACAATTCTGAGCGTTAATTTCAGCAGGGAGAAGTACAAGGTGTCACAAAAGTGCTGATGGCACTTTTTTACTTTGCTGCCATCATGTCTCTCCTTGGAAGGGATGCTGCATTAATTCAACTCAACTTCTACAAATAACACTGCTGACAGACAAAGAGCAAAAACATTTCAATGTTTTTCACTGGCCAGTAGCCACAAAGGACATGCTGGAAGTTGTCCCTCTGCCAAAGTACAGCAGTGTGAGGACACCAGACAGTCACTGTATGTGCACACTGTGGTCCAGCCAGTAGCTGCAGGCAGGCAGGCATTTTTACCTGTTCTAAACTGAAAAAAAACAATAGTCTTCTTTTGAAACATATGATTTTTATATTACCTAAGCTAGATTTGCTTGTCCACCTTTAACCCTCAATGTATAGTAAATAGCTTAGTCTCATACACAGGTTTTGTTTGATCAAAGTAGGGCATTATGAAAATGCTTTGCATGCAGCTAGAAGTAAGATTCAGATTTATACAGACTGGAGCACGAGACATATCTCCTAAAATAGCTATTCACTTGCTAAGGGTTCCATTGAGGCTTGAAGGATGACAGAGTGCCATTATAAATAAGTTGTTGTCAGCTCAGCTTTGGATGACAAATTCAGGTGCTACAATTCTTTGCCTTTTGCAATACATCATTTTCCTAAAGCATGTGGTGGTTTAGGCAAAACCCTGCTCAGGTGCTGAAAATTCACAGAGGGACAATTAGCAAAAGTAGGACGATTGTATCTGACAGTTCTATAATAATATGAACCCTGTGGAGTTGCCCAAAATAACAGTAGCAAGTAACCCAGAGCCATAGTATATTTGGTGTTTTGTCTACAATTTAAAGGATAATTTACATCTCCTGCTGTTTGATAGCACAATTAATTATATTTTCCCACAAGTACCTATTTTTAGTGTTAAAAAGAGGTGAGGAACTTGTGATTGAAGAAGGAAAAAATACTTTTTCAAAAAGAGTGTCAGAGACATGGTACCATGCTCTGTGGCTAATGTACTCCCTGTGCAAGAAATGACTGTGGCCACTTTCTAGTCAGTCACCAGTTATCACTTAGATGGACATCAGACACCTCTGTATCTGGTAATTGATCTCTAGTGCATTTTTACTGCTCATTTTTATTTGCAACAATTAGCAGGTTTAAAATTAATAAATTAAACTAAATAAAAACAAAGACAAATGAAAATTTAAAAACCCCACACTCATTCTCTGTTGCAGAGCAGAATGAGTTAGCTGATGTGAGTAGTACACTTGAGTTGATGAAGATTTTTCAGCCAGAGCTGTGAGAAAAAGTTGTGAGAAAGAACTGCAGAAACTGAGGAAGATACATAAAGGAAGAGCTGCAGAAACTGTGTCCCCCTCCCAAAGAACAGAATAGCTTGCTGTGATAAATAATTGTGCAAAAGAAAAAGCATACATTATGGCCTGCTATGTACTAAATGGCACGTAGACAGAACAATTGGAAATTGTTATGCAGAAGCTAGAACAGTATAAATATCTTTTTTATAAAAAAATAGTGTATTGCCTTTTGTCAATAGACATCCTTGCAGCATCACCCTGCTTGGTCCGTCTTTCAATTGCTGTTTATTCTCCCCACCAGTTTTCTAAGGATTTTCATCAGGTGACCTTGGAATAACCACCTACTCAATATGCAGACACTGCCTGAACTTCTAAAATTTTTCCACCCTGAAACAAAACACACAAACAATTTTTTCTTTTCCTTTCCTTTATGATCACTGATCTTGCATACAAGAAATTGAGATACTCTATACAGAGAGCAAAATCCCAGGAAACTATAAGAATACTTTATTAATATGATGAAAAGGGTTCTGGTAAAATAGTAATAGACTATTTAGCATAGAATGTTAGCATGGACAGGAGTTATGTGGTCCTTCTGTTGTGAGGACAGGAAACACAAAATAGTTTAATTGTCCTCAGTACCTATGTAAATGTGACATCACTGTCTGATGGTGAAATTCTTGGCTATTATAAGTGTCTTTCTCTTGTTTCAGATAGTCAATCATATCAAAGGGAAAAAAGCAGCATTTGATCCATGACAGAAAAAAAGAGCTGACTAAAAAATTATTATTAAAGAACAGGTGTGTTACATCACATGCAAGATGTTTAGAGTTGACAATCTTCAAAAGTGAGTGAATGAAGAACTAAAACCTACTCAAGAACTCTGAACTTCAAAAGGGTTGACTAGTAGATAGGCTTGTTACAAAGGAACTAAGAGATAAAATACTTAAACATTTGCAGGTGGTTGTAGAGATTAAGGACATCATTGTAGGCACTCCAAACAAATGTATGTCAGTCAGAAAGTTTTATGACAATCAAAAAACATTACAGAAAAATCAGAAAAGAAACAGAAAAAAAGGGGCATTTGGATGGGAGAGGAGGACAAAGGAATCTATTCAAAAAATGGCAGCCCTTAAGAAAGCTATACTTATGTTCACCAAGGACACAAATATAGGCAGGAAAAATATATAGGGCAGATCAAATCAATTCTGAAAAGAACTTGCTAACGGCATGAAAACTAGTTAGCTTATTAGGTTGTGGGGAGATTTTTTTTAATAAACACACCTGCTAGCCTGTAGAACTTGTATGTTATTAAGATATTAAAGAAACATAGATTGGCTGAAAATATCATTCCAGTCAGAGCTAATGGATACCTATAAAATACAAAAAATGTCGGGTAAGAGGAACAAGAATTCCAAAGGCAGTCATGTATTACAATCCACTTGCAGCGCTCTGAAGGTACCAATAAACTTGTTGCTAGAAATGGGGTCAGTTACTATTGCCTAACTTTTTGATTGGCTGAAGGCTTTTGATAAATCTCCAATTATTGATATCTACAGAAACTAAGCTTCTGTGGGACAGGGAGAAATTTACTTTGCAAATAAATATAAATAGGTAAAAATATGGAAAGAAAAGTTTAGGAATAGATTATCAATTTTGAGAATATAAGGAAGATAACTACTAAAGTCCCACAGAGAGCAGAAATTGATGGAATGTTAGAGATTTGTCCTTGTAACTTATACTGGTCGACATCTTCATAAATTACTTAGGGAATTACTTAATAAGGATGTAATAAATCTTGTTGATCAAACCAAGCCATTTAGAGCAATAAAACTGAAAAAACTGACTGAGAACAACTGCTGGATAACCTCATAACACTGAGAGTGCCATTTATCTGAGCAAACTTGGGCATCTGCAATGCAGGGAGATATTTGTTAAATTTTTACAGTCCTTGGAAGGAAATTGGTACTTTAATGTAGCAATGTCTCATTGCAATGAAATCATATGATAAATCATCACTTAAAAATGTCTGTCTCCATTGATTACAAAGGCAAAGGCAAAGAGCTCAGGTGTCACCAGTTGAATCTCACCTTGAAAGTTTTGAACATAGAATGGCAGATGGAACTGGATATAACTCTTTACAAAGAGGGGTATGGAATAAACAATCCTAACTTTGCAAACAACATACAGAGTATCAACTAGCCATTACCACTTGGGAAACAGATCTTAAAATTGTCCATAATTCCATGAAATGTCATTTCAAAGCTAAAGAGCAGTCAACACCAAATCAAACATCAATATTAGCAAAGGATAGATAGACAACATGGTAGAAATCATCATGCCACTCTGCAACATCAACAATATGAATATCATCTTTTTTGTGCTCCTCTCTTTCCAGGAATATGTACTAGAAAAAGAAAATAATCAGAGAAGGTGACTGAGATGATAGAAGTTACAGAATGAGACCAGAAGCCTCTGAAAAAAAGGAAGAGTGAAGATGAATGTGATATTACTATATGAAATAAAAGTAACACAAAAAAAAAAAGTGAAAAAGCAGTGACTATTCACTTGTTTTCTTCCCCCTCTATGCAGTAAATAAAATTAAATTACTAGAATGGAAAATGTAGCAGAAACATACTGAAAAGCTTTTCCACACAGCTGGAGTTAAGGTTGGGAGTCTGCTGCTGCAGAGGATTGTGGACTTTAAACATTTCTATCAATTCAAAGAGCAATTTGAAACATTAGTTGGGGGAAAAAAAAATAATAAAAAAGAAAAGAAAGAAAAAGAAAAAGACACAAGGGCTGCCAAAAGCAAAAAATTCCTTTCTTCTTCTTCTTGTTCCAGAATTCTGCATGATACAGAATTTAAATGACTGGCAGAATTTAGTGGAGCAAGTGTAGTTGTGTGATTTTCCTTTTAAGTTTAGTCACTTATTTTAGACCTCAGCTATAGGCAGTACTCTATAAATAAATTAACTAGGGTCTGATGCAGTAAACCTGCAGTAAGCCTACATCTTAATGTTAAACTTTTGATTCATTCCTGTTTTATTCTTAAAAAGAGATATCAGTCCCTTAAACCTATGAACAGATACTTGCCCTTTATAATTGTTTTTCCACAAACTGAACTGCAATAAAGGAATTATAAGGTTAATTCTGTCAATAATAGGGGTGATGTATATAATCAAAGGTGAAAAACAAGACTGTTATAAAAATGTTGTCATTATATATTTTAACAGATGAAAAAGAAGCTGTGTCTATTATGTATTCCCAGATTCAAACTTTTTATTCAAACTGCTCTAGAAATATTTTGACATGCTTACAGTACTGATATATTTTAAATAGCAAGCCTCAAATCATAAGAAGATAAACTTCATCTACTTCTACTGAAATCCAAAGGTTCTGAAAGAACACAGCATTTGGCAAGGTCTGGATAGGAGACGTTACCACAAACATGGGTTTTCATTTATTCAAGAGTGATTTCAAGAGGAATTATGCTCTAACATGAGCACTCAATGAATTCCAGATCCCATAAGGTTTACTAGAGATATATTCACACCTTTAAATATCATATTTCTTGCTAGAAGTGTGCTTGTGTATACCTTGCACTTCACAGCTGTGACTAAGTCCATGACTGGACCTTTCCATTTCCATTTCCATTTCTTTACTGACTGGACAAGGGATCACATACTAAATATTTAGATCACATATTAAATGTTTAGACTTGCTGCTCTTCTCCTGGCAGGGGGGATTGATGGAGATATATCTCTCCTGTTGACAAAGATTTTTTTTTATCCATAGAAATCTGCATGGAGCCCCACAACATAATATGTACTCAAAATTGACCCTTGTCTCATGTAGGGCAGCAGTCAGATATCAAAACACTCTTGTCATGGGGGAAACAACACTGATGGGCTGAATTATTATTTCAGTAACCAAAAAACATTCAACAGATATGCTGAAGAAGAAGAAAGCAGATAAAAGGAGAGGAATACTCTTTTTATTGAACACCGTGCTTCCCCTAGAGTAACAGCAAGTGTTTGGTTTTTTTTTAATTTTTCCATTTGAGTTTGATCACGACCATGCAGATGGTGTTCTATGCTTTAGGTGTTTAAACCAACTAATTTTTAAGGATTCTCACAGGACATGCATCTCTTAGCACTCTGAGCAGCTTTTCACACCTCTCCTCTCTATAGGCTTTGGAAAACATTGGTTTATGCTTGAAGACACTTTTGTAAAGTGGCCTGAAAGCAGGAATTCTGTCCTGTCATTTTAGTAAATTTAGGCTTAAGCTGAAAAGTAAGAAGCCTTGAGAAAATTATTTCTTCTCATTTTAGAAACCCATCAAATATTTCATCTCTGGTTAGTTAACAGGAACAGGAGGGACAACTCATAACTGAACTGCATATGTTAAAAGCACTTTCATCAAACTGCATTTATGGAAGCAACTACCTTAGTGAAAGACAGAGGGAAATAAACACTATCAGAACAAAATCAGAAGGAACTAAGACTGCTACACTGACTTAAAGCAAAGTTTTACTAAATTTTCTAAGCAAATGGAAAAAATCTAAATAGATTTCACTAGTTGCCTTGACTAAAAATAATATATTGTACCAGTGATAATGATACAAATATAATCCAGAGGATGATTTGGGATCAGAAAATGGCTGATAAGTGACTGGGGACTAAAGGAGTGACTTAAACAGCAACTCTGAGGTTGAGAGCCATTTTGAAAAGTGCTGGTACTTGAGTTCACTGGGCATACTCTATAGATATGGATCACTTATGTCATAGGAATGAAAGAAAAATCAAAGCTATACATGAAAAAGAGAAGGTGGAATGCAGATTTAGTTCCTCTTTTCAATCTCAAACTTCTCTGTGTTTCTACTTGGGAAATTCACTTACTCTTGAGTAAGTACTTCAGGTTGGAGTTGCAATTTTAGACATGTAAAGTTTGATTTTCAGGCTTGTGGACTCTGCTGTTGCCAATGATTTCATGATTTTACTGTATTATCTATCCAAATTTCAGTATTCCTCACAACTTCTTACACCTTCTGAAGGACTGGTGGAGAGCCCACTAGCTCCCAGCTAAATTGTATTTAGATACCTAGCATCATAGGACAAGATAATGTGCAGGACAGCCAATCCAGTCCTGAGTAGGAAAAGACATATAAAAACCTCCTTGAAAATTTAATGTCATCCCTACTCTTAAAAATGAAGAAAGTTCCTCAATATTGTGTTACTGGATGTTTACTTGGTTAATATATTGTTTTATCATTCAAATTCTTGTAAAAAAACCCAAGAGTTTTGGGTTTTTTACTCTTTTTCTCCTTTGGAACACAGAAAACAATAAATTTCTCTCTATAACAGAAGTCTTACTCCCCTTTCCAGGGGAAAAAAAAAGAAAAGAAAATTCACACCAGTGTTTACCTTTAGCTCATGTTTTCTGATTTATCATTGGTGGTTTCCTCTGCCTTCTCTATTACTCATCTACATGTGTGATAAGGTGTATATCCCCAGACTTTGACACAATATCCAAGTGCCAACTTAAGCAGAATAATTATTTTAGACTTTTCTGACAGTCTTTAGTTTTGTTCTTAAATATGTTTCAGTTTATTTATAAAGATATCCCATTAAATAAATGCATAAGAATTAACTTTGTGTTCTTGACATCCCTGTTTATGCATACATAACTATACTCCACCATTTTTTAATGATGCAATATTAAATTAATTTAAATTCATATTTTAGCTTGGATGATGAATATTTAAGTGGTTTTTCAGGCATTTCTGCTTACTGCACTGGGGTTTTTTTGGGCTTTTTTTATCACCAGAGACTAGAGACTGAACTATTTTAAGATGAAAAATCACACAGAAGATTTGCCCAGGAGCATATGTGAACACAAGTGCTTCAGCTACTACCTGATTTTAAGATCACAGAAAGAAACAACCTAACCATAATCTTAATTTACTCGCTTCTGGAAACACCTTTTATATTGACTTTACATGCATAGCTTTTTTTTCCTCAATCATGATAATTTATTCTGGGTAATAGTTGTTAACATAAACTTGGGTATTTTGAACTTTCACCTTTTTTTGGGCATATATGTACATTTGTATCAACATCCTTTACTACCTGAACTAAGCCTACATGAAAATTCTTCAGGGGATCCAAGTGAAAGTGACTTAGCCTTATAACAGAAGATGATGGCAGAATGGAGAATTGAACACAAGTACCTCAAATCATAAGCCACTAACTCATCCTTTCCTCAGAAAGCAGTCTGTGTGTTTTTTGTTGTATTTTCTTCATTTTTTTTCTCTCTTCTAATGCTGTGAGTTGAATTCAGGTAGGCACATTTTATTACAAGAAATATACTCCAATGGAAATATATTTTTCCTATTAGTTTTATTGCAGGATTTCACAGTTTTGAGGAAATACGCCCCCACCACCAATTTTTTATATATTAGTAAATTTGCTGGACTTGTTGTATCAGGAAACAAAAACCCAGTACTCACAAGTGTTACTTAAAAGAATATTTTAATTAAGACTCTTCTGTATACATTCTGTAGCTGTACTGGACCCATTTTTTATTGGCCAAGTACCATTAGGCTATTGTATCAGTAATCTGATTTTACAACACAATATAAGCTGAAGGTAAAGAAATATTTAGTGTTATTTGTCAAGAAGAGCGATCTTTATTAGATCTGACCTTTTTCTAAGCCAACACAATAAAAAGGTGAGTGTCATTTTTATACTTTCAAAGATTAGTTTTGCTTACAGTAAGCAAAAGTCATGTCTATAAGGGGGCTTAAAATTCTCATTGGAAATAATTGAATCTCATTACCAAGTGTGCACTATGAACCTCTTATAACTTGACCCAATCAACTATTAAAAGCATGTTCCTATTCAAAATGCTACCTTTCCAACCTCTGCTGCTACACAGTACAGTACTAGCAAATTGACCTTTTATGAAGACTTAAAGCACCATGTAATTAACTTTTCCTGTGTACAAATTTAAGACTTCATGAAACTGGGAGGTTAAATGCCAATACATCCTTTACAAGCATTTTTTATAGTGCGCTGCTTGGCTTTCAGATGTTAATGATACACTTTCTGTACCCATTTTCCTCAAAAAAAACCCAACCAAAAAACCTGAAAATTTGTACTGCAGTGCACAATGCAGTCCAATTTCACTCTTTGAGCTGCCCCAGTCAACAAGTAATAGCTCTAAAATGCAAAGCAATAAGCTGTGTTGGCAGTTATTTTATGTTCCTGATCCAAGAATCCATTCAAGCAGATGGAAATGTATTGTACTCATGGTTTCATGGCTTGCACAAATCTAGTTCTGTACAGTTTCACTCTAGCATCCAAAGCAGTTCTGCATAAGACCTCTAGATACTTATCAACATCCTTTTGCAGGACCAGTAGTTGATAGGCACATCTCTGGACCAGAGTGATTACACTAGAAAAAGGCTTGCCTAGATAGCAGTTTTGTCAGTGCTGTAAAAGTTTTTTTTAAAGGGTTGAGTTAGTATTGTTTCCCCCATATCTCAGTGATATGTGAAATTCAGAGAAGAGACTCTCCCATTTCTCACTTTATTTTTTTTCTGTATGCAGTTCAAGTTCTGTTTGACTTGACTGTTGGATTTTTAGGGTACAAATGATTCTTCACATGTATTTACTAGAGATCTCTGGATTCAACAAGAAAGAAGGTGCAATATAGAAGATAGTGTAAGAAGTGCTTCCTCTTGTATATCACAGAAATTTAATATATTTCTTGATTGAATTAGTCTCAGAAATACTTACTTCTAAATTGCTGCTAATATTGCGTCTCAGTGTCATATCAAAGTAATGCACTTTTAATACTCAGGATCTTGTGTGCCTAAGTTGACATGAACTGTGTATACTAGATAATTGATTATAATTAAGACAATGAAGAAAGATCTTTTTTCTAGAACAATTTCTTTTTTTTTTTTCCCAAGGCCATTGACTGATACATTTAAAATAATTCTGAAATCCATACACAACTAGATGAGCATGGGAATTTATGAAAGCTATACTCCTATCTTATCAGTTGGTTCACCTCATACATTTTGTGATATATACCAGCAATTTTTATTCATATCACAATGAAAAAAATAAAAAAGTGGTGCTGAGCTTGTCAGACCAGAGCCAAACCAGTTTTTCATATGCATCAGGATAGCAATTGAAAATACATATATCACTCAGGAGCAGTGAGTTGTTATAAGGAAATATTTAAAGTCAGCTAGGAGGCAACAGGCTATAGGGCAGAAAGTAAAGGGTAGACGATAATGTGTTGAGGCTCCTTGACTTCCAAGATTAAAATGACCTTCTAGGAAAAAAAAAAAAAAAGAGAGAGACAAAAAAAGAAAACACATTTCTAAAACAACTAGAAAGGAAAACTTAAATTGCATGGAAATTGTGCTCCAAGTATTGCCTAGCCCACGGTGCCACAACATATGAAAAGACCAATTGCTTCAAAATCTCTCCATTCATGTTTCAGAGGAAATGCTTTTTATTCTAAGTAGTGGAGAAGTGTTTTTGGAAGGCTTTACAATTCCAGTGCTCACATATGTCTCCATCCAATGAATCGTGTCCCAGCAGAAAATTACAAAGCGTTAGGGAAAGAATGTTGCAAATTATCACTGATACATTACTTGTGGGAATCCAGAGGGTCCTGGAGCAGCTTGAGAAGTGGGTCTGTGAAACCTGCTGAAGTTCAGCGAGGCCAAGTGCAATTCCTGCCCTGGGTCAGAGCAGCCCCAGGCACAAGTAGAGGCTGGGTGGAGAATGGATTGAGAGCAGCCCTGAGGAGAAGGACTTGAGGATTTTTGTGGACAAGAAACTCAACATGACCCAAGGGTGTGCATTGCAATCTAGAAAACCAACCATTTCCTGAGCTGCATCCAAAGCAGCATGGCCAGCAGGGCAAGGGAGTGGATTCTGCCCTTCTGCTCCACTCTTGGGATGCCCTCGTGAGCTAGTGCATTCTGGTCTGGGTTAATTCCTCTGGAACAACTCCAGAGGAGCCCATGAAGATGCTCAAAGACTGGAGGATCTCTGCTATGGAGACAGGCTGGGAGACCTGGGGTTGTACAATCTGGAGAAGGGCAATGTGCTAAATGTCACATTAAAATTATAGTGTCTAGAAGGGGCAGTCATACAAAAATTAAATCAGTGTTCTTGGACCAAAGATGAATGATACATCTGTAAGATACCATGTGAAGGAAGTTTCTCAATAGCAGCAGAGAGAGGATTCTGAATTTCTGGAAATTTGGGGATTAGTTTTGTTGTGTTGAAATTTGTTTAAAGCAAGAAAAAAGTGCTTGCAATAATGACAAATTTAAATATACTTTTAAGCACAAAGGAAACAAAATTTACTTCAAGAACCTCTATCTACTACATTCTCAGAAGATACAGATGAATATTATGTAGCATTCCAGCAGTTGAGAAAAGTGTATATACAGAAAATATCTATAATCATATTATTTATATACAAAGGCAAAGTATTTGTAGATATCCTAAGCTCTGAGTCCAAAGTAGATGACAACTAAGAGAATATCTTGAGCTCACATTGCATAAGCTGAACATCCAGTTACTTTCTTCATCAGACTAAAAGTGACCTTCACTTGTTCCTCTGTAAACACTTAAAAGCTCCTGAAACACTCTGAGGTGTATAAGAGAGTATGATTTTGAGAAAGTATGATTTTGAGAAAGGAATTTTTAAATTGTCTGAATAGAAATTAATCTACTTATAAAGGATTCAGGAATGATCTCTGGTTATCAAACTGATCTTGTGAATAAATCTTTCTAATCAAAGATTTATTACTGGGGAAATATTAATTTCTGAAAGGAACTTAGGTTTCAGAAACAAATAGCACAAAAAGTAATAATTATAAAAGTCACATTATTCTAGAATTAACAATAAGAAGCTTTTTTATTTCATAATATTTCTCTACCTTGAGCTAAATACAAAGAAGTTCAGCAGTTTGTTCTCTGGTGATGTCAGCATCTGACACTTCAAGAATAACTTGGAATTAGTTATTCTAACCAACAGTGTGTTCCTGCTAATCCTTAATAGCAGTTCCTATAGGTCATCCAAAATAAGAGGATTTTTGAAGGGTCTTTTTACTTCAGTTTTATTCTGGGGCTTATCCTCTGGGTAATGTTCCCACCTAAGAAATACAGTAATTTTAAAATAGGATGTATGGGGGGAAAATACTTGAAACATTCTTTTCATACATAGAACACCTTTTCATATACTCTAGCTGCTAATAACCAACATTTGTGGAGCAGATGTCTGCTGTCAAGAAGGGAGCAGGAAATGACAACAGAACAGTGGCATGGTCTTGAAGAACTTGGGACATTCACACTTATATATGGATGTTTGTTGCTTTTAAAAAGCAAGATAATCACTTAAAGGATATCTAACAATTAAATGTATCATTCTTGGGGAAAATTAACTACAAGGGTAACCATATGGATAATTATAAATGAGATTCAAATACTAATTATAGTAATAGCAGCTCAGTTAAAACTCACAATCAATTTTATTGAGCCTGTGTGAAGAGACACAGTCTGCAGTTTTAGATGATGATAGTATTGGCAGCAAAGCTACTGTAAGAAGTTCACAACCCCAGTCCAACCCTCACTGTTCACTGCTTCTAATTTGCTTATCTCAGTGAGGCAGTAAACCACAAACCCACAAACAGCTGTATGAGCACAGGAGAGACCGGCACAAACCGCACCAGAGGAAGACAGGGCTGTAGAAATAACCTCAGCTGCCTTTGTATGCCTTGAAAGCATCTTGTGGAGCTACATCCTAAAAGCATATCTACAACCCACAAGCTTTCTCACTTTTTACTTCACTGCTGCACTTGGTAAAACATCAGCTGATGTTTCTCTGTAGGCAAAACCTAGTTGTGATCACTCATTTCATTACCCCAGATAACCAGGGGATACCCACAGAAGGACTGATAAGCACAAATGCTCAGAGAGAGGTGCAGGGTCTATTTGCTGAATGCAGACATCTATAATGAAATTAAGAATCTTAGACTCCCATTCAGACAGAAGATGATAGAGACACTCTTTCATACCCTGAATTAGATGTCTAGATGAGACCAAGTAAAAAAATATTCCTAAAATTTTTCCTAAACTTTAGGCAGAACAATATCCTTTTTTAGACCCAGCCTCAACATAGGTATTTGGAGGCTGTATTTTGTGACATTCGCAAGACATATATATGTGTATATATATATATAATGTCAGCAATCACCATTAAAAGAGTCCCATAGTAAGTCTACTTAAAGTTTGGAGATATTTTCATTTCAGATGCTACACTGCATTTGATGAGTGTCTGCATTTTGTTTACTGAGGGGATCAAATTATTTGGCTGAACTTTAAATACGAAGCTGTATTTGATGACTTGTTTTAATGGCTTTACTCAGAGTAGCATTTAAGCTTTAAAGAACTGAAAGCCTTCTCTAACATTCCTGGGACTTCATTTTACATGGTACTGAAATGTTAGCTTAAACACTGCTGCTTTTCTCAGCTGTCAGCTCAAATCCAAGTGATCCTTTAAGGTCCATATCTCCCTTATGCAACATACCAGTACTCTTCTTCAAAATTAGCAATACCCTGATATATGTAGTCTAGGGAAGGCAAAATTTACCTTTTGTGTAATAGTTGTGAATCATATTTGCTGTAATGTGGACTAATTCATTATGGTAAGAATCTGAAGCACACTTTTGCATACTGATCTTGATCTTTTATCTTGTGCTAGTTGAGAATGCCACTAGCACACATGCAATGTTCAAACTTCACTGTTTTATTGTTCAAACCCTATCCAAATAAAAACTGCATGCAGTTGTATTTCTGACCTACTCTCTTTATTTCATCTGTATAAGTTTTTCATTATACAGATGAAAGCGTCTGTAAAATCTCATCAGGAGAAAAAGATCTGGGGGTCACGTGGGAACCGTTTTTTTGCCATCAGTTATTTTAAAAGCAACTATTTCTCTGACACTAAAATGAAAACAAAGTCATTATACTGCGTTTTCTAGAATGAAAAGATACTGAAAATCCCCCAGTAACTTTCAAAACAAACAAGGATTTTTATTTTATGTTATTTTGGGGTTTTTTTTTTGTTTGTTTGTTTGTTTGTTTTGTGTGTGTGTGTGCATGTGTGTCTGGGGTTGGTTTGTTTGTTTCTTTGTTTGGTTTGGTTTTTATGCAGCAACATCTGAGTGTCAAGATACTCTGACCCATTTCTGAACTTCTATGGAATTATTTCACTGATTGGAAAATAAGGATGTTCATGGTTTCTGATAGTATTATCACAGTGCAATGAGATTATGTTTTTGGGTTTTTTTCAAACCACCTCAAAATAAAATCCACATCAACTGTGTGTTTAATGTCTTAACAAACTGCTTTTGAGTTGTTTTGATGATAGTGGTTGGCTCTGATTTTTCAAAAAGTACTGACATCAGTATGGCTATCTCTCCACTATTTTCCTTTTACCATTTCCTGGACTCATAATTACTTCTCACTAACTCCATTTCATTACTGAACCACAGGGATTAAAGGAGATATTTCCATACACTTATAAGTAGAACTTGTCCTCTCAGAATCTCACAATTTCTGTGCAAACATTTCAAGAGACAGAGCCACTTCAGAGTGACTTTCACTACAAGTGACTCCTCAATGTCAACTTTAAAAATTTACATTTTATTTCTAGTTTGGTTTTATGCAACTTTCAACTCCCAAACACAGGATCAGGTCGTTCTTCAGGCTCTTGAAGGACTTCTGTTGTCTTGTATGATGACCAGCCTGCAGAGCCAAAACACAACAAAGCTCCCTGCTCTTTTAATAAGTCTTTTATTTGGACATTGTTTTTCAACAAGCAAGCCAAAGTTTACTTTACATGCGTGGTATCACCTAATAACTGATAGCTATTAAGAAAAGTGATGGCTTGAACATAAGTTTTAAAAGTCTACATGGGAGGAATGTTTTTTATAACAAAGGGCTTTTTAGTCTGAGAAGTATAAGACATAGCCAGATCTCAAAGGCAGAAATTGAAATTATGTAAACTAATTTCAGGCTAGAAATAATGAGGAGAATTTTCAAGTTATTATTAATGAAAGCATATCATGTATCTTTTAGCACTTGAGATGAAGACCGAGTAACTACTTCAATGTATGGAAGTGCCCTTTGTTAAATGCTGAGCTTGAAAGAGAAATGATTGGATGGACATCTGTTCCTGTGTTGTCATGGAAGAAAATCAACAAACAGTCTGGTCCCTTTTGATCTCAAATTGTTCAAAGGAAACAACCATAGTAAAATAGGATAAAACTGCATGTCAGTGCAATCTTTAAATAACCCTGTTATATTTAATTTGCTTTTTTTTTTTTTTTTTCAATAAAACTCATCTTTAGCTACAGAATGACCAAAAGAGAAACAAGCTTCACCAATTTAATGATACAAAAATATTGGAGTTGTATTGTTGCATTAAATAAGTCTGAATAGCTGACTAGTAATCCCATATATATGCTGCTGAAATTGTATTTTTGACTGTATATCTTTTACACAAATAAGGACGAGAGCTTAAAAAAATGACAGGAAGAAAGAAAGAAAGAAAGAAAGAAAGAAAGAAAGAAAGAAAGAGAGAAAGAGAGAAAAGAAAGAAAGAAAGAGAGAAAGAAAGAGAGAAAGAAAGAAAGAAAGAAAGAAAGAAAGAAAGAAAGAAAGAAAGAAAGAAAGAAAGAAAAAGAAAGAAAGAAAGAAAGAAAGAAAGAAAGAAAGAAAGAAAGAAAGAAAGAAAGAAAGAAAGAAAGAAAGAAAGAAAGAAAGAAAGAAAGAAAGAAAGAAAGAAAGAAAGAAAGAAAGAAAGAAAGAAAGAAAGAAAGAAAGAAAGAAAGAAAGAAAGGAAGAAAGGAAGGAAGGAAGGAAGGAAGGAAGGAAGGAAGGAAGGAAGGAAGGAAGGAAGGAAGGAAGGAAGGAAGGAAGGAAGGAAGGAAGGAAGGAAGGAAGGAAGGAAGGAAGGAAGGAAGGAAGGAAGGAAGGAAGGAAGGAAGGAAGGAAGGGAGAGAGAATAAAATAAAAAGAAACCAAAGCACTGAATACCAGATCAGTCTGTAAAACACCCACTTGTCAGCACTGTTTGACTGTAGAGACACCTGCTGTAGCCTCCACATTTTGATATCATACATACTCTGACATATCACACAGGTGTGATGTCCCAAAAAAACTATACAAAGCCTCAAAACACAACATCTGGAACAAGTATAATAGATCTGCAATTTAATTCCCATTATGATTTTTCAATTTAATTTGAGGAGTTTGATAGACCTTGTCCTACTCCTAGCCATGGAAGCATGATAAGGATGTCATTGGCCACCTGATTTCATACTGCTTTGCATTATTACACCTTAAAAGTTTCATATGGTACAACTGAATGGATAGAGGCATCTAAAACTGGCACCTAGTCTAGTGTGAAAGGGAGGAGAGTAACAAATATTAATACGTCATCTCACAGAACATATTTTGCCAAGATTATTATCATCTTTATAATCCTGTGAAATCTAAATCAAAAATGTATTATATATAGAAGTAACTCTTAAATTTATAGGTAAATTTAAAATTTAAGACATTGGGGAAATTAAAGTGAAAATTCTTCATTTACAGAAGCAATGTTTGATCACGAACTTTTTTTACATTCTCCTGGTATTTAGCATTAGCCAGGTGAGAGAGCACATCCTTACATTTTTAAAATGTATCCTGCCATGATCAGTGCAGACATAGACCGCTCTTAAAATAGCCAAGCAACCATTAACTTGTTTTATTGGGCCAAAATCTCAAGTCAGTTAATTCTCTTGCTTTGGACCTCTTGTGTTAAACATGAGATGACAAACCTTGGTGGGATGTTGCAGAGAACAAATTTATCAGATTCCTATGCAGTGTTTCGTCGCATTTATTATGAAATAATTTGAAGAATAAAAAACAATCACCAAACTCTGTGTCATCCTCAGTTCATATACCAAGAGGTCCATAATTATTGGTTCGTATTTATCCTTCCTTCACATAATATGAAAAGTACAGTGGTTTAGGGAAGATCAGAGATTCAGGGAAGAATCCTTTCTTAATGAAATAAATAATCTGATAAATATTGAGGGAAAGATATTATGCAAAAAAATGAGATAATTTTGACATTAGAAACTCTTCATAACATTGAATTTATGCTATAAATACACATAATTGAAAAGTATTTCAGAAATAATTTCCTCCCCAGTACTAGTAATCTCAGTATTAGCAGAGATAAGATCCATTACTTATCACCAAAAAAAAAAAAAAAAAAAAAAATTCTTGTATAGTTTGGTTCTCCCCTCCCTCTGATCACTTCATCTCTCTAAATAGAACATGATTTCACGACAAGTTCACAGTTTGTAAAGTTTTCAAACTTTCCAGAATAGGAAACTTTAAAAATCTTGCAAATAATAAGTGAAAATAATATTTTATTAATATGAGTTGACTTTTTTTTATTTTCTCCAAAGTTTTCTAGGAACTTGGAATAACAACATTTTAAATCATGGCAATAAATATTGAAGGGAAAGATTCTGCAAAAAAAAAATATTTGCCAAAGGCAGGGTAAAAATAATTTCACAAACCACTAATTCAAGATGTTTATCCAAAAATGGCAATACTAAACCTGCACTATGAATGTGCTTCTGAATAAAGTTACATGAAAGTGAATCAAGAGAAAATTCAAAGGAGCATGCTTAACATACATAGACAGAAGAAGCAACTATTTCTTCTGAGTTTTTGAAACAGAATTTATTATATTATAACCTCTTCATTTTAAATAACTGCCTTCTTCTTTTCCATCTTGAAATAGCTGATTTTTAGTAAGTCATTCATCTCATCTCAAAAGCTTCTGTGTGTAAGCACAGAGAGAGGCATATATTTTCTGAAAATAGTTAATGTGTTAATATGAAAATAGGTAAATATGTTTTTTGAAAATAGTTAACTGATGGACTGATCTCAGATTGAAATTCCATTTAATGTCTCCCTATATTTTTGCCTTCATTTAAACACCACAATATAATCTAGTTATTCAATAGCCTTCTGTAAAGAATTGCATACATTGAAGCCTTTATCCTACAGATACTCTGTTTCTGGTAAGAGGAACATTGAGGGAGTTTTTCATGAAAAGACAAGCTTCATTTGCAGGAACAGAAGAGAAAATCACTGAAACTATTACATATGTGAAACATTTTTAGTAGAGAATCTGCTTTGTGATTCAATATGCCAAAAAAAAAAAAAAAATTGTTTTTTGGTTTTTTTCCCCCTTTTCCTGGAGAACCTTGTAAACTTTTCATTTCTGACTAAAAACACAATCTTTTTTTCTTTCCTATTACACTTTACAGTTCCACATCTTAATTTTCTGACCATATGCTCCTCTGATCAAATGAGCAGATGTTTCTTCATTTGAGCTCAGCCTGCAAATATCTCAGCAGGGTCAAAAAAGCTGATTGCCAGCAGTGCTAACTGAACTAAACATATAATATAAACAACTAAACTTTTATCAGTCAGATTCCTAAGCTATTTTTATTATCATTATTTCTTAGCTATCATAAAACTCACCAGAAATACAACTGTGGCCTCAGAATTTTAAATTCACCGTGTTCTCAGCATCAGTGTGTCAGAATTCATCTTTGGGACATGATGCTGTTTATTATCTCAACTATTTTAAAAACAAAATACTCATCAGCATTTCTGAACAGGTGACTGGCTGGAGTCAGGCTCAGCAGTCTCCTTGGGGGTGTTCTTTTTCACATCATTTCTGACCTTGCATACTAGGCCTGTCACATCTTTTTTTATCCATATCAAGACACTAAAGTATGTATTTAACACTTCACCCCACTTTCCCTCCCCCCTGTGTTGATCCCTTTGAGAGAACAATCCGTATGTAACTACAGTAGCTGGTGAAAGAAGTTCACTGAATTATTTAGCTTTGTTTGCTTTGTCTGAGTGCTGGAGAGAATCCTGATGTACACAGTTTTCTTACTCCTAGTCCTGATTCGTGACTCATACAGCTGGTGACTGTGACCTCAGGGATTTTTAAGTAATAGTGTTTTCCCAAGAGCTATATTTTTGGGCAAATCACAAATGAGTCTAAGAAACATTAGCTTATGTATTTATATGAAATGAAAAGAATCATAGGATTCAAACAGAAGAGTTTGAGTTCAAGGGGACCTTAAAGATCACCCAGTCCCAGCCCTCTGCCACGGGCAGGGACACCTTCCACTAGACCAGGTTGTTCAAAGCCCCATCCAACCTGACCTTGAACACTTGTAGGGTTGGAGCAGCCACAACTTCTCTGGGCAATTTATGATGGTATAAGACAATGTTATTATGTCTGTGATTCTCTGAAAGATTGGATTCTCCACCTGCAATAAGGGATGCTGCACCCCTTCTATCACCTGTATCATAATCTATCTGGTAGACTTGCACCTAAGTGACATTGTTCCTTCAGGCCCTTCTAATCTCTTTTAAGGTTCCACCTGCAACTGTTTTCTTTAAAATATGCATGACAGATGGGAAATGGAACCTAAAATAACAGCATATGTCATGATGCTTCAATCTATGTCATGGTTCTGAAGTAAACTTGGCATAAAAAATAAACAGTGCTCTAATATATCCAGGATCTAGCCTGAAATACATTTGTACTATATGCTAGTTTCATGTTAGCCTATCCTGGTCATTGATCTGCTACATCAGACACATTTGCACAGTAAAACAAGCTAGGACTCCAGTAATCATTTCTCTCTCTTCTAACTCTGCTGCTGGGGGATTTTTAAAATTATTTTTTAAAATTATTATATTATTATTATTTTACATTATTGTTATTATTATTATTTATTATTATTATCTCTATTATTGAGACAAACACAATCAACGTGGTTGTTATTTGGTCACTGAGAACCAAGCAGATGGTAAATAACTGTGTTAAACCAGTGATACTAACTTATGGCATTCTCTTGTCAGCAAAATCTTGGCAAAGGCTCTGTTTTAGAATCCGAATATGTCCTTCAAAACTTGATGGACATCTGACATTTTTCATTGGTTGAGAGTTGAAGCATCCAGCTCTGACGGTGAAAAACAATTGTGTATGCCAACAGATAAATTCATATATCTTTCCTAAACTTCTAGCAAGTCTAAGTTTAAAGAAAAAAAGACTCTTGTACTGAGTTGCTATCTTATTTAATTGGATGTTGTGGTAGGAGAAGCTGAGAAGAGTTAAGCTGAAGAAAAGCTTCTGAAAATCTTCAGGAAAACACACATTTTCCCCCACACCTCTGGCACCTAGCAAAATAGAGTTCTGATCAATAATTAAGGATATAGAAATAGATTTGGCAGAACTAATAAACAGCATTCATGTGAAAGGTGTTGCATAAGGTATTGTTCTTTCTTTCTGGAATCATTAATGAACACAGACTTTCCTCCTCATTCATGAGATTTACATCAATAATCAACCCACTCATGAAAAGAAAACTTCAAAGACCAAATATACAGTTAAATACACAATATTTCTTCTATCACAAAAGGTTGCACTTTGCTAGGGAGAGAAACCATCAGCAAGCTCAGAAATGACAAATACAATTGAGTTTATTCACAGTGAGATGAACAGTTCACTGTTGGCAGTTTCAGATTATTGAACTGAAGAAAATGGACATGGTTCCTTTCAAAGCTAAGAAATGTTCTTTGACAGGAGATTAATTTGACAATCAAAATAAGAACATTAAAAAAAATCAATACAAAAAGTGGGATTAAATAGGTCAAACCTTTTAAGCTACTTCTGACCCTGTAGGTCACGGATCAGACGTAGTACACTGGGATTTAGGTGGGTGACAAAGATCTAAAGTGAGTAACAAGAAAAAATAGTGGGGATGGAATATTTGGTCAGTGTGAAATTAGTTCCTTTGACAAGTGTGTTTTCTATACCTTCAGTTTCAGGTCAATTTGCTGCAATTAACATTCTATAATATGAGGATTTGCAGACCATGGGTGGCAGAAATAAATTTTGATAAAATGCATACTTGACTTTATAATCAGAAGAAATTAAGAGGGTAACTACTTTATTACGCAGGAGCTTACACATATTTAGTACTCCAACTGTAAATAAACCCAATTAAGAAATTATAATATATTTTTGGCTTTCTTCTGAGTCTCTAGACATTAAGGGTAGAAATGTAGGATTTTAAGGGAAATTTTAAATCTTGTTATCAGCCTTTAATGGCTTGACCACAATGTATTTAATGCTAAATAAAATGGATCCTTCTGGCATTTGATTTATTGGATGCAGATTTGCCATCTCAAGAGAACAATGCTGGGCTAACATGGCAGATAACATGACTTTTACCCTAATTACTGCCATTATATATTATCCACCAGCACCTACACCTGATAAGAAAACAATTTTTTTTTCTTTACTCATTTTTACTATTATCCAGGTCTTCATCTCCTGATATTCACTCACCCTAACCCAACCTGATCCAACTGCTCAACATCTGAGTTACCTGCCTTCTGTTAACTGGCATTTTGATTCACCTCTGCTGGAGTCTGAGACTGAAACACTAATGACAAGATAAAAGACTCACCCACGTATCTATTCATATATTGCAAGACAAAAAACAAATAATAAATCTGAAGGCAACTACTCATACATAAAGTTATAGAATTATCGATACAACTGGGACCTTATTGAGGGCAAAAAGCGTGATAACAATGTATTTTTTTTTTTCTATGAAGAATTTTAGGGTGTGAACAGAAGGATCTCTACTAGCAGGTGGAGTGGGTCTACATCTTCAAATATTTGTCTATTTAGGTGTCAGAAAAGGGGAGCCTGGGGCAGCTATGGGGCTGACAGGTGGTCTGAGCCGAGCTCCTGGGTGGCACCACATTACAGATAAGCCTATATATGTATATTTATTTCTGCCTAACACACCTTCACCCTGATTTGACACATCAAAGGGCAGAGAGAGGCTGTTGGTGTTGTTTTTGTTTGTGTGAGTGCTGAGTGTTGCCTGTGTGCTTGCTTGTGGGTGTATTTACATGTGTATCACATACATATGTTTGCATGTGTGCCTATGGGGAATACACACTCAGCTTGATTCTTGGAGCTGGAAACAGGGAGTTGTCACAGCCTTATATCTGTTGTGCTTCCAAATTTCACATTTGTTAAAATTAAGGATCTGACTCATCCAGAGCTACAAAATAAACTTTTTAAAAAGTATATATAGTACAATATCAAAGCTGTATTCCATTACCTATTCACTAGATGTTTTTTTCTTCCTCATATAACATGGAATGTTATGATCTGGGTGGTACAGTTAATTTTTAGTTAATTAGAAGCAGAGATATTTCTATATAAATTAATTATAGAAAACAGATGTTGATAGTTCTTGGAATCCTGCAGCCCTGTTTTACACAAGTTTCATTGTTCATAAGGTTTGCACTGAGTTAGCAAGGCCTGAGAACTGAAATTTCTTAGGTTCTTCAGACTGAACCTTTGCCAAGCTTCTTGAGGTTTTCTCTACTTATCTATGACCACAATTTCACAGCAGGTGTTTGCTCATATGTAATTAGTAACACTTTTCTTTATCCTTTTATGGTATGACTATAGTTATATAAACAGAAATAGCAATCTGTTCTTCCATGTAGAATGAAATATTTCAAGACCACATTAGATGGAATTTTGAGCAACCAGGTCTAGTAGAAGGTGTCTGCCCATGGCTGGGGGATTGGTACTAGATGATCTTTAAGGTCCCCTCCAATCCTGTGATCCTGTGATTCTGATTTGCAGCTCTTAACAATGATGTACTGTGGATAGATAAAAGCCTGACAGGACAGCAGAGCCCTTGAGAGGGGGAGACACAGAACATAGCACAGAAGAGCACAGGCAGGGGATGGTGGGGAACAGGCTGGCATTAGAGGAAGCTCACTCATGGACAGTCAAAAAAATAAAGGCATGAGCTGGACAAAACTGGGTTTAGGAGGAACAGAGACAATGAAGTTTTATCTGACATAGATACCACAACACTGAAAATCTGGATGTAATGTGGAGCTGCAGATGAAGGTGTAGGTGTAAAAGCATATTAGCTAAACCTGAGCTGGGGCACCAGATGGTTACTAGGGCAAGAAAGGGAAAACCATGAGCATAAACACTGGTGACCTCCAGATGCTATTTTCTGGAACTGTTAAACCTGGGACACAGAGGAGCAGGGGAAAGGTGAGCACAACACCAGGACAAGGGATAGAGAAATGTGTGTATAACAGTTTTAACTGCAACGTCCCTTTTTTCTCTATTTTTTTAAAGATTTTTATAAATAACAATTCCTGGATTTGACTGTTGGGATTTCACTTATACAAGCAACAAATTCTTAAGTTTGTTGATATATATATATATATATATATATATATATATATGTATGTGTGTGTGTGTGTGTGTATGTATGTGTGTGCGTATATATACAGAAAGTTTATTAATATGAGCTTATTCTTTTCCTATAAAAAGATTTTGAGTGTAATATTTTCATGTGAAATTTATTGAAAACACTGAATTATATTGGCTGGAATGAAACCCGTATTGTGCCCAAACCAATAATGCATGATTAAAAAAACCCAAAAACCTGAACCAAAGAATAAAAGAAAATTAATCTTTTAAAAGCCCCACAAGACAAATAATAGTAACTACAGAAGCACTTTAGGAGCAATAATTCTCATACAGAGCAGCACTGATTTAAATCATAAATAAGTTGCAGGGGGAGGGGAACCTGTATCCATCCCACTCCTGCAAGTTCAGTGCCAGGGTCAACAGTATGTGCCCAGAGCTTTGGGAGGGGTTGCAGTTCAGTGGGAGAACACCTGAAGAGCAACACAAAGACAACCCAGCAACTCCAACCAGTAGCTTGGCTTCATCAGTGTCCCAGCTTAAATACTTTTGTGTTAACTCAGGCATAATGGGGAGTAAACAGGAGGAACTAGAGACATGAGCATGTGTGGAAGAGTAAGGCTAGGGAAAATGTGGGCTCACCCCAGAAGGAAATGGAAGACCTGATTACCTGGAATTTGCAGAAGGCTGAGGTGCTCGGTTACTTCTTTGAATTTTATTTTCTGGCAAGTGCTTTAGCCACACCACCCAAAATAACTGTTGGTAGTAGGACATTGAAGTCACCATTGCTTGTTTGAAATGTAAGTTCTAATAATATGCACATTCTCCATCTATTTTCACACAAACTAAAATGTCTAAATGAAACAAAGAATAAAATTATAATTCTTTAGACCAGTATATTTAAATTCATATTTCAGTTCATTAAGGGCATGCCAAAAGGAGTTACTCATGCTCAGATGAAGGTTGGTAACATTTTCTGAAAAGGAGAACTCACTACATTGAATGTCCCTGCTCCATTGCTTGTCACCATCTGGTCATGTCCTTCATAATTTTGCCACTTAGCAGGTCTCCATGTAAGTGGCAGCAACTGGTTTGCTCATCTCAAAACAAGTCATCTATTCAGTTTCAGTCAAAAATTTGTGTGTGCATGTGCATCTGTGTGTGAGGACATGGTCTGAAGCAGGAAGCAATTTAGGGACTTGGCTGTTTTGTCTGTGCAAACACAGGCACTTGTGCCAGTCAAAATGCTCCTGCCTCCAGCTGTCTCTTAAGCCATGTGTAACAGGCCTTTCCTAAATCCTATGTTTTGTCTGCCAACCCATGTGAATGCCTCAGATACAGCAGGATATCTCTTAGCATACCTAAAATTGTCATTACATACCTTTGCTCAGGCACCTGAATTATTCCCACATGGTCTACATGAGAATGAATGACAGCTGATACTGTCAGAGCAAAGCTTTTGGAAGGTTGTTTTGGGAGCTGAATCTTAATTGGGTTCTTAGCTAAAACTCTGCTTTAAGACATACCAGTAAAAACACCAAAATTATGTCAATGCACAAGAACATTCCTTGGAATTCTATAAGACCAATTTTCAGGATGTTTTCCTTTGTGAGCTACTTAAGTTTTTGTTCCTGAATGTCAGTACATTGCCCTGAGTCATAACTCCTTTGTATCTTTTTTGTCTTGCAAATCTTTCAAACAAGCAACAGTTCTTTCCCCTTCTTTCTTTATTTCCAGTAGTACATCTAAATAAATTTTCCGAGGTTGTCAACTACCTCTTTGCTTACAGACGCCTATTAATAAAATTTTGCTATTGAACTTGCCCTTGTTCAAAAGTGGCTTCTGCCACAGGATTTTAGACAAAACCGAAATAGAAAACTCACATCAGACATGGCCACCTACCAGTAGGAAAAATCTGTGTATCATGAGCTTATTGAATGCTCTTTATCTTTTACTGTACTGGGTGATGTCAGTATCAACAAGTCATAGTTTCTATGCAGATGGTCAGGTGAACATAAATTGTTTTCATAGTCCCCTACTACAAGCTCAAAAGACTGAACTTGGATGTGGACTGTAACACTGACATTTCTGAAAGAGTTCCTATTCCTGCTGTAGTGTGAGAGAAGCGTTAAATAGACATGAGAGGTAAGTATTGTGTCCTTTTTTTGTATTATTATTATTATTATTGTTGTTGTTTTTTGTTTTTGTTGTTGTTGTTACTATCATACCAACTCTAAAAATACTTCGAAGTGTCCAGGACAAATCAAGACTCAGCTTTATACCCATCTACTTATGCAAAATAAAACCTAAGTTTGCAAGCAATTGCAGTCAGCAACAAAGAATCTCAGAGTTTAAGGATGTGAAAGAAATGTAAAAACATATGCATGACATGGTTGGGAAATAAACAGTTCTACCAGTCCTACATAAAAGTGAGATAAACCTCGTATCTCATTGGTTAGACCAAAATGGTTTTATTCTATTTTAGTTTATTTCATAGAATGGTTTGGGTTAGAAGGGACCTTAAAGATCATCTAGTTCCAATTCCTCTTGCCATGGGTGACAAACCACCCACAAGACCAGGTTGCCCAAAGACACACCCAGCCTGTCCCTGAACACCTCCTGACACGGGGAATCCACAGCTTCTCTGGGCAGCCAGTGACTCACCTCCCTCACAGCAAAGAATTTCTTCCAAATATCTAATCTAAATATACCCCCCTTCAGTTTAATGCCATTCCTCCTTGTCCTATCTCTACATATCCTCATGAACAGTCCTTCTCCAGCTCTCCTGTAGCTCTGTTGAGGTACTGGAATGTTCTCGAATGTCCTGCAGGAGCCTTCTCTCCTCCAGACTGAGCAACCACAGCTGTCTCAGCCTGTCTCAATAAGGGTGGTGTCCCATCCCTGTGATCAACTTAATGACCTCCTCTGGACTCTATGTATTTAGGAAATAATGTCTATTTAATTCCAAAACAGGAAAGTGATTGCTATTTTGATTATCTGTCTTAGAAATTCAAGTAAATCTTTTGAATTCTCTGTCAAGACAGCCTAAAGAGCCTTGTGAGTGTGTTTACTTCTTCCTAAATGTCATAGCAGATCGGGATGGGCTGGATTCCCAGGTGACACCGGCAACCTTATTTTTCCTGAAATCAATGAACCTGTTTTTATACATGCCAACTAGGAACTTGAAAATCACTCCTTCTAAGAGTATAGTTTCAAGAACAGCAACATCAGCTGAAGCAGACAGAGTATGTATCTTAAATACTCTGTAAGATTGAGAGTATATATTTGCTGATCATATAAAATAAATAATTACTATATTTTAACCTCTTCACACAACTCCTTTAACCAGCAACAGGTAAGAGTCCATATTGGATATGAGTCTAACACATGAAAGGTGTTTTTAAAGCTCTGCATTGTGACCCAATATATTTTAAGAAAACTTCATGTGTGACTTATAAAATCATTACTTAATCTATGCAAAAAATTCAGAGTATTGGGCTTTTATTAATGATTTTTAGGCAAATTTTGCTTTTGATGGTGGGGGAGAAATTGCTTATCTTTAAAAGAAAGGAACAAAGTGAGATAGAAAAAGGGTGAAAAATGCTTTAAATGGCAGGAAAACTGGCTTGCAGTCATGATGTCCCTTGCATCAAGTAAAAGCTAAGTGGTTTCAAATCAGTCACCATGGCCAGGAGAGAGAGCCTGGAGTCAAGTAGGGAAAGCAGGAATTATAGTGTGAGAAAAGTGTCCCAAAAGCACTTGAAAATGATGTAAATTAATGCTGAAAGCTTCAGTAATAGCCCAGGCCAACATGTCCTTCCACTCAGCTTCTCAGAAGAGAGGGGAAGTTTTTGCATCACCAGGCTTTTTCAAATGTCACATTTAATAATAATGAAAAGGTGCAAAATTCACTGAAAATGCATAAATTGCATCTCAGCTGCGTAGAGGAATATGGACTCATTATGAATTTCATCCTGCTAGGACCATATCACTGTAAATTGTGC
Source organism: Muscicapa striata striata (assembly GCA_030060385.1). Classification (NCBI taxonomy): domain Eukaryota; kingdom Metazoa; phylum Chordata; class Aves; order Passeriformes; family Muscicapidae; genus Muscicapa; species Muscicapa striata. The sequence goes on along the minus strand of JAREIS010000195.1, from coordinate 506,673 downwards.
AAAATGCTGAAATTAACTTCAGTTGTGCGGCCTGATCTTTAAAGCCTCTGAAAGCTTAAGAAAAATCCTGAGTGGTTTTAATCAACACTAACTCTGAAGTATATGCATATAGAAGAGGGAGCAAAAGCAGCATCTTGCCCCTGGTCACAACACAGCCCCAGGCAGAGATACCTGAACTAGCTCAGCCAGAAGAAACAATAGGATATCTGTGTGACAACTCCCCTAGTGAAATTAGAACTTGTAAAAGTGTTTTGGGACATGGGATAATTTATTTTAGCTAAACTGCCTCTGGTATCCCAGCTACAAAAAGAGAAAAAAACTTTGACTACCAATAGTTTTCAGTGCTTCTATTACCTCAGCCGTCAGAGTCCCATTCACACATTCTCTCTCAAACTGTACTTGAAGTACTTTAAGTTGTGTCAACCCTTTTTCTGGTTCAAGTGTCTTGCCTGTGTCAAGTTCCTACAGCACATTATGTACAGACAGTTCCAAATTGAAATAAAATTTACATTTTTTAAGTATTTTTCTAATAAAATAAAACTTGAGAAAAATATAAAATTTCTGTGGAAAAAACCCACTTACATACTCAAAAACCCAAATATATTTTCTCAGCATAGTCTCAGTAAAAAAAAACAGGTTTGGGTGTGTCTCTGGTTTTTAGTCTGACATGACACATAAGGCAATGTGAAAGTCTATCTCTATAGCCAAAGTGGAAAATCTAATATCAAGGTATTACCTTTTATCATCAATGTGCATCATTCATAAGAAGCTAGTAAGAATGCTCTAAAAGTAAGAATTATTTTTTTTCTATTTTTTTGATTAAAAATCTTCACTCTCTTTATACATAATTTTTTTAAAAAGTTATAAAATGGAAATCCAGGTTTTTAAAGTATTTAGTTTTCTTGTTTTCCTGTAACAGGCTGGAGTTGAGCCTGCCATGGAGGAGTTTCTCTGGGGAAAGATACTACTGAACCTAAACTGGCAAACCCAGCAAGGACCAAGGATCATTGAGGACAGTGGTGTGGAAGCAGATGAAACACAAAGCACATAAACAGTTACAGGTGACTGGTGAGGCCAGTAAGATCAGCAACCAGTGAGGCTGGTACAAAACCGAGTTTTAACAAATCTCAAAATGCCAAAAATAAGGTGCTCCACTCATGAAGAACAGATTAACATGCTTATGAGTTAGACTTTTCTGAGCCTGGGTAAGAAATTAAGAGAGAGTGAAATTGGATCAGGGTGAAGTTACAGAATGAGAGAGGTTTAAAAAAAATTAGTGGCAACCCCAAATAAAAGAGCAAAATAATTCACGTTGTTGTCAATTAGACTCTGAAGGAAGGGACTCAGGTTCCTCACACAGGTTTCTGCAGATTGTGAGGTAAAGTATATTCATTTCTGCTTGCTTCAATACAACTCCATATAGTAATATGCTACTGATATAGTAAATTATCATTTCCATTTTTCAACAAGAGAGCAGAAACAATAAAGTCAAGCACCCAAATTCACATTGATAACCATATACAGACTGCTGATCTCCTAATGACAATACCAATGCCTTAATCACTTTTCTTCCCTCATTTCCATTTCTCCATTTGTCACATTTTATTACCATAAAAATAATTAAATATTTTTATTGAAAATCACTTCAAACATGGCTATTATTATTAGCTGTATTAATAATAATTAGTAATGGCCATTACGCCAGACATTTGTAGTGCTCATGATTCTTTTCACTAAAAAGAATCTGTCTTTTAGAGAACAACTGCTGGGAATTAATTGTCAGATGGGCTTAATGATGTACATTTATACTAAGGTTATAATGGAACACAAAGCACCGTTCCTCAAGATCTTAAACTGCTAAATCTAAAAAGGCTACACTTAAAATTTGTATTTCTAAAAGGAGTTTAGACCGTAAAATAAGTGCCTGATAATTGATAAGCTTATAAATGTGTTGGGTTTTTTTTTTTGTTTTTGGACACCTACAGGAATATGTTATCCTTTAAAACCAAATCAATACAGTGTAGCAAATGAAGCTTGGGTATTAGATTAATTCTGAGAGGCGTCTTTAGAGATTTTTCTCCTGAAACATGGGCATAGAGCACTGGATAGTAGCATAATTATCCAGAGGGATTAGAATGTAATTGTCCTATGGAAGAGGACTTGCTTTTTTAATACAATTTCCCCTGTCCAAATAAGTTCTGATTTTTCATTGCAACAAGCAAACTTCTTTAAACACCATCAATAAAACTTCCATCTGACCTTTTCACGCCTTCTATAAAGTAGCTAAATGTTACTCACTTTTCACATTCAATAAAAACTATTACTGTGTTCTAGTTCAATGCATATCTGTGTCAAAATGGAGAAAAGTCACTCTGCACTATGTGTTAATCCTTCCTTTAAAGTTGATTTCTGAACTTTTGTGCTGCTAAATGTGTCACATTGGTTTATTCATGTGCTGCATGTGGTGTGTGACAAAGAAATCTGAAGTTCATCTAGAGGTCTTCAGTTGTTTGGGCCTTCAGATCTATTTGTCACAGATCTTCCATTTTTAAAAACTAACCAAAAACTACCTGAGGTTGTTCAGTATCTTACCTAATGCCAGACAGAATGGCATTGAGTTTAAAAAAATTTGATGTTTATTCTGCCAAAACTTCAATAGGTATAAAGTGATACAATAGCACTGTCCTCAATAGTGCTATATTCCCCAGCTAAGAATAAATGGACTTCAATGATGTATCCCTGAATGATTCTGGTCAATATTTTCAGTGACTGGAGTCAAGTTATGAAATTTGAAAGTTCCTCAGTTAATCCAACCAACTGATTTTCTTTAGATGAAACTCTTTATTAGCTTCCCGAGATCTGAGTAACTAATACCTTACATGTGAGCATTTTCTAAGAGGCATAATCCTCATGGATGTAAGAATATTGTTGAGGGGTTTAGGTTTTTTTGTTTGTTTGTTTGTTTGGTTGTTGTTTTTTTTTTTTTGTTTGTTTGTTTCTTTATTGTCCAAGCAGCCAACCATAGCAATATATGGCTGAAGGCACAAAGACTTAACTAAATCACAGAGTCACAGAATGCTTTGTGCTGCAAAGGACCCTTAAGGATCATCTAGTTCATCTAGTTCCTCCAATGTGGTCTAGGACACCTTCTACCAGACCTGGTTGTTCAAAGCCCCATCCAACCTGGCCTTGAACATCTCCAGGGATGGAGCATCCACAGCTTCTCTGAGCAGCCTGTGCCAGTGTCACACAATGCTTACCATAAAATAATAATTTCTTCCTCATATCTACCTTTTTTTTTTTTCATTTAAGAACTTGCCTTTTGTCCTGCCCCATGAGTTTTGGTAAAAAGTCTCTCCCCATCTCTCTTACAAGCCCTCTTACATATTGAAAGATATAATAGGGACTCCCTGGAGCCCCACAGGGACAAGATAAACAAAGCTTTCATATTCACTGGAGCCAGGATTCCTCTCATATGGACCATTAGACTGTAGGTACCTACTTTTCTGATAGTTGCCCTAGATTCCCTTTATACCAGTGAAAGAAATAAGTATCTTTAAACATACCTAGTTTTGATGTGTATTTTTGGCAGAGATAAATCATTCTCTAGATGTGCCTATATTTCTCAGGGTCTATAAGACAAATCATTATAACTAGCTCCTACCCTAGAAGCTCTTCTTTTTAATCCCTTAGTTGTAAAAGGTAGGCTTCAAAAACCTAGGAACTGTGGAAAAGTAATTTTTTTTAACTGGAGCTGTAATGATCCTTCTCCTGCTCTATAGCAGGAAGTCTTTTAGAGCTGCTTGCTCTAAGCCAGCTATGAATAATGTCTTTCATAATTTTTTGTGCAATTAAAATATTGCTCAAAGCTGTTGTTCATTAAAATCACTTATATAAGATCTCATAACTAACATTTCAGATTCTTAGAACTCTAACAGTGTAGAGATAGTCTAACTTATATTCCCTAAAACACCATACTAGTGTCACTTTTGAAGCATTTGGAAATTGTTCCAAATATTTGATATATGACACACAATAAAAATTGTGAAGACACTGTAAAAATTTCTTAGAAATATAAACCAGTAGTGAATGTCTCAGGTGTTTGCATTTCACTTGTCTTAATGATCTTAAGTACTCTGAGATATCCTTAAAGCCTTGAAAGAGAGTGTGTCTCAAGCACAAGTATGAAACAACATAAATGTTGCAAAATCATGAATTTTAAACCTATGTGAATGCTTACAAAATAAGAGTTAGATCACCAAACATTTTTGAACGTTAATTAAGGTGAACTAAGAAGAGATTTTTAATACTGGCTGTTACCTGGGATAGTTAATTTAAATTTAACTATACTGATTACTGGTCTTTGGATGGAGTTGTAAAGGATATTCTGCTCTAATGGGCTCTGTGCAAATTCATTTCCAACTCATTGAGACCAGTCCTGACATCTGACCCCCACCTTCCCCCAGGAAGCCCAATTGTAGCAGCATGGGCCCCTTGCTCATGAAACACTGGATAAAGCCCATGTGGAGAAAACAAGTGAGAAAGGCTATGTGCATTTGTAGAGAATCTCAGTGAAATTTGCCATGAGGACAATAGGGAGAAGAATAAAATGTTCCTTAAATGTTCCCAGGTTATGCAAAGCAGCTGGGGTGCCACATCCTTGAAGTGTTCAAAGCCAGGTTGAGTGGGACTCAGTAATTTGATCTAATGGAAGACATCCTTGCTCTTGGCAGGGTGTTTGAAACTAGATGATCTTCAAGATACCTTCCAACATCTACTTTTTTATGATTCTATTATTTACAACATCCACGTGGATGAAAGGTTTAGTTTTCAAATATTATACAGGAAATATTTTTCTTATTTCCATTCTTGATTTTCATTGCAAATAAAACCATATAAACACCCGTTCTCTGTCACTGACTAGAAATGTCAATTTTTCCTTTTGCAAAGGCTACCCCAGCCTTGACATTTAGTCCATGTGCCCAAACACAGATGACATGCAGCTTAAGAAAAGTCAGTTAAGGAAAAGGGAGAAAGGAAGGACCAGAAAACATTTTATGTACAGTTCATCAGCATGAAGATATACCTCTGTTACAAAACAGAACTTTGAGAATATCAGGTTTGTGTGGAAAACTCACCCTTTGTTTCCTACAGTTTTACAGACAAGAAAAACCTGTCTTCTACCTAACTCATCTTTCTCTTCTTTGCATAAACTTTCAAAAATTGTTGGTTAGCAGGTAGCCTCAAATATACTGACAATATAAAAGAGAAAACATCAGAGCTCTTCCAAAAATCCCCAATCTAGGAATTTTTTTCCAGTTTGATATTTGAAGTGCTGAACAAACCTTGTTACTCAACATTACTATTCAGATAAATTAATAGATGCATATATAATGAGAAACTTATTTTTTCTAATTTTTTTTTTTTTTTTAATTTTGGTTTTGTTTTCCTGTTTTTCTTTCCACAGAAGTCTAAAGACTGATAACTTAAGAAATAGAAACCATAATTACACTGTAATTGTGTTTTCATGAACATCTACATTAGGTAGTAAAACGGCAGAAAAATCTAAAAGGAATCTTTTCATTTTTCAGGGAGGTTTCAGTTAGTCTTGTGAATATCAGTAAAATTATCATGTAAGACTAACATTTATTTCTATGATTCTAGCAGCCATTGCATTAGAGAAACAAAATTCTCTCACACCAAGTTATATAGTTTTATATAAATAAATAATAGCAGTTTCTCTCTAACCAAGTCAGTGTTTGCAATTGAAGTCATCAACTTAACCTGAGAAGTCTCAATGCAAAATTTCATCCAGTCCTCTGAAAAGGGTAATATCAAGTTAAAATATAAATGAACAGATCTGGATCGGATTTCCAGCAAACCCATTTAGTCTTCATGGTGAGGTTTTGAAAAGTTTTTGTCTATTTTTTCTTCCTTGTAGCACAAAACTTCATTCTTTTCCTTTCCTCCCTTTCTCACCTTTATTTAAAATGCTGAGATTTAAAATGCTGAGTCGCTAGTATGTCTCATTTTCCATCCTCTTTTTCATCTCTAGTTTAAATCAATATAACCCTGGAATAGTGTTCTGTGAAAAATACATCATTCTCTATTTTTCTGTGGCATTAGGCAGACTGGTTGCAATGGACTTGTGCCAAATTTTCAGGGTCAGCTCCTTGTTATGCCTTGTTATACTGCAAGGATATGGGTTCTATGGAAATAGAATGTTTCATGCCTCTACTTTCTATGAGTACTTGTTTAACTTCTTCAGTCATAGAGGGGAAAAAAGCTGCTGTAACTTCAGCTTTGTCCACAAAACACTGTACAATTTTAAATAGCAGATCAATGCTCCCTGGTTCCAAAAAAGTAATTATAAGCGACAGTTTCCAGAGAGCACCCAATTTAAAAAAATTAAAAATAATAAAAAAAAACTGTGCAGAAAAAACTCTAATGGTATTAAAATTGCTTAAAGGTTATTAAGCAATCAGATAACATGTGGAGCATATCATCGAATCATAGAATCATTTATGTTGGAAAAGCCATCTAATACCATTAAGCCCTGCTGTTAACCCCTCAACACTGCATTCATCACTAAATCATGTCCCCAAGAGCCACATCCACATGCCTTTTGAACACTTTCAGAGATGAATCCCTGGTGGAGAAATTAATCCTGCTTAACCATAGACATCTGAGAGGGTGCCCATGCCTAAGAGGGTTACCAGGTGTTGTTCTTATCATCAGTAGGGAAAAGTAAGTTATTTCAGTGTGTCATCTGACCAGCATTTACAGACACTGCAGGATGACTCTAGGATGACATCACAGGAATGTTGTCTTTCTCAACTGATTAAAAGACATTTGGAGATGTTAGCATTTGGTGAACTTAGATCTGTAGAGGTTCAGGAAAAGGGAGACTTCTCCATTGCTGTTCAAAATCACAAACTCAAAAGAATAGCTTTATCACCTTAACATGGGCTTACTCTAATTCAGAAAATAAATAAGATTGATTCAACAGAGCTCATTGATACTGCATCAATATATTTTATCACAAATGTTTCATACACTGACAGGAAGTACTCAGTGCACACACACTTTTCCTTCAAGTACTGGCATGCATGTTCACCAAATGAACCTGCCTGACCATTTTTATCCTGTATATTTACAGTTTTCTTCATCTAACATTTATTAGGTCATCTTGTAGATGCAGGGTGTAGTGTTCATTTTCTTCCATTGAGCCTCAAAGTAAAAATAAAGTATGAAGCCCATGGATTACAGGTGCAAGAATATTTTTGGTCACCTATTATCATAGCAGTTACAAATGCATAGCTGAATATGAACAAAATATTGCAAATGTTTTGCATATTTTCCCCAATGTTTCTACCACAACAGAGTTAAGATTTTCCTGACACCAGCAAACTTTTGGTCATGTTCTGGGAGCAAATGAGAAATAAAGCAAAAAATATCTGGTTATGAATATCATCTGGAGTTTCCTGGAAATCTTCACATATCTGGACTGTATTCGGTTGTAATACTGAGTGTAATATTTTAAGAAGAATTTGATTTCCTATGTAGCATTAACTTTTCCTGACAAAGGACTTATGAAAGAAATTTTGGTAATGTTTTAGGATTTTCACTTTGACATTCTGTAGTTCCACTGAATGTGTTGTAAAGTGTGATGTAAAGAATCAGTAAAATCAGTTTCTCAGAAACGAAAGAATTACATTATTTTTTCCACAACCCCATTCCTAATCATTCCAGGCATGTTGGAAAAATAGCTGTACTTCAGAAACAGCAAAGCAAAAGCTCAAAATGTCATTCAGCTTGCTTATTTCACATTATTCCAAGTGGCTGAGAGGACAGCAATTTCTTTCCCAGCAGTGTTCACTACTGCAGCTGCAGAAAGCAATGTGAACAGTAATGAAAATATTTCCCCAGCTCATCCTGAGTGGTGGTCCATAAAAGACCCCAAACAAAAAAAAACAAAAACAAAAAAAACACAAACAACCAAACAACAACAAGAATGCACAAAATCAAAATAGACAATTTAGAAACTCCTTATCTGTGTTTTGGTTGGGTTTAGGATATTCCATTCTGTTTAGAGCAGTATGCATTAATGGCAACAATCCCATTAATTTCAGCAGCAGTTTCCAGTGATTACAACTTCCATAGATCACAATTAAAACTTTCAGTCAGGCATCCTATTCCAACCCTGACCACACATGTGGGACACATGTTTGGCTTCAATTCTAGATCTTCTATACTCATACTGACTTGATTGCTTTTCCATGTTGCCATACTAAAGCCAGGACATAGGATATAAGCAAAAGATTGGCAAATCCCATGCTGCAGCCTAAAATAGGTCTTTCCTTGCATGCTTTCTCCATCTATGTCTTGCATATTCTCTACATATGGAAAGAACCATAACAAATTGAGATATAACTGGGACATACACCACATATATCATTAACTACATCAAATTTTTAATGAACCTGATACACAGAGATATCTGCAGATAAAAAGTTCATAGTAGATGCCCAGAGTGAAGAAATTCAAGCAAACAGTATTTGAAAAAAATAAATAATAACTGAAATAGTGAGTGGCATCACCAGCCTTATCAGGAAGGTTGGAACCAGATGATTTTTAAGGTCCCTTCCAACCCAGGCATTTATGATTCTATGATTTTATAAAATAGAAAGGTAAAGTGAAAAATTTCATATAACCTTTTATTATGACTGTGTTACCAGCTGCATCAATAAACAGAAAATCCCTCTGCTGAAGTTAACAGGATAATGCTTTCTGATCTGCAATTATCTCACATAAAATCTGTCAGCAGGTCCCCAGAAGATACTCTCTGAAGCAGCACATTTATTAAGGATAAAGACATGCAGCATAGGTTTTCCTCTCCTTTTACTGAGGTTTTCGTTTAAACTAATTTCCCTACAGTATTAGAAATCTTACATTTAAAGACACTGCAGGATCACAGGCCAAGCTGTTACTGGTGGAATTTTACACATAATCTCTTTCATCTCTTAAAGTAAAGAGATGAGCTTCAAATCTTTATTTTTCAATTAGTAAAAGAATAAAAATATTTGAAGAAAATATCTAAAAACAATTTCTATTTTACTTATACTTAGCAGAATTGTAACAACAGATTTCAAGCTCTTATAAATTATTCTTATCAATTATTAAAGCTCTACAGGAAAATCATTGTGAAATCTCATGTCTTTAGTTTGGTCATATCATAGTCATTTGGTCATAGGTAGTTGCAACTGAATAAAAATTTATTTAAAAAAAAATTATTTAAAAAAAAATTAATACATCAAGTTTTTATCTTGATGATACTTACCATTAAAAAGCCTTTAAAAATCCATATGTACCAGCTGTCAAAGTTTTAGTGATCAGTGTGAAATTTTAACAGGAATATACATTATGTTATGAAACAAAATTTCTATCATTCTTGCTAAATCAGAAATCCTTTGTAACAATAACTAACTTGAAATAAATAAATGTGATATTAAACATTATACCTCCTATGGGTACAATTTCTAAAAGATGTGGACAGATTTGGCAGATGTGGCAAATCTGAAGTGCCAGCCCTTCACTCCAGGAGTATTGCAATAAATTCAAATAGCTCAAATAAAATAAAAAAAAATATAAGGTGATTGCTCACCCTAATTGTCTCTGAATTTGATCACTTACCCGAAGAAAACCATTCTTAGACTCTCAGAAGGGAAAGGGATCCAATACTTTGGAACCCACAAGAGGTGCCATGTACTGCATCACCTAAACTGAGACCCTGTTTCATAAACAACACTGGAATATTTTCAAATCAAAATAATTCATCTTTCAGTATTTCATCCAAAATATGGAAAATGGCAATTCTGAGCAGTGACACTGCCAGTATTTTCACCTAGCCTCTTTGACTGCAATCTGCCTGGAGCATCCAGATGATATCTGGTACTTCAGCAAATGACAGGGATAAAAATGGGAGAGGAAATAATGAGTGGAGCACAGCTGAAGGTCAGCCTGTATACATTTTTCCCTGGCAATGGCTGCTGGAGGAGACAGTTGAGATATTTCCATGAGCAGACACAGCAAAAGCAGATGGCACAGACCTCAGGGCCAAGACCTCTCCTTATATTATAACATATAATTGCACAAGCTCACATGAAATGCATACAACAAGTAAACATTTCTCAAGACCTCTGCCATTTCTGATGATTATTTCTGTCCTTGGAGAGTATTGAGTTTTCACTGCTAAAAATGTTCAAAGCCTCCTTGAATGGATCTGACCCTCCCCTTTATTAGATGGTTTTATACCAGTATTATTCTGTTCAGCATTGTGCTTCTACAGATTTCAATTATTTTTTCTGAGACCCTCTGTGCTTGAGAGATTATAAGAAAGGACTACAAGCATGCAATTATAATCCTGGATGAATGAGACCTGTTTTGATATTTTGGTCCAAATGACCCTTCCTTGGCATCATTCCAGGGAATGAACTGCCTCTTAATGTTTGTTAAATGCCACTGACAGAGGACCCTGTTTATATAACAGAGTGTCAGAATGATTTAATATTTCAAAACTATCTGGAAGTCATACTGTGACTGACTTTCTCAAATAGATTTTTCACAAAGTACTTCAAAGTTATGTGCTAAAACTATATTATGCTACTTGCTCTGGAGTCTGCCATTCTTGACTGTTTCTGCCATGTGCTGACACATGATGACACATACCAGACCTCATCAGCTACACAATTTTCTGCACAACAAGAAGGTTTAAAAAAGAGAGAAAACTGAAGATGAAAAAGTGTCAAAAGAGAAAGGGCAGGTGGAAGACATTATTTAACCTTGAGGATAACAGCAACAGCAAAGATTTAGATGTCAGATAAGATGCTACCAAAGATGATCTGGATTCATAAAAGATATCTATGACAGACTGAAACTCAGTATGAAGGTACAGAATTATATTCACTTGTCTGTTTGGCCAAATAAGGCTGCATTTGCTGTAGTCTATTAGTGTTAACCTTACTGAAATGAGAACTCTGATACACATCTCTGCTTTTAACAATGCAGATAGTTCATCTTATATATCTTTCCCTCAGAGTTATTAGAACCATTTCTTTGGCATCAGATTCTTCCTATTTACTACTATAATTATGTTTGCAAACAGTGAATTAATAGGACATCATTGTTCTTTTTGAAATGCATTTAATCAAGTCAAGATATGAGACATCCACCATAAATGAGTTTGGACCTACTACAATAAATTTTATCTTGCTATACAGGCTGTAATCTTGCTCATTATTTCACATTCATAGAGACAATGTGAACAAGTTTTTATTAATTATGGTGGTAAAGACCCCAACAATGAACCCTATGAAGACTGGGACAGACTGAAGAGACTTAGACAGGAAGAAAAACAATCTATGAAGGTTAAGTCATATGTCCAACAGATGAAAAAGTACAATTAACTCTATATTAAAAGATGTGTGTCCTGGTTTGAAGGACAGGTGTCTGCCAATAAAGGCAGAAACTTCTCTTTGAAATGGAGAATGGAAACCCTTCTCCTCCAAATTATAATTTTGAAAATACGGGGCTCTCAGGCAAAGGTATGGGAATTAGGAATAACAGTTAATTGCTAGGAAAACTAAAATAGAAATACAGTATCACAAAGAACAATCCCAAAAACACTGACAGAGTCTGAACACAACCTGACACCCTGTCAGTCAGGATGTTGGTAGCAGTCCCATTAAATGGTGGCTACAGTCCCCCTGCAGTGGCAGATGTGGTTCAGTTGAAGCAGTGCTCCTCTAGAAGGGTGCAGTTTTCCTCTGAAGGTCCAGAGATGATGTAGAAAGGTCCAGTTTTCCTCTGGAACCCAGTGGAAAGAAGGTAACTTGCTGTCCAAAATCTCAGTTTTTATCTAGGTAGGAAAGGCTTGGCTCCTCCCCCTGGCTGGAGCATCTCCCAAAGGGATGATGGAATTTTATCAGTCATACAGTGGGACTTAATGGCTCAGCAGCAGATGGTATCTTCCTGGAGGGAGGATGGGTTGTGGAAAAGATAAAGATGATTGCCCCATCTAGTCTTAAAGATGGCCCATTAGCACATGGTATGTGCCAGGGAGATAAGGGTCACTGCCCCACCAGGCTTTAACAGATGGTGATAGAATACACATTTCTGGCCACATCAACCCAATACAATGTGTAAGGGGACTGGAGGGCTGTCACTGCGTATTTTTTCCTCCCTTTTGTTGTCAGATCACAGGTTTTTTCCTTTCCACTTGGAAATAGAGAAATATGGGAATATGTATATTCAGTCTTCAAAGTAGCTCAAAAGTACCTTGGGATATATGAATTTAGGAAAAAATCTTCTAAACAGTTTTTTGCCTTGATCTAAGACTGAAACCCTCACAAAATTATTAGATACAAACTAATAAAACAATATCATACTTGCTACAGATACATAGGGCCTATAATCCTTTACAAGGGTAGTTTGTAAGCTAGAATAGTTTAAACTGTTTTAACAGATCTGTCTCTTTATACAGAAGACCATGTAATGTGATGGCATAAAAGTTTCATTACAGCAAGTTTGAAATGGCCCAGTGAATTATGCAGGCCAGACCAAAATTCTTCCAGTAAAAAGTTTTATAATGCCATCCTGCAATTTGGTTAAGCTTCACATTTTATATAAAATCTGGTTTATAATATTTTTATTGAGTCTTTAAAAGAGGTATTGGAAAAATAATTTATATTTGTATGCCTATAAAATCCAGCCTACCTTGATATGATGTATATAACTAAACTCTCTGTGAGAAAACAGAACAAATAAAAAAACCCAAAACAAACAAACAAACAAACAAAACCTCCAACCAACCAAAAAAAAAAAAAAAAAGAAGAAAAAGATTTGTCTTTGGTTTTGGCTTTTTTTTAAATCCTATAGAAAACATTTAAAACCATTTACTCCAGATTTTTGTCTATCTTTCTGGTGTAAATACAGAGTAAACAGAAAGATGCTGGAATTGGAAACAGAAAAGGATCAGTCTTTTCTAATATAAATCAAAATGTCACTTCTGCTTTAAGGTTCAATATTTCATCATCTGCCAGTTTTCTAAATAAATGCTGCATAGCACTTGATGTGGCTGAAAACCTGAAATTCCCTGCTCATAAAATGTATTTCTAACCCTGACAATTCTCAAGAGATTGAACCTTAAAATTATCAGTAGAACAAGGCTGAATACTTAATTACTACAACTTTTAGCAATATAATTGCCAAGCTGTACTTTTGGTAGACCCACAAGTGAGAAGAGAAAAAGGGAGCAATGGAAAAAAGTCTGTAAAAAAGACTAAGAAAAAGCTCACAATCAACACCACCCCCATACTGAAAGGTCAGGAGATTTGTTTTGAAAATCTGAGTTATTTCTTTGCACATACAAGCCTGATGCATTTTAATAGGGGAGATACAGTCAGAAAAAGGGGCAGAAATTGTGTAGGTTTCTAGGAGTAGCATTATATTCGTTGGAATTTTTTTACTGTTCAGGCATTAAATTATGTAAAGCAATACATTATGGAGAGAGAAGAAGCCTTATGAGGTGCAGCTGAGGGAGCTGGGCTTGTTTAGCCTAGAGAAAAGGAGGCTGAGGGGAGAACTTACCTCCCTCTACAAGGACCTGTAAGGAGCTTGTAGCCAGGAGGGATTGGTCTCTTCTCCCAGGTATCAAGTGACACAACAAGAGGGAACAGCCTCGAATTGCACCAGGAGAGGTTTGGGTTGCATATTAGGAAAAGTGTGTTCATGGAAAGGGTCAAGCAGTTAAGTCCCCATCCTGGAGTATTTAAAGAGATGTTGATGTGGCACTTGGGGACATGGTTTAGTGGTGGGCTTGGCAGAGCTGGGTTAAGGGCTGGTGATGATCAAAAAGGGCTTTTTCAACATGATCCTATGATTCAATGTTTGTACATTATAGTACAAGACTGAGTTGAGAAAAAGAAGGTGAAAAATATTTACAATTTTTTAATGTTCCTTTGAACTTTTTTCCTAGTTAAAATTTTACGTTTAGTTATAGATTTCCATTGAACTGACTTTTAGGGCAGGATCCTCTCTACAATCATTTATTTCAATATTGGGTCTGTTTTTGGTGATTTTTAAAGTTTCTTTTTCTATGATCACGGAAAGAAAAATGTGGTTTGTGGAGGCCCAGAAATTCTCTTGGTCTGAAGGCAGAGCTGCCCCATTCTGATTAGGAATGATTGAAATTACTTCGGAACAAAACAAATATTTCCCTTCAACACAACATTAGGTGTGTGTATTTGTATACATGCATATGAAATAGATTTGTAAGAGTAAGCCCTACCACCTACACTGAAGTTTCTGTGTCCACACTGCCCAGGCAGTTAGCCAGCAGTCACAAGAGATCAGTTCTTTTGACAAAACCAGAAAAGAAACTGCTGCTCAGTAGTGCTGAGAATTCAGAGGAGTATATGCTTTGTTTAGAGTGCAACATATCTGTGATATTAACAGCATCAGAAGACACTGTATTTGCAAATTCATATGACTGTTGCAAACATCACACTATGGAAGGACTCCAAGTCCCAGTTGGTTACGTGCTTATGAATTCAGCAGCACAAGCGACTTAGCAAAACAAAAACAGAATTTAAAAAGGGGGAAATGTGACCACAAACCCAAGCTAAAAACAATTTATTGCTGATCAGAAGTGCATTAATTCAAATGAAAATATATTGTATTACAGGCACTAAACAAAGACTATCAACATCCTGGAGGTTTTTCTGCATTAAAAGACTAAACTGCAAAAAGCATGAATGAGTGAAGAATGCATCTAGTTTATAGCTAGCTCTTAAATTAATAAATCAACTGTCACATAATTGTGACTTCTACCTGAATGACAGCTCCAATTAATTTTGTGTTGGTTCCCAGTGCAGAGGTGAGGTCAAGGTATCTTTTGGCTGCATTCCTAAACTTAAACACCAGACAATCTCATCTGTCTGGTTAAAAGTAATCAATACTAGCAATTTATCATAATTTGCTTTGCAGTGCACACTTGTGCTGTTTAATCAAGTGTCTTGCCTGATTTGTCTGTTCACAGTTGCATGAAAAGCATCCACTGGGCATGCCAAATACATTTTTCTTTTCCACGCAGCATCACTACAGTTCCCATTGCCCACTGATTCATGCTCCAAATGAGTTGCAATCTGACTTATGCAGATTGGCAAGAAATAGAAATGAGACACTGCCACTCTAAAGATCTCATGATAAATGAATCATTCTTGGCAGCAGGTTCTCTGATTAAATAAAAACCACAACACAACTACAACAATCAACTACAAAAATGACCAAAAGCCCACAAAAAAATAAACAAACAAGCAAACAAAACCTAATCTCCCCAAACCACAGGAGTTTGATTTACAACTTCCTTTTATTAAATATAAATCAACCTTCAATGATATTTAATGATAGAGTATCCTAGTTATCTGAAGTCAAATTTATGACCTGTGACCTTTCACAGTCAAACAGCAAATGCATCATTTCTTGTTAGGACATATTCAGTTAATTGAATATAAATTATATATAGTATATAAACTAAGAGAAAAGCAGCTGGCTTAGCTCTTTAATGACATGGCAAAATATCCAACAGGAATTTAACCATCTGTGTCCCAGCTCAAAATCAGAGAGTTAGGTGAGGCACAGCGTGACCTATTTAACCTCATTTCTCCTGAAGTTCCTGAAAGTAGATCTGTATCAAAGACATCTCAGAGACAGTGGGATGGGATACTGTCCAGTTTGAAGTCATGCTGGAGGATGATAATTCTCTTGTAAGTCTTTTGGGTCTGGGCTTCTTTGGTGTGAAAACTGAGGCATGGAGAAAAGAAGGGTGGATAATTTGGTATTGGCCTGATAAGAAGTGTGGACATAGGCAGGATGCACCACTAGATCTAGGAACATGTAAGAGGAGGTTCTGTTAAAGATACAACAAGGAAGAAAGGCTTCTTGGGTGAAGCAGCTCTCTCCCAACTAACTGAACAGCCACCAGCTCCCAGGAGAACAGTTGTTATCCTTTAGCATGAAAGACAAGATTGTCTGACCTTTTGTTGTTAGTCTGTTAAATATGATTTGAAGTAAATTTTTTTCAAGTATCAGCAAGCTTGTGTCCTAAAGGAGTAGCCTACAATCACTCAGCCAAAACCTGCATAACAGAGGTTTAGTAGGGGAAGCAGAAGTTATTTGTTTAGAGTGCTCATTCTTCAGGACACTGTGATGTGTCTTGGCTCAAAGTTTGCTCATGCATGGAGAGCTGTGCTACACATCCAGGAATTGAAAGCATCTGCAGTGGTGGTGGATGGAATATACAAAAACATCTAGTAGTGTGAATTGATTTCTCCAGTATAGCACTGCTAGTCATGAAACCATGAAATACCCCCAAAAATAGTATTGTACCTCCATCAGCAGGGATCTCTGCTGTAACTGAAATTGCAGGTGCAGTCCTCAAGCACATTGTGGAAGTGGGCCAAGAGAATCAGAGAGCAAAAATGCTAGCAGAACCCATCAAAATCCAGTTTTTCCAGTATTTTTATCTAAAATTTTGCATTTCTTGTATTTGCCACTGCACCTTTCCCTAAGCTGTTTTTCTGGTGGGGTGATATTTTTTTGCCTCTCTTGTAGATTTCAGAGAAAGAAAAAGTTTCATTTTCTTTTTATGGGTTCCACATTTTTAGAAAAACAGGAGTGAAAAAGAGATAAAACTTCAATAAATATCGCTCAAGATTATGCATTCCTTCTGTGAAGGCATTTTTCCAAGTTTCCCAGTGTTCCCTTGCTTTAGAGAAAGATGATTGTCTGTGGCACTGTGCCATCAATGTTTTCAATCTGAAAGCCATCCAAGGTCAATATAGTTCTATTCTGAAAAACATATATGTTATATTTTAGCCTCTAAAGCTAATTTACACATTGTTTTTTACCTTCTCTAAATGTTACACTGAAGTCAAAACAAAACATCAGCTATAGCCCTGGCTGGGAACTAAAAAATCATCAGCAGCACATCACAGTTAAATCTTCTTTCCCTTCCTTTGTTTGTCCCTTAGATCTGAAACTACTGTAAATCATTCAAATTTTTTTGCCTATATCTAAAGACTGATTTCAACCAAAAACTCTTCCAAAAGTATTATTCTAGTTTTTCCTACCTGTAGCCAGCTTTATAAAATATATTTCTGGTTCCAATATTTTGGGGAAATTCATGTTTTAAATGCCTGAACTGGCCTTGTAGCTACCCATTGTTTTCCATCATGGCTATGTGATGTCTGAAGTCCAAGAGTAATGTGAGGATATTAAGCCACAGTGATTCCTTTGAAACATGCTGGGACTACAAATTGGGTGAATTCCATGCAAAAATATGAAAGCTCACTACATTTAGAAGGGCTGGAGAGTAGAAAAATCCCCCTGATAAAGCACATATTTTATATTTGTATTAGAGCTTAAAAAATTCTGAGGTTGAGCAGTGAAAAGAAAGCTCAGAATTTCTCAGGAGCCAATGAAAAAATATGTAGGACAGAGTGATATAGCGATGATTTTACAGATTAGGCTTTTATTTCATTGTTAGATTAGCTGAGAAAAAAATTAGCTTTATGAAAAGCAGATAGCATCCATGATTTAAAGAAACAGACACTTGCATAAAACAATATTAGAGATTGCTTCTTGGATTGTGACCATAGCCACTGAAGACTTCACAGCAGTAAGGAAATTAAGGCAGGGAACTGCAGGCAAGGAGTTTCTTATTTCTGTCCAGATCTGACAAAATTTGTTTATATCTTTTCTGATAGCTTTAAAGGAAAGAAGGATTTTTTTCAGAAAACTTTGCAAAATCTTTTTGTCTTTTCCATTTCACTCGTTCAGAGCTGAAGTGTAAAACCAAAGCTTCTAGAGAATTGGAGATTCAATAAAACTATATAAACTCTGTGATCATTTCTGGACATGAGAAATCTGTGGGATGAGGGCCAGCATCCCAGGTCATGCAGAGATAGCATCCCAAATGTCTACCCAAAACAAGCTTCAGATCAGCTGGAGATAGTTCCTGGAACCTGCTGAGATCTGGAGAACATAAAAAGCTACACAGTGCACTGAGGTCCCAAGCACAGCAGCTGGGTCAGCCTCCATGCAGCAAG
The DNA here is from genome assembly GCA_030060385.1 of Muscicapa striata striata. Classification (NCBI taxonomy): domain Eukaryota; kingdom Metazoa; phylum Chordata; class Aves; order Passeriformes; family Muscicapidae; genus Muscicapa; species Muscicapa striata. Next base: position 488,506 of record JAREIS010000195.1, on the reverse strand, counting down.
GTCTAGTCTATGGCAGACTTTCTAGGGCAAAATTCTTCCTAATTTAGTGCATTTTCTACTCTATTGACTAAAACATGCAGAGGAGACTGACTTCTGTTGTTGTGTCTCTTGAATGACAGCCAGCCCTCTCACTTGTGCTAGTGATGCTAACTCCCACATCATCCCACAGCCAAGCAGCTTGTACCAGCAAACATGCAGTGATGGGCAAAGGTTTCCAGGCTGTACTAGCAAGAAGCAGTTTCTGTAGAGCAGCTTTTCTTCAGTCCTTTCCATTATTTGTCTCTTAGCTTAGACCAGAAAGAGCAAATAGTTTCACCACGTAAATAAAAAAGGGCAGCACGTATCATTTTAGTTTGAAACCCTCATCTACAGTTGAAAATGAAGATACAATCTGGAACTGTGTACTTTTTAAAATCTGCACCAAAAAAATGAACATATAAAGCCATTTTCCTTTGTAGTTGATTTTCTCTTTATAGATATAGGACCTCTGTGAAGCCAAGTGAGAGTATTTCCATTTCAGTGGGCTTTAGATTATATCCATAATACACAGAGGGAGCATATGCCCTTTATAAGAAAGGGATAAAAGCAGCATCCACAGAGCAAGATGACAGGGTATGACTGCAGGAATTTTTGTTCAAGAAAATGCATGATGCATGCCTTTCACTACTACTTCATCATTCTTATAATCAGAACTGCAGTTGATATGGAAAACATGTTTCCACTGAGGACATAGCATCACTATACATAAAATCAGAAGGCAATAGCTTTACAGTAAAATTTTAAAGGGCCTATACTACACCCAGGAAGAGATATATGTTCATTAATTTCTCCTTGTAGATATGTTTCTTCCTTCCATGTTTGAACATTGTATCAAAAGATTCAGAAACTGACATTGTGTGTGGTTACTACCAATCAGGAGAAGATGAAATACAGTGGACTTCAGTAATAAATCTTACCAAAGATTTGTACTCATCTGTGTTTATGTCTGAGCCAATACCTGATGAACATTGATTGTATTATTATTTCTAGATATTTCTCTCAATATCTCTTGAAGCCGTGAGAAATGAATTACACCATGCATGTTTCTGAGTACTTCAGTGATTTGGAAGTGAAAATCATATTGAAGGAATGTATCATAGAAAATACAGGAGGACATATGGAACCAAATGCAAAAGATTAGTAGACAAAAAGAACATTACTTCAGAAGCCACTTTACCAGTAGATTGAAAAGCTCTACCTACTGCAATACAGATTCAGGTAGAGTAGAATAAATTTTCACTTTTGTTTTGATTATTCCTCCAGTTCATCAACTGGATATTTTCCCCATTCACTACAACCCTGTGAACTGTGCCCTTGAGCCAGTTCTTCATGCAGCACACAGGGAACTCACTCATCCTGCAGCTGGACAACTTGTCCAGAGGATGCTGTGAGGAATGATGTCCACATCTCACCAATATCCAGAGAAACAACAAACACTGTCATTTTCTGTCAAGTAGAATTCATGTTACCTTTAAGTCTGAAATAGTAAACTTGATGAAAGAGAATGAATTAGCCTTTTCATCACCATAACACACCTGCTTGATTTTGGGACAGCTTGAGGAAAGAGAGGAAAGGGACAGCCTGTATTTGCCTAGGAAAGGCTTGCATAACCATAACTTAATATGCCCAAGACACCTGTGAGGAAAGGACATCCTGGTGTAGGGAAGAGCTGCTCTGTTGGAGCATGACTAACACAGACCTGGGGTTTGGGGATTTGGCATCATTCCCATGTACAATGATGTTGCTTCTTCTGTTACTGCACTATGATGATGCAAGACATTCCTCCTCAGAAGGGCATGAATATGGTCCTTCTCCTCCATAAAGGTCTCTCCCTTTTGGCACCAAGGATGAAATTCCCTTAGGACATGTGTGTTTGCATAAATGATCTTTGTAATGATTAAATATAATTTATATATCATTGTCTCTGCCATGCCTTCAGGACATTTATTTGCAAAACAGATAAGCTCTCATATGTGGGAAATTACATGTGTTAACTATATAATAATAATAATTATTATTTAAGTTATATACTAGATAAATATAATGTATATTAATATATATTATATATATTAATATAATAGTTATTGTATTAACTAATATAAGTTAAATAACTTCTGCATCTAGTAACTGCATGTGTTTTCCAACTTACTTTTTTTTCCTCTTGAAAGTTCCTTACACTACTTGTTAAATTTACTGAATACACTAATTGTTTCTTTAACTAAGATGTTCCTACACTAAGTGTCAGATTCATTCTCTCTTATTCCCCTCTGTTTTTGCATTCCAATAATAGACCTAGTGCTGACCTCAAATATCCTGGTTGGATTTCTCTTTATGTCCAGGTCTTTTTGCTTTGTAGTCTTAGGCATGTGCATAACCTAATCTGTACTTCTATCTCCTCACATACATAGTTATTTGCAGGCAAGAACCTCAGATTTTCTGGCTTTTTGCCATTTTTATTTTCTCTTCTAGTTACCGTCTTTCACTGCAAAGTAAACACTGTCATAACAAAAATGCAACACTTTGCATTGACTGCTTTCCTGAATGCTCTCAGTTATACATCAGCCCCACACTTGAAAGTAGCTCTCAGTGACTCTCTGGCAGCAGCTAAAACCTGCAAAAAGCCAAACTGATGTAAAAAGTGAGAACTTCAGGGAGAAGTGGCAGGGTCTGCATTAAGTACTGGGACTCGTGTAAAACAGGGGGTTTGAACTATTTCAGGATCAGCACTGAGCTGGGAAATTCCCAGATATTTGCCAAGAAAAAGAGAACACAAAACTGAAAGAAAATAAAGCCCCAATCCATCCTAAACTAAGGTATATTCTTAAAGAAGAGAAATGGCACAACTACTATTTTAGATTTCTTCCTTGCCTATTAAGATATTACCTAGAAGCTCTCTTAAAACTCAGTAAGGCAAATGTCTTGGAAATAAGGGGTGAAAAAAAGTGTTCCTTATAGAATCATGAAATAATATAATTGCTATGGTTGAAAAGACTTAGGATCAGCTTTCAAATTGCCAACATATAACTACCACCATGCTCACCATTAAACAATGTCCCTGGGTGCCCTATCCACACATTGTTTTAAGATTTCAAGGGATGGTGACTCCATCACTGCCCTGGGCAGTCTGTTCTAATGCTTTATAACAAAAAACTTTTGTTATGTCTAGTGTTATATCCGATCTAAACCTCCCTTGGCACAGTTTGAGGCCATTTGCTCTTGTCCTATCACTGGTTACCTGGGAGAACAGACCAACCTCCACCTCAGCACAATCTCCATTCAGGCAGTTGTAGAGTGGGAAGGTGCTCCCTGAGCCTCCTTTTGTCCTGGCTGAGCATCCCCAGCTCCTTCAGCCACTCCCCATCAGACTTGTGCTCCAGAACCTTCCACGGGTTTCTTGCCCTGGAAACACTCCAGCAGCTCAATTGTAGTGAGGGACCCAAAACTGAACATAGAACTCATGGTGCCAAGTACATGGAGGTGAACATTGCCCTGGTCCTACAGGCCAGAATGCCACTGGCCTTTTTGGATACCTGGGCAAATGATGGCTTAAGTTCTACTGTTGACCAGCATCCCCAAGTCCTTTTCTGCTGAGTAGCCTTCCAACCACTCTACCCCCGAGCCTTTAGCACTGCCTGGGGTTGTTTTGACCCAACAGCAGGACCTGGCACTTCACCTTGTTGATGCTCATACAACTGGCTTTTGTCCATCATTTTCTTTCACATTTCTTAGTGCAGTGTAGCTCATAATGAACAACTAATTCTCTGAACTCAGCATGAAAAAAATGTTAAGAATAGCTACAGGAGATGGACAAAGGAATCAAGTATTTGCTACTGTGCAATGTATTTCATAAGGAAATGTGACTTGTGCAATTACACTGTCTGCTCAGTCTCCTCTCTAGAATTACTCAGTTTGAACAAACCAGTGCCCCTGTCCATGGCAGGGACTTTGGAACTAGGTGATTTTTAAGGTTCTTTCCAACCCAAACATTCAATGAATCTCTGAAAGTGCAGAGTTCATACATTTTTAGTCTGGGGGGGGAAAGTGCAGCTGAGAAGAAAGATACAAGATCATTTCTCTCTATTTTTATTCCTCTCCAAATGTCTGCAATGATGAAAAAGTTGGAGAAGGAGCTCAATGCTTCGATTTTTTTTTTTTTTTTTTTTTGTCTCCTATCAAACCACTCAATACAGTTGCATAATCTGACCTATCAACATATACATTTCTCACAGCCTTTCATAGCATTTGCTGTGCCACTGCACAAGGGACATTGCTCAGGATCAGAGGTATTCAGTATCTGGTAACATAAAAGAGAAAAAAGGTGCTGGGAAAGCTGGAGACATTGTAGTCATGATAGTAAAATCAACTAAACTGTGACAGAATTCTACCTGAAACGATCTTTTGTTAGTTCTGCTACTTGTGTACTTTTTGAAATTCTCACAAGTGTTGGCATGAGATTTTCATATCAATCCTTACATTAAAAAAATAGGAAAAATCCAAAGAAACAAAGAAACAATACCCTGCAATTAAGATGAAAGAGGGGAAATCAAGGGACTCGAATTCTTACTTAGATTCTATCTCTGCCTGCTTTGGGCAAATGATGTACCATCTTTTGAAGACACTGAGCAACTTTGATAAGGAAACACCACTGTATTAGTATCCCACATCATTTTCTACTGGGGTATTTAGGAAATTGCTGAGAATACAGGCAAATGATGTAATATTGCATTTTTTAAGCGCCAGTTGCGTGTTGTGACATTTACTGTGGGCTTTTTCAGAGCAAAGCTACAAGTCATTCATCTGTTGATATTTTTAAAGAAGTTTTGTGTTGTGGAGACTGCTCTGCAGGAAACATGATTTATTCTGTGGCTGCATGAATTCTACTCTGCTGGATACACACTGGGATGGGAGAGACCTACAGCGTTTGCTGCAACACAGACACATTCATGCTTCACAACAATGTTGCTGTACTAATGATTTTTATATGAAATTTAGGAAATATATGAGAGAAATTTTTAGTCAATGTGGAGAAAGCTGCTAGAAAATGCTAATCCTGACATGCTTCTGAGGTTGCTCTTAGGGAATCAGAAAATATATTTGTGAGACATAGGATCTTGTTTATGGCTATGAGCATGAATACTGTCCAAATTAACTAACTGTACAGAGAAGTGAAACAAATTTGCCATGACAGGCTAAAAGATAATAACTTGTTTACAGAAATTTGGAAGTTTACATTGAATGAATTGCCAGATAAATAAGAAATAAATCAGACAGGAATTATTATGGTATGGTGGATGTCTCCTGTAGGTTTTAAGCACCATCATCTGGAAAAATGCTGTCTTCAGGGTTTGTGAGAACTTGGGCAAAAACATCTACAGATAGGTTTTATGCCACAGTCAGCATGCCTAGCAGCCAGGCATGGCTTTATAAAAAAAACAGCTTTATAACTGGAAGGCTTCTCAGTTTGTCCCCAGACACTGACATGGCAACAAAAGCCTAGACAAATGTATTTGCCAGTGACACTAATTTTTATTAATTTTCATAACTTTTCCTGAGGTGGTAAGTTCTTATAGCTATTGCAGATAATTTTGGTCTGATTTTCTGTCAAACGGTTTGATATCACTGAAATTTTATGCCACATGTTGTGACTCTGACTGTCAGAAATATTGAGGTCTGATAAGAGATCACTGTGCCTTTTTTTTTTTTTTTTTTTTTTTGGGTTGGGGGTGGGGGAGGGGGAAGAAATGGTGGTCAGATAAACCATTACCTCTTTAACTATCTATCCAATAGGACTCTACCACAAAACCTGAATTTTTTGGGGATGTTTACAAGACGCTGCAGGAATTTCTGACTTTTAAACAAAATAAATTTAAAAATACACCAAAAGTGTATTTTCTGAGATCTGACTCAAGGAGAGACAAGCAAGTATTGTTCCTTCTGAATGTTCAGAATTATTTTCCTTCTGCTACTGATTGTCAGCCCTGTGACAGTCTTATGTTATGTTATGTTATGTTATGACAACCTTGACACCTCTACAGTAAATTTCTGGTTCTTATGATACATAATCATAGAACCATAGGATTGTTCAGGTTGGAAAAAACTTCTAAGATCATCAAGCCCAGCTGCTAACCCAACACTACTAGACTCTCCTGTAAACCATGTCCCCAAGTGCCACATCTCATGTCTTTTAAATACCTCCAGGGATGATGAGTCCATACATCCACACATCTTATTAAGAACCTACTTTCTTCTCCATTTTGGTTATAAGGATCCCTAAGCATGTGATGAATTCCTCTAAGCAGAAACCTTGTTTTCAGCAGGACATATGATTCACCATTGTACTTGAACAATTTTTTTTTTTTTTTAATTTGAGCTTAAATGCAACAGCTGAGAACACTCCTGTCCTTTTTGTATTTCAAATAACCTCTCACTTTCTTATGCACTGATTATGACAAAGTTAGAGGCATTTGCTAAACTGCTTTTTCTAAAATACTTAGAGAAAGCCTGAAAAAGACTTTCAATGTGATGTCCCTGAAATATAAGCCCACTCTTTATGATGTTAAAAGTAGAGATAACAGTATGGCTTGCCTTAAAAAATATTTACTATTGTGAATTCGCACAAATGGTTTGGTTACTTTTATATGTGCTTGGTTTTACAAAATATTCAGAGTTAACTAGCTGACAAAACATATAGCTAAAACTAAAATATATACAATAGCAAAGATCAAGTGTTTTTCTTATTTGCCTTGATTTATTGAGATTCTGAGGCATTCTCAGAAAGACATCTTTTCTTTTAAAACCACTGGATATTGTAATTGTATTTTGGATGACTCTGACCAATGGAACATCTACAGACACTTCCTAACAGTGGAGAGCTGGAAAGGCCATAAAGAAGAGGGTGAGATGAGGTTAAAAAAAAAAAAAAATCCTTTCTGGATAAAGAAGATTTTTGAAATGAAGGGAATATGCCAGTTTTGATGTTAATAAAATAAAATAAAAAAATATATCAAATTAAATATGTTTTATGTTCTTAAGAGTAGAACCACCAATGCTCACTTCCTCTCACTTTTTGAGTTGAAAGAAACGTGCCCTGCTTTGTCATGGCTTGTTTCTGCCTTTAGGCACATTTCCATGGATGTGTCTGCATTAGCTTTTGTGAGAAGGCACAGACTGGTTCAGGCTTTTGACTGAGGGAACTAAGAGGTGAGAAGTCAATCCAAAACCATAAATTATGCATTCATTCTGAGTAATAGAACACTGTCTTTTATTTGTGCTTAGGGGAGTCTGCAAAGCCAGAACTACAACCTGGTGCTCAAAATATCCAATTAACAGATTTTGCAGCACTTAATTGGATCCTGTTTTCTGTGTTCTTGGGGAAGAGGGTTACAAAGGCTATGGTTAGTGCAGAGGCCCCTTGATTTTTACAGTGAGGTCCTTCTATAATTTTTTCTTCAGAGTGTAAAGCTTCATGCAGTTACTAAAATATGCATTAGCTCATGGTTTTCAAGCCCGTTGGCTTCGATTATGACAGTGAACAACAATCATTACAGTTCACAGAGGAGTTTCACATAAAGGCGTTCAGACAGATTTATTCTTCACTCATTCAAACTTGAAATAAACCATATCAAGTACACAGAAAACAATATATTGTGTCTTCATGGCTAAAGGTCACTGGTTCACCTCCGTTAAGACATGAAGCAATCCTAACAAAGTTGTCATATTTTCAAGCCATATTTACTGGACCTAATCTTCTTTCAACCATGTCACTGCTGCTCAAATAAACAAGGGTAAGGTTGTCAAGGACCTTTAATTTTCACTGACAGCTGTCAAACAGCCTCTCTTAGACACCAGTCATATTTTAGATAAGAAAATAGAGTTTCAGGCTTCATGCTGGCCACAGAACATGAGCAGTTGTGATTGAAGATGCTCTCATTTCCTGGGTTTAATTTGAAAACATAAACGGTAAATTGGATTTTATGGTTCAAATAAGACAGAAACAGATAACAATTATGTCCAGTTTATTTATCACTTTTGTCAATTGGTATTTATTTTGTAAAGTAACTCAAATATTGTTGTAGATCAAAGCAGTGAGATTGGAATTTTTTGTACCCTGGATCTCCTATACACTTTTAAGGAACAATGAACTACACAAAATCAAATTCAAGACTGTGGAACATCAGTTGGGTTGGTAGGACCTCCCCAAGGCAATGATTAATGGTGCATGGAAACAAAGTGACAGATGACCACTAACTTTGAAGGGTTTTGCTTTATGGTTCTAGAAATATTTCCATGAATCACAGGGAAGATGCATGATGCAGGATTTTGCTACAGGCTCAAAGACTACTGCATGAAACTAGGGGAAGTATAAAGCTTTCAATTATGTTTCTCTTCAGCTTGTTCACTTTCAAAACTTAATAAGGGAAATTTGGAAGCAGAGCCATCTGCAAATAAAAACTGGGGGGGGAAGGAAGAAAAATCAAATGAGTTAATACAAAGTAGACATTTTGGATTTATGAAATTGAATTTTTTATGCTTATCCCTCACCTTCTGCCTCTTGGAATTCATATTTCTACCTTGCAGTCTACTGTATAATTCCAAGATTTGCAAAGGAATCACTTCTGAAGAAGTTCTGAAGGAGTTCACAGATGCATTACAGAGCCAAAGATTTTAGGAAGTGCTGAAGGAAGACAAATGTAACAGACCTGATGGAAGATTGAATACAGTTTCTTTCTACAGGTCAGAGTTTATTGGTCTAGGAGAAGAGAAGGCAGAGTTATCCACAGACTCAGTGTTTCTTGAAGTACGTTTTGGAAAAAAATTCTCCTTTCTACAGGAGATCTTCTTGGCTATTGCTCCAAAGCCCTTATACTGGAGTGGACATATCTTCACATCTACACTCATTCCACAGGTCAGTTTTTTCCCTTTACATTTGGGAAAAATGAAAAAGAACCTCTGAGCCTAAAAGTGACCTGTGGAAACTCAGGTCCCAGAGGAATCACTCAGAAGACACAATGCCAAGACTAGAATGAAGAGTCAGAACTCCCGACAGACATGCCTTCTATATATATAATTTCTTAATCATTCTACTGGTGGATCAAGATGAGAATTTGCATATATGCAACAGAAAGAATGCATATATTTGAAATGCAAGATCCATCTTTAAAAGCAAAAGCATTTGTGAGTCACTCCTGAACGAGGGGCGGAACTTCCTTTGATTGCTGCTGAGTGGCTGGTAGTAGATCGTTGAGCAGGTGAGTGGTTGCTATTGTGATTGATTGGGGAACGAGGGGTGGAGCTTCCTTGGTTGCTGAGTGGTTGATTATAAGATTGCTGAGCAGGTGGCTTGCTTGCATTTGTGAGTCACTCCTGAACGAGGGGCGGAACTTCCTTTGATTGCTGCTGATAAGGGGCCTCTGGGGAGCGCGGCGACCCGGAGCGCGGCGAACAGGAGCGGGGTTGTGGACACCGCAGTTTGCGCAGCAGTTCGCGCAGGCAGGGCAAGCAGGCAGGGTTTGAAGTTTTCTTGCTAGTAAGGTGCCCTCAGTGTTGTTGGTGTGGTTTTTTTTTTTTTTTTTTTTTTTTTTTTTTTTTTTTTCTCTGCTGGTTGCTTTCATTTCTTTGAGGTTTCTGTTAGTAATGGTCTCAACACGGTCGAAAACTGTGGTTGGTGTGAGTGTGTGTGACAGAGAGGAACCCTCCAAAAAGGATGTGTCTGTGCAGACTCATTCCTGCCCAGAGTGTTTGAGCTTATCAGTAGTGTCAGGGGGTGTAGTGGAGAAGGCCTGCCTGCGGTGTGAACAGGTAAATGACCTCCTTTTGCTGGTGGCTGAGCTTAGGGAGGAAGTTGACAGATTAAGAAGTATCAGGGAAAGTGAAAGGGAAATTGACTGGTGGAGTTCAGCCCTTCCATCTTTAAGGGAAGCCTCTGACCGAGAGTCTGAAGGCTCATACGCCTCCCACTCTCAGGTAATAGAAGGGCACCCAGTAAATGAAGGGGAGTGGAAATGGGTCCCCACTCGGGGAGGTAAAAATAAAAACCCTTCCCCATCCCCCAGCCAGGTGCTGCTTCAGAACAAGTATGAGGCCCTGGAAATAGTGAGCCAGACAGATGATGATTTAGATAATTTAGAAGAAAATTGTCTACCCAGTGAGCCTCCCAGCTATGATTCATCTGTAAAAAGGATCACCACCTCTAACACCAAGAAGAAAAGGAGGGTAATTGTAGTAGGTGACTCTCTTCTGAGGGGAACAGAGGGCCCCATATGTCGACCGGACCCATCCCACAGGGAAGTCTGTTGCCTCCCTGGGGCCTGGGTACGAAATATCACTGAGAGACTTCCTGGGCTGATTCAACCCTCTGATTATTACCCGCTGCTGATACTCCAGGCTGGCAGTGATGAGATTGAAAAGAGGAGTATCAAAGCGATTAAAAGGGAGTTCAGGGCACTGGGTCAAGTAGTTGATAGGACAGGTGCACAGGTGGTGCTCTGCTCAGTCCCTTTGGTAGCAGAGAAAAACTATGAAAGAAATAGGAGAACTCATATCATTAACAAGTGGCTCAGGGGTTGGTGTCATCGGCAAAATTTTGGATTCTATGATCATGGGGCAACTTATATGGCACCTGTTCTACTGGAACCTGATGGGATACATCCATCTGTTAAGGGCAGAAGGTTTCTAGCTCATGAACTGGCAGACCTTGTTGAGAGGGCTTTAAACTAGGTCAGAAGGGGGAAGGGGATACATCTGGCCTATCTGGAAGCAGGCCCAAGGGTGATAAGACTGTGTTGGGGGAGGAATCAGTGGCCCAGCTGAGGTGCATGTATACCAATGCACGCAGCATGGGTAACAAACAGGAGGAGCTGGAGGCCTTGGTGCAACAGCAGAGATATGATATAGTTGCCATCACAGAAACATGGTGGGATGAGTCGCATAATTGGAGCACTGCACTGGATGGCTACAAACTCTTCAGGAGAGACAGGAAAGGGAGAAGAGGTGGAGGGGTAGCCCTTTATTTTAGGGAGGTTTTGGATGTCATAGGTATTGAAACTAATGATGATGAAGTTGAGTCTCTATGGGTAAGAATTAAGGGGAAAGCCAACAAGGCTGACATCATACTGGGAGTCTGCTATCGTCCACCCAACCAGGATGAAGAGGTGGACAACTTATTCTATAAGCAGCTGGAGAATGTTCCAGGATCATCAGCTCTTGTTCTTGTAGGCGACTTCAACCTACCAGACATCTGCTGGGACCTTAACAGAGCAGAAAAACGGCAGTCTAGAAAGTTTTTGGAGTGTGTGGAAGATAACTTCTTGTCACAACTAGTGGGGAGCCCACCAGGGCAGGGACTATATTAGACCTGTTGTTCACAAATAGAGATGGGCTAGTGGGAGATGTGAAGGTTGGAGGACACTTGGGGCACAGTGATCATGACATTATAGAATTCTCAATAATTGGTGACATAAGGAGGAATATGAATAAGATCTCTGTGTTGAACTTCCGGAGGGCAGACTTTGGCTTATTTAAGACACTTATTCAAAGAGTTCCTTGGGAAACAGCTCTTGGTAACAAAGGAGTCCAGGAGAAATGGATGTGCTTCAAAGCAGAGTTCCTGAGGGCACAGGAGCAGACTGTCCCTATGTGCCGGAAGACGTGTCGACGAGGCAAGCGTCCAGTCTGGATGAGCAAGGAGGTTTTGAATGAACTTAGAAATAAAAGAAAGATGTATCATCTTTTGAAGGAGGGACTGATTTCTCAGGAAATATTTAAGGGAGTTGCTAGGGCATGTAGAAAAAAAATTAGGGATGCCAAAGCCCAGTTTGAACTTAACTTGGCAACTACTGTTAAAAATAATAAAAAGAGTTTTTACAAATATATTAACGGTAAAAGGAAGGGTATAACCAACCTCTGTCCCTTATTGGATGAGGCAGGCAACCTAGTAACTAACGACGAGGAGAAGGCGGAAATGCTTAATGCCTTCTTCGCCTCAGTCTTTAGTGGTAAGACAGCTTGTTCTCAAGACCACTGTCCTCATGGGTTGGTAAGTGGTGCCAGGGAGCAGAATGGTCCTCTTGTTATCCAAGAAGAGGCAGTCAGAGAACTGCTGAGACAGCTGGATATTTATAAATCAATGGGACCAGATGGGATCCATCCCAGGGTGATGAGGAGCTGGCAGATGAGCTTGCGAAGCCGCTCTCCATCATTTACCAGCAGTCCTGGCTCACTGGGGAGGTTCCGGACGATTGGAAACTGGCCAATGTGACACCCATTTACAAAAAAGGTAGGAAGGAGGATCCTAGTAACTACAGGCCAGTGAGCCTGACCTCAGTACCAGGTAAAATAATGGAGCAGTTCATAATGAGTGCTATCACACAGCGCTTACAGGATGGCCAGGGCATCAGACCCAGTCAGCATGGGTTTACAAAGGGTAGGTCGTGTCTGACCAACCTGGTCTCCTTCTATGACCAGGTGACACGCCTGGTGGATACAGGAAAGGCTGTGGATGTTGTCTATTTAGACTTCAGCAAGGCCTTTGATACTGTCTCCCACAGCATACTCCTGGAGAAGCTGGCAGCACACGGCTTGGACAGGAGCACTCTGTGCTGGGTTAGGAACTGGCTGGACGGCCGGGCCCAGAGAGTGGTGGTGAACGGTGCTGCATCCAGCTGGCGGCCAGTCACCAGTGGTGTCCCTCAGGGCTCTGTGCTGGGGCCAGTTCTGTTTAATATTTTTATAGACGACATGGATGAGGGCATTGAGTCTTTCATTGGCAAATTTGCAGATGACACTAAGCTGGGAGCTTGTGTTGATCTATTGGAAGGAAGAAGGGCTCTGCAGAGAGACTTAGATAGATTAGATAGATGGGCAGAATCCAACAACATGAAATTTAATAAGTCTAAGTGCCGAGTTCTACATTTTGGCCATAAGAATCCCCTTCAGCGTTACAAGCTGGGAACAGTGTGGCTGGATAGTGTACAGGAGGAAAGGGACCTGGGGGTGCTGGTTGACAGCCGGCTGAATATGAGCCAGCAGTGTGCCTTGGTGGCCAAGAAGGCCAACGGCATCCTGGCCTGCATTAGGAATTGTGTGGCCAGCAGGAGCAGGGAGGTCATTCTTCCCTATACTCGGCACTGGTGAGACCACATCTTGAGTACTGTGTCCAATTCTGGGGCCCTCAGTTTAGGAAGGACATTGATATGCTAGAACGTGTCCAGAGGAGGGCAACAAGGCTGGTGAAGGGCTTGGAACACAAGCCTTATGAGGAACGTTTGAAGGAGCTGGGGTTGTTTAGCCTGGAAAAGAGGAGGCTTAGGGGTGACCTCATTGCTCTCTACAACTTCCTGAAGGGAGGCTGTAGACAGGTGGGGGTCGGTCTCTTCCACCAGGCAGCAACTGACAGAACCAGAGGACACAGTCTCAAGCTACGTCAGGGAAGGTATAGATTGGATATTAGGAAGAAATTTTTCACCGAAAGAGTAATAAAATACTGGAATGCTCTTCCCAGAGAGGTAGTGGAATCGTCATCTTTGACAGTGTTCAAGAAAAGGCTGGACATGGCACTTAGTGCCATGCTATAGTCTATACTCTGAGTTGAGGTGTTTAGGACATAGGTTGGACTCGATGATCTTGGAGGTCTCTTCCAACCTCAATATTCTGTGATTCTGTGATTCTGTGATTCTTTAACATGTATGAAATCGAGTAAAATAAAAACTTCCAAGGGAAAATATAGAGGATATAAATTTTAGCTGCAACATTAACTAAAACTACAATAAGAAAATTAAAGTTTAAGTAGTGTCTGCTTTCCCAGAACCTGTAAGAACATTGTTATACTTACTGTAGAAAAGAATGAAAAGGATACTTAAGAAGAATTTTTGGTTTGTTTTTAAAACCAGGAATATAATTTCATATATAAAAGATACTGTCTTCATTCTGGAAATTCTTGTTTTGTTTTGTTTTGTTTTGTTTTATTTTAATTTGATTTGGTTTAGTTTTTTTCTGAGTATGTAGTGCATAATCTTTGGCCACTAGACACATAAATCTTTCGGAAAGTATTTCTTGATTGCCTATGATTGGTTTAATGTTTGATTTTTTCCATAAAATTGAATTTATTAAGCCATTTCCCAGAGCCAAAGAGCAAAAAAGGTGTTGATACCATGTTGTTACAATTCACTTCAGTAAACTCAATTTTGTTACGCACAAGGCATTTGCCTACAGAACTGATCTGTTCCCTTTGCACAAAACTGAACTTCTCCCCTTTATTTTTGTAGTTCTGACTGAGATGTCTTCATTCAGTCAGAATCACTGAAATTTAGCTGTTAAGTGCACATATGTACTCAGACACCCAAATCCTATAGCACAGTTAGCATTGTTAAAACTCTTTGCAACCTAGATTAGCTCATGCCCAGGGGAAGATGCTAGTTACTCAAAGTTCTCTTTTGCTTATTTTTTTGTGGTTTTGTGTTTTGTTTTGTTTATTTGCTTCATTAAGATAGCCTGATCTATCATCAGGTTCTGATCCCTTCTAATTCACGTACAGCCACAAGCTGGAAAAGAAAAAGATGACTTTTGCCTCCTAAACTGTTATATTTTAAGTAGCTTTACTATTATTAGAGGGTAAGCATCGTGCTTGGTAAGCAGATCACATCACATTTTCCATTCTTTCTGTCATTTTAGTGGAACAATTTGGAGAAGAATTTCTAAGAAGGAGCAAAGAAGGCCCTTAAAAGATATGCTTCTAAGAATAGCCATAAAAATTCTAAAGTATAATTCCTAGTGAGAACATTACATGTTATATATAATCGCAGACTGACTGGCTATGTCCATATACATGCACAACAATGAAGGTTTCTGTATTCAAAAACATTAGGCTATTTTTCAGATTAATGAGGTCAAAGGTATATTCTGCATATACCCCAAGTTGGTTTGACATTGTTCTTTTCCAAGTTAGGCTGAAAATAACATAATAAGCCTCTTATTTACCTCTGTTTGTGCATATTTCAGAACAACGGGCAAGCAAGAATATATTTTATTATTTTGCAACAGTCATGCTGAATTAAAATCACGCTGTGTAGCACTCAGTAGAGCACTCTGAGGCAATAAAAGGTCAGGAGTGCTCTTTAAGTCTTCACAGAAGTTTAGGAGCTGATGATGAATAAGTCAGCAAAGGCAAAGTGTATTGGTATGAACTACCATGCCCAGGAGGTGTTTGGTATGCATTAAACTATAAAGGTATATGAATCTCAACAGATTCCCAGCAGATCTCCTTCTTTGCAACACAGGCAGCCACCTGTAACTACATTGCTGGAAAGTGCAAGAGATATACTACTATACCTTTATTATGATAATGTCTTACAGAGTCAGATTGTGAAGACAGAAAAATTAGTTTGGGAAAAACGCACGATATATTAGGGATGTAAACTCAGTCCTCCTGATTATGAGAACTACTTTTCATAAAGAATCATTCTATTGCTGCAATACTTCTGCAGGAACATAATCTAAAAACAATTGTAGTTCTGGTAAAAGTATAGTAAAAGAATATTTTTGCATTCATAAAGTCCTCAAGTATCAGTTGCACTGCTATAATTTTTGTCTCTTTGCACATGTCACAATGGGCTTAGTTTATGTTATCTCAACTCTTATTCCCCAGATGTCCTGCCTTTATTCATGCACAGGCTAGACAGTTCTCAGATAACACAAGGACCTAAGCAACAAAAGATAACTTTCAAACTGGCCTTGCTTTCAGCGGGGAATTAGACTACATGACACCACAAGATCCATTCCAGTTTATGTCATTCCATCATTTATTGCAGTAGTTTTTCTCCATTCCTATTGCTGATTATATAAATCTGGATTTTATTATAAAGTAATAAAATTCCATTTTGAATAAACAAATTTTTTACAATGATATCACCCTTACTCCATTTTATGAAATGGGAGAATGGAAATAGAAACATATCCAAAAGGAAAGAAGAAATGTGGAGGAGAATGAAGGAAATTGATTCAAGTCTCAGTGTAGTATTGTATCTACCATCCTAACTGTGCTGAGCTTCAGTGCACTTTCTAAAATCTCTATATAACCATATTTGGCTTTAAAAGCTGAAGCAACTGAATAGACTCAGGATTCTCCTTTTATAATATAAGAGCATACCTTTAGAGATCTTATGCAACAGTCAGTTCTTCCTATTCAGTATGCCAAGAAGCTCCATTTTCCTCCTTTCACTACTTTTCTGGCATCTGCAATCCTAAATCACTATATTCCCAAAGCCGAGATAAAGAAAACCTTAAGCTCTGATTTAAGATAGGTTTCAGCTAGATAAAAGAATCATTAGAGTGAGTTATCACATTTATATTGATAGGAGCCAAATGACAAACATTAAAAAGTGTTAAGTGAGGAAGCATACCAAGAAATTCAACTTCCAAGTTTTTTTCCAGCACTCTCCTGATAGAATTCTTTACATTTTTTTGTTATTAGTTCTTCTTATAAAAACTTGAAAAATTAGTTCAGAATTAACATCTTCATGTATTTGTATGATGGTATTATCTACATTTATATCATGATATGTGGGGAGGACTATTATTTTTTTTTTTTTTTTTTTTTTAAGAAAAATTTTCTTTCTAGTTATTACCAGAACCCTACTGAGAAAAGTCAGCTACCACTGGAATTTCATTTTTCAAGGCTCTATGAAGGCCTATAATGGCAAGCAGGCTTGATCTTTATTGTCTCGTGGGCTCCACCAGCAGGAAAGCACTGTCCTGTTGAAATGGCCTGTGCTGCATCAATGCCAAGATCAGGTTTCCATGGAGTAAAGTTACCCCATGTACTTTAACACTTGCATCTGAGCTTTTGACTTCACACTAAAACTTAGCAGCCTAACTCAAATTTTTAATTTTTTTTTCTGATATATGATTCTGTTCAAAGTCCTCAGAGCAATAAGATGGCACTTTTGCATTGGCTTCATTGGTGTCTTGTAGCATGGTGTTGGAGGTGTGGTTCATTACCTTCTCATGCTAGGCTAGGAAAACACTGAATTTTTCATTATCCACATCCTCCTGGAATAGGCCTGGAGGACTCCTGTGTGAAGGGAGCCAAACATGGTGCAGTCCTCATGCAGACTGTTCAACTGGAATGAAGGTGCTGGCTAACTCCAGAGGCAACCCTGGCAGCCAAACAAAAGCAGCTACTATGTGGATAATCAGAGGACAAGGGATCTGCAACAAGGCTGCAAGGGAAAGCAGCAACTCATCTATAAAATACGGAAGTTGAATAAATTTGTTCTAGAAATGGAAAGAGTGACAGTGACTTGATCCTGAGCTTTACTAATTGCAGAAGAGTTTAAACCAAGTAACAAGAAAGTATTTTAGAGTTTTCCACTGATTTAGAAAGATCTAACTCAGCTCAAACTGTGCACTGCAAACCTAATTTTGCCATCACACAATTTACTTAGTCAGTAAATAAGATTCACCAGGGTATACAAGTACATCCAGAGTATTATTTTCTGTAAAACAATGAATCCCAAGTAAAATATTACTTCCCCACAGAAATGTTGATAAATGTTTCATAAGAGAGTCACAAATGTTTTCCTAATTCTTTTGCATGTGGACAGTATGAGAAATGCTGGTGCTATGCTAAAAAAAAGATATAGAGAAATTAATGTGTTACCTGTTCTACAATATGTTGATATTTTAAATAGCTTCTTCTGTGACTTAAAAACCTGCTCTAGCTTCTCTTTCATCATGGCATCCAAATCTACTCTTTAATTTCCACAAACCTGACAGTTTGTTATTCTAGTAAACAGATGAAATTTAATTTAAATTGTTAATTTACCCTTTGACTTGTTACCTTACCAATTTTGCTACATTTTTATCAAGAATTTACCTGTATACTCACCCTGCCTTCACAAGAAAAGCATTTATTATTTTTGCCTTGGACGGTTCCCTGTCTGTGGAGGATCCCCCATCAGTGCAAATATACCTTCCACTCTAAATACTTCTCATTCCCTCAAAATGTGCCTAATGTTCTTCACCATTAACCCAAAGAATCAGCAGATGTTAATTCCTCACCTTGTACTATTGCCCTTATTTGTATCCAAGACACTTCTGCATGTGATCAATAATATAAAAATAAGCTTGGCAGCTTGCAAATAAGCAAAGAGGTCAGTGTTCAAAAGGTTAGTAAAAAATTTAGGGAACAAGTGATACTAGAGCAGGTCAGATACAAAAGTCTTAGAGCCCTATTTATGTGAAGATCATGGATCTTTATCTTGTTCATTGATGGATGTAATTGATATTGATGATCTATGTTTTTAGGATATACACTGTGTTAATGAAACACATCAAAGAGCTTTAAAATAATAATATAATTAGAAACAAAAATTATAATTCTATTTAAATATGTACACTAATAATGTTTTGTGGAATATTCAAGGAATACTTAAGGAATACTACAAGGCTGCTCTTTAAAAAAGTTCCTGACCACACACAGGTAGGAAAAAGAGGGGGATAGATCAGGAACAAACATTTCCTGTTCCAGAATTAGTTTAATCTTTGTTTTTTAAAATCAGGTGCAACTTTCAAGTGAAAGTGACTGATCCTGTTTTGAAAGGCATTTGATATAGTCTAGGCTAGGCTAGATTAGACTAGATGAAGACAGCACACAGTATAACCTCAGAGTACTCATTAGTTGCATGTATTTAAGATCACAAGGGATTTCAGAAATCACTTTCACATGCCAGCAGAGGACAATTTATACAGGCACCTCTGTACTGAGACAAGCATCCAAAATGTCAGGAATGAAATTTTCCAGTACCAGGCATTGATGCAAAGATATGAGGGGATGCAGATTTCCAAAGGGAGACAACTGCATAATAGTAGCAACTACCATTAATTGCTATTTGAATATAACAATAAAAATCAAAACTAAATCTGATCAGTGAAATCATCAGTGATTCAGCTATAAATAGCTGATGATAATTATTCTAGTTAGTATATTAAGATGAGCTATCACCTATGTATTATCTATGACTGGCAAATATAAATAATCCTATGCAAGTAAGTGGGTTAAAAGTTTAGGGATCACAGAACTAAACAAAATTTAAATTTTACAGAATGATCAGCCTGAGGGTTTCAGATGGATATTCATGAGCAGTTCTATGCTCCTGGTTTTTGTCCAGCTTCATGCTGACCAGATTTTTCATCCATTTCACTTTTATGCCATGTTTAATCTGCTGATGCAACAGTTCCTCTTGAATGACAGCAGTAATGAGTCAAAAGGAATTAGTCCTTCCATCCACAATCAGAAAAGCAAAATAAGCACCAAGAGTGGTAAATAAAGTTTCATACATATTTGGCATTAATTAATTTTCAAAACTCTTCAGTTTTTGCTTCATTTTTTTGCTGAACAAAATGCCAGCAGTCATCTGGCTCTAATTCCCCTAAGGGATTTGGAAACAATAAAGTCCTATGTCTTCTACAGGAATTCAGGAAGGGAGTTACCTGTCTATAAAGTCTATTGGATTCTAGCCTCTTTCCAGATATTTTCTTATTTTCAGAAAATTTCCAGGACATTTTTAAACTGAATAATTTCATTTTCTTCATTACCTGCTTCCCCTCCCTCCCCGCTCTATTTCTAACCGACCCCCAAAGGGATGATTATACTTTTAGTTAACTAATAGTAGTAAAAATTTGAAATACTTATGGAAAAACTAAAATCAGCCTTCCCCAACCTGATCCCCAAAAAAACCAAAGCAATGCAAAGTAAAAACCAACTGCCCAAAATCTTTACTGTTTGTAAAAGAAATTTAGTATGAGCTTCAGGTACTTCTGAGAATATGTCAGAGAGAGATACATGCCAATTTTATAAAGGTCTAAGTTGAAAGACTGATTTATTTATGCTCAACCTTCCTCCAGAAATAAAAACATTATGAATTGTGAAGAGAAAAAAAAATAAAAAGGGGAAAAAAGCAAAAACGCTTAATACTGAAAAAAAAAGCAGCTATCGAATTCTGTAGTTCCAAGAGTATTTAAACGGAAAGAATTTTGGCCTCATAACAAAGTGAATTTGTTATGATTTCAGAAACACTCTTTGTTTAAAAATACACAAAGCCTTTCTGCCTCCTCTTCTCCCACTCCCCAAAGGAAGCTGGTAACTGTAGCTCTTTGTGTGATGCTTCAGTGATTTGCACAGCAATTTAATTCCTTCCCTGGTCTAGGGAAGAAAATCCTTACATGTATTTTATTGAAGGATGGTTGGAGGAAAAAGAGACTGAGAAAAATAAAAAGAATGGTTGAAAGGAAAAGGGAGCAATAATTGGATTAATATTCTAGGAAAATCAAATATAATTAAAAAAAAAAATAAAAAAAGACACTATGCCTAAGAATCCAGGGAGAGGAGAAGTTTACTGTTCCTAACATTCAATAAAAACCCGTGGTAAAAACCTTATATATAAACAGTATATACAGAACTTGTATATAAACAGTAATTACCATTCTCCCTTCCATTTAGGCAAAGCTGCCACTAAACCTGGAGGAACACCCATCCATTTGCTTTTGGCAGTGCTTGCATACAGTCCTCATGCAGTTCTTAGAACCTGTCCTAGTAGGCAATGGATAATATTTGTCCAGGAGTTGGTTCTGTGGTTCTTTGCCACTTCCTAATAAACTGCCTGTAATGCAGCTGAATCCAACACATACAAAAATATCCTAGCTTGACTCAGCCCAAACATGTGAAACACAGCTGGAGCGAGATTAATATTTCAAACACAGACAGGAACATAAAGTAATTTTGAGTTATGATTATGTCAATGAACAGTGGTCAGAGTCCATTAATGTCAAAAATTTTGCAGAATCCATGAGAAGTGATTCTAAGGAAATATTCCAAGAAAGATAACACATTGATATTGCATATTTTTATTATGCATCTGCCTCTAGGAGAGGTCTGCCTTGTTTTGGCATTTAGGGAAAACAGTAAAATATATAATTTAACCTGGTTTTTCTATTAATGTAAACATAAAAGATTGTCAAATAATATCTAGGAAAGTCAATTTTTGTGCAACAGAATGACACTTAATCAGTATGAAAATGACCTCTATAATCTCCTAAGTGTGTCTGATTTATTTATTAAGTTTCCAAGTCAATAAGTCTAAAAATAATCCTTAGCTTATTAAAAAGGGGAATCAACTTTTTTTGTGCGTGTGCTCAGAGCCCTCAGAGGTTAATTAGAAAGAAGTAAAACTACCCCCGTTGTTTTTTTTTTTTTAAGAATATCTTAGATTTTTCTGCCAAGAATTTTTAGCAATACATCCCAGGTTAGTTTCTTTAGAGTGTGTCTGTGAACTAAAAACACCAAAATCAATCTATGGAAAACAGAACAGCTCACAGCTTGGGTGAAATTATGAGCTGTCCTTGAGTTTACTAAATGCAGAGCAGATCTGGATTTACAGAAAAGTTGAAGATTGCTATGAGGTTGAATACTTTCTGATCTCAGTTTCATCCCCTTCTACTTAAGAAATATTGTTTCTTTTCATTGTTAAAACTCTTCTGCAGTTGAAAGCTTCACAGGAAGGAAGGTAATCTTTCTATAGTTGATTTTCCAAAGAAAAGTCAAAATCATGTATCTTGGTAAATAAAAACTGGTGCAACCTGTAAAAGAAAACAAATCCAAGCAAAAAGCAGAAAGGCAGTCCCATCCTCCGGGTGTTGATACTGATGCCTGTGGCCGTACTGCTTTGAGTTATGATCTTAGAGTCTCCTAGGACAAGCAAGGTCAGGCTTGGTCAATACACAAATAGGACACCTACAAAGTAAATCCAGATGCTGCATCTCATGGGGTAACAAATTCAGTAGCAAGAACTTTTCTTCTATGTTGAGCATTTAATCACTCCTGTGGGCATGGTCACGAAGGTCATGATAGTCCTAGAAGTGCTGCTTTCTGAACAATTATAAAACTGCTGCCCTGACCACTTGAGGACATTAAGAAAATCATGTCACTTCCAAAAGAGCAAAGGCATTAACCTTCCCAGCCTGTTCAAATTTCAATCAGATATTAAATATTTTTGTCTTGGTTGTTGTACTGCATTTATATTTTTTATCAGCCCTATATTACTATAGTACTCTTTTGAAATATTATCTGACTAATTTTTTGATCTTCATTCTATGGTATTTCCCACATCAAAAGTCTTTTGGCATTCCTAGGAAACAGGGAACTTTTATCATATCTGTCTTCAGGAATTATTTCCTTTCTGAGAATCACCAATGGCAATAATTGGACTACTGAAATCTTTTGTGACAGGCTTCCAAAAGGCCCAGAATATTTGTCAGATTTCCTACACCAAGGCTCAGGTTTCCAAATGCTAAGCAGCCTGCCTTCAGATTGCCTATTACACTAACCAATTTAGGCATCAGAATTGCTGGGGTTTCAAAGTTCAAAGTAACAATGAGCAATTTGTCCATCTCCAGAAACAGGAGAAGTGGTTTGGTCTGAGCTCAAGGGTCATATTCAGTTAACAAATATGATGCTAAGCAAAGTCAGGGAAACTATGAAGTCAGAACTCACTGTTAGATGGTTATGGTTAAATAAGAAGAATCTTAGACTTACTACATGGTTTTATTATTATGAGGGACCATTACAGAGATTAAATTTCTCTGTGTTTTCCTTATAGTTTGTAACCATATACTGAGTATAAAAGATGAAGAGGAAGGGACAAAACTTCAGAGATATTATGCACAAGTCCTTTCTTCTTTACAATTCTCTTATTTTGTAGAAAAGTCTCTTCTATAAACAGCAGTCATTCCCAAACTGCAATTGATTTTTTTGCTGCAGAAATATAATTTTTTCAGACTTCTGAGCTGTTTTCTCTTCACCAAATGATTTTCACCTATTATTCTTGTAGAATCACTGGTTTATCTGTGATTTTTTCACATCAGAACATCATGGGAATATGTGCCAAATGGCTCCTTATAATCAAGAAATACATCTACTGCTGCAGTTCTGTATATTAGACCTGTTGCTCTATTAAGAAGGGGATCAGACAATTTTTAGAGTATGTGTTCTTGAAAATTCCATACTGACTGTTCGTCCTCTTCTTGTTTACTTTTTTTCCTTTTCTTTCCCCCCACCAGATGTTGGTGTTGTTGTTGTTTTTGTTTTTTTTCCTAATGGGACTCCCTTTCTGATGACAAATAGAAAATCTTATCGTCTATTCACCAGCAGCGATGAAAAAATCCTGTCTTTATGGAGGAACTTTTTTTATATTGTTGGGATATAAAAATAATAGAGAAGCTACTATCACAGTGTGACTTGCAGTCCAACAAAGAGATTTATAAATCAAGAAAATACATATGAGAACAGTGAAGGAATTGTCTACATTATAGAACCCTGTTCTAAAAAAAAAGTGACTTAGAGATGCATTTTGGGTCATTATACTTTGGTAGAAGCACTCAAGAAATAGTATGATGCTTGAATTTATAAAAAGCAGCAAAATATAATCCCTCTGTTAGTTGCAAAGACATTAATACTAATTTCCCCTCTAAATTTGTCCACTTAGCCAGGACTTGGACCATTAGATTTTTCACCTCTGTTGACTGTATGTAAGATGTTCCAGTGTCTGTTTTTTGGGGTCATTTTTCTCTTTCTTTCTAAATGTGACAAAATGGCTTTGGAAAAAGGACTGTACTAGGGAGCAGTGATGAAAAAGTGCTGTGGCAGATTATTATAAAAGTGGTGGATGCACTCATCTCCCACCATTTAGTATTTTATAAATTAAATTATACTTAAAATTTCCTTCAAGCTAGTGTCTGCATGCATGGAGAAAAGAGGACTAAAAAGATTTATGTGATAATTATTTTGGCTAAGAATTTTTTTAATCTATCAATTTTGCTATTACTTTCCACTTTTCAGAATCTTTTGTCCTGCCTTCATCACACTTATAAGTCTTTCTTTTTCTTTCTTTCTTCCCTTTCTTTTTTTTTTTCCTTTTTTTTTCTTTTTCTTTTTCTTTTTTTTTTTCTTTTTCTTTTTTTTTTTTTTTTTTCTTTTTCTTTTTCTTTTTCTTTTTCTTTTTCTTTTTCTTTTTTTCTTTTTCTTTTTCTTTTTCTTTTTCTTTTTCTTTTTCTTTTTCTTTTCTCTTTCTTCTCTTCTCTTCTCTTCTCTTCTCTTCTCTTCTCTTCTCTTCTCTTCTCTC
The DNA here is from genome assembly GCA_030060385.1 of Muscicapa striata striata. Lineage (NCBI taxonomy): Eukaryota > Metazoa > Chordata > Aves > Passeriformes > Muscicapidae > Muscicapa > Muscicapa striata. Next base: position 464,297 of record JAREIS010000195.1, on the reverse strand, counting down.
TTCTCTTCTCTTCTCTTCTCTTCTCTTCTCTTCTCTTCTCTTCTCTTCTCTTCTCTTCTCTTCTCTTCTCTTCTCTCTTCTCTTTCTTTCTCTTTCTCTTTCTCTTTCTCTTTCTCTTTCTCTTTCTCTTTCTCTTTCTCTTTCTCTTTCTCTTTCTCTTTCTCTTTCTCTTTCTCTTTCTCTTTCTCTTTCTCTTTCTCTTTCTCTTTTTCTCTTTCTCTTTCTCTTTCTCTTTCTCTTTCTCTTTCTCTTTCTCTTTCTCTTTCTCTTTCTCTTCCTCTTTCTCTTTCTCTTTCTCCTTAAGTATTTAAATATACATAGTTAGAGGTTGATCTCTCTGACAGCTTTGGAAATTGGCTTATGCTAGAAGAAGCACATCCACATGCACTTTTGTGGCACTTAAAACTGACTTTTACAAGGGTTGGGCTACTGTCATTCTGTTTGGACAGAGCTGACTTGCTAAATCCAGAAAATGTCTACTATCACCTCTGGGGAGTGGAAATGGGGTCACTTTCCCTTGCTACCTGGAGAAGATACAAGCTGCTCTACACAGACCATACTTGACATATCTTCATCTGTTCCAAAAATTTCAGGTGCCATAGCATTTAAGGCTCACCCAAATCCTATCTTTAACATGCATATCTTTGGCTCTAATGACTCAAGTTTTTAAGTCTAAATTAAAGCTCTTGCTTGCTGTGTTTTGTTTTAAAGAAGTTTTGGTGAAGATGTATTTTGATGAAGTTGCCAGAATAAACATCTGGGGAGAAAGCCTTCTCCCCTTTAACTCAGCAAAAGTGAGTTAAAGGCTATTATGCACAGTGCTGCCTTTCTTCTTTTGGATTGATGAGCAATCTGATTAAATTCACCTTTTTGTTCTCATGAAAATCAGAATCATAGATTATTAAGGTTGCCAAAGATTTCCAAGATCATAAATTCTGACCTTCAGATGACTAACCATTGACCATTAAACCATAGTGCAAAGTGCCGTGTCCCCTCCTTTATTGAACACTTCCAGGGATGGTGATTCCATCACTTCCATGGGTAGCCTGTTCCAGTGCTTGAATATCCTTTCAGTGAAGATACTTTTCTTAATATCCAAACTGAACAACCCCTGGTGCAACTTGAGGCCATTCCCCTTTCCCCTTACAAGTTCCCTGGGACAAAAGACATATGTCACCTGACTAAAAATCTTTAGACAATGAGTGTAGTCCAGCCTAACAGCAAGTAGAAGAAATTTGTGGAACCTTCCCTCAAGTGTTATAGTCCCATCCTGAGTACATCAAAGAAATGCTATCTTAGTAAAAAACAGCAAGCCAAACATCATTATTCTTTTTATATGAAAAATTAATATTTGATAGTGTCATGGGATAGTTTCATTATTCAGCCAGTACTGAAAGCATCTTTCAATTTTTTTTTAAAATACAACTCATTATTATTAACCCTTTGGATACTCAAAAAGAAAGCAAAAATACATACATGTTTAGATTTTTGAGTGCTTTTTGTCAACTGAATTGAACAGAGCCATTATAATTTATACCACCCTAATAACTGTGTTCCCTGAAGTCAGATTTGACAGTCAGGTGTTATGGTCACTCACCACATGGTTATCTCACCACAGAATTGTGAGGCTGGAAAAGAGCTCTAAGGCTCAGACCAACCATTACATAGTGCTGTCATGTTAGCCATTAAAACATGTCCCCAAGTGTCACATCAACATGCCCTTTGAATACTTTCAGGGGGTGATTCCATCACTTTCCTGGGCTTCTTGGGCAACATATTCCATGCCATAGGGAAGGTCTGCCAACACAGAACCAACTGTGAGAAGTATAGAGAGAAATAGGGAGGAAGAGAGAGCCAAATGAAGGAAAGAGAAAGAGATGAGGGGAGGAAAGGAACAGAAAGAGACTGCCTTTATTAGTATGCCACAGAAAATGACTGAAATAGATAGCATAGTGTTTAAAATATCAAAATAGATTGTGCTATACTAAAAGCTCCGAAGACCTAGTAGAGGAAGTGTTAATGCTTCAGGTTTCCCCAGCTTCCTAGCTCTATAGAAAGTTTCAGTTTCCTACTTAATATCTCCAAAATTGGTGTGAGGTCTAACATTTTTTGTGCTAAAGTTTAGCACTCTGCTTTTAGCCTGAATTTAGAATAAAATAGCAGTACAGATACCAAGTTATCCAATACATTGTGGAGCAAAAGGCTGAGTGAAAATTAGAGTATTTCACAATTAAATAATTTACACAGGTAACCCCATTTTTTTCATTATGTAAAAATAAATAAATAAAAATAAAATGGCTTTTATGCCATGATCCTGATAAAGTTCCATCTCTTATTTTGAACCTGTTTTATTTTCTTCTTTATCTTCCCTAACTTTTTTTTTTTTTTTTTTTAATCTGGAAACACATATTTTCTACTAAGACATATTGCTGGCAAAGCTGTTGATTGCCTAAATCATGAAGAAAAAAGCATGAAGAAGCCAGGAATTTTAGATTTGGTTTTGTACCTGTTGTTATTGCAATCAACTTTCCATCTGGGACTGATGCTATTATTTTGTTTCTTGAAGTTGGGTTACACTGACATGTTTTTAGAGGCTGGAGGAGGAAGAAGTTGGCTTTATGTAGTCCTGGTTTCTGAAGCTACAAAATCATAATCTGTATTAGGAAGATTCTCATTACATTAGTCAGAACAAAACAAGCATGGCCAGTGTAAATTTTGGCCCACAGGATGGATTTCTAAGAAATCAGATACGAATTTCTCCATGAATATCCTAATCCCTTTAGAATTGATGGGGCATCCACAATTTGGATGGTGAAAGTTGACTGAGATAAATCTCATTCAAAATATTTATCTCCACTAAGCCAAATTCTCAGATATGAGTTATTCTGATGTAGCATTGCTGAATGTAACCATTTCTTTTGTCAAAAATATCTGAAAAGCTTTCAGAATTTGAGCAGCAAACATTGATTTTTTTTTTTATTAATATAGTCTTGTTCCCTAAATATTAAACATCTCTGAATTACTATTATTATCTGAGAGATCAGTAAAATTCCAAACTAGCTGAATAAACTAAATATATCCTGCTCTTTTACGAAGACAGAAAACCCAGATCCTGGTGCTCTTAATCACCATCAGAAATGTGTCGTTGTTCTGAGAGTCAAAGAAGTCAGCAGAAATACTTATGGAGCACTACAGAGCTAAGTGGCAGAACAGGAAATCAGAATTTACATTTTTTTATTTAAAGCATAAACCTCAAAATGGAGAACCTGTGATAGCTGAACAATGAAAACTTCACAGCAAATCACAGAGAAGTCAGAGCCAGTACTTCCCAGTAGTAATGCTCCAGTACAAAATCAATTTGTCCTATTTGCAAGAGTTCACCCTCTCATGGTGTTTAGGAGCTTGCTATTTTTCCTGTCTGCCAGGAACACACGAGTTACAGGTAAGCTGCTTTGGGTCACCTCTTCTGCAGTGCCAAGTACCCTCTGTGCTGTTTTATAACAAGCAGAACCTGACTAGAACACAAATATGATATTTTCCATGCTCTCCATGCAGTCTGGAAAACAACAACATGGTCCCCAAGCAGGCTGGCAGACAAATGGCACCAGAGCACTCTCTTGGCAATGTGTGTCTGTGCTAGGGCCCGGAACTCTTTGAGCAATTTCAGCTGTCAGATTGCAGCAGATGAGCCAACCATTATCCTGCTCAGCCCCACAGGCCTGATTAGCACCTGCACTGTCACTTTTCTGTCTGCAAGGAGGTAACAAACCTGTTCAACAGCTGCATAGGTGAAAGAAGATCCTGTGGTGTATCTCAGCATCCTGGTTTGTTTAGAGAGCTGCACTTAGCACAGCACACATCAAATGAACTGTTCAATGCTCCTGTCTTTGGCAGGGACTTTCTGGTGTCTACAAGAATTTCCAAGGTGCTCCTTCCCCACAGGATTCAGTGACATAGGACAAATACTTCCACCTAGTTCTGAATGGGTTTCAAATGAAGTTGTGTAACATATACCTGACTTATGAACAGTACCAGGTTGAAGCAGGCAAGACCAATTAACACATGCCATGCTATGATGATGTAGTATACACCTTCTGAAAAACAGATTAATATCTGATCATGGTAATACAATGAACTCTGCAGACATAGGAACCAAATTTATAACTGCAAAACGTATTTGTAAGAAGTTAAGGAGTTTCATGGTTACAGCTGCACTGAAAAGAAGAAACCCCACAGGAGAGCTGTCACTGTTGCTTTTTTTGGGGGGGGTAGCGCTCATATCTCTTCACTGGCTGAAGACAGAATTCAATGTATCATCCTAAATTAGCTGCTTCAGAAAAATAATGAAATCTTGGCATATATTTTAATATAGTTCAAATAAATTGTGACACTGTGCATAACCATCACAACTATACTATAGGAGTTTTGTTGTATTGACTGGTTTGACATTTTTCTTAATAAAACAATCCACGTATTCATTGCAAAACTCTACTTATGAAAATTATTTATTGACATGCTTATAAAAGAAATTACAAAATATGTTAGGGGTTCTTAATCTTTACAAAATATTGGTAAAGGACCAAATAATCCACAAAAAAAAAAAAAAAAAAAAAAAAGATCTTCTGGGAGAATACAGTTTTTCCTTTGTTTCATGGGAAAAAAGAAAAAAAAATGGGGTTTTGTTTGTTTTTTTTGTTTTTGTGGGTTTCTTGTTTGGTTGGTGGAGTTTTCTTGTTTCCAATTTCCTGGCAATGGCCCTTTTAAATTTTTTTTTTGCGGCAATTTTAACATTGCTATTTTACAAATTTCTGAAATAGGTAACTCATTTTCCTTACATTCAGAGAGAATTGTTCTTCATGTTACTCTGGAAAACAGAAATAGCCTAGAAAGTGTAAGCATTTAGTTTGCTTATATACTGCAGTCCTCTGTAATTAATATAGGATTTACCATCTTTGGGCTCACACTGAGGAACACATAAATGGCTGATCAGAAACTTTGAATTCCGTAAACATAGACTTTAGAAATAAATGATTGTGTGACTTTCAGGAGAATAAGACTCCTTTCACAAAGAGCTAGCCTCTCACAGTGGAAATGTTTTTAAGAAAGGCAATATACTTTGCTCTCATCTATGATTTTTTAAACTGCAAAGGCATGAATCTCATTGTCTCTGTAAACTTATAAGCTGATGTGACTCTGTTACTCTAAAAGCTTCCCTAATCTACTCAATGCTACATCAAATCAATCCGTGTTTATTTTTATAGCATATTGGAAAACTATGCAAAGGTATTTGTGTTGTAATTCTGACACTATACAGAATAGTTTCAGAAATAAAGTGTAAGGTTGTGGTGCACTAAGAAAATCTCACTAATGGTCTTTCTCATAGTTGTAAACTTAAATTGGCAAAGATTAGTAATAGAAGTTTGCATATAGCAAATTACATTTTCCCTATTACTTAGTAAATTGCACAGGGTGTCTGAAGCCAGCCACAAGCAAAATACACTTTAATTGTCAATTTAAGTGGGATCACTGTGATATGGTTTCTAAAACTCAATGTAGACCCTTCTAATGGGATTCATAACTGCACAGACACACTTTCTTATTCGAGATGAAATTGCCTGTAAAGTGTCCTACTCCAAATAAAAGGTTTTTATTTAAGTGACTTGGCTACTTGAACAATGGTGGAACAATTGGGAAGTCTAGAAAAGTTGTCTTGAAATGTGTATTAGGATTTTCTTTACAAGCAACCTCTACAGTAGTCACATGTACTGTTTCAAACTGTGATTTTGTTCTTCACCCTCTCATGGTGATATATAGAAACTGTTTTTTTTCATCCTGAACTGACTGGAATTATTTTATTATTTTTAAATACCAAACATGTAGTCTGAGTATTTTATGAGATCACAAAAGCCCTGGAAAGAGGAAGAGAAAAGAATAAGAGCTGTCTTAATAACTCCATATATTTGTTGGTCAGATTTGAGAAATAAAGCCAGATTGCCAGTCTTGGAGAAATAGTTTGTCAAAGACAACTAGGTAGAGGATCACATACACATTCAGTATGGATCTGAATGGCTCTTTGCAGCAGGTTTAGCTGTTAGAGAATGCCAACGCTCTCCACCTGACCCAGGTGTAACAAACTCCACACATCTTTCTCAGGACTGGGGTCTACCATAAGGAATTGCCTAGTTTCAGGCAAGGTAGCAATGTAGACAGAGATCACCTCATGCTATTAATCAGCCATAATTCCTGACCAGCTTGTTACTATCCTTGGAATTGAAACTCAGAGAGATCATTTAATGTAGCAGGAAATACTGGATTTCCTACAGTTACCCCTATCAGCCATAATAATTTCAAGATATACAGTATCTAGTGACTGTGTTGCTGACTTATTATTTAAAGGATTTAGTTTATAGCATTAAAAATACACAGAGCAATAAAATTGCTTTTGAGGTTGATTAAACACTTCAGCAGAATAGATGTTCATTCTCCTGAGAATTGGTACAAAGAGAGCAAGACTAGATGAAAGGAAACAAAGGATTTAATCAACGTTATTTCAGGATAGGAGCTAATTTCCTACAGGGACAAATCCCTTTCATATTATCTGTACATTCCCTCTGTGCAGAAACTTTTCATATCATTCACATAATCTTTTTCATCTGTGAACAGTCACTGTCATAAAGAACCAGAGAGAAAGAGAAATATGTTTTGAAGGTTTTCTTTTCTCTTTCTTTCTTTCTTTCTTTCTTTCTTTCTTTTCTTTCTTTCTTTCTTTCTTTCTTTCTTTCTTTCTTTCTTTCTTTCTTTCTTTCTTTCTTTCTTTCTTTCTTTCTTTTTTCTTTCTCTTTTCTTTCTTTCTTTCTCTTTCTTTCTTTCTTTCTTTCTTTTCTTTCTTTCTTTCTTTCTTTCTTTCTTTCTTTCTTTCTTTCTTTCTTTCTTTCTTTTCTTTCTTTTCTTTCTTTCTTTTTCTTTCTTTCTTTTTCTTTCTTTCTTTCTTTCTTTCTTTCTTTCTTTCTTTCTTTCTTTCTTTCTTTCTTTCTTTCTTTCTTTCTTTCTTTTTCTTTCTTTCTTTCTTTCTTTCTTTCTTTCTTTCTTTCTTTCTTTCTTTCTTTCTTTCTTTCTTTCTTTCTTTCTTTCTTTCTTTCTTTCTTTCTTTCTTTCTTTCTTTCTTTCTTTCTTTCTTTCTTTCTTTCTTTCTTCTTTCTTTCTTTCTTTTTCTTTCTTTTCCTTCCTTCCTTCCTTCCTTCCTTCCTTCCTTCCTTCCTTCCTTCCTTCCTTCCTTCCTTCCTTCCTTCCTTCCTTCCTTCCTTCCTTCCTTCCTTCCTTCCTTCCTTCCTTCCTTCCTTCCTTCCTTCCTTCCTTCCTTTCTTTCTTTCTCTCTCTCTCTCTCTCTGTTTCTCTCTCTTTTTCTCTCTCTTTTTTCTTTCTTTTTTTTCTTTCAACTCAAGTCCATACACTTTGACTTAGTTGTTCGGAAGAAATTTATAATGAAATTTTTGCATTTTGAAGAATGTTATAATCATTTTAAGGATGTTTGTTCTAAGGAGATAAAAGAATCCCAAGAAAATCTTTCAAGATGCAACATTTTGGGGAAAAACTCAGAAAGATCACACCTTTTAGGATGGCTGGAATTGAGTGGAGAGGTTAAATGAGAAGACACTTGTGGTTTTGCTTATGCTTAATGCTGACAGATGTTTTGAACAGATGAGGATGGGAAAAGAAGACGTAAAATTTAATCCTTCAGCCAAAGAAATGCAGAATTTAGAAACAGGGAGTGGAACTCTCAGTTTTCTTGAAATCCCTCAGCTGTTATCACTGGATGTAATCCTGCTGTAATCAAATGTGTAGAGTGATGCCATCTCTGGCTCGTGGTTTCCCAGGAAGCTGTGCCTCAAAATGGCAGAAAGTACATTTGTCCCTGCCATTTTGTAACCAGGCTTGTAATTACACTTGCAAAAATGAACTTTGGTACTGACTGGCTATTCTTTGAATACAGCACACAAGCTGCAGTGAGCAGCACATCCCACAGAGGCGAAGCACAGAGTATCTCACGCATGCTCCACTGGCTCTCAATTAAAAAGATTCCAACCCAATTCAGTGTGGCTGTTTTAATCTCCAAGGCTGAGGTACCAAGAATTCACTCCTTCTATTGTGAGCCATCTAGACAGATGGAAGACAGGGCACAACTTTGAATCAGAAATGGCTTAGTGGTGGAATACAGAGTGCAACTCCTTATCACAGGAAAACAGAGTCAGCCTCAGCCTGGCAATCTTTGGAGCAGAACACTCCTCCTCCTCCACTTGAGCAAATTATCCCACAATAGTGAAGACTAGCTGTGTTGCAAGGGATGGGGCATAATGGAGAGTGAGAGGAAAAGCAACAGGAAAAGAATGACTGAATTGAATAAGAGCACAATATGGTTCCTTTCTGGCAGAGTGTGTGCAATTCTTCATTTTGTTTTGGTAGTTTAGTAATGTGGTAATGAAGGAGATCTTAAAGAAACTAAGGTTATCTGAACACCATAATTCATAGCGAGGGAAAAAAATATCTCACATGAGTATAGATTTCATCTTTCTTATTTTTCCAAGGTAAAAAAAGTTCAGTGCTTCACGGATTCTACCAAATTTTTCCACCGGAGATTACAAAATTTCATATTCCTATTATCTATAGAAATTCCACAGCATAGATTTATGATTGCCCAAATAAATAAGTTAAATTATCTTTCTGTGAATCTTAAGATATTATTGAAACAAAGGAGCAAACTGTAACAATGTATTGAATATTATCATACTTCTAAATTATATCTTGAATTATTGATGGACTATTGACCCACAGAGACTATCTTTAATAACCCGTTCCTAACGTCTACTCTTACAACTTTATACACTTTACCAATGTATTAACAGAAGTGTAGATGAAACTATAAATTCAGTCTTTTTACCAATCTATCTTTCCTTAAAATCCATCAGATCATTTTACCATGTACAAAGTTAAACTTAAATGTTATTCAACATTAATTTTACCAAGTTACAGCATATAGGAGGGTTTATTAGGCCATTCTTATCTTTGGAAAAATTGATTTTAAACAATCTATATAAATAAATTAATCAGTTGTGGTTTTAACTACAAGAGAAATAAGATTAGTTAAATGAACATGACACTAACCAACTGTGATGATTATGTTTCTTCAGTATAAAAAAACCCCTAAAATTAATAAGAAAGGTACCTCTTTTTTGCTGTGTTTTGTTTTGCTATGCTACCAAGGAACTAAATTTTCTTTAATTTTATTGGCATATAAACAAAATAGAATCAAAATAGCTGCTTCATTAACATCTACTGATCAGATCCTGATTCAAGCTTGCAGGGTTGCCAGTTGGGGAAAACAAAAGAAAATCAACCATAATCTAAGGAAAAAAAAAAAAATAAAAACAAACCATGTGACATTCAGGTGTCAAAAACTGCTTTTTGCTAAAGAAATTAACAAGATTACTCTGGAGTCAGTGAAGAATAAAAATATGATCTCACTTTAAAGTACATTGCAAATAGCTTGCAGACACCAAAGCACTCCAATTAATATAGAACTCTGAAGATGTTTGTGAAGAATGTGCTTTCATATCTCTGCAAATCTCAGTACAGATTTACATACACATACATACATACATATATATGTGTATGGCTTACTTAATATATTTACCTGTTGTTGAAAGCTTGTATTGATTTATATACATGATATTATGCTAATTCAAGATGTTAACACAGTAGTAGAATCAATATTCTGCATTCTAATTTAGATAGCAGTAGTGTATCGGTGGCCTTTTGGTCATTCCACAAGAGCCTGATCAGTTTTTATTTCCTATATTCTCTGATGGGCTTGAAGTGAAATGGGTGAGATTCAGGACAATTCAGTCAGAAGCTGCTGGACTTTTGAGGGCCACAGTAATGACACAGTGTATTAGAGCATGAGCAAAGATTATGGGGACTGTCTGCCCTTTAGGAAAAGCCACAATTTCTTGTGGCTAATACCAAAATGAAGTGAAACATCAAACTTGTATGACAATATTCAACTTTTTGGTCTATTTGATGAAAAATGGACTAAAATATATTTCCAAAGACAAAATGACTTACAGAAAGAAATTAGCCTTCCTAGCTTCTCTGAATTCAAGGAATTTACTGCCGGTGTCTCCAGCACTAAACTATACACTGGTGTTCTAGTGAGTGGGGGAGGCAGAAAAAGTACATAGATTAAATATTCTTACACAAATAGCAAAACCCATTATTGTCCCAAAGCTCATCTTCTGTATATGCTGTGTTGCTAGGCACAAGACTAAACCCTTGTTTCTCCTCCAGCTGTAGATTTCCCACTTGCATCTGTTATCCACAGTGTCAGAAAAAGCAACCCGCATCTCAAAGAGCGTAAGACAGAAAAGCTGACTAACGTAACATAAATCTCTGCAAAATACTTCACTCATGTAAGTGCATGCACAAACACACACTGAGGGTTTGACCAAACTGTGTGTAATACATTGCTTCAAGACCAAAGAGATGTCTGTATAATATCTCTTCTTTCCTGATCCTCAGGGCTGCCTGAGCACTGCATAATTCCTTCTGAAGTTTAAGTCCTTTTCTTACAGTCAGGATCTCAGTAGCTGTTCTACTTTCTGATAAGAATCCATATAAACAGATGGAGATGGTGCTGATAGTATGGGAAAATACTCAAGTGACTTCTTTTAGGGGTTTCTAGTCATCTTAAGTATGATACAATTGAACCTGGTGTTATTATAAGAACTGATATAACCTAGCACCAATTTTGGCTTGTTCTGCAGCACAGAAATAGGAATTAATTATTCCTACAATTTTATGAGTGTTAGTACAGTAAAGCTAGCATTTATCTCAGTCTCCCAGATAAGTGCAAAAAGTTGTCATTTCTCATTTGAGGGTGAAGCAAAGAAGTGGAACAGATAAATTACAGCTTGAAACAGATAAATGACAATTGCTCTTGGTGTAAAGAAAATAAACCAGTAAACCAATAATATATTGTGAGCTGTCAAACTCTCACAAAAATTTCCAAAGAAGGGTGTCTTGAAGTTAAGTTTCTTAAGTGACCTTCTACAGTAATGTTCTATGCAACATAAATTAGAAGAAATCACTTGGATATAAAGAGGAATGGTGTCATATATTGCAAGAAAAAATATTTATAAAGAAAGTAATTTTGAAAAATGTCTTCTGCATGTTTTCTTACAAATAATGTAGAAAGTTTGTATCATGAAGAAAAATAAAGACTTACACTCTTTAGTCACAGTTTTCAGAGCTATGACCTCTGTCAAACTCTACATTTTAAAATAAGAAATTGATTTTCATTTGGAAATGAATGGTGTTCATTCACCTGCATTTAAGCAGTATGACAAAATCAGAAAATTCAGAAGGTTCACCGGGGTTTTAAAACAAATAGTCTGTTTTATAGCTTTTGAGGCTATCCACAGAAATTTATTCCCCTAACTGCCATAATTTAATACATATTTATATAATGTTGGAGTGGGAGTGTTTCCCAAGCTATTCACTACTATACTAATTTTTCTGGCTCTCATTTCATTTTCCTCATATATTTTTAGAGGCTAAAATCTTGACAGCAGAATTGAACAAAAAGAAAGGGCTTCAGAATCCTGGACTACAGAAAAAGGAATTCAAGTAACCAGACATTTATTACTGACTGCTGAAATCAAGCGAATCAGGCCATATTCAAAGACATACAGGTTAGATCCAACCTAAGCTATTATTCTGATAAGGAGTGTGAAGGGAAAATAATTCTTTTACAAATGCCTTTTTTTTTTTTGGTGTTCTTGGCTTCTCTACTAGTAAGAGGCTGATTTATGTTGGGATTGTAAGTATCATACCAGAGACCTTTAAAGGAAAGTCCATTCCTATGCATCTGCATAATTACTGCTCCAGGCATAAAAAATTAATAATCCCAAATGCTCCATGCAATTCCAAATCAGGCACAATAACTCAATCTTATTTACAGAATAAATAACAGGTGTCATCAGGGTTGGAAGCTAATAAAACAGAGAAGTTAAAAAAAACACGGTGCAATTCCTTTTGTTTGTATCAAATTAGTTGACTTGCTACCTTTAACTATCTCACCTTAAAATTTGATGAGATACAAAAATAAATTGATGTTGCTAGTCCAGATCAGTTTTTACTTTCCACACAGATTTTATTTTAGTGAATAAAAATTCCTTTTGTCTCCAAAAATATTCTGGAGCGTGATGTGTGTTTCAAGCCAAAAACAACTCTCCCCCAAAAGACACCCATCTAGTTTGAAGATGGAGAAAGGTACAGGCTACAATACAAGAGGCTGTAACTGCTGTGCTGTGGCTATTTCTCTGCATAGGCAGCTATGAACCTGTGAAAGCAGCTGCTGGATGCCCTGTTTTCATGCAAATATCCCCAGCGACAACGGCTTGTGCAGCAGATCCTTGGCCAGTGTGCAAATCCTCCTGCTCTTCTGTCATGCTGACATCTGAGGCACCCAGCAGAGAAAAAGAGAATGTGGCTTGTAAACAAATTACTTCTTCACTTTTTATTTGGAGAAAAAGAAAAGGTAATGTATGGGCGAGAGAAATATTGGGTAATATTTTGTCTGTGACTTTCATGCAAGGCTTGGCAGATGCTGAGTGAGATATGGAGCAAGAGCTTGTTTCCTCCCCTACAGTTACTTGCCTCATGCTGGTTTTACTTTTCTATAAATACAATACTGAGGCAGGAGGGGAACAGGGTATTGAATACAACTCGTATCCTGACTTGTCAAGAGAGTAGTGTTACCTTTTCCTTGGGAATGGTCCCAATTAAGAATGATGAGACATAATGACTGGTGCTCAGTGCTCTGGTTGGAAGGTGTTCATGGTGCTCTCCTTGCCAGGGATGGCAGTGGCAGCTCAGAGGTTAGTTGGGGGCATTTAAACTTCATCAAGCTGGGCACACGTGGAGAACTAGCAGTACATCAGCCTGAACACACAAAAATACCCCTCATAAGCCTGAGCAGATTGTACAGAAACAGGCAGTGGGTAGGCACAAGCACCTTCAATCAATCCTTTCTGTTTGAGCCCTCATTTAGTTCCCAACATGCACATCCAAATGCTGATCTTTCACACATCTCTGCTCTTAAATTGTTGATTTTTTCAGGCTGAGACTTATACTCTCATTTCAGATCTGTGTCAGCCTTTGTGTGCTGTCCATAAGGTAGCTTTGAAACATACATTTGTCCTGTTTACATGCACCTAATCTCCAAAAAAAAAAGTATTCTTTACAAAGTTCCCAAACTGTCTATGAGATCAGTACAAGCATTTTAAGCACTACTAATGCTCACATGGACATGGGCCAAGCCCACGTGGAAAAATGTATCTCAAAAGATAAAATCATGCAAACATTGATTTTTGGATGGGAGGTTCCTCCTGCCTTGGTCTTGTATGTGATGGCTCCACTTTTGTGAAAATTCAAAAACATTATGAATCAACACCCAGTATGAGATATTTGCTGGCACTGAGGCAGGAAGAACTCTGTTATCTAAGAAGCTTACTAACTTAAAACACCCATTTATCATGCCATTAACTTTGTACCCAATTTCATAAAGAGCAAAGGAGCCTTTTGAGGGGAACTCACTGCTGAGTTAAAGCTCAAATGGTTGCCCATTGCTCCTTTACCACAGTACACAGGTTGCTGGTGACATTCAGCAAATGAATTTTCTTGATGATTAACTACCCGTTCTATGGGATCATTGCAGTAGAAACATATTAGCTCCAGTTACAAGAGGTGGATGTGTCATTACTACAAGAGAGCTGGGTTGGATTTTTTCCTCTTCCTCTTCCTCTTCCTCTTCCTCTTTTTCCTTTCACAAAGTCTGAGCAAAACTTGGGAAAGTATCATCAAAATTCAACATGCTGAAAAGAAAATGGTGCTCTATTCAGCAATAAAATGTATTTAGGTGTGGCTTTTTCATTAACTGTTGAATTAGAAGAAAAGAAAATGCAGATGAGGATATAAGGTAGCTCCTATTTGGAATTTTTATATTTATGTTCATTACAATCATAATTATACAGAGCATGATCCAAATGTAAGTGGAAAAAAGTAAAAGACCATGGAGACACTGTTGATGTATTTCTCTGAGAACAGACCTTATAATTAACTGTAGATATTCTCTTTCTTTTCTGTTGCCCATTTTCATTGCAGTTCACATTCTGAAAGTGCTCTGCTGTTGCTTAAACTGCACTGACATCTTGTGGCACTGAAATAGAAGAAACCTAAAAATTAAATTTTATATCTTCATAAAATATGAGTTACATTATTTACCTTCAAACGCTGCTTCTTTAACTCCAAAGTTAGTTTACATTTATTTGCTTTAATCAGATCTGGGGTCAATCTGCCACAATCTACCTAAAATTTTTAGATGTCATGACAGAATTATAGAATGGTTTGGTTTGGAAGTGGCCTTAAAGATCATCTAAAATAACATTTTTTCTTGTAAAACTAAATGTGTGGGAAGTCTGTTGACTAAAAATCCCATGTCTGTGAGCATATACACTCAGACCCTCTCTCAAACACATGCACCAAGAGACAAACCATTAATCTCTGAGCTGGCGTTTTATCACCTTGGTAACAGAAAAGTGTTCAGAGAAACTTCAGATCTTTTTATCCCTGAGAATAAAGACAAGATACAGGCAATCATCAGTTGAATAAAAATCTCCTAGTGGAAGTCCATGTACAGTATAGATAATTCAGAAGTGAATTAGCCTCCAGTTAATTCCAAAGGAATATTTTTTTCATCTTATCAGAAGGTGAAGAAATAACTTGTGATGCTCCACTGGAAGCAAAGTAAAAAGCAAACTACTGCTATGTATAAAGAAGGTTTCATGGGGAGGGAGCCACAGCCCTTTTTTTGTCTGTCATTGTATAATTCCCCCATGGAATGCTCTTAAATCCTGTAAGTATTATCAACAGTTTTATGATAATATCAAAAGAAACCACATATCCCTAGGAAAACACAAGAAAATAGGTGCACACTTAAATTCTCCAGATGAAGCAGTCTCCATCACACTCCTGTTTGTATTATTCATTGCTGCTGCAGTATCTGAAAATGCCCTGTAATATTGTATTAGGTGCACAAGACCCTCTAGAGGTAGAGAAATATTATTATACTCCTTTTACAAATGGAAAATTGAATCAGAGAGAGAGGAAGTTGGTAGTCCAAGTGGAGAAAAAGCATGTGAAGGGAGGAATTTATGTGAAAGCATCAAATGGAAGTAAAGCAGCCAGTCTCTGAATTAAAACACATTTTTGTCCAGTTCATTTGTTTTGTCCCTTTGCTTCTACATGTAAATTGTCTAATATTTGTGATCAGAGAATCACAAAACCACAGAAAGGTTTGTGTTGGAAGGAGTTTTAAATATAAGACAGTCCCAATCCACCTGACATGGGCAAGGATTACTCCTTTCACTAATCCAGGTTGCTCAAAGAGCTGTCCAACCCAGCCTTAAACACTTCCAGGAATGAGGAGGTGTTCAAGTACCAGGTTCTATGGTGTTTGTACAGATGCTGCAAAATGGAAACCAAAGGAATTCCTGCTGGGAGACTAAGGAGGGGGGATAAAAGGGGAATACAGAAAGATCAAAGTAAAACAAAATATTCAAATTTCTGAAAGCATTTGGTTCTAGGAAAAAAAAAAAAAAAAAATTAAGCACATTTTCTGACTTATACTTACAGCTCTGCTTGCATCAACTCTATTTGAACTTTTGCATGAGGTTTCTATAAGTGTTTCAGAAAACCTGCTTTACCTCCATGTGTGCTTGCAGAAAGGCAATAAAAATGACTAAAGGATTTTATCATAACAGGCAACTTATTTGTGATTATTTGTGCACAGGATCTTTTCTTAATCTTAATGTACAGTATACCTATAATGCCATTGAAAGTAAGTCTACAGTAATCCAATAAGTTTCCTGACTTTTCTCATGTTAAGTTTTTAGGTTTAACTGTTGTTTTTGCTTCCATACTGCAGGTAGAGCTGGCCTTAAAAACATTCCTAAGGGACACTTTGATGGAAGGTGTGGTACTACATATAGAATGAGTAAAATACAGCTCATCCAAGCAGTTGATAAAATGGATTTCTTATTGCATAGAATATGGAATAATTGGAATATGTCTCATAAATAAGACCTTGTTTTAAATAAAAATCCTCTGGGTTATTCAGGTTTTCTTTCCCAAGAACTAAATAAGCACAATTATATAAAGATCCTGGGCAATATTGCAGCAATTAAATAACCAATGAATAATCTTCATATATTGGTGTGTTGATTTCCGGAAATCTGACACTCTGAGAATCTTCTCACAAGAGTTTATTATATTACTTCTTTATTTCTCCTCTAACATTTTCATTCTTTTCTGCCACTAAATGTTGTTTATTTTGCCCTACAGTTTCTTGCTTCCCATGTCTTCTACTTAAAAACCTAATCATTAGGAACAATGAGAAAAGGCTGCACTACATATTCTGCTTCAGCAGATTTAACTGTGAAAAAATTCAAATTTAAGTCAATAAAGAAAAAACTTTACTACCTACAGTAGAGCTTTGACCACAACCCATATGACCTTGACAAATGCAAAGTCCTGCATGTGGGAGAGTTGAGTCTTGGGGCATGAGCCAGCAAAGAGCAACAGCATCCTGGGTTTCAAGAGCAGGAGCAGATCCAGAAGATCCAGGGAATCAATTATTCCCCTATAATTTGTACTTGTGACACTACATCCACTTTTTGGCACAGGTTCATTTTTTCACTAATGACATTTTTTCATATATGACATGTTTCAATATCTATCCCAAGGCATTGTAAAAAATCAGAGAAAATTCATTCATTTTGGTCCTCAGGTGTTACTCTTTCTGTAGAAATGCAACTACAAACAGGCTACAAAAGTAGGGGTGGTAAATTAACTACAAAGATGTTTGTGTAGAAGAATTTTCAAGGGACAGAGATTTATTTAGAGATTTCTAACTGAAAAGATCCTTTTTGCAAGAAAACATGCCAAATACCCAGGAGGAAGCTTGATTTTGCATTGCAAAGCAGCCCTAACCAACCTACTTAAGTTCATATCGGGTCTTGGAAGCCTTCATTTTTCAACTTGTTTGATGTGGGTTCTTGGGAAAAAATGAAAATCTGTGTTGAGGGGAAGCCTCATCTATTTTAGACTTCTGCTGGGATCTGAAACCAGTGGGGTATTTTTTAATCCTTCTTTTTTTCACGCCGAGTAAACTTTTAACGTATTTCTAAGTTTCATGACAAATACTTTTAGAGTGTACTTATTTCCTGTCACATTGGGTAATTATTAGAGGTACCACTGCTCTGCACAGACTGACTTTGCTTTTGTGCTAATTCAACATTAACCTGTATTTGCACCGCTGCCACTCACAGCAAGCCAGCTCCTCAGAGTGGCTTAAAGGGCCTTCGGCTCAGCAAGCCTGGGCATCCACTGTAATAAGACATTCCATTCCAAAGGAAGAGACTAAATCAGGTTTTTAAATACAAAATATGATGTGATTGAAGTGATGTGATGTGATGTGATGTGATGTGATGTGATGTGATGTGATGTGATAGTGATAGTCGACACACACCTTTCCTCTATTTTAACAACATTAGGCACATGAATGTTTCTGTTTGCTATTACTAAATAGCTTTAAGTGTTGTTGTGAAGATATTTTTAAAAAAATGTAAATAAAATCTATGTAAGGTCATGACAAACTAAAACGACAGATATTATGCTCTAAATTTACTCCAGTTAATACAATACAGCATTTCAGGTTTACAGTTAAAATAGCAGGAGAAACGAACTTGTTTCTACGAAAACTTTTTGGGGGAGTACAAATATAAGTGGATTTTAGAAGCATAGTTTAAATGTTTTTCACACTTTTCCCCCAACACTGATTTTTATTTTCATTACCCTCAAAAATGGTCAAAAATTCAGTCAAAACTGAATTATTTCAGAATGAAGGCCACAGGCACTGGAATTTGTGTTTTAATCACTGCCTCAAAAATAAAGATTGTGATAGTCTGAGGAAACATTTTAAACAGTTACAGCAATGTGACCATGGAGAGATTATTTAGAAAAAACTTTCCCAAAAGTTTTCATTTTACCACTTTGCTACAGTCCAGCTTGGTGCACTACTCCCAGCTGGTTGTATGGAAGGTTCCTTTAGCACATCTGAATAAACCATTCAAGGGTTTTATGATTAGGATAATTTATTCCAACAACAAAAATAAAAGTTAAGAAGATAGTGATTCAAAAATAGAAAAGGGTTTCAAGGAAAAAATACAAAAAAATATAAATGTTTAATGTACTGATTCTCAAGATTTATCTTATCACAATGGACACATCACATCCATTAGATGCGAAGACAGCTTCTTAGTAGTTGGGTGAAATTTGGTTCAAATAAACTGGTTTTGCAGGCATGCATTTTTTTTTCTATTGTGATGTCTTAGGGACAGAAGTGTAATTTCATCTTCTTGTTTGTCCATAAAAGAAAGTATTGTCCTTTGACAGTCATGCTTCATGTTAAAGTGTTCTGTATTAGGAAATTTTTTAAGCAGCACTCTAAAAAACCAAAACTTTTACTGAGATTACATTGCATCATTTTTTTGTTTAGGTCATCTATTATTTTGTGAATATAAACTGTAGTGGATTGAGAGATTGTTTTAAAACCGGCAGAGAGTACAGAAACTTTTGGTTGCTGAGGATTTTGGAGCAGGTTTTTTTGTTTCATTGATTTTGTTTTGTTTTGGGTTTGTTTTTTTTTGGGGGGTAGGGATTTTTTGTTTGTTTGGTTGGTTTGGTATGATTCTTTCAGTTACTGGCAGGGTTGTTGTTTTTTTTTTTTTTTAGATATTAGAGCAGTTTCTCAAAATATTAGTCTGCAAGAGTCAGCCAAGCAGTTTCACACAGGTAATAGGAATAGGCACCAGCCAAGCAAGAATCCAATCTGTAAAAGCATTCACTTTATCACACCACCCTAGAAAGATGCTCTATGTAGTTACTACATGAACCATTCATAATAAATGACCTCAAGGGAAAAGTGATTAATCATATTTCAGTTGTTAGTTTAGCAAGGTGAAACACATTCCAGTGGAAGAAGATTGCCTTACTGATATGTATTCAGAGGCCTAATAAATGAGCCTAAAATCTAGAGGTATGACATTTATTTCAAGAAACTTCTTTGCTAAAGAAAGGGTGGGGAGACTTTTTAAAACACAGTCAAACACACATTGGAAAAGAGTGATCTCTTCTGGCACACACATGGACTGATCATATGGTTGATATATGAACAACATTAAACAAATGGCACACCAAACACTTCCTTTTTTGCTCTGCTTTGCAAAGGAGGAAACAATTGACCCACAAGATATGCTATGACATATTGTAACAGAGTGTTGGAGCTGAAATATTACACACTACTGTTTTCTTGAAATGGGGTGCTCTAACACAGCCTTGGTCTCAAAGATCTCCCACTAAAGTTTCTTAGATTTCTGTTTGTTTCTATCTTCTTACAGAAATGTAGTGGTCAAAGTCAACTCCAATTTCAGCAGATGCTGCAAAGAGCCTTAGTCTTTCCCAGCAGTGGTTCATCACCATTCATGTTGTGCAATGGAAGCACAACATGAAACACAAATCTACTTGTGTATTTCGTTTTAACTAATTAGTGTGACATGTAATATCTGTCTGCAACCAGGCCCTGAATTACATGTAGCCACTGGAATTGTTCAGAATAAGATCTGAGCACCGTGACATGTTCTATCAGCTTCACTGGACACTGGATTTCCAGCTTGTATTTCTGGCAATATAATATATCTTGGTTTTTTTATAAAGAGGAAATGGTTAAGAGGAAGAGGAATTGATTTTGTTTCTAATCTAGCATAAGCACAATGAATGACTAAGTAATACTCATAGGCACTAATACTCCATGATAATTTAAGTTTTATAGCAAATGTGTTTAATCTTCTGTTGAGATGAGTGCCTGACAAAGTTTCCATGGGCTTCTATGAGAAAGCACATGTTGATTTTCTCTTGCAAGGGCTATAGAGTAGCCTAAAGGTGCTTGACTGAAATAGACAACATACACTCAATTATCAGAGCCAGTTATCATAAAGATTTTTTAAATTTTCCACTAACATCTCTTAGTAATGTAAAGTTGTTCTTCCAGTTTCTTTAAAAAATGAACAGTTTATTCTTTTTTATCAAGAAGAAAGTATCACAATCCTCCTGGCCTTTGTTTCCTTACAATAAGTCATTTCTGTCTGTGAATCTCTGCCCTCAAATCCTCTACACTGTGATATAGTATTTTGCTATTGTCTATTGAATAACTTCTTCTACCTTCCAGAATTATTGGAGCATAATATGATTTTTGTTCATAGCTTATGCTTGTCTTGTTGCATTATAGCATTATTGTTATTATTAAAGCCTTCAACATGTAACAGTAATATGTGATAAATCAGTCCTCTGTTACCAGCCTGGAATTCTTATTTGCTAAAGTGCTGCTTTTTACCTCTGATAAAAATCTTACATTATATTTTCTTCCAGTAAGATCCTTAAAATCATTAATTTTACTGAGGACCAATGAAGAGATTTTTCTGTTTTAATCCCTTTATCTGCAAGCAGGCAACTTTTTTATTTTCAATCAGGGTCTGTTTAAATTGTTACAAATACATAGGATGAGAACTGACTAGGTTATTATTTTTTCCCTTCTTCATTAAAGTACCTCTAAATGTACACAAATTATTTCTTTATTTTTTAACTTTGTGATTTCAGTGAAAGGGATAGACTGGTTTTGCACAAAGACAATACCAAAGGGACTTTGAGATATTACCTCCACGATCTTTATCAAATTAATTATTGTCACTCTAGGAAGTGGTGGGTTTTTTTGTCCCCAGCTGAAAATGAAGACAAAAATGGGCATTCCACCCCACCCTTCCCAAATTTTGTCTAATTTTCCTATTTATACAAAGAGGTCTTTGTCACTAGGAGGTCATTATTACATCTAAGTATTTTAGGTTTTTCATCTCTACTGGGACCCTTACTGATTGTCTAGATATAAATATATGGTATTAAGAATACAAAAATCATAGAGAAAATGCTTAAACACTTAAAATGCAACATGTGAGAGAGAAATTGATATAGTTTTATTCTTACTTGTCTAGTATCTGTACAAATTCTTGGTTAAAAAAATTAATAATAAACAAATTATAATCTTGGTTGATTTTCATACCATCCTACCAAAGTCATCATAACTAAAGAATAAATTTAAATAATTGTACAAATTATACATATTGAATGTTACTAGAAATAGGCAAAAGTACATCAAAACAGACATTTAAAAATCAAGTTCAAACTTTTTTGTCTTTTCTTTCAAGCTTAGTAGCTTATTCAACTCACTACAGAGAAGGTTGAAGGGTGACCTGGTCATTATGTTGAAGTACATTAATAATAATAATAATAATAATAATAATAATAATAATAATATCACCTATCTGGGGTGGGGAAGTTCTGCTTGCAAAATGTGCAACAAAAACATTTTTGAAAGTGCAACTTGGAAAATTAAAGTTTGATCTATTTTACCTCATGTCTTGGGTTGCAATATAGGATGTGGCCAGAAAAGTGTATTCTATCACCATCTGTTGAAGCTGGGTGGGGCAGTGACCCTTATCTCCGTGGCACACATTATCTGCTAATGGTCCATCTTTAAAACCAGGTGGGGCAGTCATCTTTATCTTTTCCACAACCTACCCTCCCTCCAGGAAGATACCATCTGCTGCTGGCCCATTAAGTCCCACTGTATGACTGATAAAATTACATCATCCCATTGGGAGATGCTCCAGCCAGGGGGAGGAGCCCAGCCTTTCCTACCTAGATAAAAATGGAGTTGTTGGACAGCAAGTTACCTTCTTTCCACTGGATTCCTGAGGAAAGCCAGACCTTTCTACACCATCCTGGACTTTTGGAGGAAGGTTGCACTCTTCTACAGGAGCACTGCTTCAGCTGAACCACACCTGCCACTGCAGGGGACTGTAGCCACTATTTAATGGCACTGCTACCAACACCCTGACTGACAGGGTGTCAGGCTGTATTCTGACTGTCAGTGTTTTTGGGATTGTTCTTTGTAATACTGTATTTCCATTTTAATTTTCCTAGTAAAGAACTGTTATTCCTAATTCCCCTATCTTTGCCTGAGAGTGCCTTAATTTTAAAATTATAATAATTTGTAGGGAGGGGGCTTCCATTCTCCATTTCAAAGAGAAGCTTCTGCCTTTATTGGCAGTCCTCCAAAGTCCTCCAAAGTCCTCCAAACCATGACACCTCAGTAAAGTAGTTTTGGGGAGTGCTAGAATTAAAATGCTATTTAACCAAGTTAACTTGAGACAGAAGCCTTGCTATCCTATGAGAGGAGAGAAGGATCTCACAGATATCAGAAAAAGAAATCATATTCTAGAGCATTGGAGCATTGGAACAGATTGTCCAGAGAAGTGGTAACAATTCCATTTCTGGAATTGTTTAAAAAAAGTGTGGATATGGAGGACATGGTTCAATGGTGAACATATTGGTGATACTAGTTTGATGGTTGGACTAGATGATCTTAAAGGTCTTCTCCAACCTTAATGATAAAATGCTTCACCCAGCCTCAAGAGAGGCTAAAAGGACAATGGAAAGAACCATAAACTGATCACCAGTCCCTGGAAAACCCTTGGAGGTCAGTGCTGGAACACATTTCAGTGTACATGAAGGAGGAGGTGATTTGGAGCAGTCAGCATAGATTTGTGAAAGATAACTCAGAGCTGATCCAACGATTGCCTTCTATGGCAAAATGTCTGGATCTCTGGCTAAGGAGACAGCCCTGGCTGTCATCTACCTTGTCTTCAGCAAGGTTTTTGGACCTATCTCCCTCCCCAGGGACTTTCAAAATTCTTTCTAAGCAGGTTTGATCATGAAGTATTGTGGTTACCTCTATCTGAGTTCCTAAAAATGCATTAAAGTATGGTATGTTCTTCCCCAGCTACTAGCAAATTTTCTATTGTTTATGAGGGATTTTATGTCCCTAGATGGTGAGAAGTACTCATTCTGGACTTTGTAATTATAGCTCCTTTTGTGCATGCCTACCAATGGACCAGGACTTGTGGGTTACTTTTATAACATGGACATTACTTAGAGATCTCTTCTAAATCAAAAATCACACTTTGAAGTGTGAAAAACCACAGGGGAAGACTTAAAAATTAGCCACCAGGAGGAAAACCTCTTTCCTAGATTTATTTCCATATTAGAGGTATAACACTAGGCACCAAACAATTTTAAACACAGATAAAATATAACTATTACTGCAAATATGTTCTCGTGGCTCTTTTGAACAGACATGAAAGAAGTAATGGACAGAATCTTGTGAAAAAACCACACAAATCTTATAATCAAAATGTCTTGTGGGTCTATCATTTCTATGTAGCTTTGTTCTTTCATAGCACAGGACAATCAAAGCAGATCAGGATTTGTTGTCACAAACACTGTATGAGCTGCACCACAATTACCTCGTTACTCGAGCATCTCAAGGCTTGTTGCTGCCTTAGGCAACATCCCTCGTGCTGTGTCATTGTGCCTTATCATAAATTATACTCATTAACAGTGTATGAATAATGCTGACTTCCAGACAATTTCAAATTTTATTTAAAGCCTTATTGTGTGGAAGCCTACCCCCTGTTGGATATCCAAAAGCCATCCATAATAAGTTGTTTACTTTTCAGTTTGTGGTTGTTCCTAATTCTGTTGCTTGTTTTGCAAATCTTTCCCCAATGTATTAGAGGCATAAGTCCTGGAGATCCCTGGTTGTGCAACTGAAACAGCATGAAAGGCAGCAGCATCTGGGACTAGGACTTGGGAGTTTTGAGCCTCTTCTGCTCTCTATCCTATTAATCTCAAGTAACTTTGTCTTTGAGTTCCCACTGGTTGTCTCCTCTGGAGAACTTATTACTTAATGAGATACTAAGACCCTACATACAAATAAGATTTCAGTAATACAATATTCTCTACTCCTAATTTAGGTTTCCTAAGCAATCTGCTAGAGGGGAGAAAAACCAAAAAGATAAACTTCCATACAAAAACAACTCACTGCAAAAACACACCCCAAGGGTCAACCACGACTTCCAGGCATAAGAATATCTTTCTTGCAAAGGGTTATCTTCTCTTGGCAATTCACATATATTGATCAACTTCAGAAGAGATTAGACAAATACTGCAGAATTTTTCTGGACCTCAGTATGCGAGAGTTCTAAATATAGAATTGCAGCTTGAATTTTAATGTTCTCTGAATTATCTTCTCAGCATGTTGAATTCCCATTTCAAATTAAACATAAATATAGCAACCAGGAGAGTTTACCTAGCTGCTTCATAGATTGTCTCTGGACTAGATCCTAAATTCATAATTATTATTTATATTTACATTTTAGGTTTTTTACAGAAAAAAAAAAAAAAAAAAAAGGCATTTTTAAAACACACTTGAAACTTAACTTTTTTAAAATGACAATGGATTCTGGACAAATATCAATCACCCAGACTGATATTCAGCCAGACAACTTTTCTGATATAACAATATTTAGAAAGACTAAAGCTGTCTTTCAAAATCCCTGATCTTTCAAGTTAACTAGAGAGAAACAAAGAAATTTTGATTTAGATTTGAGGAGCATTTACCTCAAATATCATACTCATCTAACCCATCAAATAACATGCAAAGGACCTATCTTTCACCTTTATGATGACTTCAGCCCTAGAAAGCAGGGACAGAGACCCTACTTCAAAGAGCTCTGCTCCAAAAATGACAATGAAGTTTAAGTAGACCATCATATTATCCAAATGCAGTTTGCATCTGCTCATCAACTATCTTTGCTTCTTTGAAATTAGCTCAATAAGTGCACCAGATAAAGCTGGTATCCTCTCTTTTACAAAATATATTATTCCACTTTGTACTGTAAACACTATTTCATGTATATTGATCAATAGACTTGTTTGCTGCTGCTTTTCATGGGTAAGACTCAGCATTCATCAGCCACACTTTTTAGGCCAGACACTCCTAACAACTACTCTTTTTCCACTAGTGATTGTAGATGTAACAAAGAAGCAGCAGGATATATAATCCATTTCCACCACTAACACAGATTTACAAATGCACAGACAACACTGAACCTGTCTCTTCTGAGTTGCTTACTGATTTATTATATATTCCTTCCTGAATGTACTGTGTAGGGTTAACAACTTTATAAAGTCAACTTGAGAATCAGAAAGTTGTATGTCATAATATTGACCTGATAATTCTTCAGTATTGCTTTTTTCAGCAGGTTAAAATGATGTATGATTATCATCCCTCATCTAGTTTCATCACCTGTTCACAGGTGCTTGCAGATGTATCAGAAAATCACCTAGTTCCTTTTACAAAAAAAAAAAAAAAATATCTCTGCATGTGGATCTTAAGAGATAGCACATCCTCCTGGAAAAGGCATTTCAAAGCTGCTTGTGATAACTATTTTGATATCTAGGTTATAGAGAATAGCAGTAGTATTCACTGTGTTTACAAAGAAAGTGGAATCAGATTCTACCTAAAGGCAGAAGAGGAATAGGCAATATCAACACGGTGAACCACAGAAATTTCAATTTACTATAAGGAAAAAGTAGTGCATAATTAGAGTGATGAAACACTGGAAAAGATTGCCTAGGTTGGTTGTAGTGTCTCCATTCCTGAAGATAAGCAAAACTCACCTAAACAAAATACTAAGCAACCAAACTTTTCCTGGAAGTTAGTCTGAGCTAAGTACAGCTTGGGAACAGATGATCTCCAGAAGTTTCTGCCCACCTGATTTTTTTTTTTTTTTTTTTTTTAAGTGCCTGAGTTCCTGTTTATTCATTTGGCAATTACCTACACTAAAATGTTCTAATTTTGAATTGTAAGCAATGAAACTGCTCAAGGTTTTCACTGAAGGGACAAAAACTGAAGGGAACAAAAGATTGGCAAACGTTAATGAGAGATAAAGATGTAGAATATACTTTAGAGGATAAAATAATTTAAAAACAGACAGAACACTGGACTTGGATGGTCCAAGGTTAATATAGGAAAACTAGGACTCATCATGATCACAGAAGTAGTTCCCTCTGCTTCTGAAAACTATCACAGAAGGCTATAAAATCCTAAGTCTCACAGTAAAAACAATTGCAAATTTTAGTCTTTTCTTGATATGCAAATATTTTCTAATATTTTACGGTGAAATTCTATCAGTGATGTTTCAAAAATTTTAATTTTTTTTTCACATTGCATATGGTGAATTACTGTAGTATGATATCAAAAAGTGCTTTTCAGTTGTTAAGTCATCTTAAATAAACAGCCACTGACCCTTTATGCAAAATGAGGAAATAAATATAATTCTTGAAAGTCAAGCCACTTTGAGACAATACACAAGTTTCTGTTCCAACATGAACTTACAAATGTCTTAAAAAAGGTGTACAAAGCTAATAATATTGGGACAGAATAGAATAGAATAGAATAGGATAGACTAGACTAGACTAGACTAGAATAGAATAGAATACTAAATAGAAACTGAGAAACAGTAAGCATTTATGAATATACTTTTATGAAGTATACAATTATGAAGTGCTTAAAAACAGCAGATCACCATGTTAGGCTTAGGATCAGTTCTAGTTGAAGTATTCAAAATCATTCTATTTATCTGAATGTCAGTGAGGAGTGAGAGACAACTCCAGTGTCTTACGTGTCAGATGTAGAATAAATTGTCCTTTGGAGATACTTTTTTGATAGGCTGAGCTAATTAACTAAAACTAGCTAAGAAAAGAGCTTACTCCTCACCTAGGGTTTCCACGTTAGTCAAAATTAATCCAGGCTTAATTTGTCATATGGAATAGCCTTTTTCTGCTTAGAGAACTGACATGAGCAGTTGCATAAAGCAACTCTACAAAAAATTA
The DNA here is from genome assembly GCA_030060385.1 of Muscicapa striata striata. Classification (NCBI taxonomy): domain Eukaryota; kingdom Metazoa; phylum Chordata; class Aves; order Passeriformes; family Muscicapidae; genus Muscicapa; species Muscicapa striata. The sequence continues at coordinate 437,276 of JAREIS010000195.1, read as the reverse complement.
ATGAGATAAAATCTGAAATGGTTACCTAGTTACACCAAAATTATTGGCAGAGCCCTCCAATATTTTCTATTAAAATTATACAATTAAAACTATTTGAGCAGAGCTATAACAGAAATGTTTGACAAAGCTAGGATTAGAATCAGGCTCTGACCCTTGTCTAAATCCATGGGTACCTATGGGTACATCTCCATCAGTTAAACAATGGATCAATGGCTGATTGTCACTACTGAGGCCAAACTGCACAGCACACTTCTCCATGGTGCTGAATTATTTTCTGTGGTAAAATAGGATAATTTCAAACATGCTTCCAGATTAGACTAGCCTGTGGTTTATGATGTTCTTCAGACCATGGTGGATGCTTGTTGGAAGCACACAATGCATGACAAACTCTATGACTCAGTCTAGATCCTTTCTAGTTTAGTTACACAAATAAATCAAGAAATCTCGTTTGGTAAGGAGAAGTTACAGAACTGGGATAATGTTCTGCCAGAGATTTCTCTAAATTATGCTGGATGAAAAGAAAGGTAGGGGAGATAATCTGTGGCATCTAGTTTTGGACACCTCCTAATCAGGTCCTAAAAGTTCTTCAACAACACTAAGGTATAATGTTCTTACATAAACATTGTTTTTTCAAAGGAACTTTCTTATTCTGGCAATATTTTCTGTTCCTTCCTAAAGTCTTTCATAAGTTGTTTTCCAGCTTCCTCATATATAGGTACCACAGCTGCACTGGGACCCAGTACCTGCCTATAAAGTGAACAGTGTAGTCTGGAGAGGCAGAGAACAGGCCAATAACACTATATTATTCCCTGTTTGATTTGATTTCTGGTCAGTGGTGTGTTTTCCCCCAAATGAACTGTGACATTTCCTACAGCTGCCTCCTCAGCATAGAAAATAGGATTCTGCTCACCTGGGACTGCCACAAGGGAAAATGCTTGCCAGCTCTAGGTCTGTGCACAGTGTAAGACAAAAAATTCTGCTCACCTCTGTGATACAGCTCAATCATAATGATAGCTTTTAGAAAAACAGAAAGACGACACATAAAAATACATAGGGAGGCCCCATTCTTGTTAACATTCAATATTTTCATATGAACATAATCTTTCCTCAAGATGAGTTTAAGATTGCAATCTTCTTCTGTAGAAATGCAAGACTTAATGGAAAAAATGATAAAATGAGCATCTTCTTGATGGCATTTCTTTGTGCATTAGTAGAGAAGACATCTGTGTTACTTTCCTTTTCACCTTAGTGTATTTTTTGACATGTATAAAATTTTATTCTATTGATTTGGTTGACTTGCTTCACCAACCATTTCACTGCTAGAAGACCTCTAAAATAGTCAACAAACAATGAAAGTTTCAAATAAAAATTTTCCTGAATTGTGGCAATTTCACAGAACTAGATCCAAGTTTTTTGTAAAATGTTGCATCTGTTTTAATTCTATAAAATCCATTTACTAGAGAGGATTTTTGACAGAAAAAACACATAATGCTTTTTGATGCAAATATTTTATCAAGAATTCATAGGCAAGCTGATTTGATGAATTCTCCTTGCAAAACATATTGAATTTTTTTTTTTTTTTTTACTTAATGCCTTGAACTGACAGATACCTCACATTATAGGTACAAGAGCAGTTTAAAGTAAGTATTTTTGTACCATGGAATGGTAACATACTGTATTTTTTATTGACCTGCTGAAATAATTAAGTTCACATGTTTGTGGATTATTAGATATATTATTAGCTAAGTGTTTTAAAGGTTGCTTCTGTCAAATAATAAAATATCAGTTTGATAATCTATTGTTCATTACATCAGCATACAACATAAAAATAAAAACTGAATGGAGACAAATGGCAAAATCCTTCAGGGCTAACCTCAGTTGAGTGTCAGCAAGTTCTCATCACAGTTTAGATAAAACAGTCCTTTTCCAGCCCAAGAACCAAAGACACTTGGCTCAAGTGTCAAAGGCTCAAGGCTCAAAATTATAAACAACAGTGAATTGAGGAGAGCAATCTTCATAACCTGAAGCTGTAATTGGACAATTAACCCCAATATGTAAATGGACTAAAACTTATAAAAGTGTGAAAACTCATGACTCTGAGTCCATCCTGGGTGGAGCCATGGCTGGGCTCTTGCACTGCCCAAGGTGTATCCTTTGAAGGCCTTTTAGTAAATACCTACTTTATTCCTTTAACACTGTCTAGCCTCTGTTCTAGGTAGCCTCTCAAGGCATCATGAGTACAACAAATAACTACATTAACACTCAGGAACTTTTTTGTGTCAGCTTTAAAGCAGAATGACTCAGCCACAACAGAAGTTGATAGAATTATTTCCTTTGTCTGGGATGGAAGAGAACATGCTCCTGAAAAATACCCCAATACCTTGACAACTTCTCCAAAACATATCAGGTTTGATATTCTGTGTGTGTACCATACCATTGAAATCACATATACTTCTGCCACCACAGAGTATGAGTTTTAGGAATGATGGTTGAACTGCACCATTGAGAGAATTTGTTGCCTCATCTCCAACATGTTCAGAGACCTGTTCAATTGACTTAAAACCAAGTTATGTTGCAAAAGAAAATGATAAAGTTAAATCACTTTCCTTAAATATGAATAGCCATTTGCAATGGCAAAGATTTGGTTTTGAAAACCTAATTGAAAGTTCTGCCTGTATTACAATGAATCAAATCATCGTTTGAATTAAACTGCACATCATGATGGTCTTAAAAGAACAGTCCAAGAAAAACATTCAAACAAAACAAATTGAAAATATAAAATATCATAACTTAAAAGGACTTACCAGTCTGTCAGTAATATTCTCATGCCAGTCTTAACAGCAGTTGGGACCTGGGGAAAAGAGAAAGCAAAAAATTTGTCTTGGTTCCTTTTTACAGCAAGGTAGGAGACAGAGGAGGGTGTCAGTGAATCAGATGCCTCAGGTCATTGGAGTCACCTCCAACACATCAGGGCATCTTCTCAAGTTCCTTGTGATGACACAGATTTACACCAGAAGATCATAACCAGAAGCAAGTCATAGTGCAGAAATTCATGGTTTTGCCGTCTTATATTTTCTGTAAATGCCTTCATGATATATAAGCTGATTTTTTTTAAACTATTAAAAAATTACACAAAATTAAATTTCTTATATTTCTATGAGATATTATCATGATAATTGGCTAATTTCCTACAATCACACAACACGTGGTACAAGCCAGATATCTTGAACCAATTTCCTACTCTAGCTTTTATTTATCAGACAAATTGAATGAAAAGATATTAAACATGGTTAAAACTTTTTTGGTGTCTTGTTCTTGTCTTGAACTGACACAAAAGTTTATCAAATAATGGCTGTAACTGTTGAAGACTCAAGTCCTGGTTTTGAGAACAATAAACAATATCTAAACTGTGGGTACTTTAGGAAAGAAATATTTTATTGTAGATAGAATTTTGCCATAAGTGAGGAGCCAGGATATACTAAAAAATATTATTCTATATTCAGTGATAAGAAAACATGAAATCAAAATGTTTACCTATTTTTTGAAATATGGCACATTTGATTAGAAATAAAAAATAAATATATATAGTAAACAAGACATTCTTAGCCTATAGGGTATATGCAGAGGTACTGGGTCTATTCTCTTTTCATGTCCCTATAGGCATCATCTGACTCTCCACAAAACTGTGGAGAGCCTGGTAATTCTCTTTATAAGAAAATTAAGGTTAATAATTATTAAAATAAATTCCATTAATTTGGTGGGCATTAGTAGTGCTCAAACCGAAGACAAAATCAAGCTATTTCTGAGCTTTTTCAGATTATCTTATTTTCAAAAACTGATCAGCTTCACCAAAATGGATGTGTCAGACAAGAAATTACAGCAAAATTCCACATGGCTTTAAGTTGTGCTGAAATATTTAAATTAACTGAAACAAATTTAATAAGAGCAGTGAAGACACTAAATGTTACTGGGCTAAAATGCCAATCACAATGGACAAACAAGCTTCTTCAAATCCATTATTTCAGAGTATAAAGGCTTTTATATGAGAAGATGAAATATTCTATAATACATGGGTTTAAGAAACTGTCACTAAAGCCATCATGATACTTTAAATAGTGACAACAGTAAGAAATGGCACTCCACAGAATGTAATCTCAGCTCTGTTTTCCTTTAATACCACCCACTACATCAGACCTGTAGTCCATGTAGAGAGGTTTAACACTTTGTCTGAAGAAATTCCACTCAGTCTCCTTCACAAGCAGATAATGACAGGAAGTATTCCTAACAGCATTAGTCATTTACAAACACTGGTGAGTATTATGGGATTTTATTCCAACTTCATTTTATGCTTCTGTGAATCAGAACTTTAATGAATTAGATTGCATTTCTAGTAGGGAGCTCTGTGGGATAAGAATGTCAAAGAAATATCTACTTAAACTGACTGTTTTCAAGTTTTTTTATGGATTCTTTGCTTCAAACAAGCTGATCACATCATAAAAAGAGACAGATCAACATAAATCTGTGTAAATAATTTGGGTTTTTTCCAGCTCCATATCAACCTTAGAGATAAAATTTAATTAATTCTTACTATTGCTGGCTTATTCTCATCAGGATCAGAGACACCAAACTTAAGGTCATCTGTCTGAAGGGTTTGATAGGTTTTTGTTTGGTATCCACTATGTTTTAATTTCAAAATCTGCTCAGAAGATTGAAATAAAAACCTGCTCAAGAGATGGTTTGGGATGTGTGTCATTATTAGTCTGATTTTTTCTGCAACTCACACCAAGAAATTCTCTCAATATTTAACTCCACTACATAGCTATTAACAATGAAAACTATTACTTATTTTCAGCATGGCTAACCACACACTGAAAATAATAAGGTAGGAATAACATCAGAGGGAAGAACCATGAATACAACAGAACAGCTATGAATGGAGGCATGAGAGGCAGAAAAGATTCAACCTACACAAAATTAAGAAAAATAAATTGTTTTTATGAATTTATTGCCTTCTACAACTTCCTGAAAAGTGTCAAGATGGAGGTCAGCCTCTTCTGCCAAGCAGCTCATGATGGGACAAGGGGAAATGGCCCCAAGTTGCACCAGGGTAGTTCAGGTGGGATATAAGGGAAAATTTCTTCAGTGAAAAGAGTGGCCAAGCTCTGGAATATGCTGCCCAAGGAAGTGGTGGAGCCATCTCTGAAGTGCTCAAAAAAGGAGTGGATGTGGTACTTTGTGATATGTTTCAGAGAACATGGTGGTATTCTGCTGAAGGTTGGACTGGATCTTGGAGGTCTCATTGAACCCTAATGATTCCATGCCAGATGGTTTATGTTATAAAATATTTCCAAAAAGGCATGGAGTATTTAACAGCAGGGCAGAAAAAAAGCCATGTAAGGTTTTACAGAGCAGTGCTGTTACCCAAGTGATTAAATGTCCAAACAGAATTTTCTGTCTCTGATTTTATTGAATTATTATGAACATAATTGAGGCCAAAAAAAAAAAAAAAAAAAAAAGAAATTATTTTGAGTGTCAAATTAGCTCCCACTGTCAGATTGCAAAGAATCTGTTTAGGTGGGTGTCCAGTAAGCCCACAGAAAAAATGGTTTCTGAAGTACCTCTTGATTGTTTTTATAATTACATGTAACTCAGGGAAAAGAAGATGTCAATTCTCAGCATTTCACCTTTTCTTTCACTTCTGTATTGCATTCTTTATTCTCACATTTGTCTTGAGTTCTCACTTCTGTCTAGTTGTGATTTGTATCTTGTCTATTAATACATAAAAACTTTACTTAGATATCAAAAAAAGAAACAAACTTTGCCACTTCTTTTATGTCCTTCTGCAAGAATAAATATTGATGTTTCATCAGGAATGATGGAAAACACGTTCTCCCCCTAAATTAACAATAACTAATACTGTCTATGTTAAAGCCAAAAAATATTTAATTTACATAATGATGACACAGAAATTGCTTAGATAAAATAGTAGTCACATTAGAAATGTGTTATGAAGAAGGTGAAAATAGAGAAAATTGCACTTGAACCATTGCAATGATGAGGAAAAAGCCAGCTGGCAGGAGTGACCACACTTAACACAACAAATCACAAAAGACATTTTAGAGGCATCTGTCACATGCAGGGGTCTGTTGAAAAGCCAAGAATTCAGCAACAACCTCAAATGATATGTTAGTCATGCCTCGGTACTAGTCCTGCTTCAAAAAATTTATTGTTGTAACACCAGCACCATAGCATAGGTTAATTACCCATACATAACTTAATTAACCAAAAATAAGACTCATTTTTATTAAGAAATCAGGAGGGTTACAGTTAAGATATACTGTATTTCAGTTTGCTGATACAACCTTGGATCAGTCTTCTTGTGCATATATACCATGAAAATCCTGAATTACACTACCTGAGCCTCAGCCAGTTCACAGACAAACAAGAGTAAGAAATCGCAATTATTTTTGCACATGCTTAGTTTTTTTCTCTGCATAATTACTGATGATCTCATGTCACTCCTCCAGTCTTCTATGCAGGTGTAAGAATACAAGATCTGTTCATTTGATTATTCTGAAATTCTAAGTGCTTTTGGTAATGGTGGGAAAGCTCTAAGTAATCATTCACTTTTTGAACTATGTAATCTAGAGAGTATCCATTTGCAATAGAGGACCATGGGATTCATTATTTCTACATCTAGTCAAAGAAAATGTAGGCTCTTAGTCTAAATTAGGCTTCTAATTTCTTTCTAGAAGTGATGGAGAGAGACAACCAATTCCAGATTCATTCAATCTTAAAACAGACAATTAAGATAAATGAAGAACTGTCTGAGCAATCCTGTCTCACTTAGCTGGCCTCATGACTGGCTTAGACAAGACCCCTAACATTTATATGGTTAATATGACATGATTGATTCTACCTCCAAATACACAGATCTCACTTTTCTTCCATGTTCTACCATATGTTTGCAAGGGAGCATTAAGTGTCTAGATGAAAATAAATTTCAGGCATTTTCATAAGGATAGTGCAATAGATGTGGTTGTAAAACCATGCAGGAAAAGTGAGGAAGTCTTGGTCATTTGTCAGCAAGGGACATGGATATTCCACTACAATAGTTATTTGGATTAAGTCCGAATAACTACCTCTGCTGAACAGAATAAGTAATTAGTACTAATCAGACAATTAATGATTCTGATGTCAGCCTATGGTAGGCTTTCAATGCTATAGAAGCACACATATGTAAAACTAAAATGCAAATGTTTCAATGCATAATGAGTAAAAAGAGGATTTTTGCATATTACTTTTAACACACATAAGTAATTATCAGCCCATTACTAGATAATTAGGAATCAAGATAAATTATTTAATAAAAAACCTCAGCTTTTAGAGGGGGAAAACGGTGTTTAGCCCTGAATTTTGCTAAATTTTTAATTGGTTTCCAAAGATACAGAACAAAAACCTGCAGATTAAATCAGGCTTCTCATGCATTACCTCAGTCCCATGACACCAAGCTGTTTCACAGGGCACTGGCACTGGCAGCCACCACCCAGCAGCCCAAAGGAGAGACCTATGTAACTGTAGGAACAGGCTTCCAACTTCTGTCACACTCACGCAGGTAACATATACTTGTTTTGACAAAAGTACACCTGAGTATCAAAAAACTGAGTTTTTTGGTGCCTGCAATCCATATGCTGGGAATAATTAAAGTGGCATTTGAGAGACTTTGGCATTCACAGATTCATACAATCAAAAAATGGTTTTGGGTTGGAAGGGAGCTTAAAGATCATCTAATTCCAGTCATGGGCAAGAACACCTTGCTCAAAGACCCATCCAGCCTGGCCTTGAACACTTGCATTAAATCTCCATTTATAAGTTATTTAATATGGGGATGTATCTGACCAAATATTATGAGATATTATGCTGAGTGTATGATGTGGCATAGACAGTAGTTTTTTAAGTCTTTTGCAACATATTGCAAGTTTTATTGGGATTCTTTAGTCAACAGCAGGTCTTGTTTTGCAGATCCAAACATCAGCTTGGAAACTTTTCAGACAGAAGTACTACAGGCAGTATGAAGAAATACAAAATGAGAAGTACCTCCACAAGAGTTATGATAAAATATCTGATTTGATGCAAGAAAATACTTCTGTTTAGCTCCTATGAGTTCATAAGGAAAAGCTTACATAAACAACAGAGTGGAATAAAAAAGCAAAGTTGCATGCTGAGACCTGCTGCCAAGGAACAGCACCTTTTCAAGGCACAAAACAAGAGTCTGAAAATACAGAAATTCAGATCATCTTAAATCATCACATTTTATCAAATCTTCCTAATAGCTTTGCTTATGCATTGATATGCAAAGATTTGTAGACATGGATCTCCAAGCAGGCATTCCCTTCCCCTTCTCCACAGAACTGGTGGGTGGGATGACATTGTCCCCTTAACCAGTGCAGCTGATTAAGGGAGTGGCAGCAGCCCCTAGTTGATGTGGAGCAGATGTTAAGGCCACTTCTACCCTGTGCTCTGATGCATGCAGTGGGATTTATCTCACTTTGCTTTTGATGCCCATAGAGAAGACACCTGCATTTGGGATAATCACTTGAGCCTCCATCACTGGCACTGGCAAGAAACAGGCACTTTCAGAGCTTAACTACCTAATCTTTATATAGACAGTTCTCACCTTGTGCTTACACAAATCTGTTCCCATTTTTACATTTTTATTTGGAATCTCTCTACCACATTTACCAGCCTGGAAGAGCAGCTGCAATTCCTGCAAGACAGCAGATGCAAAAAGATACGGGCCGCTGAAAGCTTGTTACTGTCTTATATTTATTTAATTTTTTTAATCTGGAAAGAAAAGAAAATAAAAAAAATAAAAGAAAGAAAGAAAAGGGCTGGTTTTGTTTTCCTCAGAAACATTGTCAGTTATTTTGAAGCCCTTAATACAGTAGCCAACTATTATCCCACATAAGACACTTCTACAGTTTTCATGATAACCTCTGCAGCAAAAGTTAACTGCCATTATCAAAAACATTTTAAAAGACTTAAAATACAGCTTGATATTGATTTCTTATCCTTTTACTGGTTGTTTCATTAGAATTTTAGTCCTTTCATGCACTAAGTCTGGTTTCATGCCTTGAAGCAGAGATGTTATCTTGCCAATAGAAATGTTTTTTGCACCTCTTTCGTCCCTCTCCTTGCCAGCAGGCAAGTAAAAGATACAAATAGCTTAAAATGAAAGCATTTGCTCAGCAGTAAGGCCTGGTGCATGTAGTGACATGGTTTTCTGATTAATTCTCCAACCTAGAAATTTCCAGAGCTTGCTTCTTATGGCTGTATAAACCTTTAAGCAGATGCATTTGCTGCTTGATCACTTTAGTTTTTTTTTGCTTGTTTCTTTTTTTTTTTTTTTCCTGATGCTTTGGGATACTTGTCTAATTGATATTCTATGCTCTTCACACAGGCTTGTCAGTGCTGGGTGTACAATGTCCTTGTTTCCAGGAGCCAGTAACTCACTTCAGAGCCTTGAAAATCCCAAGTTTCCCTGACCTGACCTTGTAAGGCCTTATGTATCTTGGAGCCTGTCTATCTTATGAAAGAAAAAGAAAATAATTGGTCCTTTTGATATTTCCCCCTGACTATGCAATACATATACCCATCCTTTTCTGTCTATAAGAAGACTTTTTATTGTTGAGAACCTAATCATCAGCCTCTTCATTATCTTTATGGTAACTGGAGGCTTTTGTTGAAATATCTGTGAAAAACCAGTTTAAAGACATGAGATAAGAGAAAAAATCTCACCCTGAATACTTGGCAGTTTTCTAAGAAAGACCAGGGAGAAACTGGAGACCTGAAGCACATTTGGACTGCAAATTTGGTGAAGCATAGGAAGACATGAGCTTGCTTTTAAAGCTGTCTCAGATACCACAAGCACCCAGAGAAAACCATGGGCTAATTTGCCTTAAATTAGCCCATGTGCTTCTCTCTGCTTCCTTGACTCATCTGTTTCCAGAGTGTGAGCTGAGGACAGGCATTGATGTGCAACATTGCAACACTGACCAAGCTTACTGCCAAAGGAAAATTGAATTTGCCCCAGCACACCCAGGAGCAAACCTCATTCTGCATCCTGTTTCCTTAGGGTGGATGTTCAAAAGCAACTGTCAGGCTGCAGAGATCTAAAGTAGAAACCAAATTAATGAGTTAAAGGATTGCCTTACCCTTAAGATTCTCTAGAGCCTAACCCTGCAGTGAGGTTTATGCCATGGTCCCCACTTTACAAGATCTAAGAAGCCAAGACAGCAAGTATTTTCATCAGAAAAAGCACAGGTGTATCATGAGTTTATATTACAAGTACCCATCTGCCAAACAGCTGTTCAAAGTTATAAAACACAGGAGAAAGCCAGGCAGCTTTTGTCAATCTTTACTGTTGCATTTTGAAAAAAAAAAAAAAAAAATCATTTAAAAGTCTTTTGGTTGCTCCATAACTACACTCAATTGTTCATCTCTGTCTAGCTGCTGTAATTGATAAACCTTCCCATTACCTCTAGATCTTTAGTTATTAGTGCTTAACAACAACAACAAAAAATCTTTTTAAAATAAGGTCACTTACTTATGTGAAACAGGAAGCCTATATTTTAATAATTGTTTGATTATTCACAGTATTCATTAATAGAGCCCAGTGACTACTTTTGAGAGCAGCCATGCCCTGAGCTTAATTTTCTGCCACAGGTGGTACTTGCTAGAGAACTATTATCCAGATACATGAAACAACACTGATTTATGGTATCCATATTTGAGAAGGATGGATAATAAGAGCATTAAGCAACTTGTCCACTTCCCACTGAAGCAGAGATAAAATTACTATTCTTTTTTTCTTTTTTTTTAGTCTTCTCCTTATTGCTGTAGCATTCTCAGTACAAGTTTTAGATTGTTTATCTATCTAGTTCATGTGCTTGATGCAGATATACAACTGCCCTCATTTTTACAGAGAAAGAAAGAGGGAGAAAGCAAAAACAAATGAGGGAAAGTCAGGACCAGTTGTCTGAACAAGAAGCTACTTTATGAGATGTGAATTTTTGGCATGTTTTTATAGTGACCTTAAGAAAACCATGTTGCTGAGCTGCCCCAGGATATTAGCTATTACTGTATGTAATATACCTCACAAGAGTGGAACAAATATAATTTTAATTTGCTTTTCATTACACCCACTGTTAAAAATGGCACTACTATAACAAATGTTCTTTAGTTTCTTCATTTGTAGCTAAATTCATAAATCTCAGTAACTATAAATGTATCTCAAGGTCAGAGTTACTACAATAACCCATTCATTTTGTTTTCCTTTCACTAAATCCATTATCTGAACAAATTATTAGGTGACCTTTTTAGTTACAGCAATTCAATAAAACTTACATTAGATGGAATTTCAGGAACATTAGTCTAATGTGCTTTAAAAGATCACCTTCTCTGAGCAATATAATAAGTTTGTGTGAAAAGCATAAAGCATGTAATATGTAATAAAATCCAGCCTTTAATGAACCATCTAGAAAAACTGACTTGTGTTATAATTTGATGGAAACCCTCCCTTAATTAATGGATAAGAAACCAACTGCAACTACTGGATGTTACTTTTGATTATATATTTAGCTTGTTTTTCCTTTTAAAATGTATGCTCCTGATTTATACTCTTCAAGAAATTGCAGTTGAAATGACCTTGTTACAAGATTAATATGCTATGAAAAGACATACTTAAAGCTAATTAAAAAGGGGTCTCTGATTACTAGTTAGTACCAATTGCACTAAGATACTGCCTTATTTTCCAAAGTGGTAGTCGGTCAAAACTCTAAATTTAATAAACTGTCTTCCATGTTTGATGGATGTTGGTTCTCTTCACCAGATATAAGAAAATACCTTGAGGCCAGCTAGATAAACAATAAATAAAACACAGCTCCAGCTATCAAGCAGGAAATTTTTACCAAGGAAGATTGCACAGGGTAACTAAAATCTGGGATTTCCATTAAGAATATAAGGCATCAATCTGATTCCTTCTGCAAATAAAACAGGAAAAAATATCTTAAAAAAACAGCTGAAATTCTCTTGTGCTTCCAGATTGCTGCCAAGGAGAAAACTAGTTTAATTTCTAATCAGTCTAGGGAGGTCTGTATGCAGAAAGAGAAGCAATAGTAACTTTCCACAAGTTCAGCACTAGCAATCAGTCATTTCTCCTGCAGATGTATGCACCACAGGAACATGAGCCAACTTGAGTAAAGGTCAGGACACATCAAAATATCAAACTAAATAAATTATTCTTGCTACTAGGGTTTATTGAGCAGACTTACACTCATTCAGTCTGTGGGAATTTCATTTTGCTCTACATTTTTCCAGATACTTGTGTGTTTGTCGCCCAGTGAACCATCTAGACACCTATCAAATTTTCAGGATCTTCTCCTAATTGCTCATCCCCAGAAAAAAAAAAAATTAGCAATTATTTCCTTTTGCCAATCAGTACCTCTACTACTGATTTGAGATAGAGGCACTGAAAATACCAACAAAATTATAGGATATGTCAGAGAATTATTTTACAATTTACAGATTGGATATTCCATCCCTGGAAACACTCAAAACCAGATTGCATGTGTCTTTGAGCAACCCAAACTAGTGGAAGTTGTTCCTGTCCATGGCTGGGTTTTGGAACCAAATGATCTTTAATGTTCATTCCAAACCAAACCATTCTAGAACTCTTATTCTATGAAATTAAAATCAGATTTAAATTACAATATTACAGTTAATTAATAGATAAGTGAAATGTAAAGAAACAGTTCAAATATAACAACAAAATGTTTATTTTTCAAGTTGGAACTTTAATTATTAAGTTAATTAAATCACACAATGAATTTATGAATACCATGATATAACAATAATAATGCTATAATATGGTATAACCATAATAATGCTTTCAACAACAGACACAATATTTTTTTGTTTCTGTGATGAAGCCAATTGCATAATCTGTGTGTCATCTCCCACAGGCCACTTTTATATTAGCAAACTGTGTCTTTAAACAGCAATCTCTTGGATTACCCTATCAATAACTTCACAGCACTTCTTTGCTAAATTTTTGTGTAACATATTTATTTGAAATCTAAAGAATGAGAAGAATAAGAATTCTTATGCTTAGGCTTGATAATAAATTTTAAAAAATCACCTAGTTAATTATTTTCTCTCTCACAGTAGTCAGTAGATATTAATAAAAATAAAATTTTAAAAAAGGTATGAGAAATACTCAGTTTTCATTTAGAAATTTAGTTCACAATCCTTTATCACTCTAAGCACACTTTGATGTGTGGCTTCCACCATGCCTTCTAATGTAATTTTTTTTCCTTATAGATATAACCTTTTTTCTTGTAGGTTTATTTATTATTGTCATGTAAATTATTGAGATATATTAAATAGTCCATTAGCTTTCCCTTGTTGTTCTGTGAAATTTAAGATATTAAAGCAGTTGGTTGCTACAAAACTGCTTAAAGTATGCTGTTGCATGTTGATAGAGATCAGCCAGTTACCCATGCTTATTTTTCTTAAATGAAGAATCACCAATCTATGAATGTAATCCAAAAAATATTCACTTTATCATATGCTTTGCATGTTTGTCCCAGACCACAGACAACCCAGCCCAAGATGAATTTGCAATGTCATGTTATCTAAACTGTATCTGTTTTTCATTAATGTCTAAAATATTCATATAATTTCATATCTACACTTTTAGCTCATCAGAGAGTTCATACATCATGGTCAAAATAATGTGGTTTTGCTTTTTCTTATCCATTGCTAATAATAACCAGTTTCAATTAGAAAATTAGCTCTCTCCTTTAATTATTTTTAAGTCAACTATTTTTTTCTGGCCAAATAAATTCTTTGAGATTATTAATTTGTGCAGAAAACAATAATGAAATGTTTTTAATTTAAATTATACTTATTTTCTTTATTAATAAAGTAGGTCTTAAAAATTTCACACTGGACAATAAAAAAATAAAATTTCAAAAACAAGGTAATAAAATCATATATCCACTTATAGTTCAATTGTAATAACACTGTAGCTTGACTGAAATAATACAGTATTAAAAAATGTGAATCATCAATAAGAGCTATCAATTTAGGAACTAATTTTAAAAGCTTCATTTTTAAAAAATACCCTTGAAAGAAAAATCCATATATTTTCTTTCAGTTGCAATCAAACTCCGCAGGAATAACCATGATGTTTGTCCAATATAAACATAACCTGCTAAAAATTTCTAAAATACTTTTCCTCAAATCTTATTTTTGTTATTGGAATAAGTCTGACCCACACTTATTTTTGAGAATATATTAATAATTTAAGTGCTAAAAATAGTTGCACATACGTAATAGAGATGCCAAGGAAAAAGTAATGCTACAATCCTGAAAGACACTGCAACTGTTGATCCAAAATGCAAAAGTGCTTGGCAACTTAAAGGATGAAGCTGTGTTTACTAATTTTCTAGCTGGGAGGTTAAATAGGAAAGAATCAACTGCAAAACATATGTGAGCAGTCTGGCTTACCCACTTCTGTAAGTCCCTAAGCAGCTGGTGTGGAGAAAACCTACTGTCATGTTGCTGAGCCACTGATGGGGACAAAGAGAAACAAAGTCAGCAATAGTTTTCAAAGATCTCTCATGTAACTATATGAAATAAAAGTCTTCAGGAAAAATTTCAATGTGGCATGACATGGCCTGGCCTTTTACTGGAATAAGGAAAGATTTAATAAAAGCTTTAATAGATGCCATAGTGACTAACTATCCATAGATGTTGATGTAAATAAATTCATGAAGTCCATCTTAAGAGGAGAATAGGCTTTAGGGGGGCTGAGGACATCCTCTTAGAAGGATACCAAGGAAAGAGAAAAGCTTAATATAACTGGCAGAGAAAAAAAGAAGCATGAAGAGATGGTTGTGATGGATATGTAGGGAGAATACATATAATTTACAGCTTTGAAGGCAAACAAGGGGAGCTGGGATTTGCTATACATATATATAAATTTTAAATTTAGGGACAAGCACATGGGAGAAACAGGAGGCACTACAGTATGGTGACAGTCATTTTACTCAGCTGGTCAGTGTCAAGTCAGTTACAAAGGACAGTACCTCTATATATCATCATAGGGGAGTTACTTAAAAAAAAAAAAAAAAAAAAGAAAAGAAAGATAACTTCAGGCAAGTCCAGACCCCAAATATTTTGAGCCATCTGTGCTGCATTATGGAATCATAGTAAAGACAAATACAGACAAGTTTCATGCACTGAGACCAATTGCATATCTGAATTACTGGGAAAAAAATAGTAGTTTGGGGGCTTTGTGAGTTTGGACTTTTTGGGTATTTTGTTGTCAGGTAGGTTGCTTCTTTTTTAAAACAAACATTTAAACCAAAAAAAAAAAACCTAGCGAAATTGCAAATTCACTTGTGAGACCTCCATTCCAGGCCTCTAAATAAAGTTATACCACTCACATCAAAAGTGCAAGTCATATAATTTATTACCCAGTTAAACTCTCAATAAATGCTGTAACATGCAGCAATGAAAACAATTTTTTGTGTAATGCCCCTTTACATTAGAGAGTCTCTTTTTCTATCTTGCCAAATATTGTGTTCTTCCTTCTTGCTTCCCCTCTGTCTTTCTCTCTAGGTGTTGCTCTTTACCTTCCTCTCCCATAATTTCCTGCCCATGCCTGATTTGATTATAATTCCAATGATTCTGTTCATCTTTTGGACTATTATTAAATAATAACTATTGACTTGTTGTCCAGAGATACTGTGAACTTGTGGCAGCCTCGTCCTTGGAGTTGCTCAGGGCTGGGCTGGGTGGGACTTTGAACAACCTGGCCTGGTGGAAGGTGTCCCTGCCCTTTGCAGAAAGATAGGAACCAGGTGATCTTTAAGGTCCTTTCCAGCCCAAACCATTATATGATTCTATTTGTTGGTCCAAGACGCCTATCATTACATCTTAGTTTATAGATAGGTCCAGAGAGTGCTGATTTAAACCTTCTCTATCTCTTTTTGAGGTTTTCAGAAAGCAGAATTATACAAGAAATATCAAAGAAATTTAGAGAATACTTTTCTCACTCAAAACATATTTCGTAGCTTTTCTTTTCAGTTATTCCTATTAGAGAACTATCTCTTCTGATATTCACTTGCACAAATGCAAATTCCAAAGTTTCTAAGATATCAAGACAAGACTGCCTTTTTTATAATTGATAACACATAAGTGTTTATTTTTTAGCTTATAGAAGTATTTCTACACTTGAATTAATACTGGTAACAAAAGCAACAGCAAAACCTTTAATTTATTACTTTAAGAACGCTGCATGAACAAAGAATCTGAATTAGGTAGAATAAGAGATTAACTTAGACTCGCAGGAGACTGGGATGCCGATTATTCTGACCTCAGTTCCAAGTTGAGCTAATTTCAACTTTAGATGGAGTTGCTCTTGGCCTTTTCTGCCTTACTTCTGAATTATTTCATTATTTCCACAACTGGAGATGAACAACCTCCGTGGGCAATCCTTCCTTCCTTTTCCCCTCGCTATGACTTGTGTGCATTGTTTCTTATCCTTCACCGTGTGAAAGCCTCCTCAGCCTGTTTTCTCTCTGACCTTTCACTAGGTATTTGAAGACAGGGATAAAACTTTTCCTTCACTATTTATTTTTCAGACTGAACAAACCTGGTTCCCCCAGGCACAAGGACAGTACTCCAGATGCAGCCTCACAAGTATCAAATGCAGTAAAAAAATAATTTCCTGCCATCAGGCAATTATATTTTTGTATGGAGTTACCTTTCAAGAGCAAGGGCCTGATGTGACTTGTATTTAATTTCTTGCCCACCAGAATTCCCTGGACATTTCAATAGACTTGCTTTTTTTTAGAGTTGTTCCCCAGTCTATACTGTTGTATTGGGTTAACTCCATCCCAGTTTTAGGACTTTGCATCCACTTTTGTTGAACTTCACAAAGTTTCTGCCAGCCCATTCCTGAAACTTTCCAAGATCCCTCTGAAGATTTACCCTGCTCTCCACATGTTAATTACGGCCCCCAATCCAATGTCGTCCATGAGTTCTCTGGGACTGGTCAAGGTCACAAATGGTCAGTGTAAAACCTCTGAGGACTGTCACTTGTGATGGCCAACAGCAAGGCTTGGAATCCCTAACTGCCACCCTCTACCCAATCTGTTCTTTGTTATTTGCCTATTTGCTCATGAAGGAAAGACTCTGGGTTGTTACAATTGCTTTTCAGATTGCCACTATGTTAATCTTTCTTACTTTATATCTGGTTTGCTATTTACCAAGGTCATAATTCCTGCCTTTGGCTTGAGCTTTAAATTCCTGACAAAAAAAAAAAAAAAAAAAAAAAAATTAAACACTTGTCTACATGAAAGGTAGAAAAAAGATAAAGTTCCTGTCCCATCTCAGTGCAAAAGGGCAGTCAGTGAGGATCCTTTCTGATGAATTTCTCAGACAAAACATAAAGGACAAACACAGCAAAATAATCAGAGAAGGGTTGATAAAGAAAGATAAGAGTTCCTACTGAAGTAGCACTGAAAAGGGAGCAGAGAGGGGAAAAGAGAGACAGAGAGAGGAATCGGGCACCAGAGCAGATTGTCACTGCTGTGCCCTGCAGGTGTCAGCCCTGCAGAAGGAGCCTGTGCTGGAAGCTGCCCTTCATCTGCGCGGCTCCCAGCGGGATTTCCAAACAGCAGCGGGCTGCGTGTCCCTGCCATCGCTGAAGGACAGGCTGCCATGGCTCTGAGCCTGACGGACGGACAGACAGGCTGCCACGGGGCAGTGTGGCTCTCAGCGTCAGGTCACAGGCAGGGAAGAGGTGGCAGCTCCGTCCAGGGAGCAGCGGAGCCCTGGGGTGCCGTGGGGTCGAGCTGCCTCGGGGAAGCGGCAAAGCAGAGTAGGACAGGGGTGGACAGGGAAGACACCAGGGAAGAAGCAGAACACCAGGGAGAAAAAGGTGACAGGGTGTGTTATAAACGAGAAACAAAAAGTCTCGATATCCAGCAAAATTTAGATTGCTTTATTCTCTACAGACTGAGCAAGCAGCGCTGGGGAACGTGAGGGGTCACCGCCCACTCCGTGCTCGATGGAACTTTAGTTTACAGCCTCTTCTTATAGTATAGTCTCTTGTTGTAATCAATAATTGTTGGTTTTTTGCTGTCATAATTTTGCCAGGTAAGCAGTGGTGGTCGAAATAAATATCCGTAAAGTCTCTGGGCAGTAGTCAGTCATAGATAACCATCTGGTCTTAGTAGATAAAAACTGGCAAAAATCGGGAAGTCTGGTCTTTGTAGATAGGCAGCATTGATTAAACAAAGGCAGGAAGTCTGATCTTGCAAAATCTATCGGACTATCGGAAAGTCTGGTTTTGCAAAGGGGTAGTAGATACAACTTATTTAGAAAACATAATATTCATAACAGGGGGATTTAAAACAGGATGATTTAATCATATATTTTTCTCTATCTAGTGTTCATGCTTCACTTCAGACTTTAGCATTCTGGTTTATACAAACCCCAATACTTCTATGATAAACAGGAGGAATCTCTTATCAATTATCACAGGGGGGAAATGGGGTGAGCAAACTTACCCTCCCAGCGATCCCCACTAGCTCCAAGAAAACCAAGGGAAAATGCCCCCGCTGTGGTGCAGTTCACTGTTTTTAAGTGCTAAAGCTCCTCTCATGGCCCAGCTTTCTGGGCATTTTATTCCTGGGCACCCAGAGATCTGCCCCACCACAAGTGCGAGTCACTTGCAGCCTGATCGTGGAATCTGTCTCTGCCTTGATCAGCTGTGTTGGGGGTTGAGTTTTGTTCTCTTACTGTCCCAGTTTAAAGAATTTTTCCCATTATTATGTTAAGGGAGCCTTCCTGGTTTTACTCTTTTCAGGACTCAAGACAGAGTGGTAGGTGGGGACTGGCTTCCGGGGGCGGCTCTCTCATCGGCGAGCTCCGAGGGGAAGGATGCTGTCTCCAGCCCGCGCCATCAGAACCCCGGGGAGCCAGGTGAGACATTGTTCTGCATCTGCTCCTCTCCAGCCCACCGTCTCTGAGACCACAGCTGAGCACCAGGACGCAAACAGTGAGCGGGGAGTTTCCTCCAGCCTGCTCCCCCCCAGACACAGCGCGGCCGCCGCCGCCTGTCCCCGCCCCGCTCCGCTCTCCGCACTGCGCGGGCCCTGCCCCGCCTGCACCGCCGGGAGCAGACACAGGCAGTGCTAATTATTCATAGCTGCTGTTGTTTCTGTTTGTCCGGTTAGATATATTAGTAAAGAGCTACCCCCTTATCTCTGCCTTAAAGTTCCTGATTCAAAAATTATAGTACTCGGGAGGGAGAGGACTTACATTCCGTATTTCAAAGAGGAGCTTCTGCCTTTATTGACAGACACCTGTCCTTCAAACCAGGACAAGCTGCCAGGCGAAGCCTCCTCGGGAACAGAGTTCCCAGCACACGCACGACCCCTAGAGTAATTTTTCAAGACATTTATAACACATATTGAGGCATAAATAAAAATCAGATTGGTCCCTCTCAGCTCCATTTAGCTAATTGGCTCCTGAAAATAAATTAGTGAAGAAATATTGCTTTGTATATCTTGTATTTGTATTTTCCTTTTTTCCACTTCCTAATGCCAAGGTATTATCCCTAAAAATTTCCACTATTTTCTTTGCATCTCCACCAATGCCTTGTTTACCTATTTCATAATAATTACCTACTGATTTTTTTCATCAGGTTGTCTCATCTAGAACAGACTGCTCTCTTTTAGTTAAAGATAACTGTAGTACAATACACTTTCTCCTTGATCCAGTCTTGTAACAATGAACACAATCAACCCTTCAGTTGCATACCTGGTGCAGCAATGCTTCATGGCAGCACATCTACCCCCAAAGGAAAGACAGGTCTGAGACAGAGAGAGGAATGGTGTAAATGCGAAAACAAAAAACGTGGGACTTGATAAAAAAGGTCATGCTAGACCATTGAACATTTTCAGAAAGCTTAACACAAACAGATATGTATTAAAAAAATAAATTTAAAAGGTGCTGCATTGCAGAAATAACTTATCCAAAAAGACAAAGGTTTCTTTTTCCTTTTGTCCTTCATCCAAAGATATTCAAGGTCCATCTCTTGGATTGTAGTGGGAAGGACATTAAATTATCTGTCAAAGCTAACAGCCCATACACTGAAAGTTTCATTTTGCAGGAATGGATATTACATGAGGTAAGAAATTCCTTTGAATGCTCTTATAGATACCCATGCAAAACTTCAATGTCCACAAAGGGATTTATAAGCTGCTGATTGCAAACAAACCACAGAAAATAAAACCTGACAAAGGTTTTAGAAAAAATCCACAGAAAATAAAACCTGACTTTTTGTAGTCTGCGTCTTATTTGCACTCCCACCTTTTCTCTGTAGATATCAGCTACACCAACTCACCCTGTTCAGTATTCCATATATGTAAATCAGCAGATGGAAAGTCTGATTTATACATTAAATCAAAAGAGAGTATTTTCAACCTAAAATGGGGCAGTTGTCTGCTACCAAACCTGGGTTAAATCAGAATTTTCATTGCAGTCAGTGACAAAACCATTGCCTTCAACAACATATTTCCAAGTTAGAGACAGCTCTCTCACACAAGATATACCCCTTGTATACCACTTGTTCATAAACAATTCCTTTCCACCTTTGCATAACATCCTAAGATAACAAGACACAAGTAAAAATGTCAGTATTTTGATCAGAGGAACCAAACCAAAACAAAATACCAAACAGAAACTTTCAGTCCTTGTTGATTGCCCAAGTTTCAGCTCACAAACTCTTGGCAGAGGCAGAACAATGAACTGCTGAATACTGCATGGAATGGATATACACACATGATACTTAAGGGGAGCAGTGTTTTGTGATCATGAGAGACAATCTTAGTCAGCCCTTGACAACACACTTCTGATCCGAGTTGTTATTTTTCTATAGATAGCAATACCTTTTCTACAAATTTATGTTTGTTCAATAAATGACCCAGCTGCAGCAGTGAAATCAGTGCTGTAAGTGCACCTGTGGCTGCATTCTACCTGTTCCTCCTTGATCTGATTGGTTAACATTGGGCTCTTCTCTAGTTAAGTCTGCAAGGTTTACTTCTTCAAATGCCACCTCCTGCAAAGCTGAGACTGAAGTTTCTGTTCAGGAGCTGTTCACTGGTATTTGTAGTACTTTTC
Organism: Muscicapa striata striata; assembly: GCA_030060385.1. Lineage (NCBI taxonomy): Eukaryota > Metazoa > Chordata > Aves > Passeriformes > Muscicapidae > Muscicapa > Muscicapa striata. Next base: position 416,015 of record JAREIS010000195.1, on the reverse strand, counting down.
TCTGCACTCTGGGGTTGCACAGTGAAGAAAACAAACAGTTCAAGGGAAGCTGGAGGAGAAAGTCTCCATATATTTCAATGAACAAGATGAAGAAGCAGGGTACTTCAGTTTGAAAGCTTGTTACAAACTGTAGAACTCACCACTTACCACTTCAATACTAAGTTTCAGTACAAAACAAGAGCTGAAAAAGTTTGGTCCTTAGATGTAAGTAAACAGGATCATCATGGAAAAATTAGGAATTCAGATTTTGCCTCTATAAAGCAATTTTAGGAGCACTACAAGAGCACTGAATTGAGGACCAGCATAAGAATACCTCAATGTCATGAAGAAGTTGAACAGGACCTACAAAAAAGTGGCTTGGAGATTGGAAAACAGACACTCAGAGAGTGAAATTTCAGGAGTTTGTCTTATTAAGGTAAGAAGTGAATCAGGAATTTCATAGTGTTGGTGTAAATATCTCTGACACTGGCAGCAAGTATTTCAGTCTTTGCTGACAAAACTCTGGAAAGTCTCAATAGCTAAAAGATGTAACTTTTCTAGCAGCAAAAAGATTAGGTTATAAGGAAAACGTTCTTGGCTTTTCCTGGAATTATTAAAGTCAGGTTAATTTTGTTAATAAAAAATGAATATAAAAGAAATGACAGAAACCAGACTATAATAAACAGCTTTTGTAAAGGAAAGCTGGATGATGTCTTGGCTAAAGATCACACTTGATCTTGAATTTGCAAATCTTAAGAGTCTTGTTGCACATAATCTCATTTTTTCCAGTTTTCTACAGGATGTCAGCAAAACCTCAGTCCATAGTGGAAATATGTGGTTTTGTCTACCCCTAGTTATTTCATTCCATGTGGTTTAATTAGATTAAGTTGAATGTGGATTACATCTGAACCTTAAAACTCATAAATATCTGATCTTTATGTAAGTATGTAGGCAAGGGACTATCTCCAAACACATGTAAAGGTCTGGAATTAGTCTGGAGGTAATATTAGTAAATTCAGAGTTAGTCAGAGACAGTCAAGCTCTTGTCTGAAAAAGTGGCATTGACAGTGACAGAGTGACATTTCAGTTTGAGCTGTTAACCAGTCTCTGATGAAAGAAAATTATTAAGAGATGAAAAGGAAAACAAACCTCAATGGGAAATACATAGAGCTCTTTCATTTCCTCAGAAATACTTTCAAAAAAAAAAAAAAAAAAAAAAGTGGCCAGTTATATATTGCTACACTGGTAATACTTTTTTCCCCTAATCTAAGATATGAAACAAAAAGCTTTCTGCAATCTGATATTTAATCAACCAAAAGTGGTGATTCTACATTGACTTTTGGACTTTATGATGCTAAAAGTCTTTCCCAATCTTAATGATTTTACAATTCTGTGGAATATACTAGAAGATGCTGGGTGTTGTTTTTTTAAATTTTATGTCTCTTACCTATGTTTCTCAGTCAATTTTTATCCCTGGAGTTTTCCCTAAGGCATAATCATATAGTCATTTTGTATCTCACACAAGATGTCACCAAGTGGTGTTCATCAGCATCTGTCAGACATGGATTCCTGCTTCTGCAGCCAGACTGCAAGCATGGGTTCATTCAGGTGCTACCCAATCTGCCCTAGTCCAAATCCAGATCTTGTCAACTACCTTCAACAGTGGTGGGAATTATGAAGTATTTGTGTTCTCCAGCACTGTAGCCTGGCTGGGAAAACTGTAAGGTGTTAAGCCCCTTCAGCCAAAGAATCATCAAATTGCCAGTTTAACCAGTTGAAAGAAGAAAGAAAGCTTCGTGTGACTTGAGAGAAAATAGCTTACATTGATTTAAGGAGTGAAAGCTAGCAATTAACACTACTAAATATTAGCACGGAGGTGATGAACAATCTGACTGCAGTTCTAAGGGGAATTTCTCTGCTTGGAAAAAAAAAATTCACACTTGAATTTGGCAGGACATTAGAGTTAATCACCACTATTCTTCATACAATCTTTAATGATCACAAACAGTCAGGACCTCCAATTTACATCTCATTTACAAGATGGCATCTTTTAGCAGCATGAAGCCTCCCAACACGCTCTCAACTATTAAATGATTAAAGATTTATTCTTGCAGTACCTTGATTTTCTCAATCTAACCTTACTTACATCTGCTGCAATTACAACTTGAAGATGCTCAGCCTGTGCTTACAGAAAAACAAGAATGTGTTTACACTTCATGAGTTTTTTCCTTTAAGAGGCTAAAATTGATCCTTGTGAGAGAAAACAGCATCCTCTCCTTTCCTTCTAGCAAAATAGGACAAAAACCATTGTGCTAGTCTCTGTCAATGAAGCACTCTCCAAAGAAGCAGATGAACAGACCAGATGTACACAGCTTGTCAGATACCTTGCTGCTTCAATAATTTTCATTGCAGTAAATGTTGCTTAATGCTGGTATAATTTGTTGCTCAAAGGAAGCAGTTTTTGTTTCCTTTAATGTCTTTATGATGATGCCTGCTCTTTTCCTGAGACACTCAGGACATCGCCTACCCATGGAGCAGCTTGGAGGTGAATCTGACTTTACAACCCTGAAAGGATGCAGGCAGCCAGGGACATCTGAGCACAGGGTCGCTGTGGAAAGCCATGAACGTCTAGATAGCTGTCAGCCAGCACAGTTTGTGCTGTGGATCAGCAGACATCAGCAACTGGCAACTGCTGGGGTAGCAGTCCTTTATTTACCTGGCATGCCACTCCTTTATATGGACAGATCTATTTGATTAATGATCACAAGTGATTGAAATATTATTTGCATGAAATACACTTTGCACTGAAAGTAATTTTATGTAGGAGACACACATAGTTTGGAAATGTTCCTTGGAGGGCTTTTCTTCCTGGGAAAGAATTTACAATGAAAAGTAAAAATCTAAAATACACATATTAGTATGTGTATTTATATCCTCCTTGCCCCCAGTTTAAGCTCTTTTCAGATATTCAAAACCATCTTGACACTACTGAAGTCTTCCATTTCAGTTCATGGCATGAGGATTTTTACTAGTCTGAGCAGTTGATTAATTTTCTGATGTGGAAAACTCACCTGCTAGGCTCAGGACTTAATCACTGCATAACATCCCTTAGAGTTTGTCTGCCACAGCACAGTAACAGTTTGATGCAGAAAAAATTAGTAAAACTAACCCCTAAAATGAATCAAACACTCAATGTTCTCACAGGGCATTTTTCCTAATACCTTTTGCAGACTTTTGCATCTTTTACATCCTCTATCTGTCTTGGTTGGAAGAGTCTTTTTTTGGGCAAGATTATCACATCAAAACTAAACCTAAACCTTATACCTATCTACTAGGTATACAAATACATTAAATTTTATAATATGGATATTTATTAAATATACTAAACCCATATCTTATACCTGATTATACTGCAGTACAACGACATTTCTCTCTCTATTGTGTTCCTGCAATGTAGCATTGTGAAAGAGGTATAAGAGAGCATGAGAGAGGAAACACATATTTAAGCACAAAAATTTGTTGAAGCTTTCTTTGCACACGAGTGCAACAGCTCTCCCTTGATACACTATTTGTTCTAATTGGACACTCATCTGTAGGTTCACCCTAGCTGAATGCCAGGCACCCACCAAAGCCTCTCTATCACTCTAAGCTGGATAGAGGAGAGAAAACATGATGAAGGGTTCATGGATTGAGATAAGGACCAGGAGAGATCACTCATAAACACTGTCATGGGCAAAACAGGCTGGAATTAGAGATATCAATTGAATTTATTATTAACAAAATCAGACCAGGATGATGGGAAGTAAAACAATCCTTAAAAACAATTTCCACCCACCCTTCCCTGCTTTCCAGCTCTACCTTCTGACCCAGCAGGTGGACAGGTAATGGGGGTTATGGTGAGTGAACTCAGCATGTTATTTCTCCTTCTGCTCAGAGAGAGAAATCCTTCCCCTGCTCTGACATGGAATCTCTCCCATTGGAGACAGTGCATCACTGGATGTGTAGGGACTTGCTTATTCTCAATAAGTGGGAAAATTCACCCCAAAATTAGAGGTGAATGCTTTGTCTTTACTAAATGTTGACCAATTTTGTCACTGGTTTTGTCAAGGAGTATTCCTGAGCAATGTAAAAGTCCCACTGTACCACATATACAGCCAGGGCCTCTATACACTATCAGAATGCAGAACAAATGAAATCTAATAAAATACATAATACTGAAATAAAGTATTGCTGCCACATGAATGAACACAGTTAGACACATGAGCTCAAATAATGCTGTTTGGGTAATTTGGGATCTCTCATATGAAATATTTTCCCTGATGTTAACCAGTATTTACTTTAGTCCTTTTGTGTGCACTAGATTAATGACAGGAGAATGGGAAATATGAATGTTATTTTAAAAGATTTATCTCTTCAACATATAAGAGCCAGGAACATCAAAGTGAATACAAGCTTGTTAATCTGTCATGTACAGGCTTGCATTTTCCCCATTTGCAGAAGGACAGCACTGTCTCATATTACGATATGGGATTTATCTGGCTTTCTCAAAGTGTTGAGAGAATAATTCCATTATATAAATAACATTTTCTATACAAATAGTGGTCATTCTTTAGTTCATTGCCCAAAGAAGATATCCCCTGTAGCTCCCAGATATGCTTAACAGGTGCTTCTTTAAGCACATCTCTCTCTTTCATCATTCACTAACCTTCAATAAATCAGAATAATTTGAAATGCAAGTTCTGCTCTCAGAAATTTGCTGCCATAACAGAAAGTTCCAACATGATGGGGCAAAATTCTGTTAACTGCAGTGCAACAATGTGAATTGCCAAATTTGAAATGAATGAGCCTTGTAATGCCTCAGGCATAACATTTTAGTGGCTGAAGAATTTGACACTACATGCATTTTGAGTTTCTATAATCCTATAGTTATCCTGACAGCAGAGAATCTCTGCTCAGTAACAGTAACTACACAGAGGAAATTATTAAAATACACTGCACATACAAAGGAATGAAAGTCAGCTTCACAACTGGAGCTCTGTATTACATACCTGTAACATGGAATCAGCTTTTAGGTGATTCAATTATTCTATATTTTCCCACTAAGACCCTCAACAGCTTTCATATTTAAATATCTCATCCCTTTGAGAAAAGAGAAGGACTTAATGAGATTGGGTTTTCTTCCAAACACACTAATTCCCAAGAGGTACAGGTACACAGAAGACATTGCTGTTGGAGTTGGCATAAATGAAAGCCCTGTAAGGCAAATAAATTCCACAAAGAACAGAAATTATTTTGTCTAAGGGACAGCCAGGTTGTTTTTGTCAGTTCTGAAACCTTAACAAAGCTCAGCTCTTGTCTGTTCCTCCATGAAATTATTTTAGCCCCAGTTTCTCTAGGCAATACCATTCCATTGATGCCAAATTTGTTTTTAAAGACAAAACAGAATTGTACCACCTTAAAAGATGCCCAAAGCATAGTTAAAATTATTAACATTCTTGCCTTCAGAACAGTGTGGAGTAATAGAAACTCTTTTATACCCATTGGTGATGTTTGGATTTGGAGTCTGAAGTCAAGGAAGTGTCTGAAGTACCTAAGGCAACCCTGTAGCTGTACCAAGCTACAGTCAGAGTAGATCATCCACATTCGAAGGAGGATTCAGCCCATCTCTTTTGTTGCTGATTTCAGAGGGAATCTAGAGTAACTGATGCAAATAGGAGAGTTTTTGCAGCTACTGGTATTTTAATCTTCAGAAAAAGCTCTTGGGTCTTGTATTGAAGTTGTGCAGATGTGAACTTCAAAGGCCAAAACAGATTATCTTACAATGGCAACATCAAGAACTAGTGAGAATTTTCCTTAGGTTACATTTAGGTAAATAGGTAAGGGGGGAGAAAGAGCAACTCACTTCAAGTTGTATAATCTGTGTTTTTTCCATTCTTAATAAAAATATTCTTTATCACATGGTTTTGAAAGACCTAAAGCAAAGCATATGGCAAGTATAAGTCAATTTATATTTATTTTAGCTCTCTCCAGTATACTAAAAACAATCCTATTTTGTCTAACAGTATCTTAATAAGGAGACCTAAATATAAGTATTTATTCCTCAAAATAAAATTAATCCTCTATATTTGGTTTCTGCTTTTTCCTAAATGAAGCTCAGCTGAGTGCACTACACCAACACTAAAAATGAGGCTATTCTACACTGTGGAACATCCCTGATTGTGTAATAGGGATTTACTTCCTGTTTTGTTGTGCTACATCACTCATAGTTGGAAGGCACCACGTATGTAAAAAATGGTGAAAATATCAAATACATTGTACTTAATGCACAATAACAAGAATAATGCACAAATAACAAGAATTCCAGCATTATTTTCACACAGGATAAAATACCAGAACTAATAATATAATAAAAAAAATCTACCAACTCCAGGCAAAAAAAGGAACAGTGACATAATAGGAATTGTCCCTGCTCACCTGCTCTGAGAATGGAAACTGTATGGTGGATGATAGTGGATGGATTACATGAGGGATGAGAAGAAAAGGCTACAAAAATAACATCCAGATAAACAAATAAATAAAGGAATACTACCAAAGACATAGCAACAGAAAAATTTATCTTGAAGGCATGTACATAGAGAAATACAGTAGAAAGTAAGATCACTGGGCTTTGATCCAAGATCATTTTATTGTTACAGCTGAGGCCCCTGTTTTTATTCATGAAGAGAAGTGATGGCTACTCTTTCATGTATATATTCTTGACGGGTTTTGCCTGATGATTTACCAGCACAGATGGATCTCAGAAGTGCATAAACTGCTCCTGTGCTGAGCAATACACCAGGAAGCCAGCTTTGTCAAAAGTCCTCTTTCAGTACCTAAGCCTCAATTTTATCACATCAGTAACTGCTTTGCCCCCAACTATTGTTAATAGTGTAATAAATAAGGACTGGTTCATAACTGCTATTTCATAGAACCCTTATGAATCAAATTGATGGAGGTGATTCTCCTCCTCTACTTCACTCTTGTGACACCTCACCTGGAACTGCTGCATCCAGTGATGGGGTCCCAACACAAGAAAGACATGGATTTGTTGGAGCAAGTTCAGAGCAGGGCATGAAGGTGCCCAGAGGGCTGGGGCACCCCTGCAGTGGAGACAAACTGAGAGAGTTGGGGCTGTCTAGCCTGGAGAAGTCTCCAGGGAGATCTTAAAGTACCTTCCAGTACCTAAAATAAGGTAAGGGTTAAAATAAGGCTGGAGAGGGACTCTTTACAAGGGTGTATAGTGATAGAAAAGGTTAAAATGGCTGTAAACTTAGAAGTAGGTTTAGACTAGATACAAGGAAGAAATTCTTTCCTGTGAGGGGGGTGAGGCACTGGCACAGGAAGCCCAGGGAATCTGTTTCTCCCCCACCCTTGGCAGTTTTCAAGGCCAGGTTGGATGGGGCTCTGAGCAACCCAGTCTAGTGGAAGGTGTCCCTACTCATGGCAAAGGGCTTGAAATGAAAATCATCTAGTCCAAACCATTCTATGTCTCTTGGTATAATTATTTGGAAAAAAATACATTTCTAAAAATATCAGACATTTAACCAGGGTTAACAAATTTCAAATGGAATGTATTTGAACTGAGTCACTTATTTTTCAACTGTTCACAAAATCAATTATATTTCCAATGCCTGAAGAGATTCCTCCAAGCTGCTTTATAGGCAGGTCCCAACACTATGCCATTTCAATTATTAAATTAGAATAAATGCTTAGGATACAAATGAATAAATCACAGAAAAAGACCCCAGACCATTTAAGTCTCTGGAAATTCTTGATGCACATAGCGAGTGTTTGATCAGGCCCCAGAACAATTAACATCACAACTCCCAAATCAACATAGAAACTTGACAGAAGGAAATATACAGCTGGTAATATTTGTGCCAGCATCTTTTTTCACTTGCTGACTCTTCTTAGCTTTACTATTTTTTATATATAATGTTCCTTAAGTCACATAATAAGAAACCAGTCAACTAGGTATATTTTCACCTTAAATTCTCTTTTTCATCAAAACCCCTGCACTGCACATGAAGAGCATCACAGATGACTTACTAGCCATCTCAGTGTCAGCAGTAAGGAGACCTGGAAGACCTTTATGCTCCTGACCAGGGCACATCTCTTATCCAGGTGCCTATCACCTCTCTTTTCAGTGTAGATTATTCCTGTCCATCTGGTGATTTTTCTAGGAGGACTCTTTGATCTTAACAGGGAGGTAAATGTCACAAGTAGTAATCTTGGATGCTGTAACAGATTATTAACAATTTTATTCAAATGGCATAGTTTACAGAGGTTAAACTTAGTAGGAATACCAGTCCCCACTCACTCTATTCCTCCCCACCATGCCCCTCAGGTGAGTTCAATCAGAGTAAAGTCATACCAAAGGGCAGCAGTAAGCAAATTCAAAGAGCATACTCTAATTTTGTTTGATTGTTTCAATATCATGGCTTGAGCTGCAGCAATGCTTTATGGCAAAAACTAATGCATTTCACTCATGTCTGCTAAATCCTTACAACTGTGAGGCTAGCTGTTAACACTCCAGCCTCCTTCATCTTAAGCCAAGACACAGACATCAATTTGAGGACTAACAGTTTAATACTGTTCATTTGTAAGTGTATGAATACTTACAGGTACTTCAGTATCAAATTCTGCACTAATTTGGAAAAAAAAATACAGAGTTCCATGATGGGTTTTATTGCTAGGACAGGATTGGATTTCACAAGTGTTTTACAGTTATGATTTTACCTGACAAGATAGCTAGATGGTGCTAAAACATACTTGTTGCAATACAGTTTTACTGCTGGATACATGTTTTGAAATACAGCGTTTTATCTCTGTGATTGCCTACAGCTCCAATATTTATGTACACTTTGCTCCAGCAACTTCCTGGAAAATTTACTAGTGAGTCTGGAAAACATTTTTATTTTTGCACTAAAAATGAGATATTTGAGATAGAGAAATAAAGGGACTACAATCAGTCAAGAGATTTCTTGAGTCACAGATGAGTATGTTAGCCACAGGACTCTCTGTCCTTTACAGAATTTGCCCACCACTGAAGCACAGCTTCTTCTGGCACAAAATCCATCAGTTTAACCATGAGCCATGTTAAATAGAAATTTACATCTGAGTCAAATGGAAATTCAATAATTAAATTAATTCCATGCTGTACCAATCTAAGCATCTGAAATATATATTAACTGATTTATGAGAATTTTGCAAATAATAAATATATACTTAAAAAAGAAACCCACAAAAAGTATGACAAAAATCTATCCTTTTGTAATCTTGTATTTGTTTAAGGGAGAACTGGAGAATGAGTTTGTAAAGAGACTCAGATTAATTAAAGATAACATTGTCTTTTCATTGTTAACCTTCCCTTGTTGAAATTTTACCAAGAAAGTAAATGAGTTTATTTTTTTCCACGGTCTTTAATGGGGATGACTGTTTACAATGTAAATTAAATAATTACCCTGAAATTATAAATATTTGAAACAATCAAATAAATATATTTACATACACTGCACTCATGTTTGTGAGAAAAATTCTTTGTTAAATACATAATAATCTGCTGCTCCTGGCCAGTAAATTAGGTCAGTCTCATTACTTACATCACTTTGAACTGCAAAACTCCTCTATATTAATGCATTGGGCCATTTTCTTTCTTTAGTATTTTCTAATGTCTTTTGTCATAAACAGCAACATTAAAAATGGTATTTAGGCAAACTTGGCTTACTTTGAGAGCATCTTGAATAAATGAGCAAATCTTCCAATGCTCATCTAGGGTGTATAGCATTGAAAAGCAGCTCAAGTGACTTTGTGCAGAGAACTTCTCCATATGTGATTCCCACCTCCAGTCGTTTGGAGTCATGAGAGATTTTCTGGAAATGCATAATGTGCATGTTCCATGAAACTGTTTTCTACAGAACTAAGCATTTGAGGTAGGGGCTGGAGATGTGAGATGTAAGAGAAGTTTGTTTCTCCTAAGCAACATATTGAGCTGGGCAGCAAAGAGGCCCCCACAGTGATCCCTGTTGGAAATTGTTCTATGGAAGCTGCAAAGAGCTGTGATTTTGAGCAAGGACTTCTTTATCTGGTTGTATTATTTGCTTTTTCTATAATAGACAAGATTTTATTTGTCACATGCCCCAAAGTCTGCAATATTACCTTGCCTGACTTTAATTCTTGAAAGAAATACCTATTTTCAGAAAGAATATGTTTATAGTGAGCTGATTTCTATACCAATCTACCAAGCTGGAGTAGTTGGCTTGTGGAAGACTAGCTAAGGAATTTCACATATTGCCCTTATTCACATAGGCAGTTTGGTAGGTGTATACCCAACCCTGGGGGGCAGAACCCCTTCCAGAGATAGTTCCTTCTTCCTGTATTTTGTGTTTTCAGTCTTTTACTTGCCTAAAGTGCAGAGTTTGTTCACTTTATCACAACAACTCTCTTGAATCTGCTCTTGTTCTTTTTTGTGGCTCTGAGGTTTATTGTACATCTCGTTCAGTGTAAGCACTAGAGTGATCACTTCCTCAGAACCAGCACAGATGCAGGAGGGGAGAAAAGCACACAGCACAGCAAACTGATGAGGGAGGACTTGCTATTGCTCTCTCCAAATAGCATACGATTTTCCCTCTCTTATTTATCTTGCTGTTCACACACACTAGTACCTGTGAAGATGAGAGACCTTAAAACGCACAGAGAAGGGGACACAGTAATATCTACACCACCTAGTGAAGAATTTTCTCTTGGGCAGTAGATAATAACAGATGCTTTAGAGGAAGGTGCCAGAGAGGAAATTATTAAAGTTTTCCCATAGGGAAGTGCCTGTGTTATGTTTCAAACATCTTTTGTTTGTTTGTGGTTTTGCTTTTGTTGCCATTTTCTTATTTTAAAGTTCTTGTTTAACTTTCTAATAAGAAATGTCCAAATCTTTAAAGTGACCTGTTAAACCCTTCAGATCTCTAGATATTTTCCTGTAGCTGGGTACAGCAGCAGCTTCCCAAGTTCATCCATGCTCCTTGCCAGAGATGCATGAACCAGATCCAAGCCTGAGACCTTTCAAACATGCACAATGACCTTGCTGTCTCAGCAGGGCTCATTAACATTGGTGCAGTCTGGCTGCTGGACCAGAATGGCCTTGTGCCCGGACAGGTTGGATGATAGATGAGCAGAGTGTCTCAATTTGTCCAAAACAACAGGTAAAGTTCCTTATACTTTCCCCTACAGAGCAGACATTTTCTTTCATGAGTGCTGAGAAATACCATCTTCAGGGCAGAAAGCAAGGGTAGCTAGTAAAATACAGGGAATTTTTCAACTAGGATATCCTCTTGATCATCTGAATTTTGAACAGAAGAGCCTAGAAATACAGATGTATTTCTCCTTTCAGTGCTGCAGAGATTTGGGCTCCAGGCTATGGATTTGAGAAGGTAATTTCCACAGGTGATGAAATGCTCTCCTTGTCAAAACAAGACTTTTTTTTTTTTTTTCACAGGTGATTAGCTGGCAATTTGGATAGCAGATGCTGAGTGATAAGATCTCACAAATCAGCAAATCCTGCCTTCCTCCCAGTCCACACCTGTTTTACTATCACCATGATGAGTGCTGAACCTGAATGTGATTAAATTTAAATGCCTCCCTCAGGTGGTTAGGAAAAAAAATAAAAAGGGAAAAACAACACAATTTTGAGAAGTAATGCTCTGGCTAAGAAAGAAGTAAATTGAGCTGTAAGAAAACAGCATCTTGGCTTTTTAAAAGTTCATTTGCTCCTGCTGTTTATACCCTACCTGAAGACACATCACCCTGGGTTTCTGACACCTCAGCTGGTGATGTTTTAAAAGATTATGGTATTGGATGGATTATAAATTGCACTTTTTCTGCTTTGATGTAAGTGTGCCCCTAGCAAGAAAGGAAGGACACGAGCCCTTTAGAAAATGAGCAGCAAATAAGATCCTGTTTTCTAAACTTTTACATAGCTATCCAGTTGCTTTCCTGTTAAGGGCTTGTTTTGAAAAGAATGAAAGTCAGATTTTGGTGTGGTTTTTTGTTTGTTTGTTTGTTTTTTGTTTTTGTAGACATTAATATTTTATTCTAAATCATGAATTGCAATAACATGAAAAAAGTCTGTTATTCAGTAACACACACATTTTATGTCATCTACATGGCTTTCCCTACAGCTGCTCCCAAAAATCATATGGACTTGGAAGAGAGATTAGCTGCCAAATCTTAGCAGATCTCACTTATTTTACCTGTTCATAACATGATATTATTTATTACTGAAGAACATTGAAAGCATTTTATATATATTGTAAACAGTTAAATATGCGATTACCATGTTTCATTCTGGATCAATTTTATTTACCTGGAAAATTTGCATCTATGAAATGTAAAACATTAGGATATTAATAAAAGTTTGAGTGAAGGAGGTCAAAAATACACAATTTTTTTCTTCCTAAGCAAATCCAACAAGTCTGTTATCCTCTACTCTTCTGATTTCATTGCAGAGATATCAGAGGAGTTACAGTAGTATTAGATTGGAGTAACCAAGTGGTGAATTAGATCCTGTTCATTTCATTACGGCAGCATAAAGCAGATGCTGTGTACATATGGGTCTCTGATAAGGAAGAAATTACACATTCTAGTAGTTTAAAAATGTCTAACTGGAGAAAGCAATGCCATATTTATTTCCCATCCGTGAAACTTAGAGACAATTGATATTTGAAAAATAAGAAAAATAAAATTTGCCATAGCAGCTCACTGTGATTTATATTATTTTCAGGTGACAGTGTACTGCATTAACTTCAATTGGAACAATTTGCTCAGCTTTCAGGTCAGCTTAATGCTGGACTTGTGTTTATGTACAAATTAACTTGCCATTTCAAATTTGTCTGTATGTGTAAATGAATTTTTCTCCTGATTTGTCAGGAATTACTTAAACTTGTACAACTGAAACTGGTGAATTCCTGCTTGTAAAATCTCAGGCTGTCTCCTCAGTGCTCCCCATCCCTCCTTTCTGCTTGTTGCTTTTTTTGTCCTGAGGGCTTCAATGAATCTCCTATCATTCTATCATCATGCCAGAAGTTTAAAAGCTTCATCTCCTGACTCTACAATTTTAATCACTGACTTCTCCTTTGGAGTTCAAGGGATTTTTCTTCTATCCTCTACTGTATTTTGCAAATTTGATCACATTTTGTAATTTCACAATTCTCATTAGTATTTTTTTGCCAAGGTCTTACTAATTTACTTTTTGAATATTCCTGTCTGGAAGAAGATGTATGATCTCCATGAGGCAAGTGTCTGCATTTTCTTCACCTGAAATTTCTTCAAACACTATGACACCTCTGTGACTAGAAGCATAAGAGAAGGTCAAGATAAGTAATGATGTGTAAGAACACAAGTAGAACTCTTCATGTGAGGTTATTTGACTGGAGGATGGCAGATAAGTAAAAGCTTTTCATATTGACAGCATTATTAAAATCATTATAGTATCATTTTTATAGAGAAATATTTATAAAATGCTCAGTAAACAAATTGTCTGATAGAAATGGATGAGTAAATAACTGAGTTGCTTGGAAATTTTATGTCAATGAGAAGTGAATTTCTATACACCAACAATTTACCATTAAAAAAATGCCTGTGAATCTCGCATTTTCAATAAGGAAAAAACTTAAAGTTCTGTTTATTAAGCCAACTGAAATATTTTTGAATTGGTAAATAAATGGACTAAGTAGATATTTACCAGTAGCATGGTCTACTGATCTGAAACTCAAGATGAAGTAATTAGTAGAGTACAGATAATATTTTTTATAATGTTTAAAATAGGTGAAGAGTGAAGAAGGAAAAGTATCTTATATCTTTGAATTATTTGCTTAACTAAACTGTCTGAAGAAGGCACAAGTTCTGTGCTTTCATGCTTCTTTGTCCTCTTCTACACCAGTTCCAGAAATATAGGAAAAAGCATTGTAACTTATGGAGAACATCATACCTGGAAACTTTTACACAGGCTTTTCTACATCTATAACTACCATGAATTGCCCATGTTTTAAACTGTCACTTTGAAGCATAAAACAAAGTAGAAAATACTTTATGGGATAGCTGTGGGAACTTTGCATATCCATCATGGACAGACTTAGGCTTTTTCTGCTGCTGTCCCGTCAGCTGGGTGGCAGCCACATCTGGAAACAATGCCCAAAACAGTGTGGTGCTTGAGCTAATTAACTTTCTTTGTAAGATGAATTAGTCCAAACACAGTTTTCTACTAAGATATCTGTACTGTATTTATATGGCTGAACTGGACTTATCTGCAGGGTGAAACTGGCTATTGCATAAGCATTGGTTAAACTAAAAATATATTCCTCTGCCTTAAACCACTAATTCCTGGAGAGAGAAATTGAAAACAAAGGGATTTTGCCATGGAGACTATGGTATTCATACCCACCAGAAATTTTATACATAGACCCCTGGGAGAACCTTTCTGACTGTTATTTCCACCCAGCACAAAACATCAACTGTAGCCCTACCACCACCAAACCTGGCTACCCAGAAAACTGTAGGAAGCACACATTAGAGCATGATATATGCATTGCCTGTCCTTGGAGATCCCACCAGGTACAAAATATCACAGCTGCTAAGTGCCTGGCAGATATACAAAGCCTTTTTCACCCCTTCTCCAATGTTTCTTAAAGATTTTTTATCACCTCCTGGTTCAAGGTTATTGTTGATTGCCATGCAATTAGCACAATATTTTCTGGTTAGCTTGAAATGCAGGCAGAAAAAGATCACATCTGCCTGAAGTTGCTGTGCACAGTCATGCCTGGGAGAAAAGGAAGCTGTCAACATCATTCATATTTTCTCCCATTGGCATACAACTCCATCACTCCATGGAAGACACCTAACTGCTTTCCATAAAAGCATTGATTTCTAGAGCGCTTTGGTTTGGAAGGGACAATAAGGATCATCTCATTTTAATCCACCTGCTATGGGATGTCATCCAGTAGATCAGGTTGCTCAAAACTCCATCCAGCCTATTCACACTTCCAGGGATGGGGCATCCACAGCTTCTCTGGGCAACTTGTTCCAGAACACCACCACCCTTAAAATGAATAATTTCTTTCTAACATCCAGTCTAAACCTGCCCTCTTTCAGTTTAAAATGTGCCCCTTTGCCTTCCCCTATTTGCCTTTGAAAAAAGTCACTCTCTTTTTTTTTTTTTTTTATAAACTCTCTTTTACTTTCTTTCTCAGCCTACTTTTCATCCTGCACTCCTTTACCAGACTTCTCCCTGCAGCAGATGCTAATGAGTAGTGTCCAATGAATTTCATGGTAATCATCAGGAGAGGAGGTGAGAGAGGCTTGTCATGTACAGAGGCCACAGCTGCAAAATATTCTTCTATCAAGTGAACACAGAGATGTAGTCTCTTCCCTGACCCACATTTGGGAATCTTTGAGCAACAGAGGACTAAAGCCTTGTTGACAGCTCAGCAATCTACTCTTGTCTTAGCATTTTGTTTCAGTTATTTACCATGTTTGTACAGACAATTAGTTGTTTTGGGTTTTTTTTTTTTCTTGATAATAAATACACAAAACATCTCTGCCTCATCAATCTGGCTAAGTCTTCTCATCCTGCATTCTGCTCCACTATGACCTTTTCATGCTGACTGAATAATGTGTCCCTTACATGATTTGTAACAGATATAGATTGCTTACTTTCCCTTTCTGCTTGATGATATACTGATTAATAGCACCATGAGAACTAGCTCCTGTGATCAATTAATCATCTGTCATAATTGTTCAGTAGTTAAATAATTATTAATTTTGGGTTCTTGTGATAGTGAACGTTGACAATGTTAGAAAGGAGAACATGTTCCCTTTGCTTTGCTGGGGACTCGAGTCTAAATATCTCACAGAAATAGATGTGTGTCAAGACATTTATCCTTCCCTACTCTGGATTGTAATAACTCCTTTCAAGGAATACATCCAAGTATTCACTAAATGTCAGTTGCTGAGGGAACTTGATAATGGAAAAGCAATGCTTTTCTTGGGCACACATTAAAGGTTTGAAGGCTTAGGATTCATGAGTCAAATTGTTTGTTTTCAGTCACTAATGACCTGTGTGCAGAGAATTAAGCATTCATTATCTTTTGCTAGCTATCAGTGCACACAGATAAGTATTTGAAAACCTAACTCCTCAGGAGTAACAAAGGTGAAGTAGCCTCCACAGAGCCCCCTACTTCAACACTAAGCTTTTGGCATATAGGAAATCTCATCTGAGAATATAAAGGACTCTCTCTTTTTCCCTTTAGACCTGCAGTTTGAGTTGTCACTGGAGAGCATGTTAGGGAGTTACTAACAAAGGAGAATTCTGGTTCAGCATCATTATAAACCTAAGTGCTCAGAAGACAATTGTGCAATGCAGAATTAATTAACTGAGAAGCCTGACATGGGAAACTGACTTTATCATATTTTGCTAACTCTTAAATTCCAGACCTATATAACAGTTTGTAGTAGTATGTAGATATAATGACAGCTGATACAACACACTTTAAAGGTTAACCCCCCCCAAATGATTTCTGTATAGAGAGAATTTACATTTACAGGTTTCCTTTAGAACTTGAAAAAGCCAGAGCTTCTTCTCTGATCTTCCGATTAATTTTAAAAATCTCAAACAAACTTAAAAAAAAAAACTAAAATTTATCTAATAGGAAAAAAAACTTTACACCATACATTCTTCCCTTCTCGTTTGCACACATATCCTAAGTATAGGATTTGAAAGCAGAGACATGTAGGAATTCCAATTAGAATTTTGATTTTTAACCATTGTGGTGATGCAAATTCCGAAGATGGTATTCCTAGTCCCAATGCTATTCTGAAGGACTGATAATCCTTTGAACTTTATGCATCATAACATTACTGGAGGAAAAAAAAATCTGTGATGAAATTTGTAAATTTTGGGTTTGGTTTGGGCATTGATGTTAAACTAAAGTTCATTGAGAGTATAGGAGGTAAACAACCTTTCTTGGTCTTGTTTCTTCCCATTAAAGGAAGCTCTAAATACATCTGAAAAATAAGCACAAAGACTTAATAGAAAAGAGTTTAAGCAAATATTCATTAATATGGTCCTAAAATTTTGGATAGAAAACAAAACACTCTTTGGCACATATAGCAACATTTCCTAACTTTTCTAAATTCTCAAGATTAATCTTCAGTGTTGAAATTTCAAGTAAGGATTTAGTTATCCTAAAGATAACCAAGTATTTATATCCTCCTGCATTTGTACAGTTTTCTATATGAAAACTCATGTCTCTGGTGATATTTTGAATGAAATTATAATTGCACAGTTGCTTGAGCAATAATACTGTTAAAAAAATCAAATTATGGAGCTCCTGGAACAGCCAGTCTAGTTGGGTAAGAATCTAATTATACAGAAGAGGTGAAGTAGTTTCCATTGTCTTGAATGAAAACCTTTGGCTCTCAAGTACCTGGAAATGCAGCATTAATGAATGTTACCAGAGAAAAAATAATTTCTATTCTGAAAACTTAACAGATTCATATTATTATTTCAATACAAATATAAAGTATGATTTCTATTTTATTTTCTTAGCAAATGATATAAGTAAGAAAATAGCTGCTTTATGAGAAACACTGTTGTTAGAATATCCTCTCAAAGGATAGCAGTTAATTTTGTATTTAATAATAATATTTGAATATAAAGACAACATGGAAGTCAAATATTTACATTATGTTGTGTTGCCTCTTGAATAAATGGCTCTTCTTCAAGACCAGCTTAAAAATTACATGTATGCAGGCAAAGGCATTTTCAAAAATAATTCAGCATGATTAATAGTCTTTTGCCAAAGAAGTTATTAATATGCTTTCCTAAAAGGTTAAATCCCTCTAACTGTGGGTCTAGCTATCTGAGATTTTCTTTTCTGTATATTTTTTTCTGATAGATGACATTTCTATTGCTGCACGTTACAGAATGGATTCCCCTAGAAATTTTGAAAAAGGAATCAAAATCATATCTTAAATTCCTCATCATTTTCAGTAATCTAAAAAATTGTTAAAGTTTAGATCAACCTCCAAATTTTATTACATCAACTTCTTTTTTTCCTCTGATTTTTTTTTCTTTTCTCCCAGTTTTTTATACCTATAAATCTACAGGCACCTATTGGTAGGCTATGCTGAAACTATGCAAATGAAATAGTAAATTGGACTGCATTTGCTGACACTAGATAAATTGTCAAAACAAAATTTGTCTACTGGTCTGAAGAATTTACAGAAGGAAGAGAAAATAAGGGGGAGGGATGAAAGTAAATCTTTTACAGAGAGTTTATATAAAATTTTAGAATAAATGGTGGATAATATATCATGCTACCCCTCTTTATCTTCAAAATTCACTTCATCTTTATTAAAAAAAAAAAAACAAACCAAACAAAACCAGCCTCACATACTGAGGATTTTATGGGCTCTGGACCTTGCAGAATATTTTATCTCTCAGTCTCATTGCTTGTTAGCACGATTTTCCGTATCTGATCTGACCTTTACTTAGGTAACTTGGAAGAATTCGTGGGGAAGGAAGGAAGATACTTAGAATTGTTCCAGGAGTAATTTCATCTAGTCTTATAGATGCAGAGGTATCTTAAATATCACTTAATCAGATATAGTGAAAGCTGAATTACCCTGAAAATTCTCTATTCTTTTTTTTTTTTTTTTTTTTTTTTTTTTACATTACTAAAACATAAATATATCTTTTAGGTGATTTGACTTCATTATCATGTCATTCTCTCCCAACACCTCTAATAATAGTTTGTTCAGAGAAATTCAGAAGCGTGCTTAATTACATGATGTTTCTGTAAAAGTTTCACTCAAATGGTTGCAGTTCATGTTCTTTTTTTCTCTGTTAGGCATGATTCAATGGATAAGATAATGATGCCAGATAAATTTCTTCTCTTAAACTGTTTTTCAGTATATATAAATAACTGTTTATGATAATTGATACGGACTGTAATTTGTATAGGGCAAATTTTCCAGGGAAACATTCTCAGGTCACCTTTTCTTACCAAACTGCTCTTCAGTATCCTAGGGCTGGGGGTGAATTATGGGAATAATAAGTTTTACTTGATTTAAACCACAGCAGTTTAATATGAAACTGGTTTATTCTATTTGCCATAATGGGTCATCAATCACATGAAAGGAATTTTTAATTCCTATATTATTTCTGGCAACTAATTTTATAAGTTTGTGGGTAATTCAGGCATTTCTATAGCCTAGTCTTTGGTAAATGGCTTTCACTTCAAGGTAGAAGTATGTTATGCTACCCATGACATAGAGATAAAATCCTTCTAAATATTTTCAGATAGTCAATGCAGCCAATTATTTATTAGTTAGTTTATTTATTTATCGACTCAGGATTTTTTTTCAGTCTTTCTTGTTTGTACAATTTATTCTTCTGTATGAATGCTAATACTTCAACATTACCATATTATCTGATGGTCACCATTGTTATTCTTAATATATATTTTGATAGCTACTCCTGTGGCAACAGAGAAACAACAAGTCTTTCTCAAGGTCAGAACTCAAATCACATTATACCTGCAGGGTGAGGTTTACAGTGAGAGGTAATGCCTTTTGGTAGGGTAATAGATGCATATGGAAGAGACAAACCAGAATTTGGATACTCAAATAATTTCTCAGAGAATTGTGACTGTCACAACACCATGTTCCCCTTGGAAAAAAAAAAATCACATTTGCTCAGCAAAATGTGTTATGCAGATATGTACATTGTGTTTCCAGTACAGCCAGGGCAGAACTTGCAGAGTTAGTTCTCTTGGGAAGGCTTGTTCCCATTGTTATTTACTGAGCTTGAGTTTTCTGCAGATCTTCTTGCCAATAAAAACATTTTCGCCTGAAAGCAAGCATAATGACAGTAAACAAGGTTGAAAGTACATTTTTAAAAGGGCTTAAATTTCTATTTACCCAGCATTAATAAATGCCCAGGTGTTTTGAATCCCCTTTGCATTGCTAAATCAGTGCAGCAAATGACAGAGGACAAGAGGGAAAGATAAAAGACATTGCTACAGAAGTAAAAGAGTACACAAGACCTAATTGTCCCTCAACAGGAATAAGTGAACATGACTTAATACCTGTATTCTGTATTGTTGCAGCTTTACAACATTGTCTAAACTAATTCCACTTTTAGCCTTTCTTGAGTCATATTTTAAGCAATTTCTGGAAGTGGGTTGTAGCAAGTAAGGAGTCCTACTTAAGATCTTCATGGATAAAGCAACAACACCAGACACAAGAACAGTCTTAGGCATCTGTTTGGAACTCCAGTGGGTTGTATCCACTTATATTTAAATTTACAATCCCAAGCCCTTTGAACAGGTTTTGCCCAACCAGAGAGACCTTGATGTTTCACAGATCCATAGTCACCTGGTCTTTCAACGCATGCAAAACACCATTTTTTTTACAGACTGAGTTTGACAATCCTTTTGCATAAGTTTTGTGATTGATTATAAAAACACGTGATGGATTATGTTTTTAAGAAAAAAAGAGGCATCACAAAATGTTGTATTAGCAAAGTCAGAGGAGGCGTAAAAGTGAAAAATACTATTTCACAACTAAAACTAACAGGTTTGTTTTCTTGGGTTTGGGTTTGGTACTTTGGAGATTTTTTTGACACATTATAGTTATATATCTTAATTCATCTAGAATACCTGTGTTTTGATTTTGTTCAAAGAATTTAAAAGTAAAACAGGTCTTACTGGTTGATAATATAATGAGTATGTGTTAAAACCTCCATGTAAACGATCTCATTTGTTCTGGTATTATTGTCTAACACCAATATTCAATATTTTGTACTAGTGATATACTGAAATACTTCTAACAGTCTTAATTATCTGATGGAAAAACCACACAATAAAATTTTCAAACTTTGTTATATAAATGTTGTATAATAACAGGTGGACTATGCTATCACCCTCAGTTTGTATAGCTTGATTATTGCCTCTTCAAGTCAGTCAGCTAGAAGTCAGTGTTAAACATTTCAGAAATAATGAATTAACTGGTGACAATATATGGAAGGAAAGCAGGGTCCAGCAAAGTTGTACACAAGAGGCTGACATGCTGTCAGAACCTGTCAGATTTGCACTTCAAACAGATAAAGGGCATTTACAGATAGCTTTATAAGGAGTTAGTTCATCTCTAAAGGAATAGATGATATCACAACTGCTCTGAGAATTCACCACAAATCCATGCATCAAATATGAAGCTTTATTATATCTGAGCCTTCTGGTGAAGTTTACTGAATAACCCATTCTAGATAGGCTCTGGGTTTAGATGAGGGCTAGCTGGGTTTAGATGAGGGTTTAGGCTGCCATCCAATCCAGGTAAGCACAGATAAATATAGATATAGACATGGGATATATACATATGGGATACAAATACATATGCTGTTGGTAGGGGAGGAGGCATTAGGAAAGCAACTGGAGATTGCCATTCTCTCACTTTGAATTAAAAGCCTGTGACTACCACTTAGAAAACAAAGGGCTAACCCAAGGACATGGACACCAATGGAAATTTTTCATTATCTTCTTTTATCGATTTAAACAGACTCCAAACTTGCAATCTGTTCTATTAGTATTTTATTTTATCCAGAGATATTTTTTGTTGGAAAGTCTAAAAAGAGAGAAGTAGGATAGGTCAGGGTTGGGTAGCCTCTTGAATATTGCTAGAAGAGATTGCTTTTGTTTAGGAAACAAGAGGCAAAATGGAGCAGTATTTCTTCTTTGTAGTTATACCAGTGGGATAAACAACAGAGAGTTAGTCGAGTTATGTGAGATGAAAAACTGACATAAGAACAAAAATAAATAAATATAGTCTAGACATTGAAAGATTATGATTTTAGAACAGGCTTCCTATCACAGAAGTAAAAATAAATTTTATTATTAAAACTTGTTAGAAGTAAAAATAAATCTGGAAAGGTTTAAAATGAAAGTAATTTAATTTACATGGAAATGGTGAGGAATAAGACCCTGACTAATTGATTTCTCATCAGACCTCTTTTCTAAATTATAACCTCTTAAAACTAGCAGGGTAGAGAGAAGCACTCCCTCCCTGTGAATAAATTGCAGTTGTCTCCTACACATTGAGATGAAAAAGTAAAAGATAAGTGTCTCCTGAGAGATCCCAAAATGATGATCCCACCAAACCCTGTGCTCTGAACTCAGAATCTAACAGGATTAAAGCTCAAAACCACAAATTTTGGTGAAGTTACAAAGATATTTTAACTACTGTATTTTTTTTTCAGTCCTAAGTGGACATACCCTCTGGGAGGGGAGAAGTAGGAAGGAGGAAGGGGAATAGGATAAGAGGATAGACATGTTATAACATTCGGCATACTTCATATAGCAGCAGCATGAAGGCTGTAAATCTGCAGTGCTCCTCTACAGTTGTAGAGTGTGTGATCTGCATGTAAAGGTCATCTAAGATTGCTAAACTTTTGTAGTATTAGATTGAAAACAACACCATAGCTTTCTTCTGCTTTCACTGTCTCTGTCTCAATTCTTTTCCTAGTTATGCCACACTGCAGGGCTTGGCTGCTTTGTGCATACCCTGTTCTATGTGAAGGATATATGCAAATAACTAGGAAAGGCTGTTATCAGCCTCATTGAGATAAGCTTTCTTTTTGGTCACAATGATAAGATTAAAAAGATTATGGCCACAACACATGGTTATGAAACATCCTGTCCCATCACTGGCAGCTGCAATTGCTGCTCCTGGATAAATGAGCCATAGTAACTTTTAATCACTATAAAATCAAGGAAACTGAAAGCCTCCACCAACAGCTACAATAATGAAAAGGAAGGTAATTGCAGCCAGTGGAAGTTGGTTACTATCCCAGTTTAAAGCTTTGCCTTGTCGTGATCACATTGGATTCAATCAATTCATTCAATAGATATGTGTTTTTTGAGTTTAAAACACAGTGTATTCATCTTACATGTATACGTGTGAAGTATGTCACTTTTAAAACAGAAAATAGAAATTATATCTAACAATGTTTTCTAGATCAGGTAAATATAAAATGTTACTGAGAGACTTTTAGTTGCTGTTGTTTCCTAAGGAGTAAAAAAGAGTGAAGTGCTTCTTTTGACCCATGGAGTGGGTCAAAAAAAATATAATTTTTAATTACAGCATCAGGTACTGAGCCTGCAAAGCAATTTTTTTCATCACTGTCTAGTAATACTCTGCAGCAAAATCTTAGTCCAAGACCTTGACATGACCCATGATGAACAATGAAGTGTGTGATTTTTTTGGACTACCCTTAGGACTGAGCTGCATGGCTTTTAAATGGGTAAAGGCAGACTTATAATAGACTTCAAAGTCTTTTCTATTTTGTTCTTATTGCCATGATAGTGGCTCAGTCTGATAATGCAATTTCAAAGCATTATCATGTAAGTAGCTTTCAAATTGAATTAGTGAAATATAACAGGTTAAGAAAAGTAATGCATGCTAGACCTCTCTCACAATAAGCTTCTGCATCTTTTCACCACAAAATGACATCTGTGACCTTTCTCTTCCCTTCTCAGTACAATCAGTCAGTATGAAAAGTTCTGCTTTATGGTTAAAAATAGATCACCCCACCTATTCAATGTTGTTCAGAGGAACATGCTTGTCTGCCTTGAAAGCGAAAGAAATAAGGTAACAGTATGAAATTATGTAGGAAAGTATATTTTTGTGTTCATATTTTCTTTATTAACTTGACAAAAAACTCTGACAAGGGCAGGAAAATAATTGACCATGGTACTCAAGTACCTCAAGTACCTTCCTACTTATCCAGAGAGACAAAATCCTATGTACTCTGAACATGCAGGTATTGAAATCTAGAGATAGAGCTGACTTGAAAATTTACCCATTCAGGGAAGTGTAAAATCTACTTCCTTTGCATGATGCACAAGCAACCTCAAAAATGCATTCAGCTGTCTTACTTGCCTCTGAATAGATACACTTTTATTTTATAGATGTAATGCTATACTATACTTGTAATTAATAACTCATAACTATACCAGCATGTTTCTTCATCCTCTATAACTCTGAACCAAAATCTTTGTACTTATGAAAGTTTTTCACTTACATATGAGAAAATTTTTCAAAGAGTGACACCCCTTTGGGTACTGAAAATGTTGCTTTATTGTTTATTGTATTAATTAGTTACTAAAATAATAATAAATTACAGCATTTGCTGAATATTTTTATCACTAGCCATCCTTCAAGGATTTGTCTTTATGTTTAATTTCTGATTCAGAGTATTATCAGCCATGTATGGCATAGAGTTTGGCTAAAGGCTGTTGAAAGCCTGTTGGCTGCTGTGATTTGTCACAGCCTTAGCAGTTTGTGTAGAACTGTTTGCAAAAATTATTATACAAATTGATACAAATTGAACATGTATGATATGGACCCAAGTGTAAAAAATAATGATTTTATAAATAAAACTATGGCTTTGTTGGTAACAGTCACACAATGAAGGACATCCTAATCTCTAAAGTTAATAGCAAAAATAGCACTTTCCCAGTGTCAGGACAATTGTTGAATTGTTTCCCTTTGCTGAATATGGTAGGCAATAAATTTCCTTATTATGAAGATTGGACAAAAAAGGAACAGTAATGGTCTAATCTAGGTGAAAGTCACATGACAAATAAAGCAATAAAATAATAATAATAATAATATTATTTAAAAATCTATCTAGTTTGCACCATGAAAAATAAGGAATGTGATACTTTTGTAAGTGGGTTTTGAATTGTGAGAACTGTATATTTTTTGTAATTTACCCACCACCACCTGCTTTTCTGTTCCTTCACCTTTAAAGGCTTGTGCCCAGTGTTGCTGTACAGCTGTGGGTGCTGATGGCATAATTCCAGCAAACTGTGTTTCAGGTTCATTTTCCAAACAAATCAAGCAGGAGCAGCAACACTGCATGGTTTTGATAGGCCTGAGCATATCTAGAAAATATTAACCTGAGAGTAGATGCTTTCTATCTTGGCAGAATCTGGCTCTATACTGAGGACTCCATTCAACAGCAGAGTAATATTATAGTTCCCTTTTTTACAGACAGCAAAACAAACCAGGAAAAAGATTTTTAAGTTTTTCTATTGTCAGTATAGCACTGGATGGTAATTTACAAAACCACAAAAAAAAATAGAGATAATCATGAAAGAGAATTGTACACAGCCCATAGAAACATGAGAAGTGTGTGACAAAGGCACATTAAAATTCCATCCTGACCCATTTTTCCTTTTGGAGAAGTAATTGCTTCCTTTTCAAATGATGGGTACAACACTAAACCCCTGGCACCTATCTCCATTGTGGGCAGAGCTAAAAGCCTTAAATCATGTGAATGATACTAAAAGCACATATTTAACCCTTGGGGGGCAATGTTTCTCTACACAGGTATTATTCAAAATTATCTCTCAAAGTTTGGGAATGAAGGAAATAACGTGGGGGATAATACACAAACATATTTAATGCCTTGATCCCCATATCTCATAATTAACTATGACACTGTGCTCATGATGCTGCTGAGAGAACCTGAATTTTTGAAGACATAACCAGTCTGTTATGTATTTTTATTGCTCTTTTTACACTGAACTAAAAGGAAAAATACAGATCAGGAATGGGTTTTATAATAAACCTTTAACAGCAGAGATATTTCTTTTATTTTTGTCCTTGGAGGACCTGAAAAATAAAGAAAAGTATTAGGACATAGTACACTGATTTAAGTAGCTTCTGAAGCTAAGCAGTAATTTTGCTTTGTGAGTCTGATGTACAGGTAGAGCAGCCATAATTTAATGGATTAAATTTGAGTTTAAGAGATTGCAAGCTCCAGTCTGTTGAATGAATCAGCCCCTTGACAATAATGTGGGTTTTTGACGGAGGCTAAAGACTCTGCACCTCACTTGGCTTATCTGTGCACCATGGAAAGCAAAGTTGTTATCTACAAACACAACAGGTGTATGAGGTAATAGGAAATCTAAATTATTAATAAAATGGGCTTGGTCAGGGATTTTTCATATCATATCTTTCTTTCCCCTTCTGTATTTGAATATATGACAATTGAATTTAATGAGGGGGGAAAAAGCCAAAATCAAACCCACCAAATTTCTTATAGAGATTAGATTTTTGTTTTAAAGATTATTGGGAGTTTTAACTACTTTCTTTTTTTTTTTCCCTTCTCTTTTTTTTTTTTTTTAACTTTATTGATAAATGGGGAGCTGCTACTCAAGTACATTTCTTTCTGGTTTATTTAATTTGATTTTCTTTTTTCACAACAGTATCTTTCAATTAGCATCCCTATTTTTCCACTCTGTCTTTAGGCTCCTCTGTTGCAAATCCTAGTTTTCATGAACCTTCTGTTCCTCAAAATTCTCTCTTGTTTTTTGTATTCAAACTTAAGTTTTTTAACAGACTTTGTTTGTAGATGACTTTACCAGTTATAATTAAGAGTAATTCCACTATATCAACACTATGGAGGATTCTCGTTTACCTTACAGTAATAAGCCTCATCAGATTACATGTATCCCTAGTACAGTGCTTTTCTTCTGGGCTCTGCTAAATACCAACATATATTGCAGGCTACTGGAAAATTTTGCCCTTTGTTTGCTGACAAAAAGTCTATATCTTGATTAAAGTCTCAACTTCTCTTTCAGTAATAACAATTTTAAGGTGTAACTGATACAATCCTGCTGGATTTTTTCCAGAATTACTAGAGAGATTTGACCTCAAAAAGTAGAAAAGGAATTCAAATGGAAAGAAAGAAAGAAGATTGTTGTGTACCTTAATCCCCACAAATCTATTGATTTCATAGCCATTTTCTTACCCTGTATAATCATATTAGTGCAAAACTGCTTGTACCTCCACTGACTGAAAAATATCAACAAAAATGCTGCATCAGAGTATAAAAGGAAAGAATGCTGCTCACAAGGAAAGAAATTTCCTGTGTGCATTACTAACTAATCTTGTGACTCTGTAGGATCCTACCATGCATGTTGACTTTCACTCTGGAGAACAAGAACTTGTTTCTAAGAGACGAGGAGCTGGAATGGTGAATGGAGTTTCCATCAGTGTATGAGTCTATAAAGAAAAATTACTCTGTTCCTCTGCTTATCACTTGGAGCAGAATTTCAGTAAAGAACCTTTATCAAAAGTAAAACCTCATGTTGAGTTATACCTTAGCTTAAAAGAGCTCAGATAGTAGTTATTCTATCACAACTTAACACACTTTGCTCCAGGGGGTAAGTTACACTTCCAGATAAAATGAGGACCTTGTTCCTTGTCTAATTTTCTTCACCTCCTAGGCACTGCATCTTATTGAGCTTCTCTCTACCAGTTTAAAGAGCCTTTTCATACCAGAGAACTTTTCCCTATGCAGGGATGGACTTTCAAGACATATTGATTTCTTTTTGATAACATTCTTAGCCTGGGATAGTTCACTCTTTGAGTCTCCTATAGAAATATTCTAGCAAAATTTTCCTGAAGTTTAGTTAGTCAACTGCATTTTTAAACCTTTCCTCCTCCTGGTGCTTCATTCCCTAAAGTAATTCCACAAAAGGTTGGACATTTTCAAAGCACAACAGAAGTCATCAGAAAACCATGGGGAACATGGAAAGTACCATTACCAGTTTTAGGTACCATCATTCCATCTGTTTACTGCTTTCTTATCTCAATTGTTCTGTCTTTGGATATCCAAAATAGATAATAT
This sequence comes from Muscicapa striata striata, assembly GCA_030060385.1. NCBI lineage: Eukaryota > Metazoa > Chordata > Aves > Passeriformes > Muscicapidae > Muscicapa > Muscicapa striata. The sequence continues at coordinate 388,252 of JAREIS010000195.1, read as the reverse complement.
AAGGTTTATTTTTTTTTTTTTTAAGCTGTCTTCTGTGTTTAGGAAATATTCAAAGTAAGATTCTTGCTCAAGGCTCTTTGGGGACTCTGTTGAAAGGCAAGAAAAACAGCTGTTTATATAGCAACATCACTTCAGGCATGGGCTGAAGCATGCACTTATTTGTCAATGAATCACATTGTATGTAATGTAAGTAAACAAAATAAAAAGAAAATAAAATATTCTGCATTTATACAGCAAATCCTATGCATTATTTCAAACAAATTCAGTGTGGCAAATAAAAACTTTTTATTCCTACAGGACAGTGAAGCACAGAGATGATTGATGTGTCATTGGAAGTCTGTAGATAAAAGGACTAAAATGAGATGCACCTAAATTATGAGTCCCTCTTGCCTTATTTACAGTGCTTTTTCACAGAATCTACTAAATTTTGTAAGGATCAGAGCCAGCTTAATTTCTTTTAAATTCGGTCTGGAAAGAAGTTATTCCATAGAAATATTTGTTGAATAATGTATTTGGATGAAGATCATTCAATCAGCACTATGAAGGTACAGTCCTTGCAACTGCAGGTGAATGTACATTGTAGGAAGCTCAAGCACTGGAAGTAGTTCAGGGGCTCTTCACAGCAAGCAATCACTTATCAATCACCACATGACAGCAAGATATATGATCACAACATCAGTTCAATGCAAAAAGTGATTTTCTGAAGAAATCATGACAGCTGGCCTATAGATAACTACACTGCTTTTGCTGTCAACTCTTAAATAATAGGCTGTAATAAAAAAAAAAAAAAATTAAAAAAAGAAACAAACCTTGTCCAAAACTCTGGGAGGAAAAAGTGTCTTGAGTGAACTGTTTGATTCCTGGTATTTTGATATGAGATTTAATAATTTAACTCTTGAAAACTCAAGAGCCTGCTCAGCTGAAAAATGAAAGGATACAAAGGACTTCACCATGAAACTAAAATATAGAATCATATTTAGCTGTGCCTCAGAAATAAGTGAGGAAAATATGCTGCATATTCACAAATTTAAAATTTTTAGTACTTTGTGTCACTGACCTTCTCCTCAAAGTATGGGTAGATAAGAACATGGTCAGTTTCAGGGATTTTCCGACTTCAATGTTTGCACTAATTAGTATCAAGTTTTTCTTAGAATTTACCCCTCAAAATAAGGAAGGAATGTTCTGTGTTACAATGGCTTAGAGGAAGATATGCAACATCAAATCAATGTTTTGTTTTAAATTTGTTTTAAATTTTTAATAAACTGAGTATAGTGTATTCAAACAAGAAGCAGTGATCCCAGAAGACAGTGCAGGCAATCTTGGTGATTTAGCTGCACCAGTTGAATAACAGCAGTCAAAAAAACCTAGAGACATAGAAAGAATGGAGAAAAGACAGAAACTGGATGATATTTACATGCATATGTGTCCTGGAGCTGCCAGAGCTACCAGATTTCTATCTCCTCCTTCTGATAAGTTTAAGGACTGAGATAATTAACTGATTATATTAAAATGGAATGATAACAGAAAGTACATCCCAATGATGTCCAGCAGAATGATATGGAGAGCTGAAAAACCTCAGCATCTATCACCCTGATGTCTGTGAGAGGATTCATTCCTGAAGTACAAAAGGAAAAGTTAAAATAAGCCAAAGTATAGTGAGAAGAAATAACAGAAGAGACCACCAAGGGATGATCTTAGAATCATCCAAAAGTTCCCAGTTTTGGTCAGAGCAGCAGTTTGAAGCTAGAGATGTTCATATAGGTGAAGTTTCAAAGAGAAGGTTAACCATAGACTGTTAAGTATCTCATCCCTTAACTTTGTAATATATGCAGATTTTTTCTACAGTCAGCAAGAAAAGCAAGAAATTTCTGGGAGCTTCCACAGGCCCAGCCTGATTTTAACCTTTCCCACTGACTTTGTAAAGCAAATCAAGTCACCTCCCTGCTGATGAGATGCAGCAAGCCAAGGGACTGGGAAGGAGAAGTTTGAGTTGACTCATCACAGATAACTAATGAACTTTCTCCATCTTCCTAGACCCTTGGCCCACTACCTACATATATTATGAGCTTTTATTTCCCAAATTCAAGCCCAATACAAAGTTTGAGTTGTTGTTCACTTTCCAAAAACTGAACTCTCTTTTGACAGAATGTGCTTTGGACTGGCTTTTGAAATAATCACAGACTAGCTTTGTAAGAGCCAAAAGACAGGGGACCTAAGACTTTAGCTCTTCAGAGCATCAGGGAATAGAAGCCAAGAGATATTGTATTCAGAATAACATTTTCCAGGGATATTTTCGAGAAATTTTCCCCCTTTTCCTGCCTGACTAGAGCCATGGCATGAGAAAAATGTGCAAGCTCACCCAGTTGTGAAAATGCAATGAAAAAGGAAACTGGCTGCAGCTGTAGTCAAACATGACTTAAGAGTGATGCAATTTTTATCTTATGTCTTTTCTTCTTTTGTACTTTTCTCCTTTTAGCTGAGAGATAGATACTCATTTATTCAACAGGGGCAGATATATTTCTCTTCATATGCAACAATGCTGCTTCAGATTCCTAAAGAAAGCTATGGGTACCTCAAGCAAGAGAAGCATTATTTCTGTGACCATTGAAACTCAAATTAAACCCACATTTTATGTTAGGGGTCTAAAACACTATTGATTGAACACCTGTATAAAGCTCATGCTGTGTTTCTTATGATGTATCAAATGAGCTTAACAAATACCTATCCACAGCTCCTGTTATACAGAGGAGATTGAGAAGTTCCTCAGGAAAAAAAAAAAAAAAAAATTATTTCCTCTTGTTCTGTTGGTGAGAATTAATTGTGATAGACAGTCTCTGTTGTCTTCTTAAGAAGGTGAGCAAATCTATAAATACATACTTTCTTTCTGATGTTTCTCAGGATGCAAGTATTTAAAATAATTTTAGTCCTGGATGTAAGAGTTATACATGCAGTATTTGAATTCAGTATTTTCCATTTTGCTGTTTGCATATGTGCAACTGCATTCTATTTCCTTTTTTTCCTTCTTATCTCAATGCTAAGCAATGAAAATATTTGGATGGACATCTCTACTCTGGAAGGGAAACAAACAGTGTAAACATAGAAGCGAGCAAGAGTGTTTGAGGGATTGAAGGGTTATGATTAAAACTAAACAGAGGAAGGAAAAAGTAAAGTCTTTAAGAATGACCTTAAAGGAGACAGGGAAAATGACAAAGAAAATAACAGTCTGTAAAAGAAAAAGGGATCCACACTGGGATGAGAGAAAGCAAATGGCAGGGAAAGAACAACAAAGCAGAACAGTCTAAAGTGGGATTTGAAAGGGAAGCTTCACATATCCCAGGGTCTCAGCACTGTGGGGTTTTGTTTGTTGGGGTTCTTTTTTTGTTTGTGTTTTAAAATTCTTTCACAAGGAATGGAAGAAATTTTATTTGCAATGTTATCACAAAGGAAAAAGTATAAGTCTGCCAAAACCAATAAGATGCCTTGAAATGTTTGTTTATTATAATAAAGTAAATATGGGAATGAACCCATCTTGATTTCATTAGTATATATTTGCAATAACAGTAGCAATAACAGCAAAAACAATGGGTATTTTTTGAGAAAGTGGCAAGAAATATGAGTGATAAATGCAGAATTATTTTTTTTTCTGAAAAGGAAAGGAAAAGGAAGTACTCAAAGGAGAGGCAAAAAATAAAACATACAAAACTAGAAAAAATGAAATTCAAATATGACACTGAGGTAGGAGGTGGAACAAGATAAAAAATAGAATATAATTACCTACCAATAATTTTTTAAATTTATGAATTATATCACCCATAATCTCATCACAATATCATGTCTGAGTGCCTAAAGGCCAGAAAGGGTTTCATTTCACCTCTTCCCCCCAAGAGACAATTAAGAGATGATGATGTCAGGTCATTATTCCTGTTTAGCGCTTTGCCTCTGCTTTTCCTGTGGCAGGAAAATAACTGTTTTGCAGGGGAGCACTCAGTGCCTGGATCCCAGTTCAGCAATAGCAGCTTTGGAAGGCTGCATGGCTGCCCCAGTTTGTTTACCAGTTTATTTGCATGTACTGGGAAAAGAGACCAGCCAAAGTAAATCTCATTGATCTGTGAGACTTCTTGCTTTCCTCTCCTCTCAAAAGCCCAATGAAATCCCACTGTAGTCACCACCCATGCTACTACTCTGATTTCTGATTATAAAATATCCCTGTCCTTTCACACACAGATAGGCTGAATGCTCAAGAAGGGATATGGCCTTTCAATGTGGAGATAAGAAAAGTTTTAGGAACGAGAAACCCTCTGACCACTGAAAAACTTATGAGCATCAGGAACTCTGTTTTCAAGAGGGCCTATGTTCTTCTCTGATGTAGTTGATATTCATTATGATTAATTTGACCAATGTAAAGTTTAGGTCACTACAAAAACATAGGTATTGGGAAGGAGAAATGGCACTTTGAAAATAATAAATCCTAACAGTGATATTAACAGGAGCCTAATTAATATTTTTAATATTTACAAGTATTCAAAGCCATTTTTGCATTAATTTAGAAAGAAAATTATTTTTATTTGGTTTTAATTTTTTAATAAAGGTTAAAACCCATGTCTTCATGAAGATGTATATAAAACCTTATTTATACAATTAACTAAGCTGCAATGACCTCCCACATGTATGTCCTCAAATGAGGAACAAACAGGATAAGAAATATTGAGGGGAAGGGGGATTAGCCTTCAGAAGTATTTTTTAACATTGCAGAAGCTGTCCTTGTGATATTAATGAAATGAAGTATTATGATAGGGAAGACAATAAATACATAGAGATAAAAGTAATCCCAGCTTATAATCTTACAGGAGGAAAAATATTTCTCCAGACCTTACAGAAATGTGGGAAGTCATATTTCAAGAAGAGATAGGTACAGTGTGGTATTTTTATTTACACATACTTTACTTTTCAAATTACCCAAAATTATTCAGAATAAATTAGCACCGTTGTACTGTCAGATGCAAAGAAGGTGAAAAGCTTCCTGATTACCACAAGAAAAACAGCAAAAACGAAAATTGAAGTTTTAGTGGCATTTATAAGAACATCTGTTCTGGGATCCATGGAGCTGGCAGTGCTGACTTGTGTACCTTGCAGAGAGGTAATTACATCATGGAGAGCAGCAAACTAACAGAAAGGGCAAGGATAACTGCATGGCTAGCAGAGGAGAGAGAGTTTGTTAGAGACAGCAGAGTTCATATCCACCCCCCCACTACTGATTTGGTCAGGTAGAGCCTCTGATTGATGCAGGCAAAAGGAAAGACATGGCAAAGCAGACCAGCAGTTGAAACTCAGAATGACTTTCTGAATTTCTGCCTTACAGACTTTCTGTCTGTAGTTCTTTCTGATTCTCATGTTGAAAGACTGAGAGTGAGAAACTTGCCAGCTTCATGAACACGCTACTGAGACTGCGAGCAAAAGTCTCTGAATTTCTGCACAGCAAGATGCTGGTTTTCCTGGACACAGAATTGTGATGAATTCTGACCCAGAAAAAGCAAGCAAAAAAGCAAGCACAGTAGCAGAAAAAACCCCAACCCAAAACAAAACAAAACAAAACAAAACAGAGCAAAACAAAAGAAACAAAAAAAACAAAAAAAAAAAAAAAAAAAAAGAAAAAAAAAAAAGAAAAAAAAAAAACCAACAAGGAAAAGTTGGAGAAGATGAAGATAAAGTTTGATTTTTCATGTTGTTGGTATAAACAGCTGCACTAATCACTATTTTTCATCATAGTTACAATGATTTTTGTGGACTGTATTCTCCCATTCATCTTGTCCCCATTTCAAGTAACTTGAAAAGTTCTAGGGCAAATGTACTGGTGAACATCATATCATCATATCATATTATATCATATCATATCATATCATATCATATCATATCATATCATATCATATCATATATCATATCATATCATATCATATCATATATCATATCATATATCATATCACATATCAATCATATAATCTCATCATATAAACACTTAGTGAAATCTCAATGAAGTTAGTTTTATGATTTTTTTGGAACTCAATAATTGTAAAACATTCATCAGGTTTATTGATCTGCTTTCTGGAATAAACTAGATACAGAGATAAGTCTGCTGTCATTTGGTGAGTGATGGTTTTTTGTAAAATAATAATGAGAAAGCTTTTTAAAAATGTACCTGAAAGAGAAGGCTAGATTTGAAGAGAATACAGAAGATTGTTTTAGGGTGGGATAGGATGAAATCTGAAGAGCAGGGTAAGATCAAAAAACAAATAGAAATCTGTATATACTGTGGAAGAAGTCATGAAAATAAATTGAAGCTTGAGGGAAGGATGGAATGGAAAAGGACAAAACTAATAATTTATTTACCAATCCAGTCATTTAAAATTCTAATTTATGTACCCATCTATCTCCCTCTATGCTGTGTGTAACAAAACTTTCATCAATATAACATAAAGATGTCAAGTCCTTGAGCTTTGTCCTCCTCTTCCCCTGGAAGCACTGAAGGATATTATTAATGATTGTTCCTGCCTCAGATCTCCCTCTCTTGAAGGTGAAGAAGCTGAGCAAGGGCTGTTATTATCGTCTTTGGCTCTGATTTCTTTACTTCAGACTCTTTAGAAACAAGTTTGGAAATACCTGAAGAGAAATGACCTCACTGGGGAAATTATCAGCTTAAAAAACCCAAATACCTCTACCAATCACTCCACAATCAAACAGTCTCAAACAAACTCATTTCTTACAGGGTGCTTTTTCATGGTGTTGCCAGCTGGAAGAGCAATCCCTGTGTGACTGTTCTAAGCTTGGTCCATGCTGGCAGGGCATGCAGCTGTACAGCAGGGCACAGAGCTGCTGTGACATGAGCATTACAGCTCCCACCTGCTTCCCTCGAGGGACTTCTGCATCTCTTCATTTATCACCGCAGCAGTGGGCACTATAGAAACTTTAGTTTTATAGTGCAATGTACTGTGCCTCCAAATGCTGTGTTTGTGAGATTGATTCCTTCTTCCCTCCCTTCTGCTCTGCAGTCTGAACCCATGGTTTACAAGTGCTAATAATAATATAATTTCATATCACACAGACATCCTCTTATGTCTCCTATTAACACATAGTGAATTCTCAAAAAATATTTTAAGGTACCAATTAAAACCATTATATTTACTCTTTATCTAATATTGTTATACAGTGATTTTTTTCCCAAAGAATTTTATAAACTTATTACTCTGATGTTTCAAAAACTGAGGCCACTACAGTCCAAGAAAAAGTGAATCACTCTGCTCACTGTTTTTATAGTGAGACTGAAACTCTCACCTCAGTAATTTATAGTCTGGTGTTATCTAAGCTCCTGTTGAGAAATATACAGCATAAAAATACTTGAGGTGAGCTGAGAATTTTAGAACATATTTATCAAACACATTATCTGATAAGACATGCAGGTCTTGTTGGACATAATTCACCAACCTCATGTGAAACTTCATAGTAACAAAAAATTTTAAAATCAAACAGCCTTAAGAACGACTCCAAACCACTCAAAGCAATAGCAAATCACAACAATAAAGGCAAATCTATGATCAGAATGATCAACTCAACTAGAATGAGATTTTCTACACGTAGTTCTATGTACCTACATCACTACATTGTAATCACCATCTTGGTAATCCACTTTTAAGAAAAACAAACAAACAAGCATAACATTTTAAATAGGTATTTAATCAATACATTGTTACAGACATACTGGAATCCTAACACAAATAAATCCCATTCAGAATGCAATTTGATTATATTAATTTGCTATATGCTTCCAAATCTTATTTTTCCCTCAGGTTATAATCCAGCTGTCTTTTCCAGTTTAAAAGCAGTCTTTTTCCATGTTATACCAGCTATGAATTGCACAGTATGTTTTTAGTCAAATTTTAACATTCTTAGGTGGAAAATCCTTTATCAGAGAGACAGTATTTGTGAGCTCTGTACATTCTTGTCTGTTTTAGTCCTCATTTTCTTCAATTCAAAGAGTCATAAAACTTTCAGTCTTAAATTGATCATCTAAAATCACATAGCAACCTGAAACTGATTTCTTATTTAAGAATATTGTTTTCATTCTGTACATTTTTACTCTCAGTCTATATTAAGCAGGATGGAAGGAGCTGGAGTGGGGCACAAGTAAGGCAAAAATGCACATTATTTCAGATGCTCTGAAATGTTAGGGAGGACTAGACACAGAAATCTCTAGAAGATGAAAGTCATCATTTAAGAAAAAAGACAGTAAAACAATACATGTGAGTCTTGATTTCAGATCTCTTACTGGAGAGTGTTTCTCTCAAGCCTGGGGCTTGGAGGCTTATCTTCCAAATGGCACTTAAAATGCAGGCAAAGTTTCCTAAATGCCAGTTTCAGTTTTGAATTGACTATGATCAGGATAATTGAGTGCATGGAAGGATATGCCCCAGCTACAACTAAGGATACTGCAACTTTCACAACATCCTTACTTTGAGATGTCGACAGTATCAACAGAATTTGAGCTACAAAACTGGAAAGATACAGGATTAAGAAAGAAATAATGGATTTAATAGCAGTTAGGTGAACATCTATCATAGAATCCCTGAAAGTATCTGTGTAGCATTGCATTGTCTTTCTGTGTTTCCACAGAGAAGTGACTAACAGAGCTGAGGTCACCACAGAGAGTACTAGAGGGAAAAAACAACCTACAAAGTAAAGAGGCAGCAAGTAGAGATGTGAACTATCCCAGTCTGTGATGTGAGCTGTGCTATTTTCTCTGCAGATCCCTGTCGAGCTGCATAGGTAAGTGCTGGGTGTAATCCATAGTAAAGGAAGAGAAGTCATAGAGGAGATGACCAGCGATCCAAGAAGAAGCCATGGCACCATCCCAGCTATTCTGCGCTTGATCTGCAGCAGCAGCCAGTGGGTAATATTGATTATTTTGACACAGTACAGTATGTAGAGCCAGGTACTGAACCACAAGCTGCTATGGTTTACAAACATCCACACAGCACCAAAGTCCTTGTACACTGAAGCCAACTTAAATACATCTGCAAAGTAGAGACTGTGGATGTGCATCAGGACTGTGACCTGCAAGATAAATCTTGATGTGCTCAGAAAGATCAGGATCATATCAGCAGAAGATATTTTTTTGCTTTTGATCCAATTAATGATATTAATGGTCGCAATAAATCCATTTCCAATAAATCCAACAACAACTTCAATAGCTACAATGCTAATTGAAATGATAAGAAGTGGTGGCAACATCTTGCTGCTTTGGTCACTTCTGATTAGCCTGTGCAGCTGTGCAGGAAGTTGAGCAGCTCTGATGGTATCTGACTAGTCACAGCTCCTGACTGTTCAACTTATATCCAAGAACAAAAAACATCTGGAAACTATAGCAGATCTGGAAGTGATAGTGAGAAATTATTGATGCTCTTCCTGAATGTGCAAATCAGAGAAAGATTTAATAATTAACTCTAACCTTTTACATGCATAAGATTTGCCTATGCTTTCCCTTCAGGGTGTGAGATAACTAGCTGTATTAACCTATCCATCTTGTGTCCAATTGTTTATGTTCTTGTGTAGAGTGACAGAAAGCTCTGTGGCTCCCTGGTTACAGCAGTACCCAACAATGTGGAGGGGATGCTACATGAAACCCAACAGAGGCACCACTGTATCTCAGCAAAGATATCTCAAATTGTAGCTAGTATCTTTCAGCCTGCCTTGAAGGTTTGTAAATTATAACTAGACCAATTAGTTGGAACCATTTTAACAAGGAGAAAATTATACAGCTTCCAGGCCTATTCTAGAGGAGTATTCCAGACAACAAAGCTGCTTTTATCCAAGGATTTTTGCTACATTTAGCTGATAACTTCTTATATGTAATCACATATATGGGATCAGAAGATGAAAGTAGCCAATGTGCAGAGGACAGGCTAGTCAAACAGAGCAGTCCACCTAGGAGAACCCTGCTAAAAACCCCACCTTCTGCAGCTGTTTCACCATCTCAGCTTCTATCTCACCTGCATGCCACACAGTTTGATAGTGAATTTAGACCTGTTCTGCTTTATAGACTGAAAATGTGTCATCCATCTTCATCCATGTCTTTGTCTGATGCTATAATGAGCAGTTCAGAACAGTGGTGGGCCTTACTGATCTGCATCCTGCATTAGTTCTTATTTATAAACAAATATGTCTGATTTAGAGAACAATGTATTCTCACCTTCTCAATCTCAAGAGAATCCAATCTATGAATACAATATTGGAAAAAAATATAGTTAATATGTTATTTATTGAAATAGAAAAATCTGTAATACAATAGGACTGTGACAACAGGATGAGAAACAGCTGACATCATTAGGCCACTGGAAAAAGTCTAGAAGTTTTTGTGCAAGTAATATATTTATTGATTTTGTGGGAGAGTTGATAAATATTTCTGGAGTCCATTTCTCTACATAGTAAAATCTTTCAAAGTAAAAGGTAGACTGATCTTCTAATCTGAACATTGAATTGTCTGTTGGATTTACTTCTTAGCGTTACTTTCATGCTTCAAGTTTTTGTTGAATTTCTAAGAAGACAATGAGTTAATAATTATTCATTAACCTATTGAAATTAAAAGTTGGATATAAAATTTTCATAGGTTTTTTTTCTGTCAGTAGTTCATTAATATTAAACTTAGATTTCATTTTTGGTCTTGGTAATCTCAAAAGCTAGGAGCTCTTTTCTCTAAAATTGAACATACTTTTGTCATTGCAACAATGCAAATTGTAAAAAAAAAAAAAAAATAAAAATTGAGGCATATTTACAAAACATTATATATAAAGTTTCAGATTTTAAAAGCCCACAAGAATAAAACAAACAAATAAATTTTAACTAAGAGCACGTTAATATGATAAAAAGGGCTGCTTTATCTGCCACAGCAACTTGACCACAACCAACACTTGTTCTAGACTGGAAATGATCATCATCCCATCCCCTGATATGCAGATCTTTGAAGGTGCTCATTCCCCTTCTTGCTCTTTCTGACCTCACAGATAGGGTTGCCACATTTATGCTCACTAGCAGACCTCCTTTTGATCTACAGAGTCAATCATCATGATCAGACCAGGTTTAACTGGCAGAGGAGACACAAGGGATCCTAAAATATATCAGATTTCCTTGAACCTATCTTCTGAGAGAGCACTTGAGTGAATTAATAAAAAAAATTGAGTCACAAAGTAAAACAGACTGGAATTTCCTTAAAATAATTGCAGTACAATGTAAACATGACACAAATTATAAATACTAGAGAAAAGCACCTGAATTTATACAAGAATTTCCCTTGGAACATAAATCTCACTGTACTCAGAGAAATCAGGTTCAGCTCACAGATAGCACCTTTCCTCCTTTGATTCATGCATTCCAATTAATAACAATAATAAATATGCTTCACACAATCCAAATAAGGGTTTTAATTGTTGAAGTAGTAGAGAAATTTTTGCAGCAGAACAAGCAGTTTCCAGATCTTGTGAAGCACTGCCTGTTGAGCTCATACAAGATCCACAATGCACCAATTAGTGGCATCTGGTTAACCTTTTGGTGTTTCACTGTGAGCAAGAAGTGTGTGAATACAATACTGAAAGATTTATTTTTTATATTGTTCAGATAAATGCGTACCTTGGAAATGTTGCTAATGAATCATCTAATGATGGTCACAGCTTCACAATTTTTAGTGGAAAGTAGTTGTCTATGGCTTCATTGAAATTACAACATGTCCAATACAACTAGCTTTTTTTTCTCCTAAATTTATTGCTACCATTTTTTGAAGAGCTTTAGTTTTGGTGTGATGTGACAAGTACTCAGACTGCCACCACCCTTCAGCATCCTCATTCAGCTCTCATGCTGCAGTGTATCATTTGGGGCCATCATCAGCACCAATTAAAATGCAGATCAAATTTAAAATTTTCAGGCTTTATAATGTGATAGCTCCAACACATTCAGAAAACAAAGAAACAAAACTCAACATGTTAGAGATGCACAGGTTTCAGGGAGATCATATAGCACCTTTCAGTGTCTAGAGTCACTACAGAGAGCTGGACAGGGACTTTTGAAAAGGGTGTGGAGTGATAGGACAAGGGCTAAAGTCTTTTAATAGAAATAGGGTAAATACAGCTTAGATATTAGGAGGAAGTTCTTTCCTGTGATAATGGTGGGGTTGTCCAGAGAGGCTGGGGTCTTCCCATCCCTGAATGTGTTCAGGGTCAGGCTGGATAGACCGTTGAGCAACCTGATCTGTTGGAAGGTGTCCCTGCCTGTGGAAGTGGGGATTGGAACTAGGTGGTCTTTTAAGTCTCTCTCAACTCAAATAATTCTATGATTCCATGAGAACTCAGTAATAGAATCCTATAGTCTTCCTCCTGTCTCTTACCTACAGGCAAAAGAATACCCAGATGCAATCCTGGAATTTCATTTTGAGATTTTATCCAGAGAGAAAAATCATAGAAAAATTTAAGCTTTTTATTTACATCCTAATGATATTATGATTTTGTTCAGCAAGTGTTGGCCATTTGCTGATGACTAGTGTGTATTCTTCCAACACTGAATTACAGGATTTGCAAAATGATTCAAGAAACCAAGAACAAACATGACCTTGATCACAAAGATTCCATTTCCTGATAAAAAGAGACAAGGACTTGAGAATATTATTGTTTGCTCATCCCTTGTGATAGAAAAATGAAAAAGAAAAATGTTTTGTTTTGTGTTGGAGGAAGGACACTGCTTTCCAGACAATCACAGTTAATTAAATTCTGGTGGTGTAAGAGGTTATAAGAGCCTCATGACATTTGTTCACCTCTACATCATGAGCTCCTTAGCAAATAAGCTTTTTACAACCTGTAGTAAATTGCACACAGCATTTATTGTATCGTAAAGTCAATCTCTAATGGAAACCTCTGAGCACCAGCATAAGACAGTGAAGTACAAATAGTATTAAGATCCTTATACTAAAATAATTGAGTGAAACAAATCACAGAGAATACTTCTTGTAAGAGAAGCACAAACTAGCCTACAGAGGAAAACTTGCAAAGATGGTATAGGAGAGCCATCAACATCTGTGTTTAAAAATCATGGCCAGGATTAGCATTTTTGGTTCTACGAATGGCTAATTGCATCTGTAACACTTTTTGAAATGGTTTATCAAGTGTTCCTCACATGTTTGACAAGGTATAGAAGGCTCGTGAACCTCAATAAAATATCCTATCTGTGGAAAAAAGCAATAAATTATGCTGCTGTTTAACATATTCAAGACAAAGAAGTACAAAGAAGTAATGTTGCAAAATATCTCAAAAATGAGTGTGAAAGGGTGATAATCTGTTTTACCATTAATTTGCAAGTTGTCAGGTTGCTGTCATTATTGTACTGGAGATAATGTACTGTTAATTTCAGTACCATAAAAATATATATATATATTTTTTTTTTTTTAGGAATGACTGTCAAAATGGAAACCCAGCAGACTCAACTAATGGAAAGTGTCCTCTGAAATTCATGCAAGAAGTTGAAACCATGTAAAACACATGAAAAGGAAGAAGCAACTTTAATTTTAAAGCAGTAAGAATGTACACACACTCCAAAAGCAAGGAGCAGGCAATAGCAACAAGCTAGTGAGGATTATCAGCTGCTCTTGCCATGGTCAAAAGGAGATCAATGTAAATTTTCACTAACCCAAGACAGTATTTGTAAATATGAGTTTATAGTTTACACCATACAAAGTGTGAAAGGTCTGTAGACCTCCTCTGATCATGTTGTTTCCTGCTATAAAGAGAGTGAATATGCCCAAAGGAATGGAGTGCTTTACTGAGCCAGATTTCTCTACAAATCAAAAAAGATTAAAGAAGGACTGTGAATTTGGTTTACTCTATTAAGGGAAATGTTAAAATAGCACACTAAAAATTGAAATATTATAGAACAATTATCAAGTTTCTGTCTAATAATATTCTTGACTGATCCAACTTTTCTATGGATTCAGGAAATTTTCTTTTCTTCTTTCCTTTTCTTGAGGGATGCTATATCACACTGGCTTAAACAACTCTTGTTGTTGAAATAGGAATTGTTTTTCATCTGTTATTAACAAGACCAGAAGGTTAGACAGCTTCTTCTGGTTTCTCTTTCCTCCACAGCTGCAAGTAAAGGCCTCTTATTTTCCATATCCATTACATTTTTATGGTTAGTGCATGCCTTTCCACACCACTGGATTTTCCTGTTCACAAAGTTCACAGGAACTACAGTGAAACTTCATGCAGTGATCCTTGCACTAGACTCAGCATTTACAATTTGTGCTTAGCTTCATCCAGAGAATAAATACTCATTTCTTACACAGGTGACAGACTTTTGTATTGGAGCATGTTTTTGAGTCAAGTTCCTTTATCTTGTTTTACATTTTGGATGTCCTGCCATCACCTGCAGTTACCCATTTTGTGACCCCAGTTTGGAAATAGCATTCTTAAAAGCTATCTCTATTCAGGCAGTCTTCTTTAGCATACCTGGTCTTAAGATTGCTTATAGACTCCAGCACCTAAAGATAAGCACAATCTTCATAATGGATTTTTGTTATGAATTAGATTACTTCACTTAATCACAGTTTGTGTAGATAAAGTGCATGAACAGAACCCATCTTTTCATTTCCACTACCACTCCAGCTGCCTTTCTTCACTATCTACTTATTCGTGAATAATGAGAAAAACACTAGGAATTGATAAAAATAACATAATTTAAAAGAAGTTACATATAGAGTGCTAAAAAATTACTCTCAGCTCCTTACAGTGCAGTGGTGGACTGAAGAAAGGAGACATATTGAAGAATTAAATCACTTTCTAAAATGTAAAAAAAAATTCCTCATTACAATAATTTTTAGTGTTCAAGTAAATTAGTTTCATTTAAACTGCTTCATATAACATTTTACACTTAAAATAAATGGTCTTTGACATTTTCTTAGGACTGCTGTTGTAGTCTTTGTAAATGATTGAAATTGAGAAAATATAAATCCCTGCTTCCTGTTGCAATGATTCTATCAAATAGAAGCACTCAGTGAAAAATGTTATGTGATGTTATCATTAAAGAATTTAATATCAGGATGCGGTGTAAATAATTTTTTCATTAAAAAAAATTTAAGTGCTTACTTTTGCCATATCTATAACTTTAATGTAAATGTGCTTTTTTTACTAAGCATTAAGACCATAAGACTTTTTGCAGGCATCACCACTGTGGCACCATTGGCAAACAGCCCCACACTGAATGATGCTGGGTTCACTTGTGTTTGTATAACCAATATGCCATTTTGACAGCCAACTGCAATTCAAATCCCTTTGTCAATACTCTGCACCACCTGTGATAGACATTTAAATTAATCCTAATTTCTGTGGCTTACTAACACTGACTCCAGCAGAGAGAGAATGTTGTTTCTTTGGAAAAATTCACACTGGAGTTCCTCTTCATAACCAGTATGAAGAAAGCAAAAGTGTGTATCCTGATAATATTTTTTTTTATGCACACAATCTCAGTTACAGTCTTTCTATAATGCTGTGGTTGGGTTCACTCAGGTTTTTAGTTTGATTCCTAAATGTAAAGAAAATTAAAAAATAAACTTCAGTTCAGTCACTTATTTTGCAGTAAGCAGATGCCACATTGCTGGGAGCATTGGCTTGAGGTAGCACAGTACAATGAAACCCAATACGACTGTGTCCAGATATTATTTCTCAGTTTCCTATCAGCTTTTTAACTTCACATTAATTAAAAGTTACTTTGTGTGATTACTAGAGCTAGCAGTGAATGATGCACGAATTAAAAAGCTGACAAACCCTTGAGAAAGTGCTCAGCATAATGACAGTTCTGCTTAGCCTATTCAAAGATCAAAAATGACCTTCTTTCCAGGTGAGAAGGATGGAGACAAATTATGGTCTCTTCCTCGGACTGACTTGGAATATATTCAAGATCACAAAAATCTTGTGCATTTTTCCCTGTGTTTTAGATTAAAATGCAAAAAACACAAGATCAATTTATGCAGTCAGATATTAATTTCTGCATATAGACTTTTCCTGGGACAATTATAGTCATGTTTCCATTAAGTGAAGTACTAACTAAACTCTTCAGCAAGAGAGAATAGACAATTGCAGAGGTTATAATTTGTGGGTGCATAACAAACCCTTATATGAAGAAAATCCATAGGG
The DNA here is from genome assembly GCA_030060385.1 of Muscicapa striata striata. Taxonomy (NCBI): domain Eukaryota; kingdom Metazoa; phylum Chordata; class Aves; order Passeriformes; family Muscicapidae; genus Muscicapa; species Muscicapa striata. Next base: position 372,038 of record JAREIS010000195.1, on the reverse strand, counting down.
TTGATGATTTATTGTCTAATCCAGTACATGAAATAGGTGACATCAGATGAAAAAAAAGTTAAAAGCAAACAAAACAAGGTGGTTTTCCACATAACATAGAGGGAAGATGTGGAACTCCTTGTCATAAAATATATCTGCAAGAAAAGTCTGCATGGATTCAAAGGATGAACAGACAAGTAGGTAGGAATGAAATCAATTGGGTGTAACTTAAATACATAAAAACCATTTCTGGTTCACATAATTCCTGTAAAAGTTTAATGTCTGGGAGAGTAACAGGAGCAAGTAGAATTTATATTTGCCCAGTATGTGCAGCCTTCCCCCAGCTCTCTGCTGCTATCACAGAGAGGTAATTGCACAGGCACTACTTTGGCCCCAACAATGTGACTGAAATAATGCTACTGACTTATACTGACTCATGGTATATTTTAACAGTTTGCAAATTATGATAAATCACGGTTCCAGTTATGTATATAAAAAAATATAGCCCCAGTGCCACATCTACAATTACAGATTTTTCTGTGCAGAAGGGAGGACTTCAGAAAGGACAGTTATCCTGCAAGAAAACCTGGATAGGCTGGAAGAGTGGACTCATGAGAAGCTTATGAAGCTCAACAAGTATAAGGTCTTGCACCTGGCAAAACATAACCAAGGAATGCAGCAAGGCTGGGGTAAATACCTGGCTGGGGAGAAGCTCTGTGGAAAGGGACCAGGAGCTTCTGGTGAACATGAGTCCCATATGAGTCAACAGTGCTGCTACAGCAAAGAAAGCTAAGGGGTCCTGGGTTGCATCAAAGAGTGTTTCAACAGCAGAGATAAAGAAATGATTACACCACTCTCCTCATTGCTTTCCAGACCGCACCGGAAAATTAATTTTTGTCCCCTCTATTAAAAAAAAAAAAAAAATAGAAAGTGTGAACAGGCTGGAGAATGTCCAGAGAAGAGCCAAAATGATTATCCAAGGACTGAAAAGTCTGCTGTGTGAGGAAAGGCTGAGAGAACTGCCTTATTCAGTCTTGAGAAGATGAGACATCGGGGAAACCTTGTCACCATGACCCAGTATTTACAGGCTGGCTACAAAGAAGATTTTGCAGAGTGCCATGGAAAAAATGAGTGGTACAAGTTACTCCTGGGGAGATTCTGGTTTACACTAGAGAAACACTTTTCACAGTGAGAAAAAGATAAGAGGTTATTCCCAAATGTTGGACACTATGAAGTTTACAGAGTTTAAGCTGGACAGAGTGCTGGGCCATATTGTTTAGACTTGTGGTTTTGCTTTTGCCAAGCAGGTTGGACCCAATAATCTTTCATGTCCCCTTCAAACCTGGAATTCTATGATTCTATGATGGATCCTGTTTAGATTAGGAAGTGAAAATTACCTGAATCCCAGAAAATAGTTTAATTCCATTGTGCCAAAATCTGTAAATACATGCATATCAGTAAGAGCAATTTTGTCCCGAGTAGCATTCCAACTACAATTTTATTGGCTTCAAAATGGCCTCTCAAATGAAACAATTCTGTTCATTCAGAAAGATTCACGTTTCTGTTTCAACTCATTGCTCTTCAAATCCAGCAATAAAGCAGAAGCTCAAATTCTGATTCAGTTGTATGACTAGCACAGCAAAATACAGTGGAATTATTCTTGGTTTACAGTGCAGTAAACAAGAGAATAAAGCTGATTTCAGAAGTGGCAATTAGTTATTCACTTCAGTCCCAATTATTGTTTTCATTACAGAACACCTTATTCTTGTTTTAGATCCTATTTCCAACAGTGTTCAACTATTTTGCATTTAGCTTTACCATGCACATCTGTCTAAATCCATAACTTTCACTGGGAAAGAAGGAGCTTAAAAAGCTCTCTGGGATCTTTCCTGCAGATTTTCTTTTCCTGGACATCAACTTTTAAAGATTATAATTAATTGGGATGAGAAGAAAGTAGGAATACTCCAAAAATATTGACAGGTTTTTTCAAATGAACAGCTGAGACAGCTCCTGTGTGGGCAGCTGGGAGCAGGGCTGGGGAGGGTCTGGGAGAAGAGAGGGCAGAACAGAGCTGCTCTTTGCATCCACAGCACGAGGACATACAGATGGACACAACTGTACCATGCAAATATGCAACAGCACACTTCTGGCAGGCTGCTACATAATCCTCATAGTGTTTCATAAACAACCTCAGGCACCAATTAACTATTTTGTCTTAAGGTCTCCTGGGCCCCAGACAAGAAAGCTGCTCTGTGCTGTAGATCCAGCCAATCTGCTCTGTGAGCAGACACCAGGTCATTTTGGTTATTTTGCAGTAGGGCCAAGGATCCATCTGTGTGTACTAAGCAGCTTATGCCAATGTGTTCACATTCTGGATGGATTAAAAATAACAGTCCCTTTATGGAAGCTTTTCAATGCTGTTTAAAACCTAACCCTCAGTAGTCTGTTATCCCAGATTCATCTTTCATCTATTCTACTTACCTTTATTCTCTAATTAAAGTTTTATTCTCTAATCAAATATGGGGTTCAAATTTAAAGGCTTATTTATAGATGCCTAAAAACTACTATTTTACCAATCCACGAGTGCAATATTGGTTTCAATTAACTACACTTACATTAGAAGTCACAGAAATGCAGTTTCTCCCTTTCTTAGACATGGAGTGATTTAAGGGGTAATTTTTTAGTGTGTATTTGAGAGACAGAGAAAGGCAGAATCAAGTCAAAATTTACGACTGAGAGCTTCTAGAGTTGTTTTGTGAGACACTGAAAGTATTTCTGGTTTAAGCTATAGATACAGCAATCCCAGAGGTTTGTTTGAAACCCAGACAGCCAGCATATTATATTTATTTACCTCCCACCCCCCACTCCCTCTTCTGCATCTTTTTTATGGATATGATTCCATCACATCTCCTTCATTCAGGAAAAGCTTGGGTCTGGCTTTTATACTTGACATTGATTATCAAGTCACAGCAGCTACATCCTTCTCTTCAACTCCTCTCCCTTTTCTGGCTGAGCCAGAAGGTCAATTTGATGACTAAGGACAGAAAAACCCAATTTGTCATTCTGCTGTGCTTCACCAGGCTGCCTTGTTATTTTTAAGTCTCTCTTCCTATGGTGGCATGTTCTTGTCCCCATATTTCACTGTCTCCCCCAGGGAACATCCATCCTCTTATCTGGTACCACCTTGCCACCTAGTGACAAGTTCTCATTCTTCTCTCCATCCAAGTCCTGCAGGCTTGATCTTTTACAGCTTTCCCAGCTATTTGTTTGGGTTTTGTTTTGTTTTGCTTTGCTTTGATTCAGAACAGGGTTTTTTTTTGATATTTTTTTTTAATTTCACATTGGAAATAAAAGTTTATTAATTCTGTCTCTTTGAGATATCTGGTTGAGTCAGGTTCATTTTGGCTCCAGTCTGCAAGAAGAGCCCAAGTTTCTTTGCTGCTCTCAACTACAACTATTTATATATGAATTCATCCAGGCAAGAGTTCTGCCACAGGATTTAGTTATTACAGAAATCAGCAGTGGCTTTGCCTCTATCAAATGGAAGCAGATGGGCAATGGTACTTGTCATGTAGGAAATTCACTGGGAAATGGGAAGCATAACAAGGGTTGGGAAGAAAAGTGCTAATGTAAGTTGCTGATAGCCTGGAGACACAGAGGGGAGTGTCACTTGTACATCCTGACAAACAGTGTGGTGGGCTAGGCTCTGACTCTGGTTTTGACTGAATTAATCCAAGTCCTTTCCTTTTAACTTCCATTTAACAGATGGTTATAAAACCAGGAGAGAGATCTGTGTTTGTGGGAAATTCTGTGTCAGGAGCTGGTTGCCATTCTTCTCACACAAAGAATTCTGATTTTACATTAAGGTGGGCCTTTGAAATACTTCCTTCACTCAGGGCTCTGATTCAGCATAATCCTACACATTAAGGAGGTGTCTTTGCTTTGCACCTGTTAAATATAATTTTTGAAACTTCTAGCTTCTAGTGAAACCTCCAGAATCCCTTACACCCGTGCATGCAATCTGTCTATACTACATAATCCCTACCAAAAAAAAAAAAAGTTATACGGGCTCTGACCAATCCTTATCTTCCAAACTTGATGGGGAAATGCAAATTACAGAGAAGCTCATTGCCTAAAAATATTTTATCACAATAACTGGCTGTTAAGCACCCTCAAACCAGAGCCAATATGATAAAAAACATTTTACTGCCCTTGTTTAATGTCAGCACTACAAATACAGCAACATGAGATATTTCTTCCAAACTGTTCAATTCAGGTAATGAAATAATATTTTGTCTTTCTTGGTTTGGACTCATTGTTTTCATTATGGTCTGCAATCACCTTTTAGATCTGCTGTGGTACAAAAGTGCTTTATAAGTTGTGAGGCTACTGGGGTGTATTACCAGAAATCAATATATTTATATATATATATATATATATATATATATATATAAAATATTAGCATATCTTCCCCACACTAGTGAGGGTTCTGCATGATGGATGGCACATTGATTTCCAAATATTGAAAATTATGCAGGGTGAGGTATCCCTAGATTTTCAGGAATAGTCACTGGATCTTTTTGTGTGATTCAAGAAGCAATTACCTCTCTGAGCTGTACCAAGATAGTTTTCACTAGCACCTACTGTGTTTGAGGGGCTGGTTGGCTGTGATGTTTTTTTCCCTCACAGTCATCTGGGCAGTCTTCTGTTTTCAGCATCCCAATATTCAACTGTATTTTTTCTAAGATAAAAGACACTAATAGGATCCCTGATAAAAATATGCATTTGAAAACAATGAAGGCTGTTGGCAGTTTCTAAATCTCCCGCTGGTTCACTGCATATCATTATTCTCTGTGCCATGACATTTACTGCTGCTCATGAGAGATGTTGTATGAGGTTGCCAAAGATGCTATCAGAGAACAGTACTATTAGAGAATCTACATGAATGTGACCAGACAAATAATTTCACATTTTTCAGTCACTAGACTATAGTTCTTGGAAGAAAACTCTGTGGTGGCAACAACAAAGGAACAATACAAAACAAACAAGGAAATAAATCCCAGACCTCTGCTTGGAAGGGAGAAAAACATTTTGACAAACACAGGAATTAATATAGGAGTTTTGCAGAATTGTGGCTTAGGCAGATTTGTTTTCCCAAACAGATTCATCCATCCTTAATCAGCAGCCCCAGCTGTCCCTGCTGGGAAAATCTGCATCTCTTTTTCTGCTTGTTGCCTGCTGTGCTGAACTGGCACTTCTAAAAGTAATTACCCTGCAAAGAGTAGTTGAACACTCAGAAATACTAAGAATTGCTAATTCTGTGCCAGCTATGCTGGTTCACCTAGCTGAAAATACCAGTTCATCTCAGCAAGAGAAGCAAGAGTCCCAGGGTGACAAGGGAAGCCAGGACTTTGCTAACAGGGACAGGTCATTCAGCACTGACTGGAGAAGGGGTGCCTGGCTGCTTATGAAATGCAGATCCAAGACTCTCTCTGTCTACGCTTTAGAGATGTGCTACACAAAAGGAAAGAAACTTTGTGTGTGTGTGTGTGGACACACCTGGTCAAACTGGGGGAGGGTCTGGAGCCTGAGTCATATGAGGAGTAGCTGAGGGACCAGGGGGTGTTTAGCCTGGAGAAAAATAGGCTCAGGCAGGACCTTATTGCTCTCTAAGCTACATGAAAGGAGGTTGTAGCTAGGTGGGGATCAGCCTCTTCTTTCAGATAACAAGCAAGAGAATGAAAGGAAATGGCCTGAAGGTGTACCAGGGGAGGTTTAGATTGGACATTAGGAAAGAGTTTTCAAGTATTGAAACAGAGTAGTTCTACAGAATCCAGAACTAAGCTGTTGAAATATTAATGCTCTTATTTACTGCAAATCGTTTCTATTTTCTATTATTTCTTGAAATAATAACTTGATTTGTAAATCAGCTGCCTTAATGGTGCTCTAAATATAGTTTAAAAGCAGTGATATACTGTAGTAAGAAACTAGCTTACAATGCTGAAATCAAATTTCTGTTGGCAAATACTCCAAATCACATTGCAGCTCAGAAATATGATGATATTGTCTGCACTTATTTGTATTGTTTAAGTGTGAGCTGCACAGCTATTATCACCTCACAGGCACTATGCACCACGTTGTCAAATTTGCATGAGAACAACAGCTGTGAAACAACAGTAATTGCAAGAAAGTACCAGGGTGAAAAGAGGCAGTTATGAATTCTCTTTGGCAAAATGACTGAATTCATCAGAATTAGCTTCTGCATGACCAAATGGGATAGAATTACATCCACAGCATTAGGGTCCTCCAAGTACACAAAAGTTAGCATTAATTAAAATGCTTATTTTCCATCAGTACTTTGCAAACACTCCTACACAGACTGCTCTGTGTGTGCACTCCAGCAGAAAGTTTGCAATCCAGATATTTCCATTAAGACTCATTTTTTCAGTAACAGGATGTGGCACAAAAAGAACAGTCACAGCTGGGAGATCATCTCTCTGGGTGCAAGGAGCCATTTGTGTGCCTCCAGGCCAGTCGTGTGAGGAATTAGCTAAAATACCTCAGGGGCCAGGGGGCTCTTGGCCGTGACCGTGGGGATGCCCTGCATATATGATCAGTGACAGAGGACATCCTTGGTGACACCACGAAGGCAGAGATTGTGACAAAGCAAACAAAGTATGTACAAATAGGTCTTTACAGCCATTCCCTGACATTCTGCACCTGTGCTGGTGATTTCAATGAAACAACCCATGTGGCCATTTTTTTCTTGTTTATTTTTTTTTCACAATTCCATACAATTATTTGTAATTCTGCTTTATTATGTCTATTATTATCTGTTAGTACTAGAGAATTATAATTTAAAATTTTATATAATTAATTGTCCATACTACCCTGAGGAACAACACCTGAAATCTCTACTTAAGCCTGAATTCAGGCACCATGAGGAAAAACCATGATCTTAGATGTCACAATTAGTCCCAAGAAAAGTTGTTTTGTCCTTATTATTATTTTCTTCAGACAGCAAACTATGATCCTTGGTGCAAAGGCTGCATCACAGCTCTAGGAAGCTCTGGGATGCTGAGTATCTGTGCCAGCTATGAATGATGCATGTGAGAGCTGTGAAGTTGTTCCGTGAGCAGCGTTAAAGTGGGTTTTGATCATCTGATCAAAGAGGGCTGTAAATCAACACAGACTTTAATTTAGAGAATACAAAGTTTTGTTCCTTCCCAAATGGAAGTGAGGTGCTATATATAGGGCAGGGCTGTTTATAACACAGTGCAATGTTTGAGTTGTCATTTTGTACTCTGTGCAGAGGTGCTCCAAAAGAGTGGAAAAAAAAAGCTTGCAAATATAGTTTAAGGTGTTTTTAAACATCGAGGGAACTGTCTGGCTTAGATGCTTAGGTAGAAATCAGAATTCTGTGTTTCTACAGTGTAAACATTAGTCTTTAATTTTGATAGGTTGTAGTTTCACAAAGACTTCAGCCCCTGCGAGTAAGAGACTTTCACGACATGTGAGGTCCATTTAAGCACCTAAAGGCTTCTAAGATGAAGCTATCTCATCTCTGCTGGTCATCTAGGTCAAGATAGCTGGCTGTTTTCTGTGCTGGTCCTCCAAGATGTGTTGGAGGAATTGGACACTATAAATGCCAACCTCTCCCTGCTGACAAAAGGAGGTTATAGCTGCCAGTGTGGAAAGAACAGACAGAGTTGCCACATTGTCACCTTTGATCTCATCAGAGTGCGTGAACCTGTTTGTGAATGTGACCAGGAGAGATGGATGTCACAGTGAGTGGTGTGATCTCCAGGGATGACTACTGTACCATGTTCCAGTGTCCTCAAGACACCTGCCAGAGCCTTGCTGGCATTCAGAGAAGAGACATGCATGGGACAATTCATCCATGCACATGCAGAGAGCCTTAATGTTCCACAGGAACCCCACATCCAAGCTTCTTGTGTCAGTTGCATTGAAAACAGGTTACATAAACCCTGCCTTCCTCATTCAACTTGAATCCTGCAACACAAACAATAATGCAATCAGGCTCCATGAAAGAAACCCATGCTTAGTAGCCTCACACTGGACTTCATTTTGCTCCATAATATGAGGATTATGCAGCATTATGTACTAGGTCAATCTCAGTCCATGCATTAGTTATCCAGAGTATTTTTCCTACCTTAGTACTGTTCTACCAGAATTAATGCCTGTGGCAGCAATTGTTTGGGAAAATGAAGAGTGAAAACTAGTTTTGCTTTTACTGTAGCAGAAAAAAATTCTAAAATGTGAATGACACAAACTCCATATTCAGAATAGAGACCTACAGTATCAAGAAAAAGAACAAAAAATTATCTGGACACCAGGATTCAAATAAAATCAATTAATCCCCCTACTGAATATAAGCTCTTTTATTGTAGCAGAGTTTATTTTGACACTAGAGTGTCTTCAGGTCATGCATGTCAGAATAAAATTAAACAAAAAACCTGCCCAGAAGCACATTAATATCCACTTTTTGGAATGACCTTTTCAAATTTTCATGTATTATTTCTACATCTAGAGAGCTGAAGAACATGGAGTGTTTTAGAAACCTCCAATGAAAACAAAAATGGAATAGACATAGAAAAAATGAAGGTTCTACATTGCAATTTGTGTGGTAATTCTGCAACTTTTATGGTCTCACTGAAATTTCAAATTTAAATGGAAAATCCATGGACATGGCTTTTACCAGATGCCTAGTAATTTGGGGTGTTCAGAAAGGTCTAGCAGCAAAACGCCCCTCTCCTGAGAAGCAGTCCCACCACAGAGAAGAGTTTGCTGAAGTTCTGGGCAATGTTCAGCATTTTCACCTGCAGACCCTAAGCCCTGCCAACTTACAGTGCATTTACCTCTAGTGTACCAGACAGCAAGGAAATAGAACCAGCTTTACTTTAAAGGTGCAAAAGTGAGTTTTGGCTAATGTCCCTATGAGTGGAACAACAAATGTGTGCTGAGTTAAGAAGAGATGCCAGTTCCTTAAATATTGACTCTAGATTTAAACATCTGCTTATGTGCACGTAACTGGAGTTTCTCTGAAGATAAAGCCTTCTGAGTTAGTTTGAAGGTCCAGTCCTTTTATCTAAAGCACAAATAAACCGAATCTTAATGGCCTAATACTGACTGTGTACTTAGCCTGAATCAGTTCCAGAATTTGCTTATCTTATTATTGTGGCCAAAATAAAGTGTGAATACAACACTTACAATAATTCATTATGGATCCATTCCAGGTTCTCCTGAAGCCACTGTCTCTCTTTCTGACAGAATTTCACTAGTCCTAGACCAGCATTTAAGACAAGTGCTATAAGAACAAAGCAGAAGAAACAATTAAATTTCTAGGGTTTGTAAATAGAGCAAAGCTTTTTCATTTAAAGTACTCCGGACCTTCTTCTCTCTTGGTGAGAAAAGAGATGTAGAATGTAAGTTATATGTGGGATGTAAGAATGAGATGTAAGTCTGTCCTATAGATAAAATTGTTAAGTAGCTGTCTATGATGGCTGTGCCTGGGCAAAACCTGTTAATTATCTCACTGATGTCACAGCAAGAAATTTAAACACTGGGCCAACTTGAGACAGGGTGGTGAACTGAACCTTTAGCCACTGTCTTCACTAAGGAAATGAGTAACTGTTACGGGAGCCCTCAGTTATTACAGGCAGTAATAAAAAATCCCTTTGGCAGCTCCTGTCTGTGTGTCAACCAGTTTCTCTCCATTGTATTGACTCATATACCAGGTGAAGAAACTTCCATCCCAGAGGGTGCTCCTACTCCAGAGCTAACCAACCTACACATTGGCAGGATTCTTGTAAATATTCAATATTAACTTCTAAACATGCAGAAATCATCATGCAGAATAGGCTTTTGGGCATAGCTAAGATCATTAGGAGCTGGTGGCAAATAGTTTAAAATAATTAACAGCAATGGAAGCAAGCAGTTTGTGATGTGATGAAATGAAAGGCCAGGGCTTCGGGCGAGTTGGATGTAGGAATTCAGCAGAAGAATATTTTTGGGGAGTCCTGTCCAATGCTGCTGGAGATACCATTGAAAGAAATACTCTCATCACCATCCAGATAGTGTCTGACCATCCTAATCAGGACATTTGATTCCTCATGGAGGCATTATCCTTTGCAAAGATCCAAAGACATTAGGGATTTTTTTAGCAACTTTCTCTCCATCAGCATCTGTACATCACCTAAACAAAGTCACATTGATGTGCATGTCTTCAATATGCTTCATCTACAGATGCATCAATCTTTTCAGTCATGTAGGCATTTATATTTTGCTTGCTTGATAGTGTTTCTTTTACAGAAATCCATACAAACGCTGAGATGAAGTGCAACATTCTCTCTCAGCCAGCCTTGCTGTGATATCAAAGGCAGAGGTACAGAAGAGCTTGTGATTGACTTCCATTCTCTCTGTTTTCAACTACATGGAGTATCTTTTCATTCTTTAGTCACTGATGACTTTTTCAGATTTCACCATTTTAGATGACATTAACAAGCCTCCAGACTTGCAAAAGGAGGAGTAGAATAGTGGGTTACTACTATTACTACTGTAACCCAGGACTGAAGTGTTTAAGTGGGCAGTTCATAGCTGGTTAAAACTAAGTGAGAAGATGGCCTTTTTGAAACACCAGAAGAAAAAATGGAGCTTTATTTTGATTAATTTATTTTGGTTAGTTTTATATTGTACAGAATTATCTAATTTAATATTAATCTTTTGTATTCTGCATTAAACGGTTTTCTTAGTAATTTGGTTCATGAACAACATTTTAACAGAAGTTTTATTACATCTATAATCACTTCAAAGTGCAAACTTAATGAAAGTATTTCAAAGCATAAGTGACCATATGCAAGATCTACAGTGAATAAGAACCTCTAATCCATGCAAGATTTATCCAAATGATTTTTCTGTGCTCAGTATTATTTGTTGGGGGTTTTTTTCTAATTTTTAGCTAATTGGGACTCATTAGCAAATCATAGCCTGGGGTGTCTATTTACTTGTCAGCACTGTGTATTTTATAGAATCATATGAAACATATCAAAGTTTTTCTATAAGGGAAATGCACATCATTAATACAATAAGCATCCACAGGATGCTTTATTGATGGAAGATGCACAAATTAAATGCCATAAAAGTTAAATAATTAACAAGGGAAAAAATGGCCTTGTTTAATTTTTTTGTCTCAGCCTTCTATCAGATGCTGATAAGAGGCAGGCAGTGAATTCAATGAATAAAAGACCCATTTAGAAAATGTCTTGGCATCCCCTCCCTTGCGATTATGACTGGGAGAAATCAATGCAAAGTTATACAAAAGGACAATTAGATAAGAGACAAGCAACCTTTTTTTTAAGAACTACAGAAAATGGGGTTATATTTGAACTAATTAGAACTTCTGAAAACAGTTACAACCTTGCTGCTTTCTGATACACAGAACACCAGCTCCCTGAAAAATAATTCCACTTTCCCTGTCCATTGGAAGAAAATCACACAAAATAATTTTTATTTCATGCATGTCAGAAATAAAAAATGTGTCAGTCATGCTGGTTAAATGGCCATTTCCTCAACCCTTTTGCATGGTAGTGCTTCTTGGATTACGGCTCTAACTGCAGCAAAAGGCAAACCCTTGAACCCTCACTTTTTCTTGGAAATGGGCAAGAAATAGTCTATGTCACCATCTCCCCTGGCCTGGCCAATATGGATGGCTGTATGGAAGGGAGGATTGCAGTTCCAGACAATAATTCTTCTCCAGAATGCTGATGTCAAGATGATCTGTACCTTTAGGTTGCAGTATCATTTGATGTTACCCCTGAGATAAAACCACATCTTTTCTCTAGACTGTAGCTCAAGTCATAAGGTAGTCCTTCCTAATATTTGTGATTTAGGAGTTTTAAAGAGCACATTCCAAAGTGAAGCTTCAGAACCAGTGTCAGCACAGCTATACCAGTGTGATGCTAACTCTTGAGTATTAAATATGATGCTAACACCAGATATGTGTACGTATTGGCACATACACAGCTAACAAGGCTGTTCCTTGTCTGCTCCTTAGGGCTAACTCTTGATATTTGTATGGCTTTAGGCTGCTCCCTGCTGAATCAATTCAGAGTTCAGAGCTGTAGGCTTCAATTTGATGTCTAGATATATGCTTATCCTACACTATATAAAAATTTAATATATAATACCTCTAGAGAAATAGGCATTGGTATTACACCACCAATGCTATATTTCCTTTGAATTCCAGCTACCTGAAAAAAAAACTTCAAAACCATTACTGTGTGAGTTCACTAATATAGGCAGAAATACAATGCTATGTATAAATATAATATGATAGAATATATAGGCAGTATACAGACATGCAGTTTTTTCCTAGAATTTCATTGCATTTATATGATGTACTTAAGGAAGTTTTACTAAGGAAAGTCACAAAGAATATTCAGTCAATCTAGAAATTTACTGGTTTTAAATATATGACATTTATGTAATTTTAGGTGGGGCTTCCTAGTATCCCATACATATACATTTACTGACTTATTTATTTAAAATAGAAAAATAAGCTTACTGAAAACATGCAGATAACAGAAATAGCAGTTTGCATTACAGTCTGCACAGGGAAGTGGGTGCAAAGAGTTTCCTACAGACCAAACCATTGTAGGCGATGAGAAGTTTCAGATGCACATGTGGAGATTTTCTGCACCCACATCTGTTTGATCCATTCTCTATTCCCTCATAAGACTTAAGTTATGGACACAGCCACATCTGTTTTCCATCTACAGCTCCTGGGTCTGATTTCACATGAAGTGTTCTCCATCTCACAGGTCGGCTGCTCAGATTGTCCTCTGAGGACAGGATTAAGACCCAGCTGAATTTTTCAGCCAGTGAGCAGTTTCTATAAAATAATTGGCTTTCAAAATAAATTATGGTTGTATGTTAGAAAAATAGAAATACAGTTAGCTCCTATCTGGCCTGACTATATATTGACATGGTCTCTCTGGGTATTTCTCCTGGATTAATTTGCACTATGTGTGCAAAATGCGAAGACAGATATAGCAGGGAGAGGTACATTATGTCTAAGAAGAGACAGGAAATCTGATAATGATGGAGAAGGAAACACTTAAAAGGGCGAAAAGAAAAGTTGCATCTAAAATTTATAAAATGCTAATATGGAAGTTTGACCTTCTGGCTTAGAAACCTAATATTTTTTCTCAAAATCAATGATGAAAAAATCCTGAGAGAGCTACCTTATCCTATATAAAAGTATTTTATATACTTTATTTATATATATAAGGGTAGTTTATATTGTTAAACTATTCAGGGCATCAGACCTGCTTCATAGACTAGCCTCATCCACAGCACATGGCATTTGGCCTGGATCTCCTCTGAGCTCTTTTTGTACGATCGTAAAAACTGTTTCAAATAGTCTGAGAGTTGCTCTAGAGCCCATATGGCTGAGACTTCTGTAATATGCATCTGTGGCCACACATTATGTGTTCTGAGGAGGTTGAATTAGATGACCTGAAGATAATTCCAATCTGAATAGTCATAAGATCTCACAATGGTGTGAGGTATGCCAGAATGACCTTGGGATGTTTGAAAGCACAAAGGAGGGCTTTAGAGGATGAATGAAAATAAATTTAGAGAAGACATGGGTTTTTGTGTTTGGTTGGTTGGTTGGATTTTTGCCCCAGTTTACTTTTGAAAACGGTTGCTGGTTCATCCATGAATAATGTCTTGGCACTGTCTTGGAGTGGCTGTTAGGCATTTCTGTGCCAGAGAGCACCAATAGTTTGTACTAGGGCTAATTACCCTGAGCTACCATTTTTAGTCTTAGCACAGTACATTCATGCATGGAAACAACTTTCTTATTTAGATTTAAAAAAAAAAAAAAAAAGTCTATCATCTCTGTGAATGATATACTTTACAACATCAAAAGAGGCAAGATAATCTAATGGCTCTTTCTGGACTGTAATAATATGAAAATATTAATGGAAAATTTATTACACAGAATGTGCAATGTTACTAAAATAATTTTCATGTATTACTTTGTTCTCATGACACTGAAAGCACTTCCAGGTCTTTGATGACCACAGATTTTAGGTACTTCAAAGAAAAACAGCTTATTGGTATCATCTTTTTCATCCTACATTATTTTCATTTATTCTTTCTTAAGTTTTTGTTTTGATTTTTTTTTTGTTCAAATTAATGTATTCTTCTTTCTACTGACATGTGTCAAAAGATGGCACCTTTGTCTAAAAGGAAGATGAGGAACAAGAGAAGATGCTGTTGAAAAATCAGCCACAAGCAATACAGAAGACAGATATGTTCTACAGATATTTCTGCTTATTTCTGCTTGTTTCTGCAACAAAATCAGAAAGAAGAGTTATCTATCTAAAGGATAAAAAGGAAAGTTTCTCAATTCTGAGAAAAGAGCATGAAGATTTTCAATACAGTCAGCTACTTACAAACAAGAGTCCCAAGAGAACTAGTTAAAGGAGATTTCTGAAACTAACTTCTTATTTTGTAATGGTATATTAGTAATAGTGAATTGGCAAACCAGTAAACCGAAAATATTGAAAAAAGAATAGTAAGTATAATTACTTTGTCTGAAGAGACATAAATAATGGAATTACAAGTTTATTTAGCTTGTATAAATACAGTGAATAAAGTCATGCTTAACTCATGATTTTATCAGTAAAGAACTAAAGATTTAAAGAAATTCTAATTCTTGTGATCATTATGAAAAGCATCTTTCATCGAGGAGAGGTTTTGTTGCAACAATCTGTTAAATAGTTGGAAGTTATTATGATATTCTTTACTTCAGTGCCTCCGAGACTTTCAATTAATATCATCTGACATCTATATTTAAGAAATTTGAAAAGAACCCAAAGTCTAGTATGTCTTAGGAAATCATCACAAAAGAGATCACATTGAGTATTCAAGCTGTAATAATTCTCACTTTCACTAGTCAAGTGTAACTTTGATAGAATGGATTTTCTTAAAGGTGTACCACGACAACTTTAGAAGATCTAAATAGTTGGGATTTAATCCAACCATGTGGAACATTTTGTGTCAACAGTCCATGAACAGAGTATCTTTACTGATGACATATACAGGGGTTTTAAATGTCTGTAAAACAACTGGAAGAAGTGTAAATGACTATTCTAGAGTTAACTATATACTCCAGGATCAGAAAAACTAGCCTAATTTACATAAAAGAATAGGAACTAGGGGGAAAAAAAAATCCTCTCTGGAGTTGGAGAATAAATGTATTCAAAGTAGCTCTATCTAAAATATGCAGTGTAAAATTGTGGGATGTTAAAGTTAAAAATCTAATTTTTGCAATTTAGCACAATTCCTTATCAACATGGGAAAATATTTACTATGGGTAGATACAGACCTTATTTTAAATCAGCAACCTTATATTGAAAGAATCTATCCTTGGCAACACATGCTGTAACTTGGCTTCTTCACAGCAGTTCTTTCAAAAATCTGTGAAATTCTGTATGGGCTGGTAAAGACTGTAACTACCCATTCTCACTTCTTCTCACACTGCCTTTATGAAATTATCTTTATAGTGCCAGCTCCAGTGATACACACAAAGATCAGACTCTACTAGATCACAATGCAATTGGTTAGATTTCATAGAACACCAGAATAGCTTGGGTTGAAAAGACCTTAAAAATCATCTAGTTCCAGCCTCCAAAATATTTATTGTAGACTTTTAAGGCTTTGTGTTAAACAGAGGTTGAGAGGAATAGGAGCATCCAGTATTGGTTGTTGAGGATGGAATGGAATTGGAATTTGCTTATTTCTGTTTATTTTAACAAAAATGAAACAAAACAAAAACCCCAAAACAGTGACTTCTTTCACTGGTGAGTAAATGCTTTTGTCTTGTGTATATGTGTAAATGCTTTTGGTCAGAAAAAAAGCCTCATCTGGGGTCAGGAAGGATCTTCACCCTGAATAAAATGTCCAAAATCCTAATAATTTTTGTTACAGGGAACTTTTCTTGCAAGGAGCTGTTTATATCTTTGACATTATGAACTCCTCAACCATCAGGGAAATTTTAGAGCCAGAACTGATGGAAATATGCCCAAGCAAGTCTCCTGCTTCTAGAGCCACAAATCATAAAATATCTTACATAAACTCATCAGGCTTTATCTGCAAGGGTGTTGTGTCTTGTGATACTTTTAATGCCACTAGGTTTTGGTTTTTTTTTTTTTTTTTCCTGACAAGACCACAGCTAGAATCACAGAATAACAGACAATTCAGAAGTCATTTAATCCAAATCCTGGTCAAGGTCAATGAGATCAGGTTGCTTAGATCTCTGTCTAGTCAGGCTTTGAATATCTCAAGGATTAAGATTCCACTGGCTCTCACAGCCACTGTTCAAATGTTTTTACATTGTAACAAAGAAAAAAAATCTTTATATGGTTTGATGCATCTATCTTGAATACTTATCAGCAGAATTGTACTCTCTTATTGAGATGAAAATTCATTAGATTCATGCACGATGATTCTTGTGAAATCTGTATTAAATATTACTTGTATGTCTCAAGAAGATTTGACTTTTTCACATGTTGATAATGTTGAAAATTAATAGTCTTTCATCAATGAAGTCCTGTGACCAAGGCCTTTCTCTTCCAGCTTTTTCTAAGTAATGTATTCATAGATGACAGAAGGCATGCTTGAAACTAGGCTTCCAAGTTTATTATTTTATACTATCCCCTTTCACTTTATGGATTTCATCCTGTTCTTATTAACTCTGATCTCAAGGTCATTTAGTTCTTTCACTACCATGAGGCAATACTCTTTTGTCCCCCAAATGATGCCTCCCAATTTTGCTTCTATGCCAAGATCATAAATAAAACTATTAAACATGACTGTTCCTAAAATTGATTTTTGAGAAATTTCAGTAGTATCCTCCTTCTAGACTAATGCTTCCCTTTCAGTGAGCTTGCTATCAGCTCCCAGTTTTATAGTTTCTCCACTGAGCAATATCACCTTGATCTTAAATAAGTGTTAAATGTGTTTCCAAGCCAAATTATTTTCTGTATTTAGCAGTACATTTCTTTTACAATAATTAATTTTCAGTAAAAGCCATTTAGTGTGATATCTGGCCTGATATAATTTACCTCTTCAAATTGCTCAAATTGCATCACCTCATCTCCTTCAAAATGATTAAATTGATACCTCACAGGCTTTGTATTGTCACAGCTCATTATATTATGGAAAATCTGAAATTAAGGAAAAACTCAATACTTTGAAACCTTCATAGTAAATAGTCCTTGAATGGAATAGAAGCATCAAGTGTTGGGGCTCAATATGTAGATGTTCAATATTTCAGAAGCAGAAACTACTGGCTAAGGTTTCCAGTTTAAATTTTGTGAAAGTGTGAAAGAAAAGTCAAGAAAGAATTTGGAAACACTCTAAAGATATAGTTAAGGCTTCTTATGCAAAACCCTATAGGAGAAGACTTTTAGTGACTTCTGTAAATTTTATCTGTAAATTAGCCGGAACTTGTATCTGAGTGCATTAAAAACAAACAAACAAACAAACAAACAAACAAACACAAAAACAAAACCCAAAAATCAAATAAACAAAACCAAAACAAACAAAAAATAAATCAACAAAATAAACAAGAACCAAAAAACTAAAATAAAATTTCAAAGGAAGACTGGGCTTCTTACTGAAATACTCTGTTTTGTCTTAGCATTAACTGCTTCCTAATCTTTCTGTATTCCAGATTCAGAGCATATCCACACTTCTTCCACAGCTCAAAAAAATAAACTTGCCAAAGTACAGTCACAAAATATTTGAACAAAGAAAAAATACCATCCTTTGGCACTTTGCTTCGGAAAATAGATTAATGTCAGTTGAACAGAATCAATGTTAGACGAGTGAGCAAAGGGACTGAATTTCTCTTACACTTTCCCAAACACTCCTTTGTAGGGTTGACATGTTAGTGTTTTGTCCCAGTTTATTGTACATACTATTATCATTCCCTGCTGTATCTTCAAGATCAAGAGGTACAAATGTAAAAGGAAACCAAGCACTTCATCTTGCCACATCTATGCCTTTGCTTCTTTTGTTCAAGTACAGCAAAGAGAGTAAGAAACAGAAAATAAACCATGTAATTATTCTTCCATTTATTTTGATTGCAAAATTTCTGTGACCAGATTGTAAGGCTATTTTAAAAAAAAAAATCTTTGGGTTGGGAATTATGTATACTTAACTTTAAACTAATTCCCAGTGAAGCCAGCAGAGTTATTTGGCATACTTTGGACTGAGTATGTGTGTGTTTCTCTGTGAGATCTATACAGGAAGGAGTTAAGATGTCTTTGGTATAGAATTCTTGTTTGTTAAATTGCCTATTAAATCAACAATACTGCTCATGCTGGTTTTACATCAAATGATCTACATGCATAGTCAGTGTAAATTTAGTTACAAATCACATGTTTTCTTCCCAAATACTCCAAGTTGTGATTAAGATTGTGCTCTTTTGCTGTGTCAGTAGTCACAGTCTAAGTCTACTTCTAGTTAGTTAACTCACAAAAATAATTAAACTACATAAACTCCACAGTAGGGAGAAGCTGCCATGCATACATACAGCACATATATAGCCTGGCCTTCAACACTATGAAAGTAGAAATGTCAGTCCCACTAAATTGTAAATCTGATCTACATCCCAAGAACTGCTGAATACTGACCTACTCACACACTGAAGTAGATACATGCAGATTGCTCCTGAGAGGCTATAAACACAAGAATTGGAATTTGCTGTGTGAACATTTAAATACTATACTCACTTTCTCAAGCATTCTGCTACTAAACTCTCACTCCCAGAACAGTCCTGGAATGGGAACTGAGATTGCCTTTTGAATTTGAAGAGCGCTGTCTCCCCATGTGATCTCTAAAACACACCCTCATGTCCATCACCTATTTTCCTTTCAGTCCTATTTTTTTTTCCTTTGACCAAAATGAAGGCAGGGTCTGCTTCCCACATCCCTTTCTTCTAAGTGGTATGTTTTACTTCACTTCTCACCGAAGGAAAACAAAAGAGAGAGAGACAATTTCAAGGAAATAATGTATTTGACCTCTCTGTTAATACTCAAAATGCTGGCCAGGAAGGTTAGGAGCAAACATCAGCTTTCTTTCACACCTCTTAGCTCATTCCACAAATTAATAACATCATACTGGGAGCAGCCCAGACGCTGTGTAATGAATGTTAGCCGTACTTACTGCTGGCTGCTTCAGAGGATGCATTTATTTTTCTCATTATCTTACACACAATCTTCCAGCTATTGTCTGCTACCCCTGCTCACTCAGGAAACCTCAGAAAGTGCTAAAGATGTCAAGAAGCAATAAGCCTCATTTATTTTTATGGCCTTCATCAGCACTTTCTTTTTTTGCTTAAAGGCCTATAATGGAATCCACTGATTAGAATCAGCACCATATCAGAATATAGATATGATAGTGCTTTACTGAAGGTGAATGGGCTACTGAAGGACACTTTCTCCATTTGATACTTTTAGAGGATACTGAAGCTAAATAAAATTAATTGTGTTGGTACATTTCTTCTTTTCTTTCTCCTTCTTTCTACATTCCCAGGCATTTGGAAACTGATTAACTAAAAGGAAGATGATCATAAAAAAACTACTAATTACAAGGCAATTAGTCAACTGGAACAATACCAGAAGGAAAGCAGTTGGGTTTGATAGCTGTTAATAAAATGGTACAAGTGAACAGAGAAACTTCTATGTTAAACACCATATTCACGATAGAGCTAAACCAAGAAGCAAATAATTGACTTCTGTTGTTTTTTTTCACTTTAAATGCATCCACATAATAGTTACAATATATGATAAACCTACTTTCTGTTCTCTCACAGATCAGATCTGAAAAATGTTCTGCTTTCAAACCCTAGGTAATTAAAGCCCATATAAGAATTTTTAAAATTAGTTTCTCTTGTACACATCTATTTCCTGCAGACAATCACTGCAAACAAAGGTTTGCAGACTTCTAGCCCAGTTTTAGTCAACAATTTCAGTTTATTGCAAACTTAACTTTTTCACCAGAATAAATAGCACAAGAAAAAGGAAAGAAGTAAGGCTGTATAGAAAAAGGATGTGGGGGATGCTTACACTGCAACCACTAAATTATTGCACTATTACATCTTTATGTAGATTGAAATAGTTTATTTACATCTGTAAAGAAAATTCACCCAAAGTCTTCCTCAGTGTCAAGTGGCAATATCCACACAAGCTGTTTGTAAGGAACAGACTGTGTGCTCTTTATATATGCCTCTTATTCTGTTTTAACTTTCTTTTGACCTCCAGGTCACGTTGTATCCAAGCTGTTCTGAGTGTTTGGAAATCTGGTCCTGACAGATTTACTAGTGGCATGGGAAAGTTACTGCTTTTCACTGTCATCTTATTTTTTAATAAGTAAGGTTCAGGCTAGTACAGGGACTAATATTTTAAGAATAAGGTTTTTCTTGTTCAAAGAAAAAAAGGCACTCTGGATATGAAAAATTGAAAAATCATCCATGCTAGGACTGTCCATGTAGGAGTGCAGAAAAACTACTCTTGGTTACTGAAACTAAAAATCCAGTGGGCTATTTAAGTATGCTACTTGCCTCTTATATATATAACCCTGTATAGTGCATTTTCAGTGTCATGAAGGGTTGTTTTGTTTGGGTGATCAGCATAAGAGGAAAAATTGCTGCAGAAGAGTAATGGAACAGCAATCTTATGTGACATGGATAGATTTACTATACTTTCACAGAGATTGCTTCATATTAAGACCAAGATGCAGAAATTAATCAGAACTCGCATTCAGAAGAAAGAAAACTCACACACATCTTCCATTCATCTTACTCTGAAAGATGAAAGACAAATGTATTACTGTGCTTAGATCATCTAGTGTAAGTTTTCATTCAAACAGAACTAATCACCTATAAAAAGAGATTTAAAAAACTGGTTTGTAATGCCCAGGACTCTTTAAAAACAGAGGATTATAACCAAGATTCAGGTCTAAACTGGAGCAAGCTTTCATAATTTGCATGCATTAATTATGGTTAACCAGCAACAGGGAATCATTTCTCCAAAAATGATTCTTCTTCTTTTCTGTGACAGCTTTCACAAAGCAATATGGAATATTTACAGCCTGCTAATAGAAGTGGACAAGTATAAAAAATGTCCTGGCCCCGGGGCAGTGGCCCATATCCTTGGCAGACCAGACAGGAGACTCTAAATATCACATTTGGACAGCTCAGCTCTCAGATGCACATGTAAAAATGCAAACCTTCATGCACACACAGTCGCACAGATAGCAGAAGAGATATTTATGAAGAAATAGAGCCTATTATTATAGTAGGTTGCATATTCAGAGATTATTATCTGTGATGAAATGGAGTTCTTTAGCATGTCCTAAAATTTCCTGCCTTGGCACTTACCAAGTCTTGCTTCTAGAAATCAAACCTATTTCCTTCCTGCAGAGAGAGGTGTCGCTTAGGCCTGGTGTCTATTGAACTCTTGCCTTCCCCTGACTGTTTCTTTTGCCTTTGAGTCTGAGTTTTGGTATGGTTTATACTTCAGTTGGTGCTCTCAAGTTTGAGATTTGTGAAGATCATCGATTCATAGAATCATAGAATGGTTGGGATTGGAAGGGACATTAAAGACCATCCAGTTCCAACCCCCCTGCCATGGGCAGGGACACCTTCCACTAACCAGGTTGCTCAGAGCCCCATCCAGCCTGGCCTTGAACACTGCCAGGGATGCAGCAGCCACAGCTTCTCTGGGCAACCTGTGCCAGTGCCTCACCATCCTCAGTGTAAAGAATTTCTTCCTAATATCCAATCTAAACCTACTCTCTTTCAGTTTAAAGCCATTGCCACTTGTCTTATAACTACATGCTTTTCCTGGAAGTCCCTCTCCAGCTCTCTTGCAGCCCCTTTAGGTACTGGAATGTTTTCTAAGGTGTTTCTGGAGCTTTCTCTTGTCCACATCAAACAATCCCAGTTCTCTGTCTGCCCTGATAAGAAGAGTTTTTCCAGCTCTCTGAACACCTTCGTTGTTTCCTCACTCCAGCAGGTCTATGTCCTGCCGGTGATGACACAGATGACATTTTTATCTGAAGAACAATGATTCTCCTTTCTTTTCCCAGCCTCACAGCAGTTTAGAAACTGCAGATCATGTTCTTTGGGGTTCATTGCACATTTGACTGGCGAAGCAGTTCTTGAGTGCAGCCCCAAAGCACTCCTTGGAGAGAGACACCCAGCAGTGCTGCAGGGAACTCAACCTCATCAGGCACACAAAATGCATTTTGGGGAATTTTAAGGGAGGAAACTTTTTTTTTAATCCCCCTGCTCTATTGCATACATATTTTTTACTAGAAGTGTGGTGCCATTTTAATCCATCTGTTTGAGTTCACAGTGGAAATTAAATGCAAACTGTGAGTGCTAAAGCTCCTCACCTTTTCTGAATGAGCTACAGTTCATTAGTTAGGAGTATTAACATGCTGTAAACATCCTATATGGATATATCACTCAATAAAAATTAGAAGCCAAAAATTCCAGTATGAAATAATATCTTAGTAGTAAAAATCAAGCATAGCAGCATTATGAAATGCAATAGTGCTAAACAGGAAATTCTCTGAGCACTTTTGATTAGTAATTTCCTAATTATTGGCAAGTATGTTATCCACATTTTTCACAAAGTTTACAGTGTTTTGGCTAATTTATCCTTAAGTGGGAATTTAGTTTTTGGTTTATTAAAACCAAATTTTCATTCTGGTCAGATGATTATAGAGGAATCATAAACACACATCAAGCAGACTTAAAATTCTTACTATTCAGGGATAAAAAGATCACTAAAATCTTAATACTCTTATCTAGTGAATGCTTTCCTAGATGGACATAAACTGAGAGATGAAAATAGAGTTTTTATGATATATTTAAGTTGATAATAAATTTTAAAAATTGGGTATTTGAAAATATAAATGTAAGTGAATTAAAACTGATTGAACAGTACATTCCAAGTTCCTTATTAAATGTAAGCAGGAGATTTTCAGGCCCTGTGGTGCCACACTCTTGAAGGGAAATTAATAAATAAAGGTGTGACATTCGAGAGCAGTAATTTTTAAAAACTGTACAGAGGACCCAGATTGCATGTAAATCACTTGAAAACACAGAGAGTTACAACTTATGTCAGCCATCTCTTTTGCATTCAGAATCATTAATCTCTTGGACATGACAAATCTTTTTAGCAGAAGGGAATAAATTCAAGATAAGTTTTAAAGTAATGAATAACTCCTGCCTAAGAAGTGCTTTAATGACTCTCCTTGTCAGAATTCAGACTTTATTATTAACTGTACAAAATGGCACCAGCCTGAAGAGATACAGTTACAAATCAATTTCACTGCTTTTTCATAACGAGTCACTAATTGACCTCAATTTCTGATGGAGTCACATATTTCCTCCCATACTTTATTTTAATGGTGTGTATATCAAGGATTTAGAGACTGGTCATAAAGAAATTTATTTTAACTCTGTGTTGCCTTGCACAGCCTTTTAATGGCAAAAATATAAGTCATTCTGAAAGTATTAATTTTAATGGTTGGGATGTATTTTTTAAACTCTTTTATAGTTAAGATGATCATCATTTTGTTAAAATGTCTTCTTGATTTATCTACTTTAAAATAAGAAAGAATTATAGTGAAAAATTCAGGTTCTCCACGTAACACTAATGATTGCAGACTACAAAATACTTACTATGTGGTCTTAAAAAGAAATTACATTAAAATTAACAAACGGCTTTGGTAAAACCGTGCTTACTATACTCTCTGTAATTATAGACAACATCCTTACAAAGGTATTCAGAAAACGAATTGCCAAAATATGTTTTTAAATTCCACTGCATCAGGTTGTTTTTTATTTCTATCTACAGTTTTCCACATACCCTTGGGTTTTTGAACTACTACAAAATAAAAATATTTGTCTTGTTCTAAACCAGAGAAAATCTAATGCAAATCCAGTTATTTTAAATAGGATTATTGTACCAGTCACATTTGAGCTTGTAAGGTAAAGGAGCCAATATTTGAAAGACATATGCCTTCAGACTTCTTTTGGGAATGTGTATTCAATTTTGATCTCATTCTGGGCATAATTTAAGACAGAGGAGAGGAGAATGAAGGAAGCAGAGATGAGTAAGATGGTTGCAGATTCACTTGCTTGTCTGGCCAAGCCTTGCAACTGGTGGTCACATAGCTGGTCTAGGGGCCACCAATGATCCATTGGAGATATCCAGTGCTATCCAATGGAACTATCCATTAGTATGTGTCCACTAGTGAATACATTGTTCTTCTGGACCAGATGTGGTGCCAGGGAAGTGCTGATTTTGGCTTGTGCAGATCTCATGGGCTGTTGTGGCCGTACCAGGTATGAGCATGTGTGTGCACAGGGACATCCCCCAGTGCTGCTGCTGGCTGGACCTGACAAACAGAGCATGGGCTTAGGGGGACTGCTGCACAAGGTACAAGCAAGGCTTGTAGAGAACCAGATAGAGGGATTGCCTAGGTGTGGAAGCACATCAGTGTGTTATGAGACTAAAGGGAAAGCGTCACAGAAAAATGTTGTTTGCCTTCACTTACTATAAAATGTGTCACATAAAGGCAGGAAGAAAAGTAAAATTGCACTAATTGCACTAAATGCTCACATTTAAGCCTAACTTTTATACATACATTAGATACTCTAATTCAGCCATGAAATTTTAGTGGCTATCATTTTTCACTTCTATTGTCACAAAGAAACAACTCTATGGATCATAATAATTTCCATCATAGAAACACAGTTATAGAATGCTTGGCTAGAAAGAACCCTAAAGATGACCTAGTTCTTGTTCCCCCAGCCATGGGACACCTTCCACCAGACCAGGCTGATCAAAGCTCCTCCAATTTGGCCTTGAAAACTTCCAGGAATCGGGCTGCCCCAACTTCTCTGGGAACTATATGCCTTGTTACACAAAATCAGACATATAATAATGATACATTTGATGTTTAATCAAATCTATGAAATTACTGAGGCAAGTTGGCTGATTTGACTATGTAAGTAAATCCTAAAAAGATAGTGCAAGGAGGAACACAACACTCAAATGAATACCTCCAAAGCCAAATGCAAATACAGCAGCCATACAGACATCTTTAGAAAAAAAAATTCCTTTAATATCTCATCGTCTCATAGTGACACCGACACATCTTGGTATTATCCAGACAAACTGAACCACATTTTTTTCCCATAAAATTTCAATGACGGCAATGAACTGTGTAGAAAGAAGTAAAACATTCCTTATTTCACATGTAAAGTGTGCAACAGTGTTGTGTTGGTTGGTACAAAGCTGTCTGTTCTTTTCTAAGAATTAAAACAAATATATATTTAAAAAAAAAGGAGTACATCATAGATTGGGAGATAACTCAGGCTTAGTGCCATAAGTCTAGATTTAATGTGCAGAACTTTAGTGAAAAATGGGAAAATTTAATACTAAAAAAAAAAAAAAGAAATAAGAAAGACATATGAAGAACTCATTATGTGTGCCAGAACTTTTAGTCCTGAATTAATACAAGTCAGTGTGAAATAGTGCAGCAGTTGCAGCAGAGGAACACGGGGAAAAGCTAAGGATTGCCACCAGAGAAAAGAAAAAAAGAAAGAAAGAAATATGAAAGCTCTTTGACTTTAAAGTATCCTGTGAGAGCAAAAATTCTACTCACTAGAAGTTATTGGGCCATTTTCACATAAATGCTTCTATTTCTTACAGGAAAAAGAATGGAAAGAGCAGGGTTTTTTTTTCAAGCGTAGTAAACCTCAATTTTTTTAATAATACTGTGTCAAAGGGTACCCCACTTCACACACTGATGGAAAAGTTGAAAAAAATAAAATAATGTCTATGTTTCCTTGCACTGGTGTTTGGCAGTGTGAAGGAACAGACATGATTTTAGCCAATACATGATTTTAGCATGCAAAGGTTGAGAGATGACTTGTACTTAATCCTGTCATTATGGATCCACAGAATTGTTAAGGTTGAAAAAGACTCCTTAGATCATCAACCAGCTATGATTTGGCTAAGCAATCTAAATTCTTCAATGGAACAGGTGTTTGCTCCTAGCTGTATTGAACTATGGCTTAGATCACTTACTGTACAATATGCAGCACTAAAACATAGAAAGATGTGCCATGCTTTTCCCAGGTTGCAGCCAGCCTGGAGCAACAGCTTATGCTCTGTCATCACTGGAATTTAGAATGCTTTTGATGTGTCATATCTGCTGAAATCTGTAGTGCAATCAACCCCTAACTGTGAAGGAAAGCACAGTCAGAGTGAATGCTCTCACTGTTTTAATTGTCTTCTAAAGATGTTTCAAGGGCCTACAATTAACCTGACATGAAACTGGTATTTTGGTAAGTATTATGTTAATTATATATGCTTATACATACACCTATTTATCTGCAACATTAAATGTTCTTCACTTTTTTTTTGGTAGAGGTAAGTATTTTTTTTCCTTTCCTTTTCTCTTCCACTTTGCCATAGAAAGAAATAAAATACTGTCTGAAAAACACTGCTTCATATAAATACCACTTAAATAATTGTGTTTCTCTTTACACGTGTTCAAAAAAATCAAGTGGGGCACACTTTGTTGGAAGTGTCCTTTGATATTTCATCTTTATCAAAAACATAATCTGTACTACACAAAAAACATTCGTTTGCTTTGTCCACACTCCATTTTTCCTCCTTGTATATCAAAAATGTATTAAGATGTTTAAACTGCAAACTTGTGTCACGGCAAATACCTGTAGCACAAGCTTTCACTCAGTTTCCATGATGTTTGAATGATCTTGTTACACATTCAGAGATTTATCCCCACAGGACTTAGTCTCATTTAAATAATGAGCCAATTTATTACCAGTTTCTGTTTATCTCATTTTGTGTATGTGCCAGACATTATTTAACACAAACAATTTAAATCTTGCAACAGTTCAGCATCATTAGTTTCTTAATGAATGCAGAGATGGGTGACAGACTGCAGGAGTAAGGAATGGTATAGGCAAGGGTAATGTTAGCACTGCCAAAGTCCTGGAGCAGAATAGCACTGATGGATGCATGTGGAGTTTCATGTAAATGGAGTGGAATGGAGTGGAGTGGAGGGAGTGGAGTGGAGTGGAGTGGAATAGAATAGAATAGAATAGAATAGAATAGAATAGAATAGAATAGAATAGAATAGAATAGAATAGAATAGAATAGAATAGAATAGAATAGAATATTTCAACTGAAAGGAACCTGCAAGGATCATCAAGTCCAGCTGCCTGACCAATGCAGGGCTGGCCAATTAAAAGCATGTTATTAAGGGCATTGTGTCAATGCCTCTTAAACAGTGACAGGCCTGGAACATTGAACACCTTTGTAAGAATGCCTGTTCCAGTGCTTGGCCACCCTCTCAAGAAACATTTCCTCATGTGCAGTCCAACCCTCCTGTGGTGCAGCTTTAAAACATTCTCCCACATTCTATCACTGGATACCAAGGAGAAGAGCTCAGCACCTCCCACTTCATTTCCACTCCTTAGCAGCTGTAGGGAGCAATGAGTTCAGCCCTCAGCAGATCCTGGCTGAAGTAGGAAAAACAGGTCCTAAAAATGGCCAGAGGAGTGACGCATTATTCCCTTTGTGTTTGAAGATAGCTTTGGGCTGTTGTAAGCTCATACTGACTTTAGTGGAGATAATTCTCCTTTAAGTTTTAGTCACACATGCACACAAATGGATCCTCAAGCAAAGTTGCAAAAGGTACCCTAACTCTTTATTTTGGGTTGTAATTTAAGAATTTATGCTTTTTGCATGTCTGACTCATAATTTTTCAACACACAAAGGTTTCTCAGCTCAGATGACAAATTGATGACAACAGTTTGTGTAGCACTGGAAGAGGAGATACTCATTTAAACAGCACTATTGGCAAATATTTAAGGCAAATTATTAAAAACCAAAAGGGTTGTATTAAGCATAGATGAGGATATTTAAATCAAGTAAAATGTAAGATTATACCTATAATTATCGTCTCCAGTAAAATACTTTCTAGACAACTTTTAATATTTTTTTACTTAATTACATGAGGAGTTATATAATCTCTTTTTTATCTTGGTTTTTTAAATCCTTTGCTCCAAAAAAAGAATAGTACAATTTTCATAATTTTTCTTGCTGTCCTTTTCCTAAGAATTTATAAATATTTAGAGATCTTAATTGACATGTTTTGGATTTTGATAGGTGTTTGTTTGCTTGCTTTTTAATTTGGCTAATCTTTAGGCACAACATTTTTGTACATTTTTTCCAGTGTCTTTCTAGAGTGAACTCATTGATGCACGTCATTGTGATATCATTTTTATTAAAAGAGAGTTGTTTCACCACTTTGATATTTGCTCAAGAGATAAATAATTTAAGAGGGGAATAAGATATGGAATACACTGCCTTGTAAACAAATCTCTGTGGACCTGGAGCTGGTGTTTAATCTGGCCAAACAATCTATAAAAACTGCAAATGGGATCTATCTCAGCTTTAGACATGCATGACAGACATCTTGAAGCCTCCCTTCATCATCAGGGCAGTGATACAGGAACTTTCAGAGCATGTTTCACTCATCTTCTGAAGACAGACACATTACAAT
Organism: Muscicapa striata striata; assembly: GCA_030060385.1. Classification (NCBI taxonomy): domain Eukaryota; kingdom Metazoa; phylum Chordata; class Aves; order Passeriformes; family Muscicapidae; genus Muscicapa; species Muscicapa striata. The sequence goes on along the minus strand of JAREIS010000195.1, from coordinate 343,340 downwards.
GAGCTGAAGCATGTCTTCAAAAGTCTATTTCTCTCCACAAAAGGAGAGATTCCTGGGAGCCTGACTGATATTTAGACATCTGCATCATGGTTAGGTAAGATGAATTACATCCAGAACCCCTAGAGTACTTTGGATTTGTTAAAATTTCTTGCCTCTAAATGAAACAAAACTAAAACAAAATATACCCCAAAAAACTAATTAAACAGCAACCAAGAAAAAACACAAGCAAACTTGAGTTTCCCAACTAATGGCATTTGTGAAATTTTTCTAGTTTACCTTTTTCCACAGTGTGACTTGCAAACAAATAATCTGTTAGAGTGCACAGAATAATTTTGGAACAATTGATAGAACCCATATTTAAAAGGGGTGTTTGGATCCACAGAAAGCTGCATTAACCTTTAGACCTTCCCTTAATGGCTCTGGCTCTAGTATTGATAACAGGTACAAACCTTGTGCTCATAAAAAATTGCATTTTGAAATTCAGTAACATCATACAAATTTAGAGGCAGCTGGACTTCCTCAGGTTTCTGGAGCTACTGATTTGTCTTAGTTCTCAGGGGATCTGCCTGGTGTCTTGGTTCTCTGCAAACAGCACTGCTTCATTGCCAGAGAGGTGAGAGTGTCTCCTAGGGTAGGGACAACTCCATGAGGTTACTCCTTTAGAGAGTTTCCTGATTTTTTTTTTTTTTTAACCATGTGAATAAAAGAACAGCCCCAGGATATTTGCTGAAGACATTGTTCATTCTAAAACACTGCAATTACCTCCACCTCCTTCATGTGTTTCACTTGACTGTTGAGATGTTTTGGAAAGACTAGTGACAGGGTAGGGAGGGTGATAAGGTGTGCCTTCTCTTTCATAGCCCCTGCTCATGATGCCTTGGTTGTACACATGGTGAACGTTGTGTACAATGGCCTTGCACACACTGGCCATCTTAAAAACCCCCCTGGACAAAAGAAAGAAGGAAATACCTGCTCCCACAAATATTGCTTCAGGAACATACCTTGTGGAAGCAGACTTCACACATGGGTAAGCAATCCAACCATGACATTAGGTGAAGAAACTAAAATTTTCACACGAAAAGAACTATAATCATACATTGCCAAGGTGATTTGTGAAAAACAAATCCAGTTTATCTTCAAACATATTATTTAACTGTGCATCACTGAGAAATCTAGCTGCAACACACATGTGTAGGTTTCTGCCAAATATTGGCCACACGTGTTTCCTATTTTAGACAAACAGATCCCAAGAGCAGGATAGTCTGGCATGTCAAGGATACTGAAGACTATTTGATTCTACCTACAAAGAAACTCCCAGGCATTTTTTAGGTCTATTTCTTCAGATATGCACACATGCCTGGGAGTATGCCTCTGTATCACTGAGGCCAGCTGACATAGAAGAGCCCAGGTTTTACAGCACTTGTAAATTCTCAGCCTGCAGAGTATGACTGGAGAGAGCCTCCTGGCAGAAGTCACTGGAAGAATCCTGCTTCCAAACTGAATTCAGGAGCTGTTTAAGGTAAAGCTGGCAAAAGCAAATGTCCTGCCAGGAACTGCCCCAATAATTCTGCAGTCTGTGCAGTCACATTCCCATGCCAGGCACTGTTCTCAGCTCTGTTTAATATACTGATGTGGGTAGAACCAGACTATATTTCATCTTAAAGGGTGAATAAATCTTTCATCATAGGGATGTAGATACCTTTGTAGCAGGAAATGCTACCCAGACTGTATTACTTCTTCATAAAAATGTATCATGCTGAACACAGAGCTCAGCCCTCTGGCACTAGAAGAGGACAGATTTTAATGGCATCTCCAAATAACATATTCTATAAGTTACTTACACAAAAGGTCTAAAAGGTCACATCAATATAAGAATCCCTATTTTATATTCACCCATCACACTTGTGCTTATGACAGAGAAAAAGGAAAAAAAAATTACTTTTTTAGCACTTGCTAGTGTTTAAAATATTGGTGGTTTATAAACCAAAGTGGGAAAAGATGGTGTTGCAAAGTTGCAGGGCAACAAAGGAGAAACTTTATGTGCATTGAAATTCGTTAATATAAAAGCAGTTCAGTACATGCCTCAGCTGGCCATATCTCCAGCAACAGAACAAGAAAGATATATATATTTTTTATTTAGGCTATTTAACCAAAAAACTCTACAGATTTGTTTGATGTGGAAAAAAGAGATTCATAAAATTATTTTATGCAATAATTTCTGAAGAAATTTCATGTTCTCCATCACTTCCTCATTTCACCTAACATAATTCTCAGTTTAGGTTTTCTTCGGAAAAGTTTTTGTGTAAACATGAAAAAAATGATATATGTGATTCCCATTGACTTCTTGCTATTAGGGTGAAGTCAGACTTTTAATTTCTATCTAATGAAATCCAGCAGTTGCCACATTATCTCTTCAAGAAACTGAAAGTTGAAAAGTTAAAAAAAGAAAAAAGATAATGAACATTAGAAATAAATTTAAAACAAAACATAGAAGTGATATATCTCATCATCTATTTCATTTCCATATCTGAAAATAATGGGAGTAGAAATTTGGCACAGATTAGTTTCGAGTATACCAATACTCAGCTTTTCCCCTTCCTTCATTGTGAAATGTCAGTATGGAATTAGATGCTGAAATGACAGGTAGAAATATACCAGGTGACCAAAAGCAGTTGGTTGAGGGATGTTTGAAGATCTCAGCAAACTTAGTGTTAGTAGAACATCTCAGTGTATCCAGGTGCATTATATTCTTGCCAAGCAACATTGGTTTATATCAAAGTGGGTAATAAAATATCACAAAGTACTTTGTCTTACAACAGGACTGACCTGTCACAAAAGGAATCTTAACAAAATTTTATTCTGCTAAGGTAGAAAACTTCATTGGGAAGCAGAGAAGGAAAGCAGGGATGCAAAAGGCTTGGTGTGGTCTGTGGAGTCCAGAAGTGCTCTCCACCTCCCAGGCCTGAACCTGTATTTGGTGAGCTCCAGCTGGTATGATAGGTCCAGGGGGATGTAGGTCCTGAGCTGAGCAGCTGAGACCAGCACCAAACACACCACAGAGCACATCTCCCCATGCTGCCTTCTGTCTTTCTTCCTGAACACCAAATAACACATTGTATTCACTTAATTCTGGATTCTTCACTCTCTGTGACAGTCTTACTTTATGAGCACTGCACTGAGAGCCCAGTAACAAGATTTAGACAGTCATATATGTCTTGTCTTCTCCATTGTGGGACATGACCTTGTACTCTGTCACATAAATGTTTGAAGGCTTTTTGGACACAAAAACTGTAAAGGCGTGGTTCGGGCTATCAGAAAATCACAGTGATTTTCATTCATTTATGGAATAGGATTACCTATCAATGCAAAAGAAAAGTTTGCACCCAAACTGAACTCCTTCCAGAAAGGAAACAAGCCTGTGACACTGACAAAAATCAAGCTTCAGATGAAGATGTGTATGTAGGATGGTTAACAAGAGTGACAGCCTGTGGGCTTACACCCCATGACTCCAAAAGACCTTGTCATTAAACTTTAAAAGTTTTTTGCCTGCTGCTTCAAATGTGTGACATAGAATAAGCACAAAGTTCTGATATATAACTGTGCACAATAAGATAAATTATAAGAGAACATTGAAAGATGCTTATTATTTTTTTCTTTTAATAGTTAAGAATAACTGTTAAGAATAACTACATTTTTAAAAATATTTGAATTGAGGTTTTGTAGCAATTTAAATGAAAAGCTTTATAATTTTGACTTTTTGTACAAAAGAAGCAATTCTCCAACTAAATTTTCTAATAAGTGCATTTTGGCAGGTGTGTCTTCAAACTATTACTAAAGCATGTCAACTACAGGCAGGTTCTTATTTCACAGAAATACATGAGATTATCTGAACTCCAGCCTCTATGTTTGAAATTTCTCCCCATTTGAACTGCAGGCAAGCAGGAATGTATAAAGTTTTGCAGTCTCCTGAGTGCTAAGAGTCAAGATTTCCATCCAGCTTTTCATTCTACTTATAAAAAACATAGAGCACTGGCCAGAGTTGGAGGTAGATGTTCAACAGAGCTGTGCAGCAGACTTGCTGCAAGCATCTTTGCAGAAACTCCTGGCACCACCCTGCTGCTCTGTGAATAATTTTCAGGGCTGTCAGTTGGCATCCTCATTTGCATTACTCACAGATGTCCCTGAAAAGCCATGTATCCTGGGACCATTTTTATGACACAGACTGTGAAATGAATGTTCTGTAATTTTAAATTAAACATCTGCAGGTTTTTTTAGTTATCTAGATTTCAAGAAATTTTGTTTCCATTTACAAGTTAATTTAGTTTAGTTCATTCAAATTCTACAAGATCTCTGTATCTTGGAAGAACATAAAACACCATAAATCAAGTAGAACATATAACTCATCACTTGCCATTTTTGAAGAAGATCAAGAATAGCAGGAGAGAAATTAGAAGAATTATTTCAACATATATTCTGGTAAAAGTACAAACAGAACAGCTCTATAGTCCAAATTGATATCTGGATTTATTAGACTTCATTTTTTTGTAGTCTATATAATAATTTGTAATGGTTAAATTTCCTAGTCTTTCTGTTTATTTGCAAGCATACATTTTCCACATCTTAAGGCAGGAAAACAGGACTAACGCTATCCTCAGTATATGGATTAAAGTGGTTAGTGTTGCTACACTCATATTTGTATCTCCAGATTAGAAAAAAACACCACTGTCCACATTTTTCTCTTAAACTATATATTTGAAAGGCAAGATCTCAAAAAAGTCCCCATTTTCCTTCCAGAGTCACTGCTTTGAGCATCTTTATTGAGATTATGCATACTTAGATATGTATATTCCAATAAATATTCAATATTCGGTGATATGTTGCAATGGGGCTTACATATTTTATTATTTATTTGTAGTACTACACAATACTTAGAATACTTAAACTCTAGGCACATTAGTGCTGCTTTGTTAAACTCTGGTGATTTCCTTAATTTTACTCTAGGTGTAAGAACCACTCATTAAAAACTAATGTCAGAATCAAAGCTAGCATAAACTTTCATTATACAAACATGAAATTGGATGGGAGGGCTAATGAAGGTAGAAAGATACCCCACGTGTCAATAGAAAATCATCTACAGCTAACAGATTTTCTTCTGGGAATTTCCCTCACCTATGGTAAAGATTTTATTTACTGATATCTGAGTACTTGTTACAAATCATGAAAGCAGAGCAAAAGAACATGGTGAATCTCAGACACAACCTATTACTTAATTTAATGGTGTACTTAATGCTATTGCTCAAATTGGTCTATTTTTGGAAAGATTTTGCAGTCATTGTGTTCTAAAAACCAAGAGAGTAAAGGAAACTGATAGCTGGATTTAAAGTTCCTTTCAAATAATTTATTTACATTCTACACAATTAATTCTGCTGCTGTCTTTAAACCTGTATTCAGAATCAGTCAGTTCAAATAGACATCCATGAAAAAAAAGGAGCTGGAGTAGCAGTAGGTTTATGCAATGTTACTAGCTCTGTAACCAACTTTGCCTGTTGATGACCTTAAACCAACAATTTTACTTCCAGACTAACAACTGATGTCAATAAATAGAGAATATAACCAAGTAAGTACAAAAATTATCTCAAGAGATCATCTTATTCATCTTTCCATTTTGAGAAAGCCTTAATAATTTTTAGAAATTCCCCAAGAGATGTTTACTGAAACTTGTTTCTTTTCTCCTACAAGATTAAAAGGTTCCAAAATTTACTTTGTTGATCTGATGATGGTGAGGCTTATTGTCTCCTGGTAAAAGTGTCTGAAAGTTGTTAATAACAATAAAAAAAACCCCTCTATTATCTTGGATGTCATAATAAACTTTATATTATTAAATTAATAATAAACTTTAAAAGTTTGTTGACCCAAATCTCAACTGTCAGATGTCAGCAAGTTTAAAAACTTTGCAACACCATCCAAAGTATTCACTATCAGCTGCAGACTTTGGTATCTTGCTTTTTTACTTCCTCAGTTTCTGGAAAAACTGAGGAAAATAAATTAAAAGACATGATGAGTTTCAGAGCAACATCAATTTATTCTACTACAGATTGTGATCTTGGCAATAAGGCGTCACTAATCCACATCTGTTTGGGATAGGAACATAATGATGATGGAAATGCTTTGCTTGTGTCTCTGTTTGATATTTGCCTTGGGAATGTGAGAATACATTTGCATATTCTAGGAGGACCGTAATGTGAATAAAAAATAGTTTTTCACTAAGCACAGTTGTAATATAAAACTTAATAAGGGGGAAACATTTCCTAGCCGTGGTACCTATCAACATGCAAGTGAGCTAGTCTGCTAAGGAAAGGTGTAGAACTTGTGCTCAAGATATCAAGCTATCACATGTTTAACCTGAAATTTTATTACAAATATTGCATATTATAAATATGGCCTCTCTGATGAGATATGGCATTACCTCCATCTCCTGAGACCCCAAAATTAATTCATGGAAAGCATCATACCTTCTAATTATTGCTGTAAGAGGCTGTAAGTTTGGGAGCATTACACTTTATGACAGGTAGCATGAAAAAATAATCTGAGCTTTTAAACAAGAGTTAAGATAAATCAATGTAAAACCAAAATATTAAAATATTATATTACTGCTTTCTTAAGGATACTTGTCAATTATTATGAAGGTTTTCACAACAAAAGTTATGTTTTCCATGGCTTTTGCAATGAAAATATACAGATATACAAAAATATAAATGTATAAATATATAGATATATAAATATACAAAATAGTCTGAATACAGTGAAAAAGATTCAGCATTAGACTCAGAAAAGAAAGCCAAGAATGACTGATCTAATACAGAATTTCTCTGTGGCCTTTATGTAAGTCACAGTTTGATGGATACTTAGACACTATCCAATGGCATGCAAGAATTAAATTGAAATAATTTACTAAAGCACAAGAGTATACATCCTTCATTCTAATTAAAGTAGCTTTATTATTAATATCTGCAGAATCAATAAGAAAGTACACCCCTATGTGTTATTACATGTCAGCTTTTCCCATTAAGTTGAATTTAGTCTCAGTTTAGTAAAGTACTTAAGCAGAAATGTAACCTTAAGGAAGAATACCTCCAGTAATTATATAGCAAGAGGCAAGATAATAAAATTTAAATACTAAGTAAAGCCTGTCCTGAAATGGGTAATAATAGATTGCATATCTTGGACAGTAGATTTTTAATTGGCAATTTCTAGTCACTTTGCAGAAGACCAAAGTACAATTATGACTGCTAAAGATGTGAGAAGTCACCTAAAAAAGGCAAAGTGATTTGGCCAAGGTTATTTCTAGATCACTAAGCAGAAACATGGAAGAATCTCAGCTCAGTGTGTAAGGTCCAGATCAGTTGTCCACTCAGTGGGCCATGATGCTTAACAAAATTATAGCAAAAGAAACCCTACCTATCTTTTATTTTATTCTAAAATTACTTTTTTTTTGGTAGATTACTACATTGACAGAAGAATATTTCACCTAAGAGTGAGAACAGATACCAGATGCAACCTTACTTTGTCTACTACATATAGAAATGCAATGTTTGATTAGTAATTGTGTGTATTGCATATAACCCTAAAAAAATGAGAGATTTTATCAACATTTCTGTAAAGATGCAGGAAAACAAAATGGACTGAAGATGCAGTTAAAACAGATTTCTTGCACTTATTATCCTACCCTCTGTAACTGTCCACTCAAAATCCTGGGGAGATAAAAAAATAGTGTTATTGTTTTTGAAATGCATAGTTATTTAATTTTTACTGAAGACAACTAAGTTGTCAAGAACCAAAAAAGTGCTGGTGTCCTAGAAATTTAGAAGAGGAAACAGAGGTCTCTGTAACTACTCTGCTCAAGCTAGACATCCTATGGGTTTTATAAAGAATAGTACTCTATGCAACATGCTAAAATTGTTCAGAGGGATTGACCTTTAAGAGGACTTAGCTTTCCCAGCTGAGTACAAAGCAAGTTTAAAGGGAAAATATAGAAATTTCTGATATATATATATATATATATATATATATATATATATATATATAAAGAGAGAGAGAGAGAGAGAGAGAGAGAGAGGAGAGAGAGAGAGAGAGAGAGGGAGGGAGGGAGGGAGGGAGACAGAGGAGTAATAACACTTCTGAATTCCACAGATAGGCAAAGATGCGAAAGGTTTGGATATGTACTTAGAGGTTTCTGAAAAGCACACCAGACTTTCTTTGCATTATAAATAGATTTACAGATTAATTTCTAGAAATATGTGAGGTCATATCGCAATTTTGAGAGAAAGCATAAAACTGAGTCCTAAATCCCAAGTAAATATCATAATCTTTTTCACTAGATGAACCAAAGACTTGTCTTCTTTCACTGAAAAGTCTGACTTTAAAAACAAAACATTGACTCTATGAGTATGTGTATAGATTAGAGATTAAAGTTTTTGTTTTAAGTGACAACAGATTCAAAACTCTTGCTGCAATTTTGTTGCAAAGTTTCTTTTTCTTTACAGGACATGATACAATACTTTATCACAAATACTGAAGTTGATTTTTTTTGGTCCAAAGCCTGTGTTTTCTCCTTCTTCTGTAAGTATTTCTGAAACAAGGGGAAAAAAAAAAGCAACAAACCCAGAATTTCTCTATTGAAATCTGATTTGGTTTTATGAGACTGGATGAACTATGGCACGGTTCTCATAGGGGTTATGGAAGCTACATAATTGGCTGTTCTCAATATTTGACTAGATGAATTCTAGATGAATTCCTGAGAAACATGATTTAACTCTGAAAGCATCACTGCTTCAAAAAGGAGTTTTAACAGAGTGTTTTCTAGAGGTTCCTTACATCCTAAAATTACTCTATGATTATTCTTATTCTTTAATTGTCCCTTTGGTGTTTAGGTTCAATACCTCTTAACATTTTTCAAATAAACCAATATATTTAAAATAACTGAAATTGAGAATCATCATTCTAATATTCTTTAAAGGAGGAGAGATCCAAGAAGAATTTTTTCTAAAAAGAAACCAGACTCACACACAGACATTTAAAGATGGACAATAAAGAGAGGAGCACAAGCATAAGAGTGAAGATCGTAATCACTCTCAAGGTATAAGGGTGTGTGGAATGGAAAGATACATGAATATCTATGAGGCTGACAGCAATACTACTTAAAACAAGACCAAAGCCAAGATTCAAGAACAATAAAAAAATCAAATGTTGAAATATATGAACTATAATGACATTGAGGTATCAGAGATGGTATGAAGGACAAGAGCTCTCAGGTCACAGATGGATGGGTCAGTAAAGGAACTATTTAAGTGTAGTTTGACTGCCATGGGAGAAAAGCAAGCTTTATTGGGATATAAATCCAAACTATTATTGGATGTTTGAGGACGCTGATAGCATAGTGTAAAATTTATTATAAGGTGTCTTGGGACTGAGTGAATGTGCAAAACTTCTGAAAACTTTAGGGGAAGGGCCAAATGCAGGTAAAGGATTGCATCAAAGAGAGCTGGGAAGGAACAGGCCAGTAAAAATGAAGGAAAATGGGATTAAAAGGTGTAAATTCTATATAAACAAGTTGCAGATCAGGCCAAGCCCCATCCCTCATTACCACCTGAATCGTCACATTTTCCAGGTGACCTTGCTCTTTGTTAAATGTGTGGTTATGTGGGATGACTTGCCAGTGAAATCAAGTGGGAGAGGTGGAGAGCAGTCTTAGAAAACTCAAAAGACCAGAGCTGAGGTCTAGAAAAAGGAAAGAAAATTTGGGTATGGATGCAGAATTTATGATGTGGTCTACTTTCAAGGGACTTGTGGATGCTTGTGTCTGTGGATCAGGAAACTGAGGATGTGCCCATATTGGAAATCCTGGTCAGCCAGAGAGGAGAGGAAGGGTTGGCTGTCTGTTTTGTCCATGTCTATATGGGTGTTGTATGTGTTAATCTAGGGCACAATAAAGACACTGCTCTCTGTCTGTGTTAGCCTGTGAGGCTGGGCATGTGTCTATTGCATATCTTGGCATCTCTAAAGAACAGTCTCAGCTTTGTTGTGTCCAAACTTGCATACAGATGCAGCAGCACAGTAACACAAAGACTGAAGTGGAAAAAACCCTTGGGTCTTAGAAGCTCTCAGATTTGCATTTCCTTAACAACGGTACTGTGAAATAGTAAGACGATTTTTTCTAAATTTTTTTTTTTTTTATTTTTATTTTTATTCACTAGCACAGACTTCTGAGAGAAAGCTTTGCAGCCTTTTAAAAGAAGCAGTACACATGTTGTGAATATTCTGGTAGTCTTGCCTACATCTCTAATGAGACCTGATGTCTTCATGTTGTGGTCTAGTGTGCCAACAGGAACTTGCCTTTGTCCTGTTAACAAGACATTGAAATGACATCACTTGCAAGTAAAATCAATGTTTAAGTTGCTTGTATTAGCAAGGAGATGCTTCAACGACTGCTAAAACTAATAAAGCTTCCTCATTACTTGTCTCCTAAATGTCTTCTAAAAGATTTCAAACTTCCAAAATCTTCTCAAGAACCTATGTATTTCACAATCTCCAAGTTTTCCTAGAGTCCAGCACATATTTTTGTTTCTTTTCTCATGTGGGTCCCACTCTAATACACAACTGCATTAATGTTGATTAGCTCTCTGGACATTGCCAAATATGTGTATATGGTTGATTTAATACTACATTTTACTCGATGGGACCATGAGACAAGCCCCTATTTGATTGATGGCTTTCTTGAAACTGGTGAAAATAAATATCCTAATGAACACTAAATTTTTGTTAAATTTATTTGAAAGTTATCAAAAAGCTCAGAAATTACTTGGGAAAGACAGAAAAGGACATAAAAAGGTAGATATGGATTAAAAATTGCATGGGATTTTGTTTGTTTATTTGTACTTTTTTTTTTTTTTTTAACAGGGAAAGAAATCCACAGTGCTAATAGAGTCAAGCTCTTTTATGCAACCTTATTTACAGCTTTCCATAAAATTTATTAATTCCCACTCATATTTATATATTTATATATATATATCCATAAATTATTCACATGGAATGAAATGAGGTCGTCTTTCAACTTCAAGCATGTTGTCAGGCCTCTCCTCTCACAGAGCTTTAGAATCAGACACATCTTAGCAAAAGTTTTTTAGATGTACAATTTTATAAGCAAATATTTTCATAGAAGTGAATTCACCTAGAACAGCCTTAACTGTAGGATGACATTATGGAACTTTTAATCACCTTTTTAATCAACTTTTTAATCACTTTTATTATCGATATGTCAGATATTCCATTTCTGGTAGTATATTTGCCATCAGAAGTTAATGAGTTTGAATGAAACTGCTTGCTGAAATGTATTCGTGCAGACACAAGATGTGCTAGCATTAAAAAAAAAAAAAAAAGCAAAAACCCCCAAACCAACCAACCAACCAACCAAAAAAAAAAAAAAAAAAAACCCAAAAACCAAAACAAAACAAACCAAAAAAACACTCTGAAAGTTTTCTGAAGTACATTGATGAAAAGTTCCTAGCACTGATGATCAAGCAGTTGATGAGGTATTCTACAAGACCATGCCTTCCTTGCCCTTGTCTGTAAAAGACTGGTAAAACCAGTCTTCTGGAGGGAAAGCCTGGAATAAGGAAGACTTCGGTTTTTTTGGAGAAGGATCAGGTTAAGGAAGATTTAGATCAATAGGAGCTGCATAAACCTGTGGAACCTGGTAGGATGCATACAAAAGCACTGATGGAGCTGGCCAGTGCCATTGCAAATCTACTTTTGACTATCTCTGAAAGGTCATGACAAATAGAGAAGGTTCCTGAAGACTGGAAGGAAGAAAATACCACCATCTCATACCTCTGAGACTTTGCATGGGTCCAGTTGCATGGAGGTCAATCACTCATTCCTTTCTGATCTACACAAGAGACAGAGTCCAGTATGAAAGGGGAGAGTCCAGAAAAAGATCACTCTGGTGATCTGGAGCCCTTACTTCAATTTGAAACAGATTTTGATGCACCTGAGTGAAATAGAAATCTTATATCCATTCTACATTTTCCACATTGCAGTTATTCAGTATGCAGAGAAGCCTGCCAGAGGGTAAGGAGGATGACTTTTAAGGTCTTCATCTTCATTACAAAGAACAGACCAGTTTTCACACATTTTCAAATACACATTGATTTTGCATGGAGGTATTTCTCTAAAACAATCCCACTGCAGCAGAGAGGGGTGGGGGCTGTGCTTTTTTTCTTTTGTTTTGTTTTCCCATAAGGATTCCCTTCCATCACAATTTACTCTACAGAGGAGCTCTAGTGTGACTAAATGTACACTACTAAATGTAGGGTGACTAAAGTGTGAAGTTAGCAGGTGGTGTAATGCAACATACACACAAAAGCATTTTGCCTGGAAATCAAAATCACTTTTGTTTCTCAGTTGCTCAAAGGAGCAGAGTGATGGTCTCTGTAAGGCCGGACAATTCTTCACTGCAGTCATCAGAGCTACTTGGCACTGAGCAGAGGATGCTTCAGCCAAAAAGTTAGTGAGAATATGTCTATAGGAAGTGCCTCACAACCCCTCTTCTCCCTCATACATACTATAACAAAGTCATCAAAAAATCACCAAAACATCAAAATCCCCCCAAAAAACATCCACCAGAAACAAGCAAAACTAAAGCCATACAATTTAGCCCTTAGATGGAGAAATTCTATTAGCACTGTATTGCTATGCCATTGCATACATAATTCAAGTGTGAAATGTCTTTAAACACAATTTGATTAACCATGCTACTGCTTAAGGTTTCTTGGTTCATAACATAGTCAGGCAGCCTCAGAATTTCCTAATCCCTAGGTATTGTCTTTACCAAGACTGAAACAATTCACTTGTCAGAGCAGATCACATACCACAGCAGATGTTAAATAGGTATTCAGAGGGATTATTGCACCAGATAGCATAAAGGAAAAAAAAAAAAAAAAAAAAAAAAAAAAAAAAAAAAAAAAAAAAAAAAAAAAAAAAACAACAACAACAAAATGAGGCAAAGGGGGAATTTGCACCAGGGAATGAAATTTGTCTTTTTTTGTAGGATGCTTGTTGCTGTTCAGAGAGTTTATAATTTTTCTTGCTGCTTTTTTTTTTTTTTTTTTTTTTTTAATCTTATGTAGTGTAAGTCTTTCTTAATGGATTTTATAAAATAGTCTTTTATTCTGCCTCAGGAATCCCCCAAACAAAACAAAAGCCAACATCTGCTTTGGGAAGCAAATAAGCTGCCAAGAAACTTTCCAAAAGCTGACTTTTTGTTCTCATTAGTGAGAATATTTAAGTTTATGCCCTAACATATTAGGAAATAATTTTCTATAATATAGAATCCTTTATAATAGATATTACAGGTTTATTGACATATACTCTAGCATAATGTGGTTTCTCTTTATGAAAAAATACCATTGGGCCTTTCTCTCTTGGCAGGAAAGTACTGCCTGGGATATTTTGCCAACAAAAGCCCATTGGTTAACTATTCTTAAGAATTAAAAAATAAGCAAATAAATTATTGATAAATGAAATAAAAGTAATTGCTAGACAAAGAGAAAACCCATGAAAAAGTAATGATAGTGAGGTCTAATTACATAATTAAACTTACTTCCAAACCAAAATAAAACATAACAAACAAAAAAAAAAAAAAATACACACCAAGAAAACCCTCAAAACACTATCCAAATAACTCCTGTGTTTTCACCTTGTTAGTTTTAATAATTTCCATTTTTCTAGTGACACTATGCTGTCACCTGCTGGTTATACTTGAAAGTATAGTCATTTGAAGAGAAACAAGAAGCAGTAGTGGTTGCTTTATAACATCTGGAACAACTGGTCAGCTAGTGGAAATTAATAAAATTTTCTTTAAAGTTAGTGGGATTTGGATGGTTTGCAGCAGCTGAGTGTCTAATGCTGGCTGCAAGAGTGAAACTTTGGTCTTCTCTACAACTATAACCCTTACAGAATGCCTTGCTAAAATACAGAGTGGGTGTTGGGAGGAAAGGGTTAAAAGCAGAAAAATGGCAAGGAGGATGGTAGATTTGCTCAAGTGGCCTTGCAGATAGATATCTGGAAAATAACAATGTGGGAAATCTGATGTATTATGCCTACTGCTGTCCATGCCCTGTTGGTTTTGAGAAGTAGAATTTGTGTTTAGAGGTACTGCAGGTGTTTGGAGAGACCTGGAGGTGCTGGCTGGGACATGCTCGAGCTCCCTGTTTTGGGAGAGAAGAGCAGAGCTCAGAGATCATAACAAGCACAGAGATCACAGCAGGGTGGTGAGCTCTGTGTGCATGAGCCCCCAGTGAGTGGGTGCAAAGAACAGCCCTGACACCCCTCAGCATGGGCTGAGCCTGATGGTTCCTGCCTTCCCACTCCTGTGTCTCTGCACAGGTGCTGCCTTGGGATCCTCCAGTTAGAGAAGCAATGAAATAAATTTACTTTTTGGCATTTCAGCCATGGTTTTCTGGTTTTTCCAGCTGCCTGACTGAATTGCATAATGGGATATAAGCTTTCACATTCAAACGGGTCATATCCACAGATTTTTCCTGCTGTCAATCACAACAAGCAATCAATTAAATACCTTGTACAAGAAAGGTACAGAGTCATAATTTTATTAAAAAATACAGTACATATATCAATTATATTTAGAGCTGAGTAAAAAATAGTTGAAGGACGATGTGTGACCAATTCATACCCAAAAGTTCTGCCAACCAAACCAGAGCTATAGATAACAGTATATGTGATAGAGAGACTCTGTACTCCTCTGTCAAATGGCAACATTTAGAGTAAAAACCACCACAGCTTCACAGGGTTGAGATGACTCTAAATAAAAAACAGAAAACTCACATCAAATTATATTTTGTGTAAATGTTTAATAGGCATGAAGACAGACTTCAAATTTCAAATTAAGGCCTACATCTTGGAAGTACATAGACCCATTTGTTTATAAATGTTGCTAACATTTCTTCAAACAGAATATCAATTTTGAGCACAGAGTTCCAGGTTGCAAGGGTGGATGGTTTTAGGGCATCTATTTCCCTGCTGCACAATTTCTAATGGGGTTATATCAAATTCCTTTCATAAGAGGAAAAACAAGTTTACTGCTGAATTTCAGACGTCAATTTGAAATTCCAGAAGGCAAAATGTTAAATCTAGCAAAACAGTAAATGCAAATTTTTTATTCAAGTGCCATGTTCCTGGAAAAGATACTCTCTGTTCTGGAGTCATTCAAACTCCCCAAACTAGAGATGTGAAACTCCCCATAACAGAGCTGAAATTCCCCAGAATATTAAAGGTACTCTAAACAATATCCTAAAACCACCTTACTCATGGGACAGTTGAAATCTGCAGCTGTTCAATAGGGAAAAGGTGAAAAAAAACCCCAGGAGAACCAAAAGAACAGGTCCTAAATATCGTTTTTTGGAGCTATAATCTGATCAAGTTGTTAAACTTCATGAAAGGAGTACTGGATGAAGTACTACAGTTTCTTTCACTGAGGAATTCAAAACTAGATCACCTTAATGGGTACTTCTGGCTTTTATAGCCCATAAATCTGTTATATGAGGAAAAAATGTTTTAGCTCACATCACCTGATAAAATACTGAAGCCTTTTCTATGCGCTCAGAGACTTTGGAACAAGAGTTTTTGTGAGAGAAATGAAATATGAATGGATTTTTACTGAGGTGATGACCAGGTAGAAAACTATAAGAAAATGTTTATGTTTGAGACAGGTAATATGAAACAGGGTTTGGCCTTTAAACTGTAAAGCTCAACTTTCTGAGTATCAGGAATAGAAAACATATGTACTTTCATTTTGAAGTTATGGCAATCTGGGAAAAAAGAAACAGAGGGGAGAAAATTACAGCATTTAATAATGTATAAATTATTTTGAAAGAAACTCATATGAACACATGAAACATTAAGAAAGAAATTAAAGACATTTGCTACTGAAGGGCTGTAAAACTGTTGCAATAATTAGTCTGAAAAGCTTTAGTCTAAAAATATCTGTGATGAGGATGGTGTTTCATAATTGTCAAACGGGGCTGAAAAATCAAAAGTTGTTCCATACTGCACTGTTCCAGGTAAGCATAAAGATCAGAAATGCTGATTTACTGAGAGCAGGTCACTGAGAGCAATGGTGGCCACTTTGTTGGACCCACCCAAAACCAAGACTTCTGATTCTCTAAATGCATTCAGGCTTAAAATTCAAGAAGGCTTTATTTGCAAGGAAAAAAAGTCTTTTATACAAGGAGAAAGTGGAAGACAGGGAAGGCCCAGGATGGATGATACTGAGAATCAGGGCCCCAAGATACAGTTTCTACACTGCCTGATCAAAAGCAGAACTTGATCTTGGAATCATGCAAAATCCCATTTGAACCCTATAATCTGAGATACATTTTGGAGGGAGATCTCTTCTTCCATACAACAAATAATCTGCCCTTGATTTCAGGTTGGGAAAAGTTATCCAAACATACTTAAAAAGTGTACAGTCCAAAAATGACCTTTTTTTTCCTGTCTGTAGAGTAGTCTAAAAAGTCTTCTCTTGACAAAATGTTTGGATAACAACAGATGATGGGTTAACACTGTGAATGTACACTGCATATAGGAGTGCAATATCTGAAAGTGCCAGAAAAGGTCTTTTCTCCAAAACTGATAACACCGAGAAGAAATTAAAATGGAAAAAGTTTTCATAAATCAGCCATTAATCATATTAAACCAGATTACCAAAAGTCTTTCCAGACAAGAAATGGGTCTGCTTGACATCTAAAAGGAGTCTGAAAATGAGTGACTGTGGGAAGATACACTGGAGTATGAACAGAGTGGCAATCAAGACTGACACTTGCAGAAGTTTAACAGGTATTACAACCTCCAGATTGTCAGAGAATCTCCCTACCAGGTGCCATGAAGAATCTGTATCCTTGCTGATGGGTTGACAAAGTGTGGTCAGCAAGTGGGACCTGAGGAGACTCCAGCAGATTACTGAAGCAGCACAGGCACATGTGAAGATGGAGGATCCATGGCACCCATAGAGGGGGTAAGAAAGCAGGAGCTGCTGTTCTAACATGTCCTTGCAACTTGAGCATTTATTGGGGTAGCTTGCAAATAACCGTGATCATGTTATTATGTGATTAAAAATTATAGGGATTGGTTACGGAATGATGTTTTGGAATTTGTACATATTTATTAACACTTTTAAAGTGTCTGGTAAATGATTCATCTGTTGTATTGCTGGCATTGATCCTGGATTTACAGTCCACTGATTGTCAGTTAATTGCATTTTGCTAATATATCAATACAGCATTTTGATCTTGATTTAATAAAACCACAGAGGCTGAGCACTTTTGACTCTATCACCAATATTTGGTGTGCACAGAGTAGTCAGTGCTGTGACAGCCTTAAAAATCTGGTTTTTCCACAGCTGCAGTTTTGATGTCTTTTAGGAGGCTAAATGTATTTATCTTTGTTGAATATATATTGAAAAAAAAGACTGTTGGTTTACTTGCTTATCTTAAGTCCTTTGGCAAACACCTTCGGTTCAGATACAGAAATTTCAGAAATTTTCCTTTTAAAAGTCATAACATGCTAAATCAGATTTTGATTGGTCTTTTTTGTTCCCTTCCAATGTTGAGACACAGAATAAGGCGTGTTGGGAAATTCTAACTCCTATACAAGCAGCATGTGAGGTTATAGCTACGTTACTAAACTCACTTAACTGGACATCTGCTGAGTGCCTGCATTTCTTTCAAAAGTTCTGTGGGAACTCAGTGTTACAGGAGGACTCTGTTTTAGTATATTCACTTAAGCTATTCAAGTTCATTAAAAGTATTTTCTAAAATTTTCTGTCTTCTATAGATCAAGGGGTCAGCATTTAAAAAAAATATTACTACCGGAATCCATGTGTTTGTTTAATTCTGTTGGCTTGGGACCAACTGATAGTCTTTTATTCTGACATACCATCTTTCTGCAAGCAAAATAAAAAGAAGATGTAAATATATGCACTGGGAGATGGCAGCTTTTTGACAACAGCTTTCATTCTCTGTACCAGACCTACTGCACTGAGTACTTCTCATGGAAATGAGCAGATGGTCAAAGGGTTGATGCTCAGAGAACTGACATTTGGTAAAGGCTCTGAATTAATAAAACCTTAATATTCTTCAATGAATCTAATGCTCTGATTGCAATATTGTTTCTAGTGCTCTTTTTTGTTCAGTTGCACATCATCATTGCTCTAATATCAGATCTCTGAGTTAATAATAGTTTAGTTTGGCTGCCAGGCTGAACTAAAACACAAAATGAAAATCTTGCATTTATGAATCTCTGAGATTGGAGCTTGCCCTTGCCTGTGTTTTCCTCTCTGACTTAACAACTTGGAACCATTAAAGCAGCAAAAATTTTGTGACCTCAGCTGAACTATCTGTGAAGTAGCCTTGTCAGGAAATGTGAAGACAGCAGTACGTCAGTGTCACAATTGCTTTGTTAGCTTTATACTTGATCTGATAGTAGTTAATGTATCATTTATCCAGCCAGGCTACATTAGAGGATACACTTAAGTACCTTCCACTTTACTTTGTAAAACTGAAACATATGGCACTACAGAAAGGAGGCTGAAAGATTTTTGTTGCCCAAAATTTCAAAATATTTCATAAAATAAATACTGTATGTGTTCAAATTTCTTTTTTTCATTGTTCTTATTATTGCCTCACCACTGTAATTATCCAAGAAATTTTATAAAAGAAAGGTAGTTCAAAAGAAAGGTAGTTCAAATTTATCTGTGACTTGCCTAAGGAAAAAAGATTAAGGGATACTCTAGAAGAATGAGCTGTTTCTGTGTTTAACATTAATTCTTGACACATTGTAGAAATATTAAGATTGAGACTATCATGAGCGTTTTAATACAATACACAAGATATTTTGAAAAATGAGACTTCCCATGTTAACCTCATGCCTACTCTTTGGAGCAGCTTCAGCTACAAGTAATTAAAAATAAGTACATTATACATTACAGGTCATGAAGCTGTTGCCACTGTGCAGTCATATTATCAGAAGAAACATCATCCATTCTCTCCTTTCATGGCTGCTGGGTTTTTTTCATCCCAGATCTAGAGCTGCTCTGTAGTGAGGCAGAGTTGGACTTGGTTGGGGTTCTCCTGTAGTAGCACAACCTGCTGTTCCTTGGCACCCAACACATCTTCCAACAGCTTGTTTAATGAGAAACTAAATTGGTTGTCACAGCCATGTCTGTGGAGGAAAGAGCTATGGGTGTCTGGTTTACCCTCCCATCAGATTATTTTGAAATTTTAGGCTGATGGAGTGATATGCTGTGTAGCCTAGTAAGTAGGCTGGGGTTTTTATTTCCTAGCAAAAGGCTGTGTAATTGAACCATGCAGTGCAAAGTATGATGCATACCATTTTACCACAATGCAATTTTTAAATTTAGCCACTGATGAGGGACTAGAGACAAAAGGGATGAAATCTAGTGCATAGTGAATATTCTTTAAATGACAGATCTGAGAGCTGCTGATTCTGGACAGACCCCTCTCCTGCTTTGTCTCTGTGTACCCCAAATGCATAGAACAATGTTTCATCTACTTGAACAGAGGGAATCACTTCCTTGGAAGTGACTCCCTACCCCATGAGAGGTGGTGTAGAACAACCACCATGTCCTGCCTACTGTAAAAATTAACCCTGTCCTGGCTAGAAACAGGGCACTAGTTCCCAGTTTAACTTCTCAACTCTTCTTAGCCTCTGCCATTTAATTTTTATTTTATCTTCAAATATCTAATTATATATTCCTAGCTCTGAAATTTTCTGGGGTTTGTTGTCTGGCTAGACACAGTTGGATGGGACAACACCTCCACTCAGGCCTTATCCCTTCTTCATTCAAATGAGACCTCCAGGCAGTCCATGATACACTACATCCTGTACTTTCCTTGTTCCATCTGCTTCAATTTTAGTCCAGACTAGTCAGTGCCCCAATTGCTTAGACAAGGCATTTGTGTGAATTTCCAGAGAATTAGTCATGACGGTTTACGAGGTATCTCTGAAAATTATTTAAATTTGGTTTTCCATTTAGAGGTTTTTAAAAAAATATCTTGGGTGCAATTGGTTTCCTTTATCCTGCCATAATGGAAATATTCACGCTAAAAGCACTTAGGAGATTAGGCAGGAAGAAATGGAACAAGAGAAAATTTATGATTCATTCTTCTCTGCTTATGTTTCTGTAAAGGGTCAGATTAATTTTTTCTAATAATATTAAATCACTAATGATCATTAATATTAAAGAGAATCATGTCAGGCAACCTAAAGATCTGTCATGCTACTAAACACATTTACTACAAAGTGTTGAAACAGTGAAGTAGGGATTGTGTCTTGGTGAGATTAAACAAACAAACAAAACCAGTTTATTCCATTTGTATTTAATTTACAGGGTGAGGGAAAGAGAATTAAAATCCATATATTCATTACTCGATGGACTGTTCTAGTGACTTCTGATCCTTGGAAGAGAGTTAATATTTATCAGCTCTTCAGTTACTGCACTGTGCTCTGACTTCATATTTCTTGTGCTGCTCCTCTCATTTTTTTCCTTATCAGTCTCAGTGAAATAAAATGAAAAGTAAAAGGGTAATGACCTTACACAGCTATTTCTTCCCTCTTTTATCTTAGAATACCTGGTTTCTCATGCTCCTTATACCCCTTCTGTTGCTCAGCTGTGTAAAGAATACATAAAAATACCAAGCACTTGAATATAAGCTCTACCAGATAAAGGAGTAAACAAACACCTCTCCCCACATCTTTGTAGTAGGTGATTCCACACCAGTGTAGGTATCAGCAAGACTTACATCTCAGGTTCAGATTTTGAATTAACAGTCAAAAGATGTTTATACAAGTTCTCATCTTCGAAATCTGCCATCCTCAGACTGACAATACTGTAAGAGCTTAATCACTGATAAAATTTCTTGCATTGTTCTTTAGTCACTGCTGGAAGCTTCACAAGAACAGCATCTTCTACCAAGTTATTTTCAGGTATTGTTCTGCCCAGACACTGAATAAAAAGACCCTAAGTTTCAGTATGGTCTTAAAACCTTTATTTTAAAGACAATTCTAAACCTGGGAAATTTATTTATTTTATTTTAATTTCCTTTGCATTTAGGTTTTACTTATTTAAACAAGCCAAGGGAAACAAACTCTTAACACCATAAGGGTAGAGACATTCCAGAGACAGAAAATCCAGGGAAATCTTACACAAGAATCTGGACTTCATATTTCTCCAGTCCAGTGAAAGAGAGGGCACATGGCAACTCAGGTGAGGAGGCACTGGGGCATACAGCTCCCTCCTCATAGGAAGATGCCTGGTTAGGCACTCAGGAGAAAGTATTTCCCTCCTTTGTGTGTGAGTATCACTGCAGGACACCTGCTCCAACCTAGAGCTCTGTTGTCATCACCAATGGACTCCCTCATGCAATGCCTACTGCAACATGCAGCAGCACAGACACTGACATGCATGTAACAAGCAAAATACTGTATATTTGGATCTCTAGAGCTTGTAGTATCCTCAAAAAAACCCTGCAGGTGACATCACCTCACACTTTTTTTTTGTATTCAAAGCATGAAAATTAGGAAATTTACTGTCAATGTAAAACCTGACCTCTGATTCTGGTGTCTATGAGGATCTCACAGCTTAGGGAAAGAGGATGGTTGAGGATGGGAAAAGAAATAATTTTTTATTTAATTTAACCAAATTTTAACATAGTAAAAGTCTGAAAAAATTGTTTCTTTCAATTATAGACCAATATTTTCAAACAAGGTATTATACTTCTGTCTATTGAGCTCACTTTGAGTTAAGGTTTTGTTTGTTGAGTTACCTAAAGTGAATTCTAGGTTCAAGAGAGTATAACCCATTAATCTATTTGCAATTCAAATGTGAAACTTCCAACAAAACTGCAGTGCATCAACCCAGAACAAACAAGTCATCAAACCCCATAAATATGGCATGATCCCAGTAATGAAAAATGAGCTTTGCAACAGCCTGTAATTAGCATGGGAATGACAGGCACACTCTAAACCTTTTCCAACATATGGGTAATTATTGAAGAGCTATGACAGCAATGCATCAACAAGTCAATCCATCTTACTACTCTTCTGCATCCTGGCTGCCTCTCAGTGGCTCTAAACAGGACATTCAGTAATTTGGTTGAAACCTCAGCACACAAGACTAATGATAGGGTTCCACCCTTAATGGGAAGAAAAAATTAAATGTAGCATCACTTAGAAGGAGTGTTGAGACTCCAGATAAGCCCGCTAACATGTTTTATATTTACATCTTCAACCTTTCAACCTTGATTGAATAATTGAGTGGTGAGAATTTTCTAATTTCTGCAATAGTGGGTAGAAACATGGCCTATAATTCTATAACAAAAAAAAAAAAAAAAAGGAGGAAAAAAAAAAGGAAGACTTGTACAAAATAGGTCAAAGGAAAATGGCTGGGGTCTCCAAGCTCCATAGTATTTTAAAGTTACTGCCCTAGAAGCATTCAAATTCCCAAAAGGTAAAAACTATTAATAATATCTTGCATTGTGATAGCAACTTAAAGCTTTCCCATGGGGAAAGAAAAGAGCTCACTGATGAGCATTGCCCAGAAAGATGGATAATAAACAGAGAAAATTTGGAAGCACTGAATGAACCAAACATACAGCAGTTTATAAAAAAGCACAGCCACTATCACCACCTACTTCAAAAATAAAAACTGGGGTACAGGAGGAGAAATGGTCATTCATCTTTGTATTAATGGTTACAGGAATAAACATATCCTGCCATCAGCACTCAATTTTTGATTTATATGTAACAAATAAATAGAGCTCTTTTTGCATTTGTCTTGCAAGATAGAGATGAAACAGGATACTGGGAAAAAAATCCCTGAGTCTAATTAGTCAGGCTTTTCACCCTAAAATCTCCTTTCTACAATAGTAAAGCTTGAAAATGGCTTGCAGTTCAACTTTAATTTTAGATCTATTAAAATTTAGTGGCGACAGGAGAGTGAAAAAAGAAGTAGAAAGTCTGGGTATAATATTCACCTTCACACTTAACCACTTCCCCTCGCCAGAGTTATACAGCAGAAGAAAATACAGGAGTGAACTCACATCAATCATCCTTATGGATCTTTACTTTTTATTCATTGTTCTATTGATCCCTTTCAGCATTATTTCATAGGTAGATTGCAATAAAGTGATTTCTTATTATGTCTCCATTTTAACTCATAAAGCACATGACACAACAGTTTTTGAATGAAGGACAGGTACCCTAAGGGAAAGAACAAAATCCTGTGTGAAAAGCACAGATTTATTGATCTCTTCTTCAATAATAATGATTAAAATCTAATGAAGCATGATTGCTTTAATAAATTATTCAGCTCTTTTTCTCTTTTCCAGATTTCAACTCGATGCTCTCCAAAAATAAAATAATTTTAAGCACGAAGTGTTGAAAGTACTAGATTATTCAATCAGTGAGCCATGATAATGTTAAAAACATGGTAAAAACCAGCATTTTACAGACAAATTCTTTGGCCCATGGCCCAACTGATCATCAAATGGGGGAAGAAAACAACATATTTTATGGAAAGGAGGGGAAGACATTTTGTCAGCTCTTCTACTTTCTACGCAAATGTAAGGACACTCCTTTCCCTATTCACTCATGTTTTCTCTTGCAATGGAATAAGGATTATCCCAATAACAGTATTTGCCTTTTCCATATGAGAATAGATCCCCTGTGGGTTAAGCTGGAGATTCATACTCATCCATTGAGTGGCCCCACCTCAGATCACAGGAATATTTAATTGTCAAGCTCTTTTATGACTAGGACTGCTTCTGAGATATCCAGCCTTGAAGCTGAGATTTACAGAAAAGGATGTGATATTCACAGAAATAAAGCTGGAAAAGGATGCCATTTGTTGGTCAACTTAAAATCTTGTCCCTTTATTTTAATTTGTTAAAAATTCCAAACTTATGTTTGTTTCAAAGTTCTTGATAAGATTAGTATATACAGTATATATACTGCATGTCCACAAAGAATTAAATGCATGACACAGAAGCTAACCTATAGTTGGTGAGCTTACACATACTGTACATCTGAAAATTTCCTCTTTTTGAATAAAAACTTGATGAAATAGTAGAAATACCAGCACAAGATAGATAATATTTCTAGATGATGATGATGCATTAAAAATGAATATGTCATATAAGCACCCTCCAATTAACCTCTGTGCCACAGCTATAGTACATAGTTATCTATTTGGATTGCTAGGGAAACACTTGTCTATCAGGGTGACTCTGAATATGCATAGGAGTGCATAGAGGTGTCAGTCATTGAAAATAAGATTAATGATTTAAGCTGAAAAGATTTCACATTAACTTTGCACGAAAGGTCAGAAGAATCCTATCAGCACCTATTTTCTCTTGTGAATGTAATTCATGTAGTTTTCAATCAAGGACAATGTTTAAAAGTGTGCATGCCTAGCTTGATATAACCTGATAATGAGTTTTTTTAATAAGAGCAGTTATCTTTAAAAGAAGTTATCTAGCTTTATGGAAAGAATTAGCTGGGAGATTTGACAGATGAAGCAGATGAGATGATATTTATACAAACTTATAAAAGTGGAGAGGTTCCTTGAGGCCTGCCTGCCAGGGAACAGACCCCATGCTGGAGGGAAAGATTGTGAAAAGTCCTTCCCGAGCCATCAGAGACAACACGTGATGAACTGACCACAGCTCCCATTCCCCAGCCCTGTACCACTTGAAGGAGGAAGTAGAAAAACCAGGAGTGAAGTTGCACCTGGGAAGAAGGGAGGGGTAGAGGGAAATCACAGAATCTTTAAGAAAGACCTCTACATTTATTGAGTCTAACCTTTAACCCAACACTGACAACAAAATACACCATGGAGAATTAGTGGCTGGGGGGAGTCCTCAGAATGCCCATTTATCCAGTGTGAAAAGCAGCATAGGAAGACATTGACAGATATGGTCTGTTGAATTTATGAGTAACTGGGCAGGCAATGATATTGATGCTCAATAAATTTTCACTCAGGGCAGGATCCATCCTGTGAGAAAACCAATCTAAATGTAAAGGCATATGATTTAATTGTTTGCCCAAGAGAAAACCTCAAGGAAGAAGAAATAAAGTGAACATCCTAAGCTTTATTGAATGAGTACAGATTGAAGGTTTGAGTCATCATCTGGAGCTCTTTTTCTCTCTCTCAAGCACACACCTCAGTAAATGTGTTTTTCTGTCCAGCAGTTAGGCCACAGAATTACAGACAGGACTATGAATTCTGCATACAATCTGGCACCTCACAGTAAATAATTTAAATCTTATCCATATTTGTTTCTAGGAGAAAGGATTAAATAAACCGATATTTTGGAACTAAAGTATGTATCAGATTCAGCCACATCTTACCACTAAAATGCAAATGCATTGTCATACTGGAAAAGAGAGAAAATCAAAGTAAACTCTTTGTGCAGGATAATCCTGCAGATTTGCAATGGTGTTAGGAATGGAAAATTCCAGCCCCATTCAACCCTAAAGTATTTCTGCCTCCTGGAAAGAAAGAGTCAAGCTTCAGGAGAGTTTCCTCTAAAGCTGCATAACATTTTGCACCAAAATGAGTCCCATTTGACAATAAAATATGAAATTACAGATTTATGCATAACATATGGTATTATAAATTATGTATTAAAATGAGTGATGAATAAAAACAATACCTGGGCAACACCTTGTGTCATTGGTGTACATTATGTAAGAGTAAAGGGACAAGAAGCAGTTATTAGCAGAGTTCTCTGCTCTTCTGGATTTTGGAAAGAGGAAGTTAAGCACCCAGATGTTGAGGGGAGGCACACCTAGTTGAAAGAAGAATGCCAAAGAAGAGAGAGCATCCAAAATGCATATTTGTATTATGTATTTGCTATAAGGCAAAAAGTAGACATCCTCAATGCAGCAAGTTAGCTTCTATGGAACCTGTCCTTAGGCACCTCATTTCCTTCATTAACAACAGAGAGAATTCAGGCAGCCAGGGGTACAAATGTGGTTTTAGGTATTTTTAGAATACAACAACATTTCAGCACATAGGCCTACTTGTAAAGCTCAGTAACATCAAAAACGTTTGGTTCAATGTTACACAAAAAAATTAAGGAGAGGAAATTCTTGAAAAAAATGAAAGATCATTTGAATGGGTAGCTATGTAATGCCAGGTTGCTGGACCAGCTCTTATTATTGCACAGATTGTAAGAGCTGGATGGAGAGATGGAGACTTCAGACGACTCTTAAGATGCTGTTTATTGCACTGTTTTATTTATGTTACAAAGCATTGTATTCTTCTTTTGATGGGCATCTTATTACATAACGACTAATTAGTATTATACACAATACCTTTTACATTTACATGTAGCCTATTAAAACTGCCAAAATTACTGTATTATGTTAGTGACTAGCTAATTATTTGAGTTAGTAGCTATATGTTAAACTTTGAGACTTGTTTTGTAGTGGAATTTTTTTTGGTATAAAACATCTTTCTGTCTGCTTATGCTTTTTTGCTTGGTAGAAAACATGCCTTATTTGAAGAAGACTTAACTTTTTGTTTGAAGGCTACTTAGTCTTTGGACTTTAGTAATAAATTTTTTTAACTCAACTAAACTTTTGTTTTCTCAGCTGTTTCAGCAACAACTGTCCCTAAAAGCATTTTTATATATCAAAACTTGCTTTTATTTCTGTAGAACCTTCTGTATATGTGTAAAACTTTGCTATTAATTTTTCAGCTTTCCCAACAACAAATTATTTCAAAAAATTCACAGTAGCAATAAAGTTCCTCAGCGAGCTGTTTCAGAGTAAATAATATAATTTTTTTCTGGATTGTAATTCGGAAATGACACCTGAAAGGTTATGGGGAAATATTTTGGGCATTTGAACAATTCTAAAATACCAGTTTTAGAAATCTGGATTTACTGTGGAGGCTTAGGCAAGTTTCTACTCAGAACACATCCCTATATCATGCCCCAAAAACTTCAGTTTGAGTTTTGGAAGCCTTGGAAACAGTTTACTCAAAAATTGCTTATTCACAAAGACATGCTGCATACCCATCAATGCCTACCAGAACAAAAGCCTAACTCAAAACAAAAAAAGACCATTTATGGTAAAAAAAATTGCTTACATTTAAAAAGTATGATAGAAAAAATTTCTCACACTGAATAAATATTGTAGGTTTCCAAGACAGCAGTATGCCCTCTGTTTTTCATGCTTTTGTTTTATTTAACTGAACTAGAATTTAGGAAATTAAATTCAGTGGATACAGGAGAACAATAGTGCACAGCCTCCTTCAAAGACTTGTTTTCTCTTCTAGGCTGTCTCTTTATAGGAAATGGCTCTCTTTGAATGCAAGGAGCAAAATCATTTCAGTAAAGAAATTTAAACTTTACTCAGTTGACTGAATTTGAAAAGAGGATCTAGAACACCCAATTGAAGTGTTGAAAATTACACAGAGAAGAATTAAAAGGGATCATTTTATCTATTTATCCACCTTTTACAGTCTAGCATACAAGAAAATTTTGTATGATTATTCATGGTACTGTTATATTTACAGTAAAGAAGAGAAAATATTTATTGATATATGGAGAATTTCATCACCTTGGGGACTTCTATATTTAGACTGGTCAGAAAACAATTCTGCATATGGATTGAAAATGTAGTTAAGTGTAGAATTCTGAACAAGATCTGAACAGATTCAGGAAGAGTGATTTCTCTTATGAGTGCTCTTTGATGAATATTCCTTTCTTCTGCCTCATGTTCCTCAATGAGTCTTCACAGATAAATTAATGCCAACTGCCACCTCCAAAAGCTGATATCCCAGTTGCAGTAATTTATAATGGTATGATTCAGGTCTACCTAGATGCAATACTGAATGATCAAGCAACATGCAGCTGATTTGGATATTTTATAAACATGTGCACTTCAGCTTTGTTTGCATGTTACAGAGCAGATAAGCCTCTGAAAAGCTGTTAAACTTGTGCCTCATGAATCCCTTTCCACACTACAGTTTCTGTGAAATAAATGTTTTCAGAATATACTTGTAGTCCTAAACATCAGTTCAGCAATACAGACACCCCACCTTTCCTACTTTAGAGAACATAAATATTTAAGCACATTGGGAGTTCTTGAACGTATAAGGGAGGTGTGAATGCAGCTCTGTTCAAGCATAACAAGGAATGACTACAAAAAGCAACTTCTAAAAGAAGATATAATTAGACTTCACTGGAAAATGGAATTCTTGCTTAAAGTCTTCTTCAGTTTCTTTTCATTCCTTCACCCAGTAAAGAGACCACCATTTTGTTTAAAGTCTCACCTTCCAAGAGCTGTTTTTGAATTCAAGGTTTTCAAAATCTAAAAAAGTTACTTTGATTATCTTTACCTGAATATGCACTGGTCTATTTTATGCAGTTGTTAAAAATATATCAAAGAACCAATTTTTGAGATAAAATATTTTAAATTGATCATTTCATCCCTTCATGTTTAGATTTGTGGTGATCTTAAAGAGTGAAACCATCATCATTCTTAAACCATAAGAGTTTATCCTAACATATTAGGACTAGCTGTGATGGAGTTAATTTTCCCCATAGCAGCCCTCACAGTGCTGTGCTCTCCATTGGTAAGTGGAAAGGTGTTGATAACATATCAGGGTTTTGGCTACTGCTGAATAACATCAGAGCTGTCTCTCAGCATTCCTCTCTGGCATCAGCAGGCTGGAGATGGGCAAGATGCTGGGAGGGTACACAACCAGGCCAGCTGGCCAAAACTGGATGACCCAAGAGATAATACATACCATATGACATCAGTTTAGATATAAAAGCTAAGAGAAAGAGGATGAAGGAGAGGCATTCTTTATTTACAATATTTGCCTTCTGGAGCAATCACTAGACATGCTAAAGCCCTGCTTCCCAGAATGTAGCCAAACATCACTTGCTGATGGGAAGTAGAGAAGAAGAATATGTCTTTTCTTCCCTTTGTTTGTGTGTATGTGTGTGTGTAACCTTCCACTTTTGCATCAGTAAACTGCCTCATCTTAACCTGCAAATTTTTGCCATCTAATTTTCTCTCTCCTGGCTGAGAAGGTAGAGTGATAGAGTGGCTTGGTGAGTACCTGCTGTCCAGCCAGGGTCAACCACATGTGAAAATAGGTTGGGAGGCTTTAGAAAAAGAGTGACTCTCTTGAGCAGTGAAGTTTTCCCCAGAGCTGTCTTATGCACTAACACACCAATTTCATTCTTGATGCAACCCTAATTTCTTGAAAGATATTTAAAACCACATATTGACTCTGCATATTGATCTGGAGAAATGACCAATTTGATGTATTGCTTTCCATTTTTGCACACACATAACCTTTTTTCCTGTAATTGCAAATTATATATTTTCAGCACTTTTTTAACCCTAGGGAGTCAATAGTATCATGTAAAAATTTTTCAATCTTAGAAACTAATAGTGTATTTTATAGAAATAATTAGGCTATTCTTATACTAGCTGTGTCCTGCAATTTGGATTTCAGAGCAATAATCTATTCTTATTTTGTGAGACAGTTCCTTATTGTTTGGAAACATTTGCTGGAATTATTTCTATTTTTTCATGGGCTACTGAAAAAAATAAATCAAATAAAATGAAACTGTACAGGTACAAATGATGACACAACTCATGAAAAATAAAGCCTGTAGCAACTCAAAAAGGCTAATTTAACTTGCCCATCCAAATGGAACTTTCCAAAGAAATTCAGTTCATGCTTCCTTACTTTGCAAAGTTCACTTGAATGATAATTTAATCATTGGCAAACCTGTTCGTTTGCAATTCAGTATCTTAGGTTCATGCCATATTAGATGGTATCTCTGTGATTTGTGTATTGCAAGTCAAATAAGGACTTTTCCAGCTGAATAGAGGTAGGAAGATTTGAGGATGCTTGTTTTCATGCTGGAGACACAGGATGTTGGTTTATTTGCTTCTCACATGTGTATAAGATTCATTATTGGAGCTGTGGTTATCCAAACAGAACTGTAGCATTTGTATTTGGCTATGCCCAACACTCCAGAGCAAAGAGTATTGAGGGTACTTAGCAGTGAGGCATCCTTGCATGGTAAGCCTTGAAATCTTTTGCCTGAGTGCATAATGCCAATCATTTATTTTTCACTTTCTTCCAGCTGAGATCAGGACAGTTAGCAAGGACTGAAATCAGAAAGTCAACTTCTGCTACTCATAATCCTGAAAGCAGCTCTTCTTTCACAAACATTGCATGATATTATCCTATTCTCTAGCAATCAGCCACCAGATAATATACAGATAACTTTTATAGTGTCTGTCACAGTGTCACCCTCTTCTGAAAGGAAAAAAAAAAGCTTCCACACTGTCAGCTCTGGCTTCCTTAGCCCTTAGGAATTTGGATAGCTTCCATGTGTAACGCATAAGAACAAAGGGTCTATGGAAGACTTCATTTTTTATTAACGTGAGAGAAAATTTGCTTCACAATTTCTCTACTATGTTCTACTCAGGAATGTATATTGTTTGGATAATGTTGGCTGCCTCTATATTTTCTCTTTTCAAGGCTCTAGAAATTTTTGTACTGCAGAATAACTTTTTTTACTGCATGGTCAGTGAAGTACTTTTTACAGATGAAGATTAGAGTTTGGAGAACTTAATACAAAATGACTAAACATATCACTCTTCTTGGTTTACCAAATGATATATATTTTTTTTCACCAAGTCTAGTCTTCTTGCAGTATGACTTTTGTTCAGAGAACTATTCCAAGCACAAAAACGCAGCTGTAGGTACACCACCAACATATACACAGAATATCAGAATGGCTGCCTGGAAAAGTAAAGCTCTTCATGGAATAACAAGCTTTGCTCAATTTGAAAATGTTATCAGTAATCCATGGAAAATTTCTTCATGTAGGAACAGAAATGGCTCTTTAGATGGCAATTACTTCTTCTACTCTCTTTCTGTTAATTCACTATATGTTTAACCTCTGGATGAATGAAGCAGGGATTTTGCAAGCAGGCTTGTCTGATCACCCCAAGTCATCTACAGAGCAGATGCACCTATAAACCAAGCTATACTTGGACAGGGCATAAGACAGGGAAGAAATTATGTAGTCATAATGCAAACATCCAGTGGGACATGAGAAGAGCGCTCAGATATCCAAGTTAAAAAGAGTTTTCACATCCTCACATACCCTTCACTGTGCCTGTGAAATCTTTCCAGATGAGATGTACCATGACTGTCCATGAACCTTGTTCCACCACAGACTGGACCAAACTCGAATACTTTACATTTAGACAGTGACGAATGTGGTATGATTAGATTTAGTAACAGGTAAACAGATATTTGGTAACCAACTAAGGTGATTGGACACACTTACTTTAGTGTAAGTTGGTTGTACAGTATTAAGAATGGTGCAGCCTTACTTTGGGGAACCTGGTATTTTTCTGAATTTATAAAAGTATATATTGTATGTATACATACTTATTCATTACTGATGATCAAATGAAAACACTTATGAGAAGCAAAGCAAATCAAATGCAATTTGAGAGTTCATCTATTTCTACTTCATTCAAACCAAATCAGCCTGTTGAGAATTGCAGTGATCACATGGATAATTAGCACTGTGATTGTTATATTTGTTTCTTTATGAGACTTTAATGTATTATTTGTTTCTCCTCCTCTTGTTCTTTCCCTCTTGATATTTTAATATTAATTGTTTAGTCAAAAGACTTTAGTGAATTTGTGAAAGTAAATGAATTGTAAATATCCACCCACTATGTCCCTTTGTCTGTACTATTAACTATGATTGTAGTCATTAATGATTTTTTTTTATCTGTTAAGGAAAATTACTGATGCTCAATACCAACAATAGACACTGAAAAGCTTTTAGTGCAGTGTAAAAAGTGGATCCAACCCCAGGAGGTTCTAGTGCAAAGTATAAAGACAAGGCACATCATTTAACTGTGTATGTCACAAATTATTCTGACCAACATTTTTTACTTTTCTTTCAGAGCTGGTGGTGTTACCATCATTTCTTCCAGGAAGAGGTTGGACTCACTGCAGTTCATCATGTGAAAAGTCTCCCCAAACATCTTTCCATGTTGAAAGGTTGTTACATATTTTTTCTTACTATAATAAAGTTTAATTGTAGGATTATATTGTGCAAATGCAAAACTTTTCAGGGTAAGAATATGAAAACAGATACTTTGAATGTAATATGTTTCCAAGAGAGCCACAGGACTCTGATCTCAAACTCTGAAGCCTATAATGTCTTCACAGCTTCAGTTCTTGAATGTGGTTGAAGCAGAGGGATTTGTAGAGACATAATAATACAAAATTTTACTTTTTCATGCTGAATTAGCTTGTCTGACTATTATTATTTCAATTTAGCATAGCTTTTATGTTTGATTTTAACCAAAAGACTGAATTCAAGTTCCATTTCACAGGTCTCCACCATCCTGGTTATTGAAAAATATTTGTTTGAACACAGGACAAATGACCACCCATGACTTAAGGCATATTATATTTCACTAGATATTATTAGATTTGGGAGCAAATTCATAGTGATGTTAGGGCCAGTGATACTTCTTTTCAGACAACAGCCTCCTGAGAAGGAATAGATTGCAGACACTCTCATAGCACAGACATTTAAAATTTAACTACTGAAACTCTTGTTTGTTGAAAATTTGACACATCTCTTTTGAAGAGTGTGAAAGTACCTGAAGAACTTACATCTACTCCAGAAAATACAAATAGATTATATAGTCCCCAATGGATTTCAATTAATTTGTTCAACATGGACAAGATTTTGAGCTGACAGAAAAATTTATAAGCCTAAAATGAATAATTTTATTCCTGCATCTTCAGTATTTTGAGGTTCATCAAATTACATTTTGTTATTACTCTTGCAGTACTGATAGTATATGGAAGAAGCAAGCATCTTATAATATATTTATATCTCTTAAATATGAACACTTAATAAATGACTTTTGATGGATACTATAAAACTATTTAAATGAAGGATTTCTGTTACACCACGTTTAAATATAAAAAGTTTTAAATTATTTCAGCAATAAAAACATTGCAAAAGTAACAATATTTTTCACATATTCCCACTGTATTTTAATCTTAACATTCACTTGCACAAGTAACTTCTGACTGCACAAAGACTACCAATAGTTCCACACTGCAGCAGCAGTTATAAAACTGCATATTTTTGTTCAGAAGATGCTCAGTCATATTTCTTTCCAGGATCATAGAGAAGAAAACAGAACTGACCAAGTTCATAAATAATGAATTCCCTTCGACAAAAAAAAAAAAACAAAAACAAAAAAAAAAAACAAAAAAAAAAAAAAAAAAACAAAAAAACAAACAAAAAAAAAACCCATAAAAAACCCAACAAAACAAACCGGCAAGAAACCCTCAGCAACCAACAATATCAACAACCAAGCAAACAACTCTTTGTCAAGGCAAAGCAAGTATGGATTTTGATTGAAGAATTAATTAATAAAAGTATGAAACAGAAATAGAAATAAATGGAAATAGAAATAGAAATAGAAATAGAAATAGAAATAATAGAAATAAATATATATAAATCAAGACTCTTAATTCAAATAGAGAAGATTATTTAGGAATCTGAAAGTTTATTTTTGTAGGTGCTGGTCATTTCTTACAATGAAATCAAGCAAAGTAAAAACCTGAGAGGAATCAGCAAGAAAGAGTTATGCTACAGTCAGCCCTGCCAAGTCCCACAAGTGTCCAACTCAGCTCATTTGTCTTCCATAGATGAGCTCTGATGCAACAAATCACTCCACTTTTTTTCCTTATATTGGCATAAATTGTTCTATCCATACAAGTTCACTTAAATAACCAAAACACTCACAGCACTGAGGGCTAAACCTTCATTTCATCCTTCATGTTTTTATTGAGGATGCTCTTAAAAGGTCTCACAATATGCCATGTACATTAACATTTTTTGTAGTAGTTTGAGAACTGTTCTCTGTTTTGCTACTGAAATTAAATTATTCTAAATCCTCAATGTGAGCAAGTCCCCACCATGTGTAGATTTAATGGTGGTCATTCATGGACAAAAATGTAAATGTGCCTCTCATTGCAATTTTTTCTCCTCGGTGCTTCTTTCCTGTTTGCACTACTGATTTTTTGTTGTTTTATTTTTAGTGAGATTTTATTTTATTTTATTTTATTTTATTTTATTTTATTTTATTTTATTTTATTTTATTTTATTTTATTTTATTTTATTTTATTTTATTTTATTTTGCCACTCTTTCTGTGGCCTCTAAATTTAAGAGGTCTGACTGCAATAAGAAAATCCAATCCATAAGTATATCAAAAGAGTTAATCAGAATCTTGGCAGGGAAGTCTGTTTACCAGTCTGGGATGACAAGACTGCATTTTCTGTGGCCATGCTATTTCATTGCCTTGTTTCTTAACAGCCAGAACAGTTTCTTAACAGTCTTGTACAGCACCAGAATTCAATGCAATGAACATTGGTGAAATGCATCATAAGGGAGTCAAGAATCATATGAACTCTAAGCACTAGATAGTATTTATTTAATTTTTATGGGAAGGAAACAGGAAAAGACTTTCACAGAAGCCAGAACATAAAAAAGATTTTCATGTCTCATCAATTATGTGGAGATAGCATGTAGATTTCCCTTCATGCAGAAAAAGATCTGAACACAACAGAAATTGCTCTGTCATTTCATCCTATCTGCGGTAATTATTCTTAGAATTATTTTTGACCATCATATCTTAGTTTACGCCAATTTTTTAGGATATAGATAGAATTACTAATTTATGTTACACTCAAAATATTGGCATGTCCTCTTGCAGTTCTCATTCCCAAAACTACAAGAAGCTTTCATTCCACAAAATTCTGCTCATGGAATTGCACAGAACACCTTTATCATGATTTTATATTGAACTAAAGTCTCTGAGGCAGAGTGCAGGGACATCTTCAATTTGACTGTAATGAATGTCCAAACTCAGCAAAGAACTAATGTCAAGCCTCTAAAAATTAATGTCTTCTGCCTTCTGGAGGCCACTGGAAAGCTGAATAAGTATGAATCAATTTGAGGATGAGCCAATTGAAAACCAATTCAAAATGGAGGATGACAATTTCTATGTTTTCTGAAATCTCTGGATTCACAAGAATCACGTTTCTCATGGAGATAGGAACATAAACCAGTCCTTCCTTATGGACCATATCTGGAAGATAGGAAGGTAACAATTTCTCCTAAACTAGTAGTCACCAGGTCACCTAGGTTGCATGTCTAACATATATCTATTTGCTGGATTATCTTAAAATACTTCCTGGCCTAGCTGCCTTCTAACTATTTTTTTGTTTTGTTTTGTGTTATGTTGGAAGAAGCAAATATTCCATGAAAGACTGGAAAAACAGAGCAACCCAGGAAGTAACCAGATATTTTGAGTGTTACATTAAGTATTTATTGAACCTGAACTGACCTCTATCTCTCCCTTCCTATATGCTCTAATTAAAAGGACATAGAACTAGGTACACTTCCACATTTTCTCTCTTTATGGATGTAAATGTTTATTGCTAATCTCAGGTAATGTTTTAATTTGGGGTTATGAGCAATTCAAATATCAGGATATTGATTAAAGCATTTACCTGGCTGATAGCAGATACAAACACAAATACCTCAGGTGGAACTGAGAGCTGTTTCTACAGTGTGTAAGGTGAATTACCAGTCTCTAGGTCATTGAATGGTGGACATGAGAAGCCCCTGCTTGTGTTTTTCCAGGGTTCAGACTGGAAGATGCAATATGATGCCTGGTGGTTCACAGCCTCTAAGAACAAAACCTGAATAAACAGCTGCTGTGTGAATGGCCAGAGAACACAAAGCAAACATCTCTGTTGTGAACATTAGACAGGCCATGCCCGAAACAGACTTTTAAATAGCTGAGGAGACAGACTGGTAAATATTATCTCCCTGGAGACACTACCTGCTTCCAGTTTTAGAGTATGGGAGAGAACCTAAATGTTGGCTTTGTCATCCATGGGTGCAAGTGAACAGCAGTTCACCTTGAAATGTAGATCACTGCTATCCAATTTAATGGGAAGACTCTTATTGCTTTTGTCAATTCACTTGTGACTTCAAGGTCCTTCAAGCAGTTCTGTCTCTGATATATTCAAAAGGGTAACTTCAAAAGATTCCTAATAACGATCATCATTTTTTCTCAAGCAAAAACCAAGAGCCCCAGTGAACTACATGATAAACATTCTTGGAGCTGTATTAACTTTTGGATATTATCATTGATTTGAATCAGACTTCAAGACACATTTACATTTCCTTATGACTGATATATTCCATTCAGCTGAAAAAAAAAAAGATTTAATTTACTTCAAAAAATTACTAGCATTCATCATTACAACTTTGATGTTGGGCTTATTAGATCACAGATTCTTAATAATTTGAATTAGAGGAGGGACTGCTGTAAGTATACCTTTTAACTCTAATGCTAAATAATAATGTGCTTCCTCTTAATGAATACAAGCTTTTTTTTTTTTTTTTTTTTTTTTTTTTTTAATTAAAAGGATTACTAAAGTGTCTTTTTAAAATCATTACCCTGATTAGCATACCATTAGCTTACACACATCTTGGAAAATAGAATAAGCATAAGTGCTTAGCAAAAGAAAGGTCTACTTTTCTCCATAACAATGAAAGTAATAATCAACAGCCACAGATGTGAGATTTATTTGTTAAATGCATAGGTTATAAAACTCACAAGACTGTAGCTACTTTGTCTGCAATAGTCTTGTAGTCTTCTGTCATGCAAAAATATTCACTCTGAAAATCCTTATGGATATCAGAAAGGAGATTTTCTAGCTTTTAGGCTCAGAGACTGTTATGATGGTCTTTTTGTTGTGGACAATATTTAGTGTGAGGTGGCACTGATGTCTGTCTGAAAGCTGTATATACTGCTTTACTAAAGTTTCTATTGTGTAAACCCAAATTTAAATGGTAAAATATGTGCTAGAAAGAGGACGAAATAGTAATTGTGAAGATAAAATTAATAACATCAAAATGTTGCCCAGGTGATTTCCCTTCTTTATAAAACAGAGAAACACTCATTTAATTTGTTTGCTTTCTTTCCGAGAGAAATAATACCTGCTAAATATCTGTTTTTCATTCATGTATGATTTATTGTACATTTTAATAGACAAATTCTAAAAACCACTAGGGAAAGTTCAGGGTCTATTATTGTACAGTTTTTAAACAATGTTTCAAATAGCAACTTGGATTTATTTCTTTGAAATGCACCTTTGGCTCTTAGTGAACTTTGAAGCCTATTTTTCTCCTCCTGACTAATTATCTTTTTCTAATTTGGTCAAGAAATTAAAGTAATAATAGGCTTAGATGTTTACCAAACCAAGGATGTGGTTTAAATATGCCACCTAAATGTTTCTCATCTTGGAAAGTGTGAAGAATAAAGATCTTAAGAACTTCTTTTAGATAAAAATCTAAAGTCAGGCAGGATGTGCCTTATCTTAGTAGAAGTAAGCAAAAACTTCTTTGTTGTTGTTGTTATTGTTGTTGGAATGTGAAGCATTGTTTTAAGAAAAATCACCTTGATCTTGCTGAAATTACCATCAGTTATGAAATCTGAATGAGATATTTCCATACTAATAAAAGAGAGTCATGGTTATTCTCATTTTACTCCAACTGCCTTAAAGAACATACAGCTGACAATAATACTGTATTGTCTTCATGAAACAATCCACTTTTATACTGATCACATGAAGTCATGCAAAATAATCATGGAGGAAGTTCAATCCTATTTCATCATCTAGTCACTGGAGGTTTCACTTAGCTTCTTTTTTCTACAAGCCCTGACTGCTAGTTTACCCACATCTTGACCACCTGGATTTGCATCACTGTTTTTTTTTAGGAAATACCATTGGAAATGTTTGCTTTTGAGCAAAGTTCTTGCCTCTTTTCTGGTAACTACAGCCCTCATATGAAAGGGGGTTTTTTTTGCATATAATTCATAAATGTCAAAATCATTTCTGGTAAGATGATGGCAAAAATAATGGTAAATAACTTTCTACTAACGACTGATAAGTCTTCCTTCACAGTTAATGATTAAACTCCCATTGACCTCCATCATCAAAATTAAATGTTTAGTCATAAATTAGCCTTCTAATTACTCCTCATTATTCAGTCATTTCAGCTGCTTAATCACAAATCCAAATCCTTTCCAGTGCCTTCCATGAGCAGCTGCCAGCCTGACTGAGGTTTTTTGTTGCTGTTTGATTCCCTCACTGGTTATTGACAGGAACAGTCTATACACAGTATTTCAGATGCAAAGTACTACCCAGAGAAACCTGACCAAGGACATGACACTTCTGTGTACACAGCTTTCAGTCATGTTTTCTGAACTGTCACATTACAAACTATTGTTGAGTCTAATTTACTACTGGTGTCTTTTTGTCTCCATTGGTAGTACTTTGGCATCCAGATTTCTTTGTGTATCTCACACAGCTTAAAGGTTTTGGGGGGAGGAGGGTTTGGAAAACTTATCACTATCTGATTTTCCAGACTAAAAACACCAATGTGAGAGACAGCCAAGGAGCTGCAAACATGAACACAGGTCATAGAATCAAAGCACCACAGAATGCTTTGGGCTGGAAGGGACCTTAAAGAGGGTTCCAGCCCTCACACCAAGGGTGGGGACATCTTCCACCAGACCAAGTCACATCCAACCTGGCCTGGAACATTTCCAGGGCTGGGGGAGAGAAAACATCTCTCAGCATGAATTTCAAGCAAATGTCACTGTACTGATCCCACATCCTTACGAAAGTTTCATAAAATTTTCACTATTCAGCCTTTCTGATCCTTTTAGGGATGGAACAAGAAGGATTTAGGATTCTTTCATGTGATTGCAACCTGGGCAAATATCTGATTTATTACTTAATTCACTTTTTTTCCCCCATGGTGTTACCACATTGTCTGCCTAGGCCTCACAGGATTTAAGTTAGAAACATAAGTTAGAATAAAATCTGGAGGCTTAAGAGCATGGTTAAGTTCTTTTCTCCTCACTTGATCGCATCCTCTTTTCAAGTTTTTTTAAGTCAAGACATATTTATTTTAATAGCTTGCTGGAAAAGAAGTAAATTATAATTTAATGGAATTTTCCTCTCTTCATTTTGCACTGCTGGCACAATCACCTTCCCATGCCGTTCTTCAAAATGCCAAAGAATGTGTCCTTACAGCAATAACAATGGGACAGTTCTCCTGTTAAGAATTTCTATCACAAACATAAAGACTCATATCTCCCTCAGACCTTATCCATTAACAGTGAACCTACATAACAGGTTAGAGCAGCAAGTTAAGAATATCATATCTGATTAAAACCACAGGTGAAATTTGAATCAGCAAAATGCAATTATCTGAACCGAAGGACACCTGCGTTTTCTCTTGCCCTTACAGAGGCTGGCATGGGATCATTAGTGACCACATGTAGTCAGAAGCTAATTTTCTGTCTCATCTGAAAGACATCATCTCCAGCAGCACAATAGCCAACACACATGCTGGGAAAAAAATTGAGTGTCAGTCTATTAACAGAAATGTTGACAGCACCTCTCATAGCACCTTGCTGTTTGTTGGGTGCCTCTTCCAGCATGACCCTGATTATGCAGTTGTAGGTAAATAATTTATGTTCTGTATTGTATTTCTGGGCCTGTGCCTGCAGCAGCTTCTGACTGTTCTGTTAAAACAGCAGCTTAAACTCTCTTCTGTGAGTTCTCTGTACCGCATTGAAGGAAAATAGGGATCTGATAATTACAAAAGTAAATGAGCTTCTGATGTGTAAAAACATTTTATAAAATATTGTGCAGTCATAAAAATATGGCCAGAATTGAATGGTCTTGCTAGGACATAATCACTTGATTTTAAACTGTATTTAACCAATAAACAATCCATATTCCTACTCTTTTTGTAGATTCTACATTCATTGGCAATCAAGCAGTTAAACATAAAGCTAGATGTTTTTCAGTCATCATAGCCTCTTTTATACCTGATTCCAGGCACCATGGCTGTACCAGTCATCTGGTTACTTGACAAGACATATCTTCTACAGTGTGACGTTTAATTAGAGTTATTCAAGATATTAACTATTTGTACTGTAAGGGAAAGAGATTAGAAACCAAAAAAAGTGCATGCAGTCCCCAAGGCAGGTTGATAGGGCTGAATGAAGCACATCTTTTTCCTAACACACTCCTGTGCTCCTGTGAATTTGATGCAGTTGTCAAACAATGTCACTTTGACACATGGTAGCACCAGATAATCAGATTGCAATGAAAAACAATAAAATGGGAATTGAGCTGGGTCATTCTTGACCCACTCTGCCATTCACACTGGGGATCTTTCAAAGGTATCTGATGACAGGGCAGCCAGAGGGCCATGTCCTCCAATAACTCAGCAGCTGCTTCAAATAAAAGTCAGCTCTGCTTTCCTTCCATTGCAGTATTTTATTTTCAAATCTCATGTCTCCTGTACATTTGTGTTCCCTGCCACTTTCCTATTTATTCCTATTGTTAGCCTTATAGAGGAGCAAATCTAGAGATGTGAAAGTGCAACAAACATGGAATCATAGAACAACAGAATATCCTGAGTTGGAAGGGACCCATAAGGTTCACTGAGTCCAACTCCTGGCCCTGCAAAGGAGTCCCACCACGTGCCCCACAGCATTGTCCAGATGCTGCTTGAGCTCTGTCAGGCTTGGTGCTGTGACCACTGCCCTGGGGAGCCTGTTCCAGTGCCCCACCACCCTCTGGGTGAAGAAGCTTTTCCTAAACCTCCCCTAACACAACATTAGGGCATTCTCTCAGGTCCTGTCACTGTCACTGTGGTCACTGGTTACCACAGAGAAGAGATCAGTGCTTGCCCCATTGCCTACCCCTGTGAGGAAGCTGTACACAACAATGAGGTTTCCCCTCAGTCTCCTCCAGGCCAAACAAAGCAAGTGACTTGAGGCACTCATCCCAAGGCTTCCCCTCTAGACCCCTCACCACCTGTGTAGCTCTTCTCTTTCCTAATCTCTCTTCTCTTCCTCATTCTCCTAACTGGGAAAATGCAAGAGGGTTTCATTTACCTTAATAACTGGGCATCAGTCTTTAGATGATTTGATGAAACTCTAGATATCTTTGCTATCTCTGGACTTGATCAGGGTTGTGTTTTTCTCTCAGCAACACGAAGAATTGCTGCCTCATTCATTTTGCAATTCACGTGGGGTATTTTGCATCTTTTTATTAAGAAGTGAATTTGGGGTCATTATAGCATGTAAATCTAATACTCATTCCCAAACTTAGTGCACACATTCAGAAAAGCAGAAGTCCAAGCAGCACAGAGGCTGGGTCTCTGGGGTAATGCCCTTACTGAACAGAGGTTTTATTTGTTTCACACCTGATTGTCTCAGAACTGGATGTTTTAACCTCAGGCTGAAATTGCCTGAAGCAATTTGGGATGATCCTTGGATTTCCAGTAGAGTCAACAGTTTGTAAAAAAGGCTTAACTCACAGATCTCTGAATGATCTAGGATCACAGGGATGAAAGATTTTAAAAAAAGGACATGTACTGTAATCCCCAGACAATAGTGAATTGTTCTCTCTAGTCTATGATCTCAAGGCTTTCTTTTTGTAGTGTGAGCTAGTTAACTCAACAGTGTTGTCCTG
The DNA here is from genome assembly GCA_030060385.1 of Muscicapa striata striata. Taxonomy (NCBI): domain Eukaryota; kingdom Metazoa; phylum Chordata; class Aves; order Passeriformes; family Muscicapidae; genus Muscicapa; species Muscicapa striata. The sequence continues at coordinate 301,512 of JAREIS010000195.1, read as the reverse complement.
CTCACTATTAGACATCATTAATGAAAAAATTGAATTTTTCTTTATTCTGTTCCATCTGGCACCAATGTTTCCTCTTTCGTCCATCACTTAAACTTTATTTCAACTCTTTCTCACTTTAACATCCTTTACTCCTAGATGTAAGACATGCCAGGTATCCCACCACCTCCTTTCTTGATTTTAAACACCTCTTTTTTAATTCATATAGATGATAAGAGCTGATTCCTTAATCACTGCCTCTGCTTTTGGTGACTCCATTAACCACATAATATACACCCAAATAGACACCTACCACTGGATATGTCACCAGAAAGCACATAAAGCATACATTTCTCTGGTTAACAATGTGCCTGAATAAAGAGAAATGGAGTGACTGTTGCAACAGTCTTTCTGCCTAGATTTAAAAATAGACATGTCCAAATTTTAAAGATGCTACAGCTGACTGAAAATTTTCAAAGGACAATGTTGTTTGGAAACTGGTCTAATTTCTCACTTCATTACTTTGGTAAGAATTTTGCTTTTATAAATTATGTTTGAGTGTTTCTTAATGATTTCACCTCGATCCTTCTGGCATGTTCAGAACTTAGGTTTTTCTGGCAAGGACCACTTCCAGGCCCTGACTGTTTCCTCCCAATTCTCCCATACACTTCAGAAAAGCAGCTCTGACATAGCATACGTGGGACATGCTTCAGGTGAGTCTTCTCTATTTAAGATTTTCAGAGGAAAAAAATAATGTTGAATACACTAGGAGAGATTTAGTAGCCTCTGGAGACCCTAAATAACATTTTAATTCTTGTTCAAATTGGAATCTAATAATTTTTTTTCAGGACTTAGATATTTGGTCAAGCCTCACAAATTTCTAATTTTCCCTTTCTCAGCTTATTTAATGAGAATATCTTTGTAGATAACTAATGACTAATTTTCAGCTGGATTATTTCAGCAATACAGTGTGAACTCAAGACGACTAGAGACTGAGTGTTCTTCTTAGAGATATATCAGTTGTACTGGGATGCAACCAGGGTTTGTGTAGAAAGTTTTGTCCTCAGCTCAACATACATCCTGATAAAGGTACAGTTTCATAATGGAAAAGGAAAGGAATTTCATGTTTTGTGGTGTTTTAACATCTTATCTCCTTTCTTTCATAAACTGGTTCAGGAAAAATCAGAATAAATTACTGAATAAACCCATCCACACACTTTCAGAAAAGAATTCAGGAAAGATTAAAGTGAAATAAATCCCCTGTGACATAATATAATGGTGGTTGACTTAAGACATTCTAATGCTTCCTGGGAAGCTTTCCTGTCTTAATCTGCAAATCTACAGGAACATGAATTTTTGACCAAATAGACTCTTCTGAAGCAGCTATCAACTCAATGAGTACTTTGGAACACTTCAACACACACATGATTGTCAAAGCAGGCAGTAAGAGCTTCTTTGGATAGTGCTCCTTTATGCCAAGGGATCTTGGTGCTCACACTTGTACAGAAGATCTATTTCATTTGCTCATTACTTCATATGTTATCTTTTCTTAGAAATCCATTCCAATTTTCCATGGCCTAATAATTCAAGCCACTGTTGTGTTTTTTGTAAACTATCAGCAGAGGAATGGCTTGATACAACTTCATTTAAACAAAAACACCCTTGGAAACAGTGAAAATCTTTTTTTTTTGGACACCAAAATCAAGTAGAACTACTAAAGTGTGTACTCCAAGAGGTCCAAAGATGATATGATGAATAAAAATTCAACATCACAAATTATCAGGTATGCAGTCAAAATATTCAGCATGCTAAATCAGAAGTGTCAGTAGAATTACTGCTTTTTCTTTCATATGGCATCTTAAAATGTTTATGTTATTTTGCTCCTTGCCACAAACTGCGTAAAAAACAGGTTTAAGAATGGGCTTTTACCATCAGAGTATGACTGTACAGCAAAGAGCTGTCTGGTCTCCCTCAGTTGCTGCACACAAGCTCAGATGGAAAGATGAAAGAGAAGAGCCTTTCTCCTCACAAAGGTTACAGAAGATGCCCAGGTAGGGGAGACTCTCTGCCAGGTAAAGCTTTGGTAAATATAGTAGAGCATAAGTTGATAATATGAAGGGGCATCAGGAGCTCCTGAGAGGACTAAGCTTCAGATGGGCTAAAATGTAAAATTTTCTACTTAAGGTTGCAGAGGGAATTATTAATACTTCGTTGAACAGGTCACCCAGAGAGGTTGTGGAGTCTCCTTCTCTGGAGATACTCAAAAATAGTCTGGACACAATCCTGAGGAACGTGTTTTTGGGGCCCTTGTTTGAACTGGACAAGATGATCCCCAGCAGTCCCTTCCAACCTTACCCATTCTGACATTCTATGATTGAAAGAGTTTGAGCCACTTCAAGCCTAGTCTGGGAACAAGCCTAAAGGAAAGAGCCCACTTTTCATCACTTGTGCATGGGCCTATTTTTAATATGTCAAGGATTTGCAGCAAGTTTTTGTTCCAGTTAGAGTGAGTTTTAGAGATTCGCAGCTCTCTTGGGAACATTTATGTTAATTTATTAATATACTACTGTTGTTTAAACTATTTTTGTTAAATTGTGTTTTGGAATTACACAGATTAATTTTCAAGACCTGTTTTCTCATTTAATTATTTTTGTAGTGTACAGCTGTATATTCTAGAACTGTAATAGAAAACAGCAACAGACCTTTAATGAATCAACATTATCTGGCACCTCTAATTAGCTACCACGGGGAGCTAACAGCATTAGCATTATTCTAACTAATAAATTATGTTCTCTTACCTGAGTTCACAATGTCCATTTGCTAATGCCAGTACCGCTAATCTGTAACTACCACCCTGGTGTTCTTTCAATATCTGCTCTAATATGGCTCTTCATTGAAGCCTGCTGTGATTGTTGACATGCATTATGATGCCAGCTTAATTACTAAACTACTAAAATGTACATGCTCATATGAATTTACAGCTCTTCCTTTAGGTAACAGATAGCAATATAAATGAAATGCTTAACATGTACTACCAGGAGAAAAGGAGGAGGAAATTTGAAGCTTGCCTTTCAGTCAATTACTAGCATTTGGATGGGGTAATATTTTACACTCCAGTTATGGAACAGATAGGACATTGTTATCAGGATAAATCAGTGTTTCACTTAGGAATTTCTTCTACAAGTCTCAATCCTTCTACATTTCCACATTTCCACATTTTAGTGCTACATATGGTAACCCACAGATGCAGCTAGGAGAGCCAAATGTTACCTGTTGCTCATAATAATATGACTACTAATTTAAAAACAGAGCAAAGAGCCTTTTACAGGTAATGACAGGGTGTTCACACAGGCCAAGGAGTTCAACTTTAATCAACCAAAGACATGAACAATTCTTACTGTTCTATGCAGCTCACTTTTTTTCAAGCAGCACCATGCAATTATTTTACTATTGGGAGGTTCAGTGATGGATTTTTTGAAAGACAATGGGTACACTGGCCTGTACCTTTACCCTGATGCATTTCTAATATCCTTATATCTCATAAATATACTCCAAGTAGATTGATTTATACATTTCAGGCTGAAAATACATAGACAGCTATATGTAAATAGATGGAAAACCATGAATTTGGGAGGGGGAAAAGTGTAGAACTTAATCATATGATGTAAAGGAAGACCTGGAGTGAAGGAAGGGGGATTAAATGAGCAAACCTCTTAATGGATGCACTACCACTGTCAACAACAAAGCTGACAAATGCTGTATGTTCTTCAGCAGCATCTTACAGTTCAAAGTATGAAACAAAATATTTAAAGAAAAGAGTTTTGTTGAGTTCCTGTTGCTATGGGTTTGGAATAATAATTTTTCCCTACGCTTTGGCATCAAAGGCAAATAGTTCCAATTCAATCTCTATTTTACATGGCCAGAAAATTAGTTCAATAGAAGGGAAAAAAAAGTCCAAAAAGTGCCTTTCAGTGAATTTTTTAATTCCTATTCCACTTTTTTGTTTGTTGTTTTATTTTGTCATAATGACTGTAATTTTTTTTTTCAATTCAGAAAATGCAAACTGTATGTACAATTCATCAAAGTTTCAATGGGTACTTATTATTCTGTCAGTGATCTCCTTGTTAAATAAATCCTCTCAGATACTTTCAACTTTGCCTGCCTTAACTTTCACCCATTTTTCCTTCCTAACACAGCACAAAAAAGTAATTTATCTTGTTTCATCTGATAATAATCAATCATTTACTCATGAGCAGTCCTTAATTGCAATTGAAGTAGCTATCCCATAGAACTGTGAATATTACTACTTGTAAACATTTATTGTGTAATTGTACTATCACTGTTGGGAAACTCAAGCTTTCTTTTTGTGTTTGAAGAATTTAGAAATTTAAGCAGTGTTTAGTGCTGAATCTCAAATTGCATAAACTCAGCAAAACCATACTTAGTAAAGTAACTCCAAAGAAATATAAAGGAAGTCTGATTATAATTTTGAACACCTTCAGAATTAAATTCCCATTTGCTTCACTGGAAATTCTGATGAAGCATGCTAATGCTGAAGACCCAGGAGCTAACATCCAACAATTCACAGTCAAGCATAGGTAGACTAAACACAGAAGTTAAAAAACACACACAGTAAGTTGCCTTTATGACCTCTGAGTGCTCAAATGTTGAAAACCATTAGTCAAGTATGCTTCTTAATAAGACATTAGTAAGTCTTAAATTGTCAAAACATTAAAAAATGAGGTCTGCCTTCTTTCTTCCAAATGCTGTCTTATTCTAGGAAAATAAACTGAGCCATAGACAATCATTTCATTTTGTATTTTATAAAAATCAATCTTGTTCACTTTGAAACTACTGCTTGGGTCATGTGTTGCTGCAATTTATACCTTCAGAGTACCATCTATTGTTAAAAATCCAATACCAGAAAGACTGCACCTTTACAAGTGAGTTTTGAATTTGAGATTTGTGATTTTTATTAAAGTGTTCTGTTGGTTTTTGTTGTTTTTTTTTGTTTTGTTTTGTTTTTGGTTTTTTTTTTTTTTTTTTTTTTTTTTAACCTGGGCTACTGATAATGACAATCTCCTTCTGTACTTTGCAAGGAAATGGATTTCTTGGAGAAAGTAATACATATAAGTAGTGCTGATATAAGAACCTGTGAGAGTCTGATTAAAACCAGCAAGAGATATATCAGCATAAATCTATTTCTGGAATACTCAAGGATACTTGGGGAGTGAGGTGCTATTTCAAAGCTTTCAAGTGCCTTTTTTATTTTTTTTTTTTTTTTAGTGATGCACCTGGAAAATTTGTTATTTCAAATGTTTCAAATGACAGTTGTTACTACAGTTGCTACATTGTTGAACTTATCACATTTGGTTTGTTTCCCTACATTTGGGAGCTTTCACTAAATCCATGAATTCAAAACATTTACTGAATTGTGAGTTTATTTTTATTTTATTTTCTCTGTCTTTTGCCATTTTCCCTCAAATCACAAAGATAGCCCAACATGCAGTCAGTTTTTGTGCTACTGACTCCATCGATTAGGAGTGTACCAGGCTGCTTTGACAGGTGCAGTGGTTAACACAATTTGGCTGCTCAGATCACAAACCCACAACTCCACAGACCTAACCTCATGGCTGCTCTACACTCTCAAAAATGGCAATCATACTGAGAAAAGTAATTACTGAATGTTGTGCACTGAACATTCAGTTCAGGGTTGTGCTCACATCCCTGAGATTATATTTTTTGTTTCTAAAATGGGTCCTTATTTCCAAACATGCTGAGTCTGACAGCTTGCTGCATGTTGTGCTCTGTAGCAGTAGCATTGCTGTAAGCTGTGTATCTGCACCCTTCATTTAGTTGTGTTAAAGGAAATGGAGCAGTATCAGTGCACATCTGTGGAACAAATAATTTGGCTTACGGTCACAGTTTGGCAGTCTAGGACAAGTTTCTTCTTAAGAGGAAAGGTATTTTTGTTCCTTGAAAATAGCATTAGTAACCACCTAAATTGGTTGATTGCTCTGTTCAGGAATTTTAAAAGCAATCTTGGTCTTGCTCCTAACAGAATATGAATACAGGGATGACACTCATCTCACTGTGGATTCTTGTCTGCTCTTTTTCTTCAGTTACCTAATGAGGAAAGGTAAGGCACAGTGAATATGAGTAAATTGTATTTTTCCACTGAGAAAGAAAGATACTTAGGGCTCTAGCACAAGTGGAGCAGCCATAGCCTCTATATTTATTACCTGTGTTGTCACTGAATCATTAGGCACCCAGTTTTTTTTCAGTTTGTTACCTCCCAAGATGGATATAACAGATGGTATTATTTCTCATCTGTGTTATATTCCTATCCTATTCCTTTCAATATACACACTTATGAATGAATTTCAGCCTGTCAGCCTTGCAGAACACTCTGCAGAGGATGTAAGTATTGCAGATAGGTACTGATACACATTGCCAAGATTTGTTCATTTATCTCAAAACAATCATCACGAGTTTGGCCAACACAATGTGTGGTGCACACATGGCAAATTAAGAGGCATCCTGCCACACATCAATCAAAAGTTTAATATATTGTTCCCTCTCAGTTATTCCACTCTTCTATAAATCTGTACCCTCAGTTAAATCAACTCTAGAAACAGACAAATCTAAAAATGAACTTCAGGGTTTGAAGGTCTGTGTTGCACTAAGGTCATCTTACAGCAGGCCAAGATTTTTTTTTCTAATACTCAGGACCTGCTGAGAAATAAAGACTTTTGCTATGCAGTAAGAACCAATGATGGTCTGAAAGGCAGCTGTCCATTCAACAGTATACTTATGTTCTGATTATGAACACAGCTCTTCTGAATATTTTATTTCTTTTGCACTTAGCTGAGAAAATAGATACAGGTAAAGAGAACATATCTTTCCAGAAGCATGTACTGTAGAACCAAAGCTCTCGATGTTGCTGAAGCATCACAGGTCACTTCTGCAGCTCTAAGAGCAGTAGTGTGATCTGTCCCCTACTTGGCTCTAATAAGTCTTACTAGCTTTCACCAGAGGAAAATGCTTAAAGCTCAAAGAATTATGGATAATTTCTTTTTTCTCTCTATTTGTTCCACATGTCCCTGCTCAGTGGATTTTTTTTTTTTTCTGAACAAATGAGTCAAGTTATTGCTCTTACATCTAGAAATCAAGCATCCTCTTATCCAACATTCCCCACACTTACTTCACCAGAAGAAAAGCACATAGACATGCATCAAGCTGGCTGCAAAGGATTTAAGTTCAAGACTCTTCCTCGTGGCCTTGCAGAAAAATTCTGTTGTGAGAATGGTTTTGATTTGGTTCCAGACACTTTTAAAAGTTTGGATTTTTTTTCCATTTGGCATGATATCAACCCATGATTCAAAAGTTATCTTATAGGATTTAGCTAATCAGGTACAGATTTATACATCTAACTTACCACTTCTTTATGGTCCCCAGAGAGAAAAATTGGCTATTCCATGATAAAATTAACCTTATCTTGCTAAAACAGATATTTTTAAATGCCTTCACTGATTGTGGAGATCTACAAGAAAAGATAGCAGAGACTCAGACATAGTCACAGCTTTGTAAATATAAATTCCAAACCTATTATAATTTCTTAGTTTTTACCTTAACAAATTTCTTTACCTTATTTCCCGTGCAATTTGTAGTACCATTTATGTTCAACATATGGTCTCAGTTCCTCTGAATTTTCAACAGATAGCACCATCATAAATAGCCTCAATCTGTCCATGCCTCGTGGAAAAATATATATTTTGGGGTTTAATTACTGTGTATTTAATTTGCTTCAGCAAAGGTCCTATGTTTGTTTACTCTGTTTGGCCCTTACAGGAAAATATGTTCTGGTGGTAAGTAAGTTCTGTGCATCCTCCCAGATCAAAACTCTCTTCTGTAGTCAGATTCTCTTTCAAGGAATTGAATATTTTGGGATATCTTCTTAGTATATTTTCTTCCTGTAGCAGTAACAGGGTTCAGCTTCAGGCATGTTTAGATCCCTAGGCCTTATTCTAAGACAAATAGTAGAATAAGAATAGACCAGTTCCTTATTTCACTTTTTCTCATGTCTACTAAAATGTCATCCAGAACCCTCTTCTCCCCTTGCCTATTTTGCTTTTTTTTCTCTATTATTTACCTTGTGACTAAAGACCTCATTAATTCTGGGTACATTGTGTTTACACATTGTTTTGTTTCATTATGCTGTCTGTTCTGCTGAGGGAAACACTTGGGGACAAGAGTTTCTATCAGAATCCACTCATCAGAAGAAGGCTGTGTTGTGCTGGTGAAATATAGAGATTGCAGAATATATCATTCTACACAAGTAATACATTTACAAAAAAAAGACAGAGGTGTAAGTACTAATTAGAAAAAAAGCAAAAACATTTTATCAGTGCTTCTGCTGCAGGGAAGAGAAGGAAGCTGATAAAGATGTAGCTCTCTTACCAGGCCATTAAATAAAATAAATATTTTAAAGAGCATTGTAAGTGTGATTGAACAGGTTCAGGGTTCTAAATAACTCTGTTTTTACTGACTTTTAAACTTTATTAATTTTTTCAAGTTTTTCCATGACATGACAGCTATTCCCCACGTTTTTCAAATGTTTTTCCATTTCTACATTAGCTCATGGCTGCACTGATGACCCTTTAGAAGAGCTAGATTACAGGAGTACATTAACAACTTAGATAAATATGAGCGGTCATTCAGTTGTGTGAGCTTCTAGTTCTTTAGGAAACCATGCATAATGAAATATGTGAGGAATGAATATTGCTGATGATACAGTTTGAAGAATTCTCTCCTCTTTCATGCTCTGTCTCTTCTCCCTTATAAAAACTCAGAGAAGGAAGAGCTTCAGTCCGATATCATTCTGTCACCACTGAGAGAAGTTTGACCCAAGGATGATTCTTTTATGGCCAGAAGTCCAACTGCTTGGCCTGACCTTCTGAGGTACATATGAGTAGTGTGGACCCATGTGGAGGAAGACATTCCTATTCTCAGATCTCAAAAATTGAGTTGTGGTGTTTTTTTGGTTTTTGTTTTTTTGTTTTGTTTGTTTGTTTTTGTTGGTGTTTTGTTTTGTTTTGTTTTGTTTTGGGGGGTTTGGGGGGGTTTTGGGGGGTTTTTGGTTTTTTGTTGTTTTTTTTTTTTTTTTTTGAGAATCAAATCACAGAATTGTAGAGTGTTCTGTGTTGAAGGGAGCCCAGATCACATACTTTCAACACCCTGCCATGGACAGGAACACCTTTCACTAGATCCCATTGCTCAGAGCCCCATCCAACACCTCAATTCTCAGAATTTTTGCTTGCAATTAATTTATAATAGAAATCTCTTTGGGCAGAAGGTAGACATAGAATCACAGAAGGTTTAAGGTGGTAAGGGACCCTTTATAGCTTTTGCACTGTGCATGTTTGACCTATACTTCTGGGAGACTATTGGTAGTACAGTATTTCAAATGACAGCCATAAAGAGTACACATATTTCAATTGTATTTTCTCTTTAAAATCTCAAAAACCTCAAGGAGCAGTTAACTATTGTTTTTATTTGTTCTTTAGAGAGCATTCAGATTGATAACTATCTGTCATATTCACACGAATCATTGTAGAAAACTATCATCGCTGTTAATTAGCTGCATGAACCTCTCCCAAGTGCTTCATCAAAGATGCTTATGTTTTGCACTTGAAGCCAGGAGATATTATTATAATTTGGGGATTTGGAAGCTGAGGAAGAAAAATAATTTTTTACCAAATGTCATCATGTTTAGTCTTTTTCATCATTGCTGTTTGACTATAGTGGTAGGTAGGGGGAAGAAAATCAAAGGTGAGATAGTGTGCAGATGAGTTAGTGCAATGGCAGCCTGGAACTACTCACAGCCTTCTTGCAGTCATTAGAACAGAGCTGAAGAAAATGTTTTGAAAACAAATTAAGCAGAATCAGAACACAACCTCCAAGGGAGAGAACTGAAAACTGCCTCTCCAAAAGCTTGAGAAGTTTTAAGCAATGCAGGAGTGTTGATAGGAAGAAATACATTGAGCAGAAAAGGTAGAATACAAGGATCAAGAGAAGTTGTCTAAAGCAAAAGGCAATCTTTCAGACACTAGCAGACAGTATTTGTGACTACAGCAGAGGAAAAAGTGCTGTGATGGCTTAGGAAATGTAGAAATCAAAATGCGAACAAGCAGCTCAAGGAACCAGAGATAACCACAGCTTAAAACATGAATAGCTAAAAGGAAATTTTTCAGATAGGGTGCTCACAGGCTACCTGTACTGGCATGTTAAACAAGATCAGGGCAGTTCCAAGCACTGATACATTATTGCATGTTACAAGTCTATTTTTATTTAAGGGCAGAGAGGACAGGCAGCAAGTTCGGAGTCATAATTAATAATGTTAACAGTGAGCTGCAAGATAATTAGAAGTATCATTTCAATTAGAATTTTCAAATATTAAACCTAGAAATAAACAGCCACTTATGTGGATGAATTGGGATGATTTGATAAATCAAATACCCATATTTTAATCCATTTATCTGTATGGAAGGAAGTCCCTGCATTGAGAAGAACATACACAGGCTATCTTTGCCAAAAATGTAGTTGTGGTGTTGAAATGAATGACTGGATTTATTTTGCTGGTATCTAAGAAACTAATATGATTTCCTTCAGTACTGCGATAACCACTGGGGCTAATATATTTCTTGGAAATATGAACAGGTTTTGATGCAAAAGTGTTTTATTGTAGGAATCAGGAATTCCAAGGGAAACTTTGATGACCAAGCTCTTCAGGAGAAATATTCTAATTTGATACAATAATTCCTTTTTTTCTGTGTATACTGGATTCAAAATATGTTTTTGCACAGCTACGTAGTGAGTAATCAAAGTTACAGTTATTTTATACATTGGTTTCTATGAAAAAACATTCCTCAGCTAAATATCAAGGGATTTTTTCAGTAAAACATGCAAGATTTAGTGCTGCACTGAGATCATGGGGAGAAGGGCTTAATCATGGAGAATTCTGTTGAAATGGTAGTAATTGGAAAAAAAGAAATGAGAAAATTTTAACATTTTATATATATGATATATATCCTTGCCAACAAAAAAAAAAAAAAAAAAAACCAAAAAAAAAACCAAAAACCAAAAACCAAAAAAAAAAAAAAAACAAAAAACTGAAGCAAAGGAAAGGCGAACAAAGACCTAAATCATATTTCAGTTACCAGAAAGCAAAATATCTCAAACTGTGGCTTGGATTTTGTGCTTGCTGTTTGGAATTAATTATTTTCTGATGAGCTGGGGTCAAAGTTTGAAAACTGATTTACAAGATATTGAGCTTAAGAAAACTCAGGCATCAAAGCTTAGTGAACACCATTGAAATCCTTGGCTTTAACTTCCCTGTGTCCTGTTCATTCCCACCAGAGTTTTATAGCCTTCAGCAAAATCCTTAGGAACCTTAATTCCCTCCTACCCTTACGCAGAAGCATCCAACTACTACTACTGATCCCAGTACCACCACCTGCCAGGGCAGGAAGAATACAAGAGAGCAGAACTTGTGCTTCATTTGCAGACTACTCCTCAGTGGGGATTTCTCTGGTTATCCCCAAGGCTGCAGAGAGTCATGGAACAATTCAAGCTGAACACAAAAAGCACCACACAGAAGTCCTGACATTCAGCTCCTCTGGGATTTCATTAAGACATGAGACAGCTTGGCTAAACATTAAAAATCGATGTTGCAAATTCTTTTAGAAGGTTGTGATTTTTTTTTATATGTCTATATTTTCCAACCCATTAATAAGATGAGAACAATTAAATCTTAGTATATTCCAATGGATAACCTTTACTGCTCCGTTTGATGCTATCCCCACTAGCTAAAGAACATCTGTACTGAACTGGCACTATCCAAACATCATTTTAGTGTTAAGTATTAATGATGTCTGTAATCCTTTTAACTAATCACAGGAATCTGTAGCTATAAATAGCATTAGTTCTTTTTCTGCTACAATGTCACTTATAAAATATTCTTGACTTTCCTTTCCTTATAAACTTTGCTGGTTTGTGCCAGGTAGCCTTCTCCTATACCTGAGTTTAAATGAGTTTACAGGAATTCCATCAAATCCTGTCATCAGAGAATACATTTGGCTTTCATTCATCTGACTACTCAGTCTGGCTTCCACTGACTCCAGTCCATTTTACCTGGGGTTTTGGCATTGCCACGGTTCAGCATTTACCCCTTGCCCACTTGAAACTTCTGATTTCTTAAAGCTTTAATTATCTGACTTCTGGACTATGATAAGTACACTATCTTATGCTTAGTATTTCTACTAATGTTATTAACTCAATTGTGTAAGAGCAGATAATTCAGTGTTTAAACAGATTCTGCTAGACAATTACCCAAAAAACGTGTGTGGATTTACATTCATCCTGCAAGGTGGTCTATAAGCACAGGATCCCCTCTATGTATAATAGATGATTATAAAACATTAGAAAAATATAAAATTCTTTTTTGTAAGTTTAAGAATGGAGACCTTTGTGATAAAAAAGAGAAAGAAAAGCTATGAGATTAGGCAATTCAAAAGCCCTAAAATAACCTGGAATATGTTAGTAGTATCACTCAATTAAGATCGCTTCCATGTAGTAAACAGCCCTCTAAGGGAGTTTTTGCACCAATTCCACCAGATAATTTAAGAGTTTCCATACATAGTGGAAACTCAGGAGAAGATGAAACTAAATTTTCTCTATTTCTCTATTTCTCTATATCTCCTTGGAATTACATCAAAGCAAACTTTTTTTTTTTTTTTTTTTTTTTTTTTTGCCACCCTTTGGATATAAGCACCAAAGTACTTTTTTAAAAATTGTTTTTAGTTTGTTTGTTTAACTGCATACAATCTGTTCCTTTTATATGACCTTTCTTTGGGAACATCCATTTTATTAAATAAATTGGGAGCTAATTGCAGTCACTACAATCTCCTTAGATTCTTAATAGTTTAATTTAGGTTTGTGCATGGAGCTGTTGGGATTGACTGAAAAAGTACAAACCCACACGGCCTTGCACAGCATTCTCTTGATTAAGAGTGGATGTCTCCTAAAGTAACAATAATGGATGAAGCTGGGGGCCTTTACAGAGAAAAGGCCATATGCCTGAGATGCAGACAATGCTCAGAAGACACCAGAAAGGTTTCTAAAGTAATGAAGGAAGAGCTTTACTGTCAAGTAATTACTTTAGAGAGATGAAAACAAATTCATGTTACTGAAACAAGTCAGTCACTCATGAGACTAAGTAGGTGTAGCAGACATGCCCTTTTGCTTCTGTTGTTTAACAGGGAGGGGAAAAAACATCCTTTACACAGTGACAAATTACCTATGAAGCACAGAAAAGATAAAAGAAAAAGCAGCAAATAGCATATGTACTGTAATTAGGAAAAGTTCACATTGTGCAGACAGTAAGCCAATTTTACCCTTAGTGACAGTCATGAAGCTTCTCTGGAGGGTAGCCAACAGTAAATTTTTTATGCCTCCAACCTGTGCCTCCTGTCTCAGACTGCAGTACTGCTTAGGCATTGTAACTTTTCCCAAAACATTTTTGTCTTCTAAATGAAAATGGACCCTTTTTTTCTGGAGTCTGCTTTCCACCGTCTTTGTTATCTGACATCCTGCCTTCTATTGGCAATCTCTCCAAACCTCTATGCTTTTTCACCCCCCTGAGATACCTAAGCAATAAATTCACATTCATTGGACTTAATAAATTTTTCTTCAATAGTTCAGAGCTAAATGACTACTGAAATAAAAATGGGTCAAGAAATGCATGACCTTTAACATCCATGGTTCTCTTACATTGCAAACATCAGGATCAAAACACATAATTGACTTTTTCTGTCTCTCACAGTTCCTTTAAAGCCTTTAATATTATGGATCAAATTTTCTTCTAATTTAAACTGGCAGGATCTCCTATGGTTTCTCTGATGACCTCCTTGCAGAACATACCTCTTTGCAACTCTACTGTTACTTTTATATTTTTTATGATTGTGAAAATAAGATGGGCAGTAAAAAAAAAAAAAATTTAGTCTGTAAATATAGTCTATAAATTTTTTTGTCTTGGTTTAACCCCCAGCTGACTACTCCGCCCCACAGAGCTCCTTGCTCCCCTCACCCCAGTGGGATAGGAGAGATCATCAAAATAGTAACAGTAAGAAAACTCATGAGTTGAGTCAAAGACAGTTTAGTAGGGAGAGCAAAAACTCTGCATGCAAGCAAAGATAAAGAATTAGTTCACCACTTCTCAGGAGCAAGCAGGTGTACAGCCATCCCCAGGAAAGCAAGGCTACATCATATGTAAAGGTGAGTTGAGAAGACAAATGCATCACTAAAAATGTCCCCCACTTCCTTTTTCTGCCCCCAGTTCCACATTCTGAGCAGGACACCATATGCTCTGGGATATCCCTTAGGTCATTTAGGGTCAGCTGTCCTGCCTGTGTCCCCTCCCAGCTCCTTGTGCACCCCCAGCCCCTCCCTGGTGGGGTGGGGTGAGGGGCAGAAGAGGCCTTGGCTCTGTGTGAGCTCTGCTGAGCAGTAACAAACCCACCCCTGTGTTATCAGCACTGTTTCCAGCACAAATCCAAAATGGGGCTCTGTATCAGCTACTGTAAAGTAAACTAACTCTTCCTGGCAGAACCCTGCACACACTGAAAATAACTTCACCTGCCTATGTGCTTTCTTAGGAGCATAAATAATCTTAGTTGAGGGAAAGCAACTCAGTTAATTTAGATGTTCCTCATCTACAGGCCAGATTAACTCAAAACTGTTTCTTCCCTTGTGTGCCAGGTTCATTACCCTTCCTTCTGCTTCTATCAGCTTTATTTTTATCAGATATTCTCAAGACTCATCCCTTGTTCAAAGACCTTGATTTCTGAAATACACTCTACAAGTGCACTATCACTGTCTTCTGGTAACACAGTTTCAAGTTCTATTTTGGCTAAATCTCTTTCACTTCTTCTTTTCTTGAAAGTCTTTCAACTCGAGTTCATTGGGTTCCTTTTTTTTCCCCCCATTTCAACTGATGTTATAACTTTACCAACATTTCAACAGGCATACAGTTCTGGTGTCATTTGAAATACACCTCTCTCCTCCCCACTGCTCCTGTCATTACCTTCTTTTTTTTTCTCTTCCCCTCTTCCACCTTTATATCTCCTCCAAAATACATATATTCCAGTTGTAAATTCTTGAGCATTTTCAGCCATGAAATCTCTGATAGAAGTGTGAGATTTGACAATATCACATTCCTATATATTTGTGACAAAAACTTCATCTGGTTCAGTATGTCTTTCAGCCTGAAATTCCTCTCTCACTAGCCATGAGATTTTCAGTGTTTACTATTAAAAATATTCTGTCTTGCCATTTTTTGTCAAGTGTGCTGTAAATGTGTAACATTTACCTATACCTATAGATGTGGAGTTAGTGGGAAGGACCAAATGATGGGAAGGAAAAGGTGTACCATGAATCAGGAGTATTGATAACCAGCCATCAAATCACTTCTTCTTAGCAGGTGATACTTGAAGTGGTCCATTAATTGATTAAATATAATTCCACTTCTTTCTACATTCTTCAGTCTCCTCACACCCTTCTATCATGGTACTACTTATGGGATCAGATACTGATGGTGATATTTAACTTCCATTAAAATCTGTATCTCTATGAATTCCTAACTTTCTGCTCACTGTTAAACTTCACCCAATCACATATATAGGAGAGCTTTGTAAGTTTCCCAGACAGCAGATGGATTTCCCAAGTGTGGGCTGTTATTTTGTTGGTTTGAATTGTTATATTCTCTTAAGGTTCTATAGGACTCCACAGAACCATAACAATGTATGTACTCATTATGATTCATGTCTTAATTAAACATTTCCACCTCAATGAATGAATTCTGTATAATCTCTCTAGGCAATTGAGCTCCTGCATCCTTAATTGCTGTGCCATAGGTCAAGCATATGATAAAGTATTTGCTCTAGTGGAAATAAAAAATTTACTCCTTATTTGCAGCATTCAGCTTCTCTTCATATATGAGTGTAAAAATTTCAACAGCATTGAAACAATATAATTAGATAATTGTTACATTTAAAGCTATTTGCCTCAGATTAAATAAAATCCTAAATAATTTCAGTTTCTGTCCCTGCTAATTAGCACATTTTTTGTGTGTTTCATTTAAACATAATACTAGGACCAATTCAGTACTTTCACCTCTGGGACTCCATTTGTTAAGGACTGGTTCCTTAGAGACCCAAAGCAATTAAAATTAAATTGAATTTATAGCCTAATCCATCCCTGAGAACTACAGGACAAAATTATTAGAGCTTTCTAGAGGTTTTCTTTTTCAGAACAATCCTCATCACTGGTTCAAATAAAGCTCTGCCTACTTGCACCAGCAGTAAATCCACTCCTCTCAGCATAAAAAAGTAATTATTTTTCTTTCTTATCATCAACTTTGCACAATCAGCCTACCAATATTTTTAAAAAAAAAAATAATTACTTTGAGGAGTACTATGAAAGTAATTATGTATATTCATGTTCATTCTATTTATGCTTAAAGTGGACCTTACCATAATCAGTCAAAGCATCCTATAGATTACAGTATCTACACCAAATATTTAGATTTTTAAATGGGCAATTATTCTTCTGTTTGTTTGCACTAGATGCAAACACAAAAAGGACAAGATTCACATGAAATACCATGTTTTCAACCACCTTGGTCTTCCTTAACAATCACAGAAGAATAAATTAAACAAATTAAGACTGGTCTAATTTAGGTGCAAACACCAGGATGAGATCAGCACTGGAGCAGGCTGCCTTGGGAAGTGGTTGTGTCACCACTCCTGGGATATTTAAAAGACCTGTTGATGTGGCACTATTTGGCAGTGTTGGGTTAATGGTTGCACTTCATTATCTGAAACGCCTTTTCCAACTTAAACAATTCTGATTTTATTCAATGAATCATGACCTAGTGGAAACAGCTGCCTGGTATCTCCAGATCTGTTGCTTATTACTGTGTTTGGCAAAATGAGTGCCATTCATAAATTTTCAAATTTAAGTAAACAGAAGTGGAAATGTTTTTTTTTCTACTTGATCTAAATGTAAATCCCATCCAAGAAGCATATTAAAACAAATGTAATATGCCCTTGTTATGCAATCTCTTGGCTAGAATTGAAGTAAAGATAATAGTTTTTGTGGGACTGTCCCAATCTAAGAGGATCCTACTGTCTTTTAATAGTCTGACTTATATCAATGTAGGTACTAAAATTTCTTTAACAAATGCTGTAATGTAATAGTTGAAGAAAATCTTATGCTGTTTGAAGTATTACTGAAATCATATTGAATCAGGGGTAAAAGGTAGAAGCAGAACAAAACTATTGTAGAGGAAAATTTAAACAACGCCGAAGAGTTATGCAGAATATGAATCACATCTCTGAAGCCTCTGGCCAATCCTAGTCTGGCTATTAGGGTCCATGGCTTCACTGAACTCGGCGATTTTACGAAAGAAAATCTGACCTGATCATTCGGGAACTAAAAAGTTTTAAAAATATAAAACAAGAAACAGCAAGCAGAACAGTTTGTACTGAACAAATGGGGAAAGATGGTACAGAGAGGCTAATCCCATGCACGAGGGCAAATGGACAAAAGCAGCTGTTAGGACATGGCAGGGTATTTATAAACTTGGAGGAGGGGAGGAAATAGGGGGGAGTTTAGGGAGGGGATCCAATAGGGAGGGGCAATTAGGAATATCAAAATTATTGCAGCAAAAAGGAACCAATGACAAGGGAAGCAGAGAACTTTCTGGCAATGACAAACATACTGGAACTGGAGGATTCTGGGGGGATTTTTTACTCACCCCTCCTGCAAAGAGTTCTCCCATGGCCTTAAACCATGGTCCCCTGTACTTTTATTGGAGCTAACCCAAACATATCTCTGAAGAAGATCTTGATGAATCTTGTGATTAAGAATAAAATGTCCATTTTCTAACCATAACAGGAGCAAAATGTTTTCTAGCAGTGGACTAAATTCATTGTTAGCTGAGAAGGATAAGACAATGAGAAGGCAGACACATTCTTCTCGTTGTGTGATTGACAATGTATTTGGCAGGAGGGTGAATAAGGATTTCATGCAAGTTAAATAATTTAAAACTCCTCCAGTGTTAGCTAAAGAAAATGCTAAATGGTAAAGACTCATGTTATACATTGTAAAACTGGCTTTGCACTAAAACATGATAATCCTTAAAAAAAATGTAGAACTGTATTCTAATTTATTGAGGTGAATTGAAAGAAAAATAACTTTCTACTTTTAAAAGATCAGGTGGGATGATAAGAGCAATTAGAGGCTGACTAACTTAAAATATTTTCTAAAAAACTCACTTGAACAGAAATCTTGTCTAGTAAATGTCAGTGTGCACAACATGCTAGAAGTAAGTAATCACACTTCACAGGGCTTTTCAAAATTTACTGATAAAGGAAGTTTTAATAATATATTTAGATTTCTCTAATGGATTTAAATAACATATATTTTTGTATGATCACAATGATATTAAACAGACAAAAAGAGAAAAAGCTCTACTTAAAAGGCCATTAGTGGTGATCAAGAAGGACCATAGATTAGATGTGCTGCTTTAGATGATCTGGCAGAACATGGTCTAGGCTGTGATCACAGTAACATACATAAATTTGCTTCTTCACACAAAGCTTCACCACCTTCATTATGTACAAATAGAAGACTATCCACATTAAAATCACAATATGTGTTCTTTGTATACTGGATGGATCTTGTGAGAATTTAAACAAATCTTAATTAGCTGGAAAATTGAAATTATTTTTAACCAGGTAACCAGGTCTTTAAAGAGAGGTTTTCCTGGGTCAAACAATTTTGTCCTTTAATGTCTTAGATAATCTTGATGGAGCAGAGAATCATAAACAAGATCTATGAGTATTATATATTTTAAAAATAAATGAGTTAAATGGAGTTAGGTTTTTTCCACTTTCATTCTTTGCTACTGAATTTCTCCTTTAATAGAGGTTAACATTTTGTCCTTATCAACAAAACTAAAGGAGGTGTCTTCCTCTCAAAATGTCTGTCCTGCCCCATTATTCTCAGTGTACTGAAACCATTGGCAGTAAAGAAGGCTGCTTTCTTGATTTAAGCTGCTTTAACATTTTCCTCTGCTGCTTAAAATCAGCAATCTCCATGTTCTTTAAAGCAAGTTGATTTTATTCCTGTTGGTTAATTTAAAAGTAAAAGGTAGTTGTTCTAGAAACTACTTCTGTTCCTGTTCCCAGTCAGAATAATGGATAATAACTGCTTTTTCCACCAGACCAAAGTCTCAAATGGCACTTATGCTTGCTTGCTGTATGTATAAATAATAACACCCAATTTAAAGAAAGTCTTGTGTGAGCTTTTTACTACTCCCCAAATATATTGTTAATGCTCCTGAAGTAGTAGAAAGTTGAATTCCTTGAAAAAATATAACTAATGCATTCCTTTCCCACAAAATAGCCACAAGTGTTTACACCAAAACAGCACATAATTTAAATCTTAGAGTCCCCATATTTTTTCTACTCAGGTGTCTCCCTCATGTCTCTTGCTTGTGGCAGTCTTTCTAAAATTCTATTTCCACAGTTCTATTTCTTAATCTTTATAAGAATTGTAACATAATTAACGTGGTATCTCTTTAATGCTAGGCAAATGGGAAATCTGTTTGCTGTCTGGTCAGTGTTCCTGATACTCCAAATTTCCTCATGATTTGGGCTGTTGAGATAGTCCAAGACCAATTATGAATTTGGTGTTGTCACCTGTTTGACTCCCACACATGCTGAGTCACTGTAAGGCATGTCCCATGAGACACCAGCAAGGATGTGTCCTGCCACAGAATCCTTTACCAGAAATTCTTTGATTGGATAAAACTGGCAGATTTCTGCTGACAGCCAAGAAAAGGGAAGTCTACTTTTACTAATGGATCAAATAAGAGATTCAGCTTCACTGAATTGCGATTATTTCTCCAATTCTGCTTTCACTCATTCTTCCTTTTGCACTGAATCTTACTTCCACCTAGATGAAGGATGTCATGTGAGATGAGATCATTTGTTCATGTCAAGGTGCACCAAGGGCTAACAGGGCATGGGTCATGTCAACATGGTTCATCCCATCCCCTAGCAAGTGACTAGGGCAGATGAGGTACTACCAGGCCCAAACAAATACCCAGGCAGGTTCATGCTAAAGAGGCAAATCCAAAGTCAGGCCATGATGTTTATCCAAAGGTTGGAGTCCAGATCAACTGTCTCCATGGTCAGGCATGGGTATGGTTGTGAGGATCTGGACACAGGCATACCTACAACACATTTCTGGCAGAGGTTATATGGGGCTTATTGGAGCACTGGCAATGGATCTGATCAGGGCTAGCCAGAGCTATTAGTACCCATTGATAGATACAGACTGGATGTTGGATTATTTACCTCTATATTCATCATGTCTACTTCCTTACTGCTTCTTCTGAGTGGTGGAAAGCTTCAAATGACAAATTATTTGAAACAACCCAGAATTCATAGTGAGAGGGAAAACCTTTACCAGAATCATCCGGGAGAAGACAGGTTTAAAGTGAATCCCAGCAATCCTACAGTACCAAAGAGAAATTTACTGAAAGGACAAGGACTGCATTGAGTTCCAGAAGAGAAAAAAAATATCCTACATTAAAACAGGGATGTTCTAGTGTGATATAAAGAAAACAATTTTTACTATTAGGATGGTTAATCACTGGAACAGTTGCCTAGAGCATTTGTGTGATCTCTACCCTTGGATATTTTCAAGTCCCAGTCAGAAAAAGCTTTGGCTATTGTGGTCTAGACAACCCTTCTTTGAGCAGGGGACTTGACTAGAGACTTCCCAAGATGCCTTCAGTATCAGTGATACACCATTCATGTGGAAAAATGCTAAAGTTTCTCTTCAGTAGCTGCATAACAATCATTACTCAAAAGTTTTAACTTCACATTTCTTGGCTCCCTTGACTTTATTCATAATCTCATACTCTTTAAACACCACATCTGTTCCATACAAAGTACAGGATAACTAAGGGGAAAAAAACAGTATGTACAGCAATTCAAAAGAAATTAGGGGGGTTGAGGAGATCAACACCTAAATAGAAAATTCCTCTAGAATCAGACCCTACTCTATCCATAGTGAATTTTGGTTTAGAAGAACTTAATGAGAAAGCTTGTGGTTTAGGAATGGTATTCCCTAATTTAGTGCTCCCACTAAAATAAAAACCACAAGTCACTCTCCTTCACACCTTTTCCTTCCTGACCATAAGCCATGCATCCATTCCTTCTCAGAAGGGAGAATTCCTTAATCATGCCCTTGGCCATGGGGTAAGGTGGTATAGAATAGCAACCTAGGCAGAGCCACATGGCCCTAGGCTCTGCTCCCTCATGGCTGAGGCAAAACTCTGTCCTCACTAAAGAAAAGATAGAACTGAACACCCAAACTGTCATTTCTGAAACACTTCTGAGTGTTTCTGTTTCATAATATGTGAAGTACCACTATTTGTGATGTCATGAACATCAAATGTTCATAACATTTTCTCAAAAATTACACAATTGCCCATTTTGGTGCAATCTACAGAGCAGAAGAGTGCCTAGAAGAATAAAACAACTCATTCTAATATATACTCTCTTGATCATTACATACCTCTTTATTAAATATTATGCATTCAAATGATGACTAGAAGGGGTAACCAGTGCAAATCCTCATACTCTGCACAATTCTGATTTGTGAAGGAGGTGCTTCACAAATCTGTAAATACAGGTAGGGAGCCATGTCTTTGGTTTTTTGGATTTACATTGCAAATAATTTAGAGAGTGAAAACAGCAAGTAGAATGAACAATCCTGCCTGGAGGGCTTCATAGAGTTTCTAGGAGTGATGCATTAACAGGCAGCAGGTTTCTGAAGTGTGGGTGGCTTATTAAAGACTTCTTTTCTCAGCAGTAAGAACAGCACTCAGTATCAAAAGACACATTAAATGAGAGGCACCTCTCATTTGTTCTGTTAGGCAGATGAACCCAACCAGTGACTCCACTCATTCTTCAAGATTAAAGGAAAATACAGTAAAATAAAAAGATGATAGCATGTATTATTTCACAGAGATCCATTTATGGGTGAATAGCAGATTTTACAAGTAATTTTGTACATGACTGTTTGTTTAGGTCATTGTAAAAATTCCCAAGGTTAAGCAAGAACTCAGCAATAACTTTGTGTTAGAGCTGTTCAGTTCTTCAAACTTCACATTTGATAAACCAGTGTTTTAAGACACAACTCATTATTGAGGAGGATATGTATCATTATATGTTATTACTTTGTGATTCATGAAAAGTAACGGGACCTCATATTTTGAAAAACACCAGCAACAAGCAGATCACAATTTGAAAGATTATAGCCCACAAGTCCACAACTTTCCATGGAAATATCACAAGGGATTTAGAGCCATTTTTTGCAATGTCCTTTAGAAAAAAGTACAGATTTTTCTAATTCCTGATATCCATAATGCCATGATTTCTGAAAGATATACCACTATTAAATTATCCAAAGTCCAGGAGACACCTTTCCCTTCTCATGATAGAACTCACTTTCTTGACTTATATTTGACTGTTTGCAGATTAACATATAGTTTTTATTACATATTTAGCTGGTTTTAAAGTGAAAATTCATGCTCTTTATGTGTTTAAGTATAAAGCAATGCTTTTTTTTGAACCAATCAGTTTAGCATTCAAACCAAGAATTAATGAAGCTTTTTAGTTTAGTTACTAAGTTCACCAAGGGTTTTGTCATGCTATGACTGCTGTTTGTGCTATGCTTACCAAATCTGTGAATTTCAGGTAGTCCCCCAGAATTAAGGAATAGAATTGGATTGTACTTCAAACCTTAGTCAACACAGGTTTGGCTGTAGATATGCAACTGCACATAAACCTCTGTAAAAATTGTGGGATCATAGAATTATAAAGGTTGGAAAGGGCCTCAAGGATCATCAAGCCCAGCC
Organism: Muscicapa striata striata; assembly: GCA_030060385.1. NCBI lineage: Eukaryota > Metazoa > Chordata > Aves > Passeriformes > Muscicapidae > Muscicapa > Muscicapa striata. The sequence goes on along the minus strand of JAREIS010000195.1, from coordinate 278,480 downwards.
ATTAACCCAGTGCTGTCAGGCCCACCATTAAGCCACATCCCTAAACACCACATCTATACATTTTTTGAACACTTCCAGGGATGGTGATTCCACCTTTTCCCTGGGCAGACTGTTAAAGCTACAGTTTAATTCTGCCATCCTAAAGGTGTATTAAAATCTCCAAATACATTTTATGTAGGTGGCAATACAATGGAGCAGTCTTGTTGTAAAGGAACTTTCTCTGAGAAGTAGGAGGTAGAAGCTCTGATCTAATTAATTGAACAAAAGACATTTTTCTAAACCAGGTAGCTAAACTTTGATATGACAGATAACCTTCTCTTGCAGTTATTTTAAAAATAGCACCCATTTTCTTTGTCTGATAGGAAAAAAATCCTACTGATCTATCAATCAGTTGCAATATTGGAACAATGATGTAATTTTTATTAATATTTTGAGTTAATGAGCTTACATATTAATGAGTTTTTGGAGGTTTCATGAAAGAGAAGAGATTTTAAGTCAAATGAGTTAAGGGCTGGTGCACAAAATTCCTTTAGCAGCTCTAAGAAGCCTATCACATGTTTGTTTTGCTTGGTTGATTGGGTTTAACCACATAGTGCTTTTTGGATGTAGAATACAGAGGATGAGAGTTCTATTCCCCAGTTATGAGGTAGCTTCCAATCTACCACATCTCTTTTCTGCAGTTTTATATTTATTATAATAATATTTGTCTCTCTTTCAGCTATTATGAGATCTGAGAATGCTGATAAATAGTAGTCCATAGGAAGTGAATATTATTTAATATTATTAAACTGTTTTAGTTTAAAATTGCTGGGTTTACTGGTTTTGTTTGCCAGAGAATGTGGTGAATTTTTGCAAATTCTATGCATCTGATTGTCCTCTGTCAAGAAGAATTAATTGTAAAAAGCTGTGAATTAGCTAAGATGCATTCAAGGGGAGGAAGTTTGAGAGCAGAGTTATTGTTTGTCAGTTTTCAAAGACAAGAAGTGTTTCTGCTTTTTGGGTAAATATCATTTTATTTCCATGTTCTTGATTGCCAGTGTATTCTCTGATGCTGTTTAGCATTCAATCTTACTTTGCTTTGCTGCTGGAGTCAGTGAGTTAGGGTCTCTCTGAATTCTTCAGATAGAAATCAGAGTGTAGGCATTGAATAAGGTTTAAAAGGAGCTGCAGTGTTTTTAGTAAGTGAAAGGCTTCAAATACTAGGGTAGCAGAGAGTGTTCCTCTGAAGGTTGCAAACATAGTGATATCTCCAGTAGAGGCTCCAGGCCCACAGCTGTAGACAGGACTTAGACATTATAGAGTTATAGTAAGAATATTGCTTATATTTCTTAGATAGAACAAGACAGATTCTATGTGTAGTTCTACAAATAACCTGAGGAGCTAAGAAACTAGGATTCTAATAGGTTAGTGAGTGATGGTCTTTTAGCTATTCAGCTTCTAGCCATTGCTTTAGCCGTTCTGGCTTCTGGCCATTTGCTTATTGCTGCTGCTGCTGCCATTGCTCGCCATTGCTTTTGCTCCTGCCTGTTGAGACTGATGTGCTTTGTAATAGGATGTGCTTTGTAATAAATAACCTTTGAACTATTAGCTGCTTTGCTTATTAGAGAATTACCTGACAAGTAAGAGCCTAAGAGCTCAGAGTAGGAGCCTATAGAGCTCCAGGAGTTAGGTGCCTAAGAGCACCTGGGGGTCAGAAAAAGCCCCACACCAGATTCCACGACTGGTGCCTCGTGGCTGTAGCCACACTTTGCAAATTAACTTCTTGCATATATGACCATCACAAACACACTCTCTCCAAAAGAATCATTTAGAATCATAGAAGCACTAAGATTAAGAAAGACCTTTAAGACCATTGAATCTGACCACTAACCCAACACGGCACTTTTCATTACTAAACCCTGTCAGTATGTGCTATATCCACGCTTCTTCTGAGTTTTCCTAGGGATGGTGACTCAAACATTTCCCTGGTCACCCTGTGCCAATGCCTGACAACCCTTTCAGTGATGACAATCCTTTTCCTAATAGCCAACCTAAACCCCACTTGCTGTAACTTGAGGCTATTTCCTGTTATCCTGTCACTTGTTACTTGGGACAAGAGACCATCTCCATCTTTCTGTATACATAGGTGTGTGATAGGTCACAAATATCCTTTGTTTTCTCAAAAAGTAACCATCTCTCTAGATCTCTGTCGAATTATGTTGCAAGGTCATGTAACCTTCCTTGTCTATGTCCTTGATAATTTGATGGGCTCTGTTTGAAATTATATTAAAACCCCTGGAGGTCTGAGCAGATATGAGTCAGTTGTAATGAAAGAATTTATAACCTTTTTCAATATCAAAATATCAGCCTTTTATAGTTCTTTACCCATGATCCATAGAGCACTGAAACACACTGAGAAAGTATCATCAACTGTGATATACAACTCTCACATTAATTAGAAACTGAGATTCAGAATATGTCCTGATGAACAAGTCCAAACAGATAATTTGGTTCTGTCTTCCCTAAGTGTGTAAAAATGCTTCTGGTTTTATTCAAAAGAGAAAGGACAGTTGTTAATTAAATGTCCTTTTTTATGTGTTGATATGTGTAGCAATTCTGGGAATATCATTAGATCCGTAGCAGACAGCATTATTCATTTCTATCTTTCATAAGTGTGTTATTTAGGAGAAAAAGGAGTTTCCTCTAACGTTTTTTTTTCCTTAATTTGGTCTATCTGAAATATATTGTGATCAATATCAATTTTTCATGGTTCAAGACTCATCACACTTACACAATTTTTATGTTAACAACATTTAAGGCCTATAAAACAGAGCAAAATTGAAAGTTTTCTTTCATGGAAACTTGAGGGACTCAGACAATGGTTTGGGTTGGAATGACCTTAAAAATCACCTAGTTCCAACCCCCCTTGCCCTGTGTAGGGATGCCACCCACCAGAGCTAGTGGCTCAAAGTGCTGCCCAGGGACATTGCCAAATGTTTTGCACAAGTCTGGGTAGATGCTCTTCCCTCAAAACTATAATCCATTATAGAAGGCCACAAAATTTGTGAGATACAGCTGGCCTTTAGTAGAGCCATGCTGACTGTCATCAATCACCTTATTTTCCACATGCTTTAGCAGAGATTCCAGGAGAACCTGCTCCATGATCTTGCCAGACAAACCGATATTAATCACAAAATATTTCAGATAGATCAAATTAATTGATATTATGCATGTATTTTTATTCTTCTGGGGGAAAATTTGTAAGTGTGAAAAGTTTTTTTCTGAACTGTTGGGCCACAGACAATTTAGAGTAGACATTCTTAGCATGTTATATAATTTCATATTTTATTGCATCAAAAGCTATACTACAGTTGCTGGCTAGGACTCATGTTTTCTGCCTCTACCTTAGAAATTCTACATTAAAAAAAATTCTAATTATTGAATACTGTCATAGTCCCATATGAAAAATGAGAAAGTTACAGTGCATTCTGCATGCTGCCACTCTGGTCCTTCATACTTTTTTGCTTTGTTGTGTTTAGGCTCCTAATCCACCTTGAGATTGGAGCTCCTTTAGTTTAGCTCCATGAATGTGATATGATCATGTCTATGGAAGGCAATTCCTACTTATCCAAATCACTGTTTTCTCCTTCTCTTCCATGTGCTTTCTTCTCTGTTTATGCTGGAAATCTGATGCTTGCCTCAGGAAACACCAGAGGAACTGATTCCGGTAAAAAGTAACCCAAAAGAAAAAAAAGAGTTTTTTTTTTTTTTTTTTTTTTACTTTGGGGTATTTTAAAATCATTTAAGTGGTTTTAGTGGCTTGGTTTGGTCCACAGCTGATTTTGACCATTTAAATATATCTGTAGAATACCCATTACAAAAGAATAGATTATCTTATACTGTAATAAGAGTTTGGACTGTGAAGAAAGTTAAAGAGATTTTGTTTCTTGGGTAATATTACCCAATCAAAAATTTTTAAGTAATTGTCTGATGTAGTCCCTATTTATTAGATACTTTTTTTTGTTCTTTTTCTTTAGAAAGATCTCCACTGAAGGAAGAAAAACCTTCCATGAGCTGTATTTCAAGATTCATTTTACTTTCAGACAACCAGTGTGATTCACATGCATACTGATGAAAACAAAGTCAGCTTCAAGTTCTAAATCAATAGTGTTTCTTATTAAATGCATTCTTCCTGTCCTCTTGCTCTGCTGTGTGTTTAGAAAACATATTAAAACATGAACTAAAGAATTTTTGTTTCCCAGCTGCAGTGTTTTATAATCTGCAATTGCTACTCTTGTGGAAATTCAAATGCATCATAACATACATATTTATGAATAACTAGATATATGTATGCATGTGCACATGCTAACTTAAATACTTTCTTCTCTCTGCTCCCCAAATTTCTCTGCAAAACACTGTTTGTTGTGAAACATCTGTGTACAAAATTTAAATTCATATGATGTGTTTCAAACACATCTAATATGATTTCTTTTGTAGTTGCCATCTGTCATGCAACAACAAAATTGATTTTTTTCCCCAACAGAATGAAAAAGACTTGCATAATATCAACAAGGATCTTTTAAAAAATGTTAAAAAGTCCACAGTTAAAAAGAACACATTCAGCATAAATCTCAAAGGAGGTATGATTCTTTCTGAATCTCCATATAAAAAGACTTTCATAGTTTACCAACATTTGATTTGAATTATTCAGCTTAAGTTAAACTGATGCATTATTTATGTTAAGTGAAACACATAAACAATGCCAATTTTATGCTCCCAAAAATATTTTAAAAGCTAACTTGAATGCAGTTTGCAATTTATAGCTGAGCTTTGTCTACTCATTAGAAACAAAACTGAGGATGAAAGTTCTGACTCAGTTTTACAAAAAATGTGTTGACTAGTGAAGGTGACTTCTAAATATGTCACTGATCATTAAATAAAAGTACTTCAAAAATTCTGTCTTGAACACACATATCCAGAAATACACACTCTTCCACCAACAAGTTCTGTAGCCTGAAATAGTAGATCTATTATATGCAAGAAATTCAATGTCATTGTAAAATTTTCAGCAGAATTCATAAGTTTGAATTTCTGTCACCATCTTTTAGACTGTTTAGAAATATATCTGTTATTCATGAAAGAACATAAGAGAGACTCTTGCCATTGCAGTACTAAATACAAAAAGGATTGGACAGCCTGTTAATGATTAAATAATTCTAAAGGTAGAAAATTACAGTTCTGCTCATTAGCATGCAGTGTGAATGAAGAAGTTAATTGCTATTTTAAGCCAACATGCCAAATTTTGAGAACTGGGCACTTCTGACATTTAGGACTAATCCAGCTGTTGGGGAGGGCAGAGGGAAGTGGGAGAGCTGAATCAGTAGATATTGTCAAACTTAATTTCTTGGTATGCAGAATGAGGGAATATTACTTTTTTGGTGCTGTTATGAAGCATTAAAGTTCCCAGTGACTGATTCTGTTGCTACTTCTACCTTAGCTAGTTTCCTATTGGGAAAATCAATCGATTTAATCCCTTCAAATAGTTTCCTCAAAATTACCTAGACAAAAGTAAAAATTGTTTCTTTAATTTACAGCCCCTAAAGATTCATCAATAGCCCTTGTAGCCTCTTCCTTCCTTTTGTCCCTACCTGATTATTAGTGCTCACAGAGAAGATAAGGAAATAGCTAAGTCATCTCTTCATTGCATGGAACACAGTATTTTTACCCCCTTTCTTTACTCTGACAGAATATACAACACATCTGTTGTTTCCAACTTTTCTTTCCCTTTCCCTCAGGTTGCTGTGATGGTTTGTGTGATACAGATTTATCAGCATCATTTTCCCCTTATCACCTATGCTAAACCAAACTTTTCCTCTAATAAACTTTGAAATCCTTCATCAACGCACTGAAGGTTAAAGTTGAGCATGTGTTTAATTACCTAAAGATGTGAAGTATATTTGCCATTTCTCTACTGTACTTCTCTAAGTGGCTAATCATTCCAATGCATTGATTTAATGAAAATTAGCATGATGGTAACTTAGTTGCAAACTATTGTCACATATTTGGTAATTTTATTTATTTCAGTGACTTAATCTGCAAAAACCCCAGATTAATTCCAAACATTCACAAGAATTAGAAAATAGTACAAACCTTTTCCAAATTTTGCATGAGACACACTGCAAAATCCAATATAAATATAAACATGTCAGTCTGGTATACATTTGCTTATCTGAATTCTTTCAGGCACTGGATAAGTAATTCAGTGTAAGGAAGACGATTATCATACTATTGTCCATTTGTAAAGTCTAGTATGAAACCTGTACTAGCCTTTGCTTTCATAATATTCAGTATAATTTTATATTTTCAAAAGTTTGAGTAACTCTGACCCACATAATTCAATAGTCTATGTAATTCTGCAGTTCTGGGAATGCTTTCTGGGCTGAAGTGTTGAGTCTAAACATATTGCTACTTAGTTAACTATTTATCTTTGCTATGTAAAACTAGCTTATAAATTTCAGAATTTGTTCCCTAGGAAACATATGAAGCCATATTGGCCATTCTGACAAGAGACATTTATTTTTGCCAGCACTGTCACATGTGGACTGGATCCAGTGGAATGTAGTTGGGATAAACAAAGCTTGTTGGCAGATCATTATTAACAATGGACTGATCCTGTTAAGAGCATGAGAATGATCTGGGGCTTTTCTGCTACAATGGGGGCCTTCCTTCCTTCCTTCCTTCCTTCCTTCCTTCCTTCCTTCCTTCCTTCCTTCCTTCCTTCCTTCCTTCCTTCCTTCCTTCCTTCCTTCCTTCCTTCCTTCCTTCCTTCCTTCCTTCCTTCCTTCCTTCCTTCCTTCCTTCCCTCCTTCCCTCCTTCCCTCCTTCCTTTCTCTCAAAACATTTCAAATTCTTCATGGGAAGAAGGATTAATTCTGAATATTATGTTACTTTAAAGACAGAATAAGTAGAAGTTTTAACATTTTAAGGCAACTTTTGAACCTTTCAGAGCGTGCAGAAATGATAGACAGTTTCAAGCTAGAAGTGTGCTGAAATCATACAGACTGAAGGATGATTTAGCTTGAAAGGAGGGGAAGAAAAGGAATGCAGGGATTTCCATATTTGACACCAGCAGTCTCTGGAGAGGTCTCCACAGTACAGTAAATTACTTCAGGGGCCTTTCAAGCTATGAGCTGCTGTTTGATATCACTTTCCTAGCTGTTTCAGCTGCAGTGCTGACACAATATGCAATTTGTGATTATCTGATCTGTCCTGGGCAGTACCCACAGTAACCCAAAGTAACCAGCAGAGCATGCACCAGAAACTTATGCTGAACTAAAGCAGGAAGAAGGAAGAACTGGCATTTTTGGAGTTAAATAGCAGGGCATAAATAATCACAGGACAAACCTCTCCCTGTTTAGCAAAAAACACATGGCACAATGATGCCATGGCACTGAATTAATGGCACAGGTAAAAATCCAGCCATCCAGGAGGATTCAGATGTGATGTGATGTTCTGTGACATCTTTAAACTAAACAAGATTCAGGGTGAGGATATTTGAATATCAGGTTGCAAAAATTTGGTTCTAATAATTATTCATTCAGTACTTAAGGGTTTCACTATTCTTTCATATACAGTTCCTTGTATCAAGTGAGATGTTATTCCTCAATAAACAGCAGTTTCAGAGGACGATCAGACTTTCTAGAATAAATTATTAAAGTAGAAAAAAAACATAGACTTCCTCTTTTCCATTGAATTCCCTCTTTCTACCTGTGATGACGTTTTTACCTCAGTGCATTGTTAATGGACATGTTTGATATCCTTGTAAAAGGCAAAGAGGTTTTTGGTTTGTTTTAATTAGATGGTTCTAGTATTTAGAAACATCTTGGGATTATTAAGTATTTAAAATCCTTTGAGGAGAAAACATTTATTTGAAGAAGTTCTCAGTTTATAAAAAAAAAAAATTAAAAGGTACGTTATTCTAAAAGTATCTGAAAGTTGATATCTGTGAGACAATGACTCATTTTTTCCAAGGGACTCTAGGAAAGCTTTCAGGAGGAGAGAGAGATAAACTATAAGATACTGAAAATGTTGAGAGAGAATAATGTTTCTGTTTCTCTTTTTAAAAAAATCGAGTAGATCTGTGGTGTTTCTTCTGGCCTTGGTAGATTTTTTAATGGCTTTTTTTTTTTTTTTTTTTTTTTTTTTTTTGTACTTTAGGCATCTGAAGAAAGCACTAAGAAAATTCTGCAGCACAGAGAAGGCCATCCTCTGCACGAGTCAAGATGTACCACAATATTTCATTCTCTGGTCTCTTCAGAGTTAGCTCCAAGAGCTTCACAAATTCTTTATGGGCAAAGTTATGAAGAAAGGGAAGAAACAGGTGAAATGGGGAGAAAAAAAATTAGAAAGGTCTGATGAAGCATACTAAATACGCATTTATGTCTAGGACCAACATGGCCAAAATATCTTTAGAGTCTGTCATATGCACTAAAAAAATGAAGAAATACAAAATATTTAAATATTTAATAGAATCATATATAGTTTGGACTAGATTGGATTTTAAAGATCATCAGTCCCCTGCCATGGACAGAGACACCTTATGTTAGAGCAGGTTGCTAAGAGCCCCATCTAGCCTGGCCTGGAAAAATTCCAGGGATGAGGTATCATCATTTCAGATGATGTATAAAAAATCAAAGTCAGATTTCCCTTAGGAACCACATATACAGGACTGCCTGAACACTCTTAATTTGAACTCTCTCAGCACATGCATGTAGAAAAAATGCAAGTAGCCATTTTGTCCTTAACAATTTGGTTTCCACAAACTGTGTGAAACATTTGAGTTGGGAGAAGGACTAGAGCTTGTAAAGAGTGATCAGTATGATCTGATACCAGCTGTCAGGCTCTTCTGCACTCCTCTCAGTGTGGAGGAAATGTCAGCTGAGCTAAAGCTCATCCAGTGTGCTCAGGGCCAGTTGCTGGGAAAAGTTCCTCTTAGAGGGAACAGCCATGGGATTTAATCCTCTCACTCAAACAGAAGCACCATAGAAAAAATGTCTATTTGGAAAGTTTTCCTGGCCCTTGCTAGCTCCCAAATCCTTATCCCCATGATTTTACGAAAAAAGTCTATTTGGCATAGGCCACTACCATCCAAGGGAGCACTGGAGTAACTGAATAGAACTAATTCTGGGAAATCAGAGCCAGGACCAGCCTGGTTTACTTCATTTGTCCACAAAAAAAATAGCCATCTCCTCATTCCTTCTGCCTTCTTTAACAGCTTCTTATCTGCTATCTCCATTTCCTAGAGCTAACTTCACTCTCACCTTAGTAGAATTTGCAAAACCCACTTCCCTCACCTTGAATTCATTGATATGAAGTCATTGAGACTCAATTCCATGCACTCTCCAGCACATCATCAATCAGGGATTCATTTTTAATTAAATTGCTGTCTGTTTTTGGCTTTCTCATCTGTTCAGCTAACCATACCTCTCAGAGCCTGCATTTACTTGTGCTATCTTCTGTAGAGAAACTGCTCAGCCAAGGCAATGGCTGATATTCTCTAGTAACCAGACAGAAACCATCAATAAAACTTCTGAGAGGAGTTTTTTCAATACTTAGATTTTTGTTTGATCTCTTTCACAGACTGTACTTCAAAGGTAATTTTCCAAGGCTTTCTTTGGATACACAATTGCCACCAAGGCAATTCCTCACTTGCATTGTCCTCTCTTAATTGTAGATTCAAAGTAATTATTGAAAGGGCTCAGAGTCTCAGACCTTTGACATCTGTAGGTGCATATAGTGCTACTATCCCCACAGGTAAAAAGCAAATCTTTGTGATGAACATCATATGGCAGCCTAAATATATCCAGCTTTAAGAGCCAAAGCTCTGCCAAGCCATGGTGAGTACTGATCCCACTTCATGTTTATAGAATTAGAGGGCATCTGTAGTGCATGTCTGTAGATAAAATGTGGAAAAGATAGAGAATATCTATTCTAATTTTCTATTTAGCCTTGCTTTATGCCTTGCTGAAACATGAATAATTTGTCAGTATTATAAATGGGTTGGGCATCCATTCCATCTCCAAGAATGGGTTGGGCATTTATTCTTTCACCAGAGTTAATTGTTGGAGAAATCAGCCAACAGGGCAGCAGGTATAACTGCAAAGAATGGACATAATTCCTTCTTCTGGGATTTTAAGCTAATAGGTATGACTCCTCCCATGAAACAGGGCGAGTTCATTAAGACTTATTATTTTTTTCTTTGGGGAGGGGGTGGGGAACCTTATTAATAATTAGACTAGAGAGATAGAGACAAACTGCTTCAACAACGACTGCAGTGCCAGAGAGAAAGACAGTTCTGTAAAGACCAATTTCCAGCCTAAAGCCATTCATTTAAGAGAGCAATAAAAACTTTCTGTGATTTTCAACTGCCTTTGGTGCTGAGAGAGAACTTGACAAGGCTGCAAGTGAAGCAGACAGGGAGATATACTGTTTATTTTTGTGCTGATTTGATTTTTTGCTTTGTGTTGGTGTGCAAGATATGCTGACAATGTGTTCTTTCCTCATCTATGAAAGGAGAAATGAAGCTTTTATCACACACCTCAGAAAGAAACACTATGTTTGAGTAAGCTAAACCTATTGTTCTGGGCTGTCCTGTGTCACAGCTCCTTTCCTTATCCATTAACTTAGATAATGCTAGAGATCAAGCCTTCCATAGAACTCTTTATCTTTAATTCTTCAGAAGCCTAGGAGTAAGTACAGTTCTTTCATTTTATAGATCGTCAGCAAGGGAAGAGAGGCAGATGTGAAACACTGTGTGCAGTAAAAAGGAGCCATAAGACTAAATTTTTAGAAATTACTCTTACAGATTACTGTCTACCATTCCTGTCTCATCAAATATCTTACAACTACCAGTATTTCCTCATAATTTTATTTAGAGGAATGGCTTTGCAATTTTTCAGAAGACACTAAAAGTAATCTGGACCGATTTCTCAAATACAATTTCAGCTGGAACTAAAAGGCTGCATATAAACAATAAAAGCATGCATGAAAATTGTGATGTGATAGATAAACTTAACTATAAGCAATTCAATCAAAATTTTCTCCAGTAGCAATTAATCTTGTCTTTGAGAAACCAAGCAAGTGAGGGTTGTGCTAGAATTACTAGAATGATTATGTTTCACTGGAGTGATGCTACTTAAGCATTCTGTTTGGTTGATAGCATTGTCAGATAACTCAGCATCGTTTGTTATCAATTTCTTGTACAAATACTACCATCATAGTAAGGTAATGATGCTATCAATACAAGAAGCATTGTCACATAAGCTCATCATTGCTCTTTGGGGGAACATCAGCTCATGTTCTGCCTCTCAGTGAAAGCTCTGCTCTTCTGCCTGCTGACAAAAGCTGTTTCCATGATAAGAGCCAGAACTATTTGTGAAAAGCAATTAGTAATAGGAAAATACCCCTATGAGTAAATAAATTAATACAAAATTACATAGAGACAATCCTAAAATGATAGTTTGCCATGCTTTATGTCCCAGCTTATGTATAATTTTTCTATGGAAGTGTGTATTACCTTATTATATTAGGATCTGAATCTTCCAAGATAAAACTTGGGATGTCTACAGACGGACACTTAGATTTCTGTTTTGTCTTTAAATCTTCTCTAAAGTTTTATGGAGTTAAACACAACCAGGAATGAATCAAATGTTTTTCGGAATGGCCACACTCAGATCAATTGATGTCTAAGAGGACTTATGGATTACATTAATTCAATAGGATTGAAAAACATCTTGCATCTCATTTAGATTCACTTTGTGGAAACTATCAGGAATATGATCAGCTAACAGGTTGAGAGCATTGGAGTTGTTCAGCCTGGAGGAGAGAAGATTTTGGGGAGACCTTAAAGCACCTTCCAGTACTTAAAAGGGCTGCAAGAAAGATGGAGAGGTACATTCTGTAAAAGCATGTTGGGATGTGACAAGAGGAAATGACTTTAAACTGAAAGATAAAGGCTTACTTTAGGTATTAGGAAGAAATTATTTATTATGAGGGTGGTGAGGCACTGGCATGGGTTGGATTGAGCAACCTGGTCAACCTCAGTGAAAGGACTTGAAGATCAGAAGGCCAAAAGGAACTTTCCATAAGAAAGCCACCATAGCAGGAACTTGAGATAAGCACAGGGGAAAATTTGCAGCAGGAAGACACTCACCTCACAATTCCAGGTGAGGTCTGGTTAGCACATTTGGACAAAAAAAATCTGGAAAACTGTAGCAAACTGTGGGAAAATAAGCAATTGCTCATACAAATATCACCCTGAGTTTTGGGGCAGAGAGCATCTACAACCACCAACAACCACCAAAGCTCCCCCAGAATAATTTCTGGGGTCTTTCACCACACAACTGTGTATGATCCACAGTGCTAAAACTCCCTCCTCCAGGGGAGGTACCTGAGCATTCCCCCGTGATCCTGAATGCATATTAACCCACTGAACTCTTTATTTCCTGGGCTTCCTCCTTCCTCGATGGATCATGATTGCAATCACCAACAATCAAGTCTTCTTACTGGATCTATGGGTGGTGATATTTTTCCTCTCTGCTATCTACTCTTATCCTTTCTTTCTCTTTCTTTTCCATATATATTTTCCTCAGATTTTTATATTGTTATATTACTAGAGATAATAAGTAAAATTGCCACATACCTCTTTTCCATTATAACCATTTTTTTCTAGATTATACATCTATATATACACCAGTCATTCAGTGCCATTTTACTCTAATCTACCCCAAAGGATATATTTGTGAGTACCTCAGCTACCCTCAACTTCTGGAGTGAGTCAAACAGACAGGAGGATTGGAAATAGGTGATCTTTAAAGTCCCTTCCAACCCAAACCACTCTAGGAGTCTAGGATTTGTGAGAATGTTGAAAGTTAGGAACATGTGGTATTGTAGCATTCATGTCAAGCTGCGCTTATTTTCTCTGAGTAAAGAGCAGAAGTTTCCAAAAGACACTATTAAAAAGTCATCTTTTCTACTGTACTAACTTTTACATTACTCCTAGACTATGTGTCGTTATTTTTGAGGGGATAGCAATTGGTTTCACTCATGGGTAATACTTAGCAGTGATGGTCTCCAGCTAATTTATATAATAGGAACGTTTGTCGTTGTACCTGGAAATATTCTCTTGTAACTTGCTCCCATTGTGCTTGCTTAATCCTCATGACTAATGTTTATTTTTAAATGGATTTTTCAGTTCACAGTTTTGTTTAAATTTCCCTCTGAGTAAGAAACTGCCTTAAAATGTTCATAAGTATTGCCATGAATTTAAGAAAAAGGAGAGCTATGAATATGTGCATTGTCTTTGGTGACTGGGCTCCCAAATTAAGATCTTTAGATGTCTAAGTAAGTGAGGTGAATCTGAGTTCACTTAAGTACTACTAGAAAGGAATTAAAAACTAATATCATCTAATGTGGGTGCAAACTGTTGGGAATTTTCAGACATAAAAGGAAGAACTGTTGATACAAGTGTCATGTGGAAGAACAGTCTGTATGTAGTAAGTAGCATTTCATTTTCTTAAAAATGTGTTTATTCCTGCTTTCTCAAGGTAAATATAACTCCAAATATATCTCAAGGTAAATATATCTCCAAATTCTACATTGGACATAATCTTTTCCCTACCCGTTAAATTTAGCTGCAGGTACTCTGGCTTTAGCAGGGTATTAAGTTTGAAACATATGCACCAAGACTATTTAAATGAGTTGTTAATTAGTCAGTGCTTAAACAACAACACATTTTCTCTAGTGTACTGTTCCAATACTAATAACTCGTGCTCTTCCCATCTGTTTGAATCCACCTGTTACCATTATTTTAAACCTACACTGAAAAGTCTGTGAGGAAGGAACTAATCTCACAGTGTATGTTCATACCCAGAAACAATGATAATTGTTTTTGTTCCTGTCACAATGCACGTGTTAAACATTTTACTTCAGTGTTAATGTTGTAAACTGAAATTCATACCAGAAACAAGTCAAGAATGCTTTGAGGCAAATTGGATTTTACATTTTTTGAGGGGGAGGAGATACCAGTAAGAAAAATACATGCTATTTCCCCATGGCCAGGTGCTTTTATGAAGTTAATGCTTTTCATGTATATTCCACTAAATAAGACCCAGCTTAACACTTACAGCATGATATTAATCTTCTGGTTATCTGATCATCTTCCATATTATATTCTTAAAAGTCCTGGATGCAGAAACCTGCATATATTTTCAATCTTAGTGAGCATTTTTCCTTAAAAAAAATGTGATTTAAACAGGGAAAACTAGGGAACATGGGACAAAGGGTACCATTGTTCTGAGCCAGTATTATTGATCTACAGTTTCCCTCACCTCCCCCCACCCCATGAATACCAGAAATCTGAAAAGCATCCAGAGCTGTATAATCAAGAAAATGAAATTTCATTTCTCTGTTGTGGCTCTGACTGGAAGCTTGTGCATTTTCTTAAAATTTCCGCTGTTGTTTGCACTCATGCACACATACTTTGCAGAAACAGGACACAATGTGGTCACAAAAGAAACTCAATTCTTATTTCACATTTCAAGGAGGAACTCTCAATTTTATGGCCTACAAATAGATCAGGTGCTGATTCAGCCCACATTTCTGCTTGGCATTTCTCATCAAATTATTATCGAATCACTATGGAGGGTTTACACAATTTTTTTTCTGAGAGGAACTTAATGTTCCATTCCTTTATGGCTGCTGCTGTCTACTGGAAAGTATATGTTTCTGGAGTGAAAAATTTAATCATTTCATATGTTTGCAACTCTTTAATACCACTTGCAACTGATGCCACAATCCCAGACTGTACATTTGACAAAGCCTGATCTATGCATGCTGAGCAGTATCAAAAATGTCTCTAGCATTTGGCAGTAAGGATTAAAAAGTGAGGTGCCATTCAGCCACTCGAGACCTGTCATGCACTGCTGTTTCTGTTTCTGTTTCATGATCATTCTGAACCAACCACTGTGGTTTTCTTCTCACTTGGAACAGACAGCTATTTCATTTCCCTGGGAAGCCACATGGGATACAGGTGCTGCTATATCCATGCAAAATTTTAAAAGCAATTTCCAGTTAATTTTTCTGTTTTCTTCTCAGATTTAAAACAGCTAATCAGAATGAAAAAAAAAAAAACAACATTTTCTGCCTTGGCCAGTAACTTCCATTGGATTCTACGAAATTATCATAATTAACCAAAGACAGACTCTGCTATTCCTGTATATTCTTGTATAGTCTGAAATAGGACTGAGTATCCAAGAAGTATCATATGCAGAATATGTCCTGCCCCAAGGACTTTGCAGCTGAGATTGAGACAGTGTACAGGCAGGAACAACCAGCAGGGAGAAATAAAATGCAGGTAACAGAAGTAAGATTGAGCACATAGTGCATGTTTTGACAAGTTAAACTACTAAATGCTCTACTCAGAGAATAGACAGGTTGCATGAATAAGAGTATTTGTTGTGTTTGCTGTGTTACTATATTTACAGGAGGGTCTGGCATTTAAGAATAGGTTAAGTGGAACTGAAGGTGCTGTAGATGTGTATGTCACAGTGTGGGTTTTTTTGACTGAGATATAGTCTGGGTGTAAGAATACAAGCTGTAAAATTTACACTAACCTGACAGTACTTCTGAAAGGCATTGTACCTTCAAGAAATACCTTCTGAAGTTAAAATCTCTGCCTGATCTTCCTGTCACTGGGGAATAACTACTTTCCTTGATGGGTATGTAGTATTGTCCTGAGTACCTGAGAAGAAACTTCACTACAAGCTTTATTCTACCCTCACTATTGTTTGAATTCCCACCTCCTAGATGTAGGAGTAAATCAAGGACAGGTTCTGCTCTCCAAACTGTTCTTAAATACAAAACAGAAATTAAATGTGTCCTACTAGTGAGACAAATACATTATTGATTTTCTCCTCTGAATCCACATTCTACTGCATCAGGAGGTGAAATCCAGTGGCACCATAATGGTACTTACACTGGTACCAAAGAATGAGTCCCAAGAGTGCCTTCTGCTGCATTGAGTTTGGCTAATTTTTATTCTGTCTTGTCCTGACACATAAAAATATGCCAGGGATTAAATAAAAAGCAGATTAACTCCACGTAAATATTTCTGATTTAGTACCACCAAGGACTGCATTAAGTTAACTCTTCTGCAGAAAAGGTCTAAGCTTAAATTTAATTTTAAAACAGGCTCTTATACAGTGCAGTAGTTGTACAAAGTATTCTCAGGGTGACTACAAAATTTTTAAGGCATCATCTAATACTTTCTATAAATCATAACTCATTCCTAAAGGCCACGTTTCCATATGGCAAGCACTCATCATTCACTGTGGTAGACTGAAAATATGAATTTATCTTTGTTCTTGGGACAAGTCACGAGAGGCATCAATGGCCCACAGCTTGCAGAGTTCTGAGCACTAATTGGCATTTGGACTCATGCTTATTGTGTTGCTAAAAAAATATGAGGGATACACTTCATTAGTTACAGAGAGATAAGTGCCATTACTCTCTTTGTACATTGTGGTTTCATGAAGCAGATTGGTTAATATATGAGGTATGCATCCATGTATTTTCTTTTATGTGCATATATATATATATAGATGATAGATATAGATATAGATTAGATAGATATAGATATAGATATAGATATAGATATAGATATAGATTAGATATAGATATAGATTAGATATAGATATAGATAGATATATAATCATAGATATAGATGATATAGATTAGATATAGATATAGATATAGATATAGATATAGATATAGATATAGATATAGATATAGATATAGATAGATGATATAGATATAGATAGATATAAAAAAAAATGAGAGATTTTTAAAAGCAATGTTTATACTTGGTATGTAACATAAAGCTCTCTTAGATTAATTCCCTCAGGTTTTTCAGGTTCTCCAAGCTCACATCTAGGCAGCACATAATTTAGGGAGCTGGTTCTCCCCTCAACTCTACTCCCACCTGGAGTACTGCAATCAGCCCTGCAATCCCAACACAAGAAGGGTATGGGCATGTTGGAACACATACAGATCACCTCTGCTATGAAGACAGGCTGAGAGAGTTGAGCTTATTCAGCCTGGAGGAGAGAAAGTTCCAGAGTGACCTTCTAGCACTATGAAGTACCTAGAAAGGCTACAAGAGAGATGGAGAATAATTTTTGACAAGGGCAGGAGCAATGGACAAAGGGTAATCACTTCAAACTGAGAGAGGACTGGATTAGATTAGATATAAGGAAGAAATTCTTTACTTTGAGGGTGGTGAGCTTGCACAGGCTGCCCAGAGAAGCAGGCTGCCCTGTGTCTGCCCCATCACCACAAGTGTTCAAGGCCTATTACTACTGATAATCACAGTGATCTCCCTGGAGAATTGGATGTCCTTCTTCATGAGTGTTTTTGTTCTGAATGAGAAAAAAAATTCTATTAAAAATAGTAGACTATTTTTAGTAGACCAGTTAATCCTGCTCCCCGTGAAATCAATGTTGAAACTCTGACCAGAGAGCTAGTATCACTGCCACAACTTCTTTTGCTCATGTGGCCTCTAGAGTGTCCTCTAAGCTCAAAAACATTGCTCAAACCCAACCTCTGGAAAGACTTTTTGAGAGCTTGAAAGTCTTTTTGGCCCAAATCAGTTTTGGGTGTATGTCAACTTTAAAAAGTTATCGCTCACCTTGGAGAGAGCTATGTCTGCCAGGCTATAATCTGGGATTTTGAAGTCCCACCTTTCAGTTCAGCATGTCCTTTACTTAAAATAGCATCTACTGAAAAATATGACCTCTAAAACCACATTTCATTTCAAGCAACTCAATTTCTCCTCTTTACCCATGTAAGGATGCTAACTCATAACTGAAATCCTTTCCTAAATTTCTTTGAGAATCCTAATATAAAGGTTTGCTTTAATTTTTCTTGAGGAAAGTGATGAAGTTTTAATGATATCTTTTCCAAACAGAAATGCTCAACACCATGTTTGAATAGAACACAAGAGAAGCTTCCAAACACGGCAGTAAATATTTGTAGTGTTTTTAAAAACAATATGGATTTGATTTAGAAGTTTTTCTTTTCTTTTTCACTCAAAGGAAAATAGTTTCTTAGCTGGAAATCATATGGGAATTTAATTAACTGGAATCTTATGAAATGTCTTTTAACCCTGTCACTTTAATAAATACTAATTACAGGACAAAAAAAAGAGACATATAGACAATATTTTACAAAGAAAGTTGTGGGGAAAAAGACCTGTAAATATATGTGATTTTGAAGGGGTTTTTTATATTTTTTAATATGTGTGTTTGTGTGCATGTGTGTGTGAAAAAGTACAGAACACAATGAAGCTCTTCTAGAAGCTTCTTTGAGATTGTACTCTTGCATTTTGAAAGAGAATGTGTCATGGAATAGGCTCCAAGAAATTCTGGGTAAACAATATTCTTGATGACTCTGACACAGTACTGTAACTTGTAAGAGAAAGTCCATGCCACTTTTAAAATATGAGTCATGCACATGGTACTGGGAAAACATGAAAGTTGAAGAAACATTTGACAAAATCCCATTTACACAGCTTCTAGGACAGCTAAAACTTTCCAGTCCAGCCCAAACTTTCCACTTTCTCCTTATTGAAAGTACTTTACTCCATTCACCACAACATTTATAGTAACTCCATAAAGAAGGGGAAAGCAGTCATATCTATTTTACACATAGAAGGTGGAAATCCAGGTAGATCAGCCTAAAATTGATCAATTGCCTCTATTTCAGACTATTGTGTTCCATAGCTGCCTATGCATACATAAGTTCCTTGGTATAAGGAGCCCCAGACTTCATAAAGTAGACAGAATTTAGGTACTTGCAATTTTAAAATGAGCAAGAAGACATCAAAACTAAACCTTTGATAGGTGGTTTCTGAGTAGACATGATTCACTTGGTCAGCTTTTGGTTTTCTCCAGAGCTAGTTGCATTATAGATGGTACCAGATAATTTTTGAAAACCAAGCACAAATTTTCTTGACCTTATGAGCTGATTATCAGCCTCAAGACACACACCATGAGCATGCAAAACTGGAGGCAGCCTTACAAGGGATCCAGGGCAGTAAACAGAGCAGCTCCTCATGGTCCTAGTTCTCATTGCTGGATAAGGCTGCATATGCAGGACAGTCTCAAGATGGGCTGGTTGCTCCAGCTTCCTTATGCCTTGCTGTCCTGTTTCATTTTTGGTAGCAGTTTTGGACTAACCAGCACCTTCACCCAGCACAGATCCTTTACCTGTCCAGATGCAATGGACTCCTTACAAACCACATGTAATTCAGGAGCCATGGTAAATGCTTGAGGAGAACACAGGCTGTCTGTCTGCATAGTGCTCAGCCCAAGAGAAAGAATCCCAGGCTTTACAAGAGTATACTCTGATTGCCACTCAGTGGTCACATTTGGAACTTTCAGAATGTCCCTGCATTGTTAGGTTTTAAATTCAGTAATCATTCACAGTAAAATGACACCCCCAAACATTCTTCCCCCAGGAATTATAACTGCAGGAATTATTAGTTTCTTAGTGCAGAACCTTAAGGAGTTAGCAGGGTGAGGGGAACAAGAAAACCCAGCAGTAAGCAGACTCTCTTCCTCTTGGGGAAGTATCCTCATTATTTCCACTTAAAGTCAAGATCCAGCTTGGATCCAGATGCTTCTATCATAATAATTTTTTTTCTTATGTCTATTGCTAGGCACCTGCCCACAAAGGACTATCAATATACTCTTTCTCATAACTGTCATCCACAGAGCCCTTTCTTATGTTAGATTGCAAAACTAAACTGAAATCCAGGCTGTAACTAAGAGAAATGCTTGTTTCAGACGTCTAGAAATCTAAAGATCATCAAACCATTTAGTCATATGAAAACAAATTTCTGTGTGTATGAGGCAACAAGGAATAATATAACCTGAAAATATCTGTTGCAGTCGGCTTTATCCCTCTGCATGACTCAACAACCATTTTTCTTGTGTCCTGATTGATATTCAGACAGCAGATAGCTTTGCTAGAGATACCAAAGCACAGAATCCAGATTTCTACTGATTACTGTAGGATTTGGTTCAACCATCTTCAAAACAAAGTCCCTTTTCCCATGCTGTAGGTGCAATTTTTCAAGTATTATATATGCTGTGACTTTGAAGCTAATAAATATTATTTTATCAACTAAAATAAAATAAAACCTTCTCACTGAGAAAAATATCAACTTCAGTACTATATAATGTATGGCTTTAGCCCCTGGCAGTGGGTTCTAAGAGTTACAGTGGTTGAAAGAAATTCTAGAGTACAGCAGCGGGTTACAGAGTATATAAGTTACAAAAGAAAATTATCTCTCAAAAAAAAAGTTTATGAGGTAAAAGGGGTTTGTAAATGGCCTTTTAGAACTTGCAAGAAGAAAAATTTGGAGTGCATCAAAATTCTTGGAAAAAGAGAGACAAAATAATTTTGTATGTTTTATATTTACAACAAAGTTTTTTTTCTTTTGTGTCCAATAAAGTATATGAAATATGGAAGAGCTTTACTTCTTAATTATAGAGTCATAGGATAGTAGAATGATTTGGGTTGGATGGGACTTTAAAGACCATCTAGTTCAAACTCCCTTGCCATATGCAGGAACATTTTCCACTAGACCAGGTTCAAAACTCATCCAACCTGGCCTTGAACACTTACAGGGCTGGAAGAGTCACAGCTTCTCTGGCAACCTGTGCTGGTATGTCACCCCTCTCCCATCAAAAAATTTCTTCCTAATATCTAATCTAATTCTAGATTAAATTCTTTAAGTTTAAAGCAGTTTCCTCTTATCCCATCACTGCATGCCCTTGTAAAAAGTCCCTCTCCATCCTTCTTGTAGGCCACCTTTAAGTAATAAAGGGGTGACTTTTCATCAAGTTCAGAAGTCCTCTTTTTACTGCCTATTGCTATAAGAGTGAAAGCTGGCAGCCTCTGCTCTCATGCCATAACCTTTCTCAAGGTGTGAACAGTTCCTAAGGAAAATACAGCTGCTTTCAAAGTATCATGGCTCCCCACGAAGCAACAGCTAAAAAAAGCAACTCATTTGAAGGGCATTGAAAACAGAAGAGAAGGTACTAACAGCATAAACCTTGGTTACCATGCCTTGTTCATCTCTCCAGAGCAGGAGTGACATATTAAAGAAGGTACAGAGCAGAGCTACGAAAGTCACAAAGAGAAAGAAACCTTCTCTGTGAGAAGGGACTAAGTTTTGTTCTCAGTCTTCATCTTTACTTTCTTCTTTTTTCTTCTTCAGTTTAAGAAGAAGAAAGCTGAGGGAAATGTGTTCTAGCTTTATATTGTGAAGGTGTTGTACAAAATGAATGCAGAACCATGAATCCTCACCCACACATTACTGCAAACACTCTGGGCACTTTGCGAAACTGGCTTAAAATAGATAAAAGCAGCCCTTTTTTTCACAGGACTTAGTGAACTTCTGGAATGTTTCCACAGAAGACTGTGAAGTAGGCAATATCAGCAGTTTCAAAAATAGAGACATTAAAGAACAATGTATCTATAGAAAGTCAAGGCAGTGGTTGAATTGTTTGAGTAATTTGGTAAAACCAGAAGACCTTATGGTAAGAGCAGAGAGACTCACACACAAAAGCTGATGCCAAGCCTTAAAATAAATTTTATCTTATTTGGCTATTTGTAGATCTGTATGGAGGAGACATGACTTGAGGAAAGAGAAGGAGTGATGTCCTGGAATAATCCCGTATCTTAATTTAAAACGTTTTAGATTGCCTCCCAGCCAGTGTACCTATGGGAATTTCTGAGTGCCATCCTCCAAGGAACTTCCCATTCCTAGCTGACCTGGATTCATACACAAGGATTGCTTCCCTTCATTCCTTGGCTGACTGAATTTCTCTTCAAAAGTTGGTGGGGAACTGCTCATTCAGATAAAAACAAGACACATCTATCTAATCTAAGAAAGCAAAAGTCATTGAAGTTTTTCAAATAGCAGATTAAACAGGAAAAACATGAAAAAAATTTAGTTGCTTTACATTTGGCCCAGGATCTGCTTGATTTTGGCAGTCCATGGCATAGTACAGCCATTCTTTGCAAAATCACCCTCCTTGGGCAAGGTATAAAGTAAAAATGAGTAACTCTTTGTTACAGTTTTTATTGGTAAGTTTTCTTTTTCCACTAGTCTGAGGCGCAGTATATAATTTCTTAAGAAGAAACAAAATACCAGCAAAGAAGTCAAGATTATGCATAAGATAGATAGATAGATAGATAGATAGATAGATAGATAGATAGATAGATAGATAGACGTATGTAAGTATGTATGTATGCATGTATGCATGTATGCATGTATGTATGTAAAAAGGAGTGAGAGATGAAGGCCCTATAATGCTCACAGAAGTCACAGAAATCTTTATATAGGGTTCAGAACAATTTTGGACACACACCTTTCTCCTAAATTTGAGGTATCTAATAAACAGGTTTAATGTAAGTGCTTACATTATTCAAACAGACACTGACTGTGCAGAAAGTTTGAAAACCTGCATTGGGAGGTCTCAGCTGGCTAATTTAGGTATCTAAGTTTAGGTCAAGAGGGTCTCATTCACAAAGCCTTTCTGTGTGCCCAATTCTTCCCTTCATAAAGAGAGTTATGACACAGTGGTAGGATTCCTTCAAGAGAGTGCCTTTGCTTCCTCTGGTCTATGTCTCTGCTCTGCCTGCTTTGTGCCCTTTACCAAAAAATCCCTCAGCTCTTTGATACTAAGCTTCAACTATTTGCTGGACCCAGTTAACATAACAACAATAAAGTTCAGAAATAAAACCTCATGATTTCTCATCTAGAATATATTTAGAATTCTTTTACAATGGAAATTATTATGTAAGTTACATGAAGATATATCAGATATCAATCTCAGTAAAATGCTAGATATTTTTTGCTACAAAAACATTTAGTTGTTGATTTGATCCATCTTTAAGTGTTTAAGCATTTAGTGTTTGAATTAGAAGATATTTTCTTGAGTTTACACAAAGTTTAAAATTAAAATCAATGAATCTTTAATGTTTAGATCCAAAGTAGACTTTTAAAGATGCAGGGTGGATTTAAAGATTCAGTTTGAATCTTTAATTGTCTAATTGTCCAATGAGCTATCCTGCTCCTTAAATTACTAAATTTCCTTCCTCCCCACCCCATGAAAAATGGAGCAGGATGTTAAAACAAAGGTTCTAAAGACAATATGAGGGAAAGAGGAGGTTTCAGGAGGTTTCAGGAATAAAAACATTTAGTCTGAAAAAAATATTTGTTTAGCAATTAAAAAAAAAAAAAGTAAGGTAATCAGTCTTACAATGCTATTAAATGTTATTAAAACAGAAAAAAAAGATAGAAGAAACACCTGCAGTTCACCTGCACTCTAAACTGTTCCTTTGATGGCAATAATTTCTACATGTTGAACAAGGAAGTAAGGAAGGAAAAATAAAAAGACAAACAAAGTTTTGTAAACCGCATTCATTGAGATGGAATTTCTTCTAAAATTCCTTCAAATTTGATCCGAGCATGAGAAGAATAACATAAATGGTTATTGAGTCTACAACAGCCTAATCTATACTCTGAAATTCAGCTGATTTATAAGAGGGTCCATGTATTCCTGCTTATTTTCTGTTTTCCGCTTTCTCCTGCAGATTAAACTATGAGCAAGCATTGATTTCTTTAATAATTCTGTACCTTCAAACATGCATGTTGATTTTTAAAGAGCTTTTTTTTTTTGACAATTAAACACTATAAGAATTCAGTCTGATCCTGCATAAGAAGAGTTTGATATCAACATCAAATAACTGGCAGAATAAGTAAGAAAATGTAGCATTTCAGTTCTACCTCTAGTCAGAAAACACTTCCCCATTTTTAAGCAATAATATTAATAGTAACTTTATAACTAGCAACATTTGCTTATTTAAAAAAAATACCCTTACTATTTTTCCAATCCAGTTACTGATAGACTAGTGCCAGTTCAAAGTTTCACTGCAATTTCTGGCTAGACTATGGGAGGATCAGACCATATTTTACCACTTAAGAAAAATAATCTTCCTTAGAAATTACAACAGATGCTATAAGAGAAAAAAATCTTTGTTCCTGTTGCAGTTGGTGTTGCCACAAAAGGTACAATGTTTGCTGTCAAGGAACAGACATAATTCATGCAAACTTTGAAATTTTGAACAAGTTTCTTCCAGATCACTCATATAACAAACTACATTGATAAATTCCTAGGAGGATGAAAAAGAATAATTAATAACAATAAAGGAGGGAAGACATTTTTTCAAGTAAATATTTATATATTGACAGGGAGAGTTAATAATGCAGTTGTAAAATATAAAGTGAGAGAAACACTACTGACTACCACCATAACTAATATTTAGCAACAGTTACTGAAAGTGAGAATTCTAAGATAAGCAGATCCAGGTAATACCCAGATCTTAGATAATATGGGAAAAATTCTGTGGATCACAAATGCTCACTTTCCGATACATTCTAGAGATCTGGAGATGTTCCAGAATATAGCCATGCTTTTAAAAATATGCAAGAAACTGGGGTTTTTTATTTTGTGTGGAAAGCTATGGATATGTAAATACAACAGCTTCCCAGACCAAATCATAGAATGGCTAATATAAAACGGAACTAATAAGAAATAAAAGAATGCAGCAATGTTGATGTTATTCTATATTTGTAGAAAATTTAAGTGTATTGACAACATTTTGCTGTTCAGAACATTATGTGATGAAAACAATGATGTTGTTGCAATGATTTCTATTATGCACTCGAATTGGGACCACATGGCATCTTGAGTGATAAAGCTTGAACAATTTAACATTCACATAATAAATTACTGAAGAAGTAGTAAATAATAAGATTCAGAACACAATTCTACATCTGAATCAGTGCCAACTAGCTGTGTTTCAAGTATAAACTTACTGAATTTTTTAGTTCTTTTTGGCTCTGTGTGTCTTAATCTTTTTATCAATGGCTTAAATACTAAACAAAACCACACATATTAAAGACATAGATTTTGATGCTGACTAAATGCCTAGGGAGCAGTAAATAAAGGAGGAGGAAAGGTCATCCCTATAGGCTTTTAACAAACCATACATGCTTCAAATCTTAAACCACAAACCAGTAGCAATAATATTGGCCATGGTAGTTCAATGGCAGATTCTATCTTGAAAGCTGTGATTTTGAAACAGTCTTCAGATGACAAAGTGTGATAAACTGAGAGCAGCTTCTCAGTACAACTTTGCAAACAAAAGGGTTAATATTATACTAGGATTATAAACATGGAAATATTCTTCATGATAAAAAACCCAACATAAATGTGTTTGTCAAAGTTATAATTCCTACTGTGAGTCTGGCCACAGTTCTGCTCTTCATATGTTAAGAACACTAGTACAGAATGACAGAATTATCACAGGATTGTTAGGGTTGGAAGGGACCTGTTCCAGTCCAACTTCACTTCAAAGGCAGGGTCACCGAGAGCAAATGAAACAGAAACATATCCAGGTGAGTTTTGAATGTCTCAGAAGAGGGAGAATCCATGACCTTCCTGGGCAACCTTTTTAAGTGCTTTGCTCCCTTCAATGTAATGAAGTTCCTTCTCATGTTGAGGCTGACCATTACTCCTTGATCTGTTGCTGGGCACGGCTGAAATTGTTTAATAAAATGGACCTGCAATTAATCCCTGGGGAACACCACTGACTACAGGCCTCTAGGTAGAAGGAAAAGGAAGGCCTCTACCCTTGGAAAAATTCAGAAATAACCACTAGATCACTGATGGACTGGAAAATATGCAAAATTGCATAAAAAGTAGTGAGATCCATCCAGTTAGCTTATACAAGTCACAAGGGAGGGAGTCGATCATGTGTCATATGCACCTATTAGAGAAACAAAACTCAGACAATAGAATAATCTTCACTCTAGAAGGTAAATAAATTTAAAATGTCACTTGTAAAAGAGATGCAATTAGAATAGAAAATAAGTTGAAAAATTAGCAAGGCCAAAATGTCTGTAGATGATGTATGTTCATTTTCATTAAAACTAATTACAATTGCTTATTCAGTTCTAATTTAACACAAATCACTGTTGACATTGCATCAAGAAATAAGGAGACTGTTACCATTAACAGCACCCTGTATTTGGAAAATCAATGTCTCCACCAGGGGTATGAATTTCTGCACTGAGTGGAAGCAATTTGCAGATTTCTGGTTCCACAGTCTGTTGGAACTATTCCTTTCATTGTTTACCAGAGAAATTTTTAAACACGGACCCCTATTTTATCCTTTTTATTCTCTTCAGTGTGCACACAGTCTGTCTTGTCATGAATGCTCAAAGTTATCCAGCTAGGTTTACCTGTCCTGAACAAGGATATCTTCTCCTGTCTGTTGCCCTTATGATTGTTGCAGAACATGTAGGTATGATCAAAGTAAAGTAATTCTGAGGAGAAACTTATTATTCACAAACCACTGACCCTGAGAATTTTACAAGTCCAATGGTAGTCCTAGTGAGACTTTTTGGAATACCCAGCCATGAAATAAATTATGTATATTAAAAGAATATAAATATTCTTTTTGAATGCATGCTTTATCTAATTTGCCAGAGTATTTAACTGTCTCAAGTTGACCAGATAATGTCAGAAAGACTATACTGAACATTTCTACTTGGATAATAAGGCCTATTTTCTAGTGCTTACTCAAAATAAACTAAATTTGCATATCAGTAAAAAATAAAGTTTATTCCAGCCTTTATTTTGCAGTCTAGTCTTCTGGCAAATGAATCCACTAGTGCAGAACTCCAGATTAGAAAGTAGTTTTCAGTAAATTCCTGTTTCCTGATCTACAAAAGAAGGAAGATGAGCTATAGCACCTGTCAGAAGAACTCAGATGGGCAAGATCAAGTCAAATCCTTTTGAGTACTGAGTACCGTAAATAAGCTTCAGACTAAACACTATCAAGACAAAGTGTGAGAACATGGACAGGCCAAAACATCTTAACTGTTATCCTACCAGTCAGATCTATCCACCTGAACCACTTCCTGTAATCCTCTGCAGAGATTGTCCCCTTTGTGAAGGTGAAAGTATATATACCATCTGGCCAAACAAAACACCAGCTGACTGGGAAGATATCAGGTAGAAAGATGGCCTCTCACACAATTATATACAAGCATGGCCTTTGATAGAAAACAAAACCATTGTGAGAATTGTCTGCATCAGTGTTTGAAAACTAAGACAGAGACTGCGTCCACTCCATCTTTTTTACATACAAGCAGAGCTTCTCCCTTTCAGTCCTCTCCAGGCTGTAATGCAATAATGGTATAGTTCATTTCATAGACTAATCCAAAGCCCTAATGGGTAAAATCTGTGTCGCACCTCTTGACTAAATTTGACTACCATGAAAGTACAGCCTGATCCTCTCTATAGAAAATGGTTTTCAAACTCAGCTTTGGGGCAACAGGTTTCCTGATATCCTTAAGAATAATTAGAATTCTCACCTGTCCAACATTTCTGCTTTAATTGTGGTGAGGTTAAACCCGAACATTAAATAGTGTGTACACTATTTTGCCTGATTATTGCAAGACCAATTCTGTATGAAAAACTCTGTTTTTTGATTGGCTGCCACTTCTGAAAAAGCAGATTTTAAAACTCTTTCTTTTTTTATTTTTTTATTTTGAGTTTTCATATTATAAAGGATCATATTTTCAAGTTTGTCCTCAATGCTCTGCATGTTGCAAGTATTTTTCCCTGTTGAAACTTGGAATTTGTATATAATGACCTGCCTCCAGGAGCAAATGCTTTAAAGACATGCTCATGCATCGTGAAACACAGTGTCTGCTCAGTTAACCCTTGGGAGGAGGGATGTTGACTGTTCTTATGCCTAGAAAAGAGCTTAATGGCATTCCCACTTGGTTTCTAGTAGATTCAAGAATTTTCAACCACCACCAGCTCACTCCCTACACTTTTTTTGTTATTTCTGAGCCCCGTTGTAATTTTTTTGCACCCTGGATCAGACCTTGAAGATTTTATATTCTTTACCAAATGCTCACTGCCTTCCACTCATGCAAAGTCATTCATAGGTCAAATCATAAAATGATGGAATCATGGAATCATAGAACAGTTTGGATTGAGAGGGATTTTTAAAGGTCATGTAGTCCAACACCCCTGCAATGAGCAGGGACATCTTCAGCCAAATCAGGTGACTCAGAACCTTATTCAGCCTGGCTTTGGTCTTTTTGCTACCCTCTGATAGAGTAAAAGCAGTGCAGTGTCATCTCCTGCCATATCACGCAAAAGAGGAATCAACATCATATCTCTGAGAAATATTGTTCTCAGTGAATGCTGATCAGAATGACTAAATCTGGGCATCTACATACAACTTTCTTTGCAGAGTCTGAAAAGCTGCAGTTGTAACTGTAGTTGCTCAAATATATGAAAGTTTATGTAATTCTGGATTAATCTGGATTCTTAATTTTAAAAGTTCAAGATGCTGAGTAGATATAGCAGCAAATTAGCACCTGGGACTTGTGGGCCCTACTCCTACTCGTGCCACCAGCAGACAGGGCTTCTTTGTAAAATCTCCCACCCCATCATTAATTTTGCTCTGATGCAAAGTAGATCTATTAAGAGTGGCATCTCCTGAAAAGTTGCTAAGGCCTCTCAGTAAATTTCAAAGTACTAGTTATATATAATCATTAATTATTTGAAATATTCAAATTAAACATATCAACATAACATATACATATTAACAAGCCTAAAAAGGGTAATGAAAAGAGTGGAGTGAAATCCATATCTTCAGAAAACATCCTGTTTATATCTTGGATAAGATCCAGTTCACTGAAATGAATCCAGTGCCTCCCTCAGACATTTGTACTACAATACTGCACAGGCAAATGCAGCACCGTTGTCTCCTCAGCAACAGTGCAAATGCAGTCCCAGCTTCATCCAATACTAGAGTTGCCTGATTTTCTCTCACTTTGGGATGTCATCATGGAAACAGTCTTGATTACTTAATGTTCCTTAAAATGGTACTAGCTTAGTTAATCAATGTTATTCTGTTGTTTAGCAGGATATTTTTCCATTCTGAAACAATATTGATTACCTAATTATTGCCATTAAAAGCACCCAAAACCAAAACACATTTAAGCCAGTGATTGTGTGGCTGCTATTAAAGCTCTCACAAGTAATACTACTTCATTTCTACTGAGCTTGCAAAGAGCATTACTACCTATTTCTACTCAGTTTGCAAAGCTTCCCTGTTTTTTATCATCTTCAACTCTCTCACTGTTCTAATATTCATCAGCTTTGTCCCCTCCCCCAGCTACCACCAGCAGACAGTGCAAAATTATCAGCAAGAGACAGGATCAAACAGCTTGTTCCAGAAAAGAGCCATACAAGGCAGAAAGAAAGGGATATGGAAACAGCTATAGGCACAGCACCTGTTTTTAATTTTTTAAACTTTAAACTTAATTCCACCTCATTCAAACTTATTTTAGAAAGCAATTGACAACAGGAAAAATTATAAAATTGGCAGGAAACTAAGATTTGGATGTTGAGAATTAAGAACTTCAAACTGTGAAATAGAAGATATGTGTGTATCTATATATATGTCTATTGCATCATTAGGAGAATTTGGCTCTACAGCTGTATTTATGATTATTGAAGCATTCTTCTGTTTATATTTAGCCTTAAAATTGCACATACTTATAAGCTCTTTTACCTTTTGAAAAAGGCAGTAGCTAACCTGTATGTTTTTGCAGCTATGGGATGCTTTAACCTAATACTCCAAACTCTGTTAGATTTGCCCCAGATGTCAAATCACTGACCTTTCTCTATGGGTAATGTGTGTTATGTGAAACATGAACTGCATATATGATTGCAAATATGTTTGATTTTGTGTGTATTACCTCATGCACAGTGTAAGTATTGGACATACACTGTTTAATGGTATCTATATAGAAAATAGAGTTAAAGTATTGTGTTCTCAGGTACATGATGTGACTCTTGGGGATGTCCTGTGCAGAGCTAAGAGTTGGACTCAGCTTGGGTTGGATCCCTGTGGGTCCCCTCCATCTCAGCATATTCTGTGATTCTTTTAGTTGGTGCACTGTATGTATGATAAACAGTGCACTACCACTGCAGATACAGGATGCATAAATGTATACTGTAATAATATCAGAGGAGTCTTTTAAGCCCCAACTGTGCAAAAGTTGCCAGAGAGATAGCTCATATAAGCCTCGTGAAAGCACGGGAACTTTGAGAAAAGGGCAAGCTCTGTGAAGAAACCAGGGTTTCTTCAAAACAGGGTTATTGGACTGCAAGATCATTGGGAAAGACAAGTAGACATGGTCCCATACTTTCTTGGTGAGGTCTGGCAGTTTCTCAGCTGTATGCCACTTCATGGTGACATGCACACCCCATCCTTGGAAGTGTTCAAAGCCAGGTTGGATGGGGCTCTGAGCAACCTGACCTAAGAAGTGGCAACCCTACCCATGGGTAGGAAAATTTATGATCCTTTCCAACCCACACCATTCTATGGTTCTATGTTGTATGCTCCTATGTCAAAAAGTACTCTTAAGTATGCAAAAACAGAGTCACAGAAGTAGTTTTGCCTCCCATTTGGACTAAGATGTAGAAGGTGGAGTGGATTCATGGGGGCACCTCAGAAGATGTCAATCAGGGCCCCAGCTGTACCAGTAAGTGGCAGTGAAGGTCCTTGCCTGCACAGCTACAGACTGAGGGCTGCCCAAAGAGACAGAAAGCGCTGCCTGCATCGCTCTTGTTCTGCTCCCTCTGCCTCAACACTCCTGTGAGAGGGACAGATGAGACAGACGTATTCAGACTCATAAGCAGGCCTGAAGGACAAGGTGGAACATAGAACTATAGCAAAGGAGGTCAGAGGAGAATAAATATTGAGAGATTTGCAGCCAGGCAGTGCTAATACACACAAGACTTATCTGAACAAGTCTCCATATGGCTTTCTATATATTTGGTGGACTGAGTTAATTTATAAACAAGATGAAAATCAGCAAATTTAATTGCATTTTGTTTTAATTTATTTAAATTCATATAAATTGTTTTGATTTTTGAGTTCAGATTATTCTGGAAGAGCAGATTAAGAACATTTATCTACCATAACAGGACAGTTATCTGAAAACACTAAAAATACTGATATTACCACTGACAACCAACAACCCAGAGAACAAAGTGCCAGAAAGGGAGTGGGGGAAAAGGAGGGCAAAGGAAGAGGAAACTGTTCTGTTTCTTTCTCCTTGGTACATTTTTCTTGCCAAGAGTGGACTTAAACTTGATTTGCTTCTTGCTATGGGACCTGGCATACTGCCACATACGTGTTCCTGCTCACAAGCAGCACCAGCATGCTGGTCACAACGTACACTCCAGGAAAAAAATGAAGTCCAAAACTGCCCTCCACTCTAAAAAGGTTCTGTGTGTGAGCACGCCTGTGCGTGTGATTTATGCAAAAATCCTGTCAAAATATTCTGCTTCATCAAAAGTCTAATTTACAAACGTTTTTGGGACACTGTAGAGGCTGATTAACATGACGTATCACAATTCAGAAGGAATGTTGACTGAAGCATTTTAGGAGCCTGGGATGCAGAAATACGAGGTAGATAAGCATATGGAGCTCAGTGAATGAAGCAGGAGGCTGCCTATTCTGCTGTGATTTATGTTCCTTGTGAGAACTTGATGGCTTTCTGAGATAAGAGATTTTGTTTAGAAAAAAATCTAATGCAATGAAAAAATATTATAGAGCTTTATTCATCTTTAATAAGCCTAGCTACATCTTCCATCATCTTTTAGAGATATCAGAATTTGGGTTTTATTAAAGAGAAAACTAGTCAGTACTGTAGCTTGATTTATAAATAGTAACTTGAAATATTTAATAAAAAGTATTTATACTTTTTTTTTTTTTTTTTTTATCCTCTGGATTTACAGAAACCACAACAACATTTCTCTTGCAAAATAAAATTTACCAACATTTTATAGTAGGTCTTTAAAATTATCTGTTAACTTACCCATGCATCTGAAACTAGATTTGTTTTACATTTTCTCATTATTTATTTAATTAAGGTTTTTAAAATTGGATAATGACATTTCTCCAGAGTCCTCAAATATGAAAGAATTTCATAATTGTTCCCTAACTTCTTTCTATATCACCAAAATAATGTAAACACCACACTCTGGCCAAGTCCAAGTGTTCAGCTAGTGAAAATGTTTGTTAGTAACCTTCCTGAAGCAAATCACCTCCTGCTTTATTCACTCTGCCAAAGCTCTGTTTAGTAACGTTATGGCAAAAAGCACTATTTCATTGTAATGAATTGCTCCTCCTCACCCCCAGGAAGATCCACGACACTTAATTATTGGTTTGCAAGGGTTGATAGTCCAGAGCACAGGAACACAAAGGAGAAAGTACTCACTAAACCAGTGACAAATTATCAGGTGTTAGTAGACTAATCTCCCATTTTAGTTAACAGTGAGTTGGTCAACATAATCTGTAGAGCCTAAAAAAATATTTTACTTACTTACAATATGCAGGTTTATTTCTGGGATTAATCTGGAATTGAATTTAATTTTTGCCTCCTGTTTAGAAGTTGTACTCCCATAAAGGTAGCTCAAAGGAATTTTTAGGCTAAGCAGGGAGACATAATGAATTTAGTCATCGTCTTAGGAAGGGATGGCAGATGAACTGTCTCACAGTGTGGAACCTGGATGAGGATTTTTAATCCCATTTCATCAGGTTTTGAATATACCCATCATGTGAGATACAGAATTGGAGTGGAACTGTCTATTCATTCCCATATGTGCTCGTATGGGAAGGAGTTATAAATCCACTTCCAAAGTGGCATAATATAGACTAAAATTATCAAGAGGTGTTCCAAAGACATTTTATTTAAATACTATTTCTTTTTAATAATTTCCATTCAATCTGTGTCAGTTAGTGACAGAATTGGAGAGTAAAGGGAAGGAATCTTAAGCATCATCTTGTCTGAGGGTGACTTTCTGACAAGATTTCTGCTAAAGGATAACTTGCAGGAAAGCACCCAGGAGGACCCCCTGTCCAGCTCACGGGTTCTCACTGTCACCACTGGGTGTCTCACCAACCAGCTTTTTGAAGAAGCTGTAGGCAGGGATGATGCACAAAGAAGGAAGAAAGTATTCAAACACCAGAAGCAGCTTACAAAGACAGGGCTGAATCTGTAAGTTACAGGGTGAAACAAAACTACCTGACATCTAGCTTCAAAAATGTTGGCACGTATGCAACACCAACCTGAGGTTTGCATCTCCCCTGTGAGCCATTACTGCAGCTGCATTCAGCCATTATTGCAGCTGCACTATCAAAAATTATTTCTGAATAGAGATAAAGCCCAGAAGAGTGAAAACTTGTTCTCCAACAGGTTATTTCTCTTCCTTTATGTGCAAATCACCTTGGTTTCATACTTTGCCTGTGCTGTGAATGCATTTTCTCCACATATAGTTCAAATGGTAGCTTCTGATAATGCAATCAGTTAATAAGCTCTGAAAGGGTTAATAGAGATGAAACAAAGTTCTCCTGACAGCAAGACTATGCCTGAAACCACACACTTTTCTGGCATTACACTGCAAAAAACATCACACCAAAACAGCATTAAGGAAAGACAAATTAAACAGGAGAGTAGTAGCCAGGGGAGTCTTAAAGTTAATCCACCATATTGCTGTAAAAAGGTTTGCCATCTGAATCCCAGTTTGCTGCAATATTGAGGCTTCATAGCATTTCCTCCCCTTCATCTTCATTTTCAGCTCTCATCCATGGGAGCTGAGGAACCTGTGCAACACTCCAGTGCTGCAGCGTGTGTGTGAGATACAGGATGCTCTCAGAAATCCCAGTCACAGTGTGTAAACTACTAACTGTCTTCTACAGCAACTCTGCAGCTGTTTGTGGGGCAGCAGCCCCTGACAGACTCACAGCCGTGCAGCAGCGGCAATTGTAGAGGTTTTGGCGCTCTAAAAGAACACAAAACCCAGCTCTTGCTTTTTCCAGACAGAAGGATTGGACGCTGTATGGCTTTACCAATCACTCTTGATTCCAATAAATCCATTAAGCTTTTGTGAGCTTTTTCAAATCCCCCTCTTTACCTCTGCTAAAGGCAAGCAACAGCTGCAGAGAGACCACTTTGCATCGAGTACCTCAAAACACTAGAGGGCTGGTCGGCTTGGGAATCGCAGCGCTGGGGCTGGGAGGGGAAACTCAGCAAAACACAGCCGAGGCTCCGGGTGCCGGCTCTGCTCGCAGGGCAGGAGAGAAAACGCATCAGCAGCTGCAGTGATACCATCAACAAATCTGTTTGAAGAAGAGCACGGCCGAGGCAGCCCAGGGGTCAGAGTGAATTAACTCTCGCATCCCCCAACGCAGTGGTGGAGGTCAGCAAGGAGCCTGACACACATTAAAGCAGAGGAGGAGACCTTATATGTCTTAAAGGGAATTAAACAAAGATGTTTGGGAGGATGCTTTTCATTGGATATTTTGGTATGAGGTTTCTTTTTCTCCTAGACTTGGGAGAGGGGAAAGAAAAAAAGGTGTTTGTTCTCAGATATCTGTTGTTGTCACTGTATACAGACAGGTTGTTTTTCTAGTGAGTGAAAAGACAAATTCCCCATTTTGGCTACTTTTCTTGGAATAAAGCCAAGCTTCAAAGGAACAGAGCCAGGTCCTCAGGTCAGAAATTCAAAAAGCACCAAGGGAAAGTGAGATTTTGAACCAGTTTGCACCTCTGTAAACAACTTCTGTTCATGTAAACAACTTCCTACTGATTTCAGGAGAGTAGTCTGATTTCCTCTCCCTGGAAACAGGTTCTGACCCATTAAATTGTTCTTTTTCTCATATGTATTTAAATGTGTTTCATGTCTGCAGTCCCTGCATATCTGCCATGTGGAGGTGGGTGGATAGGAGGGGATGAACAGAAACTTTCCACCTAAGCCCTAGACGGATTCAGCTGTCATTAGAAACGACAGATGAAAGGGACAAATAGTTTTCCCTGTCCCCTGAGGAGGAAACATTAAGTGACAGCCCAGCTTGGGCTGAGGACTGGAGCAGCTGGGAGGCACAGCTCTCCAGCCAGGCTGACCTTGCCAGTGGTGAGCAGCACAGTCCAGCCTGAGTAAGGACAGCCTGCCAAAGTGGTGCCCCTGGACATTAGGAATGTTAAACTCACTTTGAGCACGCATGGATAGCTCCACTTGTCACACTTTTGAGAGGCAGGTACTCCACAGCTCCCAGCACTTCCCAGGTACTGGGAGGATTTTTAAAGAAATAATTACAACAAGCCTTAAGAGAGTTTCTCAGATGGTTTTATGTAACACAATTCCTGTCTAGTTGTTTCCTTCACTGTGAAGTTACAGAAACCTGCAGTATGACCCATTAATAGAATATTTTTAGTAACAGAGAAGTCACTGAGATCTAGAGGCAGATAGGATTATTTAACTTTTTTTAGATGAAATCTCTAGATGCACACAAACATATGCTGCCCATGTATTTTCATGACCATTCTTCTTACCTGAAGGGGAGGACCATCTCTGCTGCTCATAGAATTTTGGTAAACTACTAACAGGATAGTTTTCCTAAGGAAATATTATGCTCAAATCACTCTACCTTCTTAAAATACACAGAGATAGTAGTGGGCTTCTCTGACCTTAGAAACATCCCAAAATAAGTTTTCAGTAAGTAAAAATGCAAGATGTACCAAGATAAAATTTAATGATCATAATATTAACAATGTCTTGGATATATTTTAAAGCTTTATAGCATTAGAAAAATAACATCCCATCAGAGACCAGCATCTAAACTGTATTTCATTTTCTTTGCCTGTGACCTGTTAGCAAAAGAATCCACAAGTAAAAGCAACAGATCAAGTTGGCTGTGAGTAAATAACAGGTACAGTCAGCTATGCACTGCAGTATATGCTTATCTATAATGGGGGTTTTTTGAGGAAATTCTTATATATGGCTTATCACAATATGTCAACCTGCATAAAATTCTTTGATCTAAAATCCCACCCCCTTTGAAAAGTCAGAATTATCATAAAAATCTTTGGAGCAAAAATCTAAACACTATGAATATTCATGCTCTTCACAGCTGTTACATTTATGGAAATGCAATAACAGCAAACTTCTTGTATTTGGCAAAGACTTTTTACCAGATGAATATATGCCAGTAAAAGAACTTAAGTGAATTGAAAAGCCTGGCTCACTCCTGTTTTCTAAAAAAGTGTGCTGCAGTCCAGAGAATTTTGAAAGTTAAAGAAAGTGTTTTGTTTTTTTTTTTTAAATCTTAAAACATATGCAAATTTCAGCTGGCAGTGCATACATGGCCCATATTTAATAAACACATCCTTTTGAAAACAATGTTCCATGTCCACAGTTAAACAGCCAATGAATGGACATTTTTCCCTGCTAGAAATAACAGCAGTCTATTTGTTTCTGATGCTGCATGCTGTCAGAGCTGTCATCCTTCCAGAAAGTTTAATCCAGACATTTGAATTTACCCCTTAACAAACAATCAGCATGGCTAATTGAAAAGGGGAAAAAAAACCAAAAGAAATTACCTTTCTATTTATTCCTAATGCTATGATTTTCTACAGCCTTTCTCCATCAGCTCTCAGTGCAAAACTGCATATACCAGGAATGTCTGCAAGTGAGATGCACAGATAAAAACATTCAGCTCAAGATGTAAGGTAAAGAAGATTGCAACATACCTTCAGCAGTGTGCTCCTTTCTCCCCGGCCAGCCACTTCTCAAGAATGTGCACTACAGATGGGACTAGGAAAGTAATTTTAAATGGACTACTAATAAGTAGGTCCATGAAACCAGATGTGACAGCAGGGTGTCACTAGGTCCTTTTTAAACTTGCCTCCAGTGCTGTCTCCTAGTTCCTCCAGACAGAATCAGACAGTTGCTGCTCGGCTCAGAGCAGGAGAGGCATCGGTGCGTTTTGACTGCAGTTGCTAATGCTCCACTTTCAGGGAAAGCGCAGAAGTATGTGTGTGCCTGCACTAACTGCACACACTCATCAGCCTGCTACAAGCAGGGAGATGTGATATGCATACTGAAAGAGCTGTGCAGGGAGGAGTAGTTCAGAAGCACACCCATGCCTGTTCTGCTGGTAATTGCACCCTGCTGACCTCCCTGGGCTGGATCACTGCTGTAGAATTCACCAATAAGTCTATCAGTCAATAAGCAATGGATCTGAAACAGTGCGTGCAGGGAGGGGAGAGGAGAGGGCAAATGCATCTTCAAGCCTTCAAACATAAAACTTTCAAGATAGCTCGTCTAAATTTCTCTGCCCTTAATGTTCCCTCTGCAAATGTCATGGTCCATAGTTGAAAGGAATTGGATTTCATTTTAATTAATAATCTGAAAGAGGATTTCTCTAGCCATGATAAAGCACATTTTTAAGAGGAGTCCCTAATGAGAACTTATTATTCCAGGGGCTAGAGGAGTACAGCAGCCAGCTGTGAAGACGGCCCTACAGAGCAAGGTGGTCTACTGACTCACTCTAAAATCTAGTACTACAGTCAGGTAGGATAGGACAAATGAAAGAAATATCAATATCTTTACCTTTCATGGGAGAAAATGAGCTTCAAGGGGGAAGAGGTATGTCCAGGGTCACACGTGGAATTTGAACCCAAATCTCCCACATCCAATTCCAGTTTCTTCCAAATAAAACAAAACTGCTTCTGCAGATGCAAATTATCAAAATACAAAGCAGCCCAGGCTGCTGCTAACGAAAAAAAATCAGTATAAGCCAAAGTGGCATCTTCATGTCTTCTTTTTAAATGCAATGTTTTCACATGAATTTGATCATGCAAACTTGACAGCTAACTCTTCTGGAATGTTCTCCAGCCTTCTCCCGGGAAACTGAGCTATCACATTAACTTGCACACCTTTTCCACAAAGCTGTGGGATTAAAATTCCTTTGGCTGGCCAAGCTCTACTCTCTCAATATTGAAAGATCCACTGCTTGGTCCCACAGTGGTATTTGGCTTCATGAGTTGATAGGGGAAAAAAATCTCAAAACATATAATAGTAATCAGCACAAGGGTCTAGCAGCTCTGATAAGGCTCTGGAGATTATTCTTCCTGGGACTGTCTGTATACTGCTTTATTTGGGAGGTGTGACAACATCACAATTCAAGGGGGTATGGCTGCAGGACATAAATATAGGACTTGAAAAATCTTCATGGAGGCGTGTAGTCTCCAGAGTAGCAGAACATTTACAGGGAATATTTTTCTGAGTTAGAAGAAAAGATTCCTTTTTGGTTATTGTTATTTACAGACAACTGGGGAGAACAAACAGCCTTAAGTCCATTGTGTAACAACCTTAATGGACAAACATGAACCTTAATGAAAAATACAAGACAGGCACACTGTAGCACAATAGTGGAGAAAAACCAAACTTAAAATACACACTTAAAATACATTAAAAGCCCTACATTCCTTTTTATAAATGCATTTTTCTAAATACATACATTCATTATCCCAATAAAATCACTCAGTATTAGCTCTATTCAGGTTTACATTGACAGCAGAAATTTTTGCTTGTGAAGAATTTTATCCCAGAAAAACAGTTTTGGAAATACCAGGTTTTGGGCATCTGCAACCTCCCTGGGGAACCTGTTCCAGTATCTCACCACCCTTACAGAAATTTCTTCCATATGCCTAATCAAAATCTCCTCTCTTTCAATTTGTATGCATTACTCTTGGTCCCATCCCTACAGTTCCTGGTGAAGAATTATTCTCTGGCTCCCCTGCAGGCTGCCTCCAGATATTGGAAGGTTGCTGTGATGTCTCCATGAAACCTGCTCCTGGATGTCTCTGTCCTCCAAATTGCCCATAATTCACATGAAGAGTGGAAGTCCTGTTCTTCCTCTGAGCTGACTGACATCTCCAGGAAAATCCATTCCTAATTAGTGCTGCTAGTCCTGTCTGAGCAGGACTTAAATTGGTGTGGATATTGTCAGCATGGCACCATGCTCAGGGCAGCTAATGCTTCCTCAGTAGTGTAGAGTCACCCAGGCACAGTGCCAGGCTTATCACATCATGGATCTTTGCTCTTCTGGTTACTGCTGTACCTTTATTGTTACAAGTTTAAAAGTTTTTAAAATAAATAGAAAATCAGAGAATGGGTTTTATTGCATGATAACTTGGGTTCAGAAAGGATTCTAGGTCTTCTGGGATTGTTGTCAAATCTCTAAGAATTTGACAGTACTTGAAAGTCATATTAAACAGTAAATAAAGTACTAGTGATATGGAGAAAAAAAACTCCAAAAAGACCTGAGCTTCCATTGAATCAATATTTTTATAGAATGAACAAATCTATAGAAAACTTTTTTTTTTTTTGCAAGATAGCCACTTTTTATGAAAATTATCAAATATCCTTCTAGTCTAGAAGAAAACCAAGAAAGATGCATATTGAGCTGTGTTAAGTAATGTTCAAAGCAGTAACAGCAGTAGCTTCTTACTATCTTTCTTCACAAGATGTTTCAGTTTTCTTTAAAATACACTATCTGACTTAGATGAGTAAAAGAAACAACTTATTTTCTCATAATTTTTAGATTAAAAAAGCAAACACATTAAAAAACCAAATAATTTGGTCTGGGTTTCCTCTACAAATGTTATTTCTTTTAGGTACTTGATTTTAGACAATTTTTTTAAACATGATTTTGCAGAATCAGCACGTGCCCTGAAAATCACACTCTTTCAAAACGGTGCAAATGGGATGCTGAAAATCACCACCAGTGTTGAAAACCTTTATTTTTTACTTATTTCAAAATATTAAAGAAGACAAACACCTTTCTATCTTTTTCCTATCCCATTGATTTACAATAGAATGATATTTTTCTTCTTAAATAGTTTATCAAACCTCCTTAATAAATAGGGTCTAGAATTTATACAGGACATAATATAAGGTTTAGCCACTCCTGATTTTTCTCTAACTTCAGGCTAAACCAATCCTTAAACAAATTTTAGGAAATGTGCCTAAATAAATTACTAACTCTAAAAAGAATGGATTAAAGGTGGCTTTTCAACTTATATATAGGCTGGTCCACAGTGGCAACCCAAGAAAAGACTAGAAATGGTTGTTCACAGTCATTCAGGACTTATTTTGGAAGACTCAAGGCTAAGATAGACTTGGAAAGTTGTATATCAATAAAAATTTTTCTAAAAGCTGAAGAAGAAATAAGACAACACTTTGAAACAGTAGATAAGTGAAAGAAGGGCTCATATAAAAGTGTTGTGAGACTCCTAAAATACACAATCTGCTATTTCCCAAAAATCAGAAACCAATATAAAAATTGTGTGTGAAAGGCAGCAGTCAACATCTCTGTTCCTAAGGACTTCATCATGTCTGCACCTAGCTTTCATGCCTTTCACGTGCTCAGAGCCCTGAGGTCACATACGGACAGACAGAAGTCACCTGAATTGAAACCCCCAAGACAGGAATTTCTCTTCCTACTTCATTAATAAATTAAAAAATGTCTACACAAACAACTTTTACAATATTTATCAAATATAAACATTTAAAGAAGCTCTGACTCCTTCCCTAGGTCATACTTGGCTGTCCTGCAAAGATGCAATGATTTCCAAAAGTTGCATTACAGAGCACAGACCCCAGTCATTTTAGATGGGAAAATACCTGGAAATCACATTTCCCTTAATACCAAGAGAAAAATTGTTCTGTATAGCACATCCACATCATCTGTGTTTGTGTGTAATACATATGTGCACAATATTGATTATCCATTACAAATGGTGTGGAAGATCAGAATGAGTATACATAAATGTATGTACATATATGTGTGTGTACATAAATTACATTCATTTAATCTATGTATAAATTATTCACATAGGTATATGTGTG
Source organism: Muscicapa striata striata (assembly GCA_030060385.1). Classification (NCBI taxonomy): domain Eukaryota; kingdom Metazoa; phylum Chordata; class Aves; order Passeriformes; family Muscicapidae; genus Muscicapa; species Muscicapa striata. Next base: position 237,510 of record JAREIS010000195.1, on the reverse strand, counting down.
CTAATGTACATATTGCATGTAAATAAACTATGAGTGTACGTATTCAAATTAAATACTGTACTGACTTTTTGATATCTGCTAACTTGTCTGAAAGCAATATGGGAAAATTTTTGCCTGAGAATAGAGAGATAGTATAGATAGAATATATAGTATTTAGAAACTTAAAGCTCATATCTTGGTACTATATTTCTTTTAGCATTCCACATTTCACATTCTAAAGATATTGACTTTTTCCTCCTCATAGTTTCAGAGTGAGGGTAGATGAATGTCATTTGAGCAAGGCTGGGTATTTACTCAGAAGACACATTTTTTTCTTTAATGCTGAGCATTAATAATTTACCCTCTAAGATATTAGAATAGCATCAGATTCCACTTACATTTTTACAAGATTTGTGTGTGACAGCTAGTCGTCCAGGTTCTTTTTGTGAGCAAAGTTCCTTGAATGTGGTCTATACATAGAAAACTGTGCTTTTTTAAGTTATTAATAATAAGTGATTTTAATACTATATTTGAGTTTCCAGTAATATTTTTATTTATGAAAATTAGTGCCTGACAAAGACTTGTGAATGGGAATTCACACCAAGAGCCAAACATTTAAAAAAACAGAGAGATGTTGAGAGAATGTGATGTGACTGCTTGATTACCTTTAATTTTTTTTCTCTACGCTTATGATCTATTCTGCAGTCTCCATTTTAAAGTCAAGATGAAATTCCATTCAGACTGAAGTCAGGAAGATAAAAAGGCAGCTTTTTATCAGAAGACTGATTCTGATCTTGTGTATGACCAGCTTCACAGAAGCATGATTCTCCAGCTTTCCCATAGGACACTGTCTTCTCCAGGAAGAACTGGCAAAAGTTGAAGTCCCACTGATCTATAATGAAGGTCTGTCATAGTCTTAAGGTAGTTGTCCCTGTACACATTTCTTCTCTTTCTGATTTCAAGTCATGTTTTTGTAATACCAGGTGCAAGAGATCTAGTTTTTCCCATTTTCCCCAGATAACATGCATCAGCATATGTTTTTCTTAGTGAGGCAGCCATTGGAGGCATAAATGTCAGACATGAAGAGGGTGCTAGGTCATACATTCTCTTTAACAGCAATGTGCACACCCATCTGTCTCTTAAATCTCTCTGTGAACCTGTTACTGTGCTTTTGAGGAGTAAACTGGACTGCTTTGCTATTGAAGTACTACTGCACTGGGCTGTGAAGGTCCATATGTCTATATGTTTAATGAAAAATATATAGATAGGAAGGATATGAAGAATTTTGGTGCATGTGCAAACTTTCAGAAAAACCTTTCAAAAAATGCCACTGGTTTGGGAGCAGAGATCCCACTGATGTGTAAGGAGATGTGCTTATATGTCATGTGTGCTCTGCAATATGCACATCTTCAACTAATTATTAAATGGAGATTAAACTTGAATGCTGACCAAAGTACTTGATCTTTCAAAAAGATTTTCTTCTATGTGAATCATTCAAATGGCAAAATTTTAAAGTCTTTCTTTCAAATACCTGTGGGAGTAAGAAAACATAAGTAAATGCTTACCTCCTTATCCATCAGAGTCAGAAAGCACAGCTCCCTCCAGCCACACTAATTCAGATAAAAACAAGCAGATTTTAGTGAACAACAGCCTTTACTGACAATTTTAACTTTTCACTGGAAGTGTATGTGTGTGTTTAGATGGGATAGATTCTCCTGACCCAACATCATTTCTAAAAGTTGGATGAGATCACAACCCCAGGCTTTAAGTAATTCAATATGCTAGAGTTAAAATCACTTGATCTGTGTCTGTCTTGAACTATAAATAAAAGGTTGACCGTACTTATTCTCTGACTTTGTTTCTCAGTTTTGTTCCAATACTCTTTAATCTAATAGGCATTTTCATCTCAAAAAAAAAAGCACCCAAAAATATTTAACCAGAGACTCCTCTTAAAAAAGCAGGAAAACTTGTTCTTAGAACAGAAATATGGAAGTCCTGGCTTTGCAACTTATGATATGAAGCCCATCAAACCTATTACCACAGTCCAAAAACCAGCAGTAGCATATGTAATACATTGAGAATCTCACATATTAGGAAGGGTCAGCTTGGCATACTGATGTAAACTGGGCTGCATCACTGTAATGCAAACAAAAAGTAATTTCATATTCAACATCATTTCTGCACTCAAACAGCTCCAAATATGCCCAGCACCAAAGGATACCCATAATGTGCTATATTATTGCTGGGCATTTTAGATCTTTATACAGCAAAATATTTTTATGGATTTCCTTTTGTTTAAACAAAACAGCATTCCCATAGTCTTCAATGGATGAGAGGAGTATTAATAAGAAGAATAACTGAGCTGGTGTAAATAGTTCTGGGTCAGAGGAAAGAGGTAGCCACAGAATAGTTAGTGAGGTGCTAATTGGATAATGTAGTGAGAAACAGAGCTAAGTACAGAGGAAGGGCAGGAAGCTTAGATAACTAGAGCCAATGTGAGTGCTGAGCTCTAGGAACAGATATAAGAGGGGAAAAAAATGGACTCAAACTTTGTTTGATGTAGTAAATCATTACACTGGGAGAATCAAAGGAAACAGAAAAGACTGAGTGCTGCAGACTAGTACAGAAACTCCCAGGCTGGACCAGGCTGATGACTCCTTTGTTAAAACACAGAGCAAAACAACTACGTGATCTTTCAGAAAGCAAGCCAAGAAAGCCAATGGTAAGTTTTTTGTTGCCTATATGTACATGAGTTGTACATGAACTTCTTGACACTTTTGCTAAGTAATGCCTTCTTGTGGGGTCACTGATACCAATAATTGCTATTATAAAGGTGGCAGAGACATTCCAGTGCCTGCTGTTTAAACAAGATGCTTAGCTGGCCTGGTTGAGCTTCAGGCTGCCCTTGATCAGGGAACTGGGCAGTCAGGGTGCTCCCAATGCAGAGCATAAAGCCATTCCTTGTGAGCCCATGGCACACAGTATAGCAAGTGGGAGACAGCCTTGGGGTAAAATTTTCAGAAGTGGTTCGTGGTGTGGCTCAAACTTCCTGACATGCAGACATTCCTTTCTTTCTTTTAACCTTAAAACACAAATCCAAAAGCCCAATCACAAAGACTTTAAAAAAATATATATATTACGTAAATGCTTGCTTTCTATTACTTACTAAGAGTTGAGTGAGAATTTTGGGACGCAATTATCTCAGTGATTTTTTTTTTTCCAATCTTTATGATTCTGTGATTTTAAAACTGTGGATTGTGTCAAGAGAGCAAACATGGAGACTTCACTGGTCTGAGACGCTTCTGACAGAGATGGTAAGACATCACCAGGAGTGTTCCCTTAGCCCCAGGACAAGGACTGGATGAATAAGTAGGTACTGCTAATCTCTAGTTCCTGTAATTTTATTAGAAAATATCTCTGTTCACAGAGATTTATACCCTGTTGCTAAGCAGCAAATCTGTGCATTCCTGATTCACTCTGGTCTTAGAAAAGACGGGAGCAATGTCTGTTTGCCATCCAGGAATTCTAGGGATCAATTAGCTTTCTGGGCTGCCCTAGGTATTGCTTTACAATGCTCAGATTTACAAGCACATTCATGAAATCAGACACTTGTCCCTATTTGTTTCTACTTGGCAAACAGAGCTCAGGAGAAAGGAAGGAAAAGCAAATTAGAGACATGTTGACAGAAGAGGGTTCTTATTCTTAAGAGTGTCACTGTGTCTGTCCCTCAGACTATTTTTTCCCCTGTGAACTGTAAGAGGATGTTGTTGAATGCTGTCTTCTGCATTTGAAGAGGTCTGCTGTTGGATACACAATGTAGTAGGAACACAGGCAGTGTAATGTTGAAAATTTTTTTCTGGCGAGGAGGTAGAAGGACCAGCAGGATCCTATCCCTATCCCATTTCCACAGCAAGCAGAAAATAAATGCCAGCTCTGCTCAACAGAATCCATCACCAGGCTCTCATGTTTCAGGTCCTTAACTTCCCACCTCAGATCAAAACTGCTTTTCCACAGTAAAAGTTTCAAGACTTTTACTCAAAAACTGCGTAGAAAATATACAGTGCTTTGTCATATTTTCCAGAGGCCTGGTCAAAAGATGCATCCTTCTGCTTTCTATTTTATGTTTGTCTTTTGCTGAGAAATATTGTAAAGAAATACAAGCATGCACCACAAGTAAGTATTTGTGACTCATTTCAAATTCACCTCTATGTCATCGGGATTCATTCCCTGCATGGCATTTCATAAAAATGAAAGAAAGGTTTTTAAAGGTCTTCTGCTAACAATAAAAAGTACCAACAAGAGCTCACTGCATTTGTCCAAGGGAAAAAACAAAAAAAAGACAGAAGTATGAAAACAAGGAGAGTTTCAGAAGAAATAAAATAACCCCATAAATTTCCTAACGTTGCCAGCATGGTCTGAAAATCCCAGAAAAGGCTCTCGGGTCAGTGATCACAAACAGCAGCATTTGCATCCATAAAAACTGACATCAAGAAACAGAAATAGGTTTGGTTTGTGTTTTCCATAACAATGGGAACTAACGAATTCTGATTTTCCACATCTTGTAGCCACAGGTGATCAATTTCTAGACCTGAATGGATGGTATTTTCCAGAGCTGGTCATTTACAGAGGTTCCTACTCAATTTGATATCTGCTGTTTGATAACGTACAAGATGATGTCTTCCTTCACATATGTGTGTATTGGGAGAATTTGTAAAATTTCTGCTCCCTACTCACATACCCATCTTTTAAAAGCTTGTAATGTCTTCATTATCTTTGAATCTTTGACCTCTTCTAAACTATTATCAAATCTGACTAAAAATTATTCAAACAATTTACAAATCACAACAAACATAGATATCTGTACATATGCATAAATACACTAGGTACAGGATAACTAAATCTTGAGGGAGCATTAAAAAAGGAGGAGGAAGTGACAAAGACTGCATGTCCCCATTTACCCATGAAATTGAAGATCAGATCTGAGACTGATCAGGGGCTAAAGATTCATCAGACTTATTTCAGAAATAGTGGTGAAAATGATTATATGATCCTATCCTTCTATGATTTTGTGTTTATATGATTCCATGGTTCTTCATTTATATGATTCTGTGCTTCTATGATTCCATGTTTCTATGATTCTATGATGCTGTGTTACAAAGCACAATAGTTTCTATCAAACATATAAGACATATATGAGGTGTAGGTGCCCATAATTTTGGAAAATAAAAATAAATATGTTAAACAGACACAGAAATTTCATAATATCTGTCTTCAGGAGATGCAGACAAAGATCATATTTGTCTTATAACAAAGTATGTGTGTGATTATTTCAAAGTTTATTTTCATTTTTCTCCTAGAAAACAACCTCCAAATAGTGTATATATATACACTTGAGCCAGTGGAAATTAACCACCCAGGACCCCAGTCAGATCTGAGAAAACTATGCAGCCATGCACTCCAAGGATTGGATTCTGGGTCACTGCTAATTGTTGCTTCTCTCTGCGCCAAAAGCACTGGGAGAAGGGGAAAACAGGCAATTTCCCAGACAGATGTATAAATCCTATAAGCAGTGTTTGCCTTGGTGGACTCCAATGTAGGAAGGGACGTGAAGTAATGTAAAGAGGTCCCATACTGGGGAAGGCAGAAACCCTCCTTTGGCCTGGAAGTGATGTTAAAAAAACCAATATTGGACAAGAAGGAGATATGTTACACTCAGATTACTAGAAAATACAATTTGACTGCTTTACTCTGAGAAGAATGCACAGCAAATGCTGTATACCACAGTGCCCTGCCTGTCTGCAGTTACGTGCAGGGCTGAGGTTCTGACTGATCATTGGAGCAGGGAAGCAGTGAAGTCACCATCCGTGGAAGTGTTCCAGAAAGGAGCTGATATTGCACTTCATTATATGGTTTAGTAAGCATGGTAGTATTCAATTGAGGGTTGGACTTGAATCTTCATGATTCTATGACTAGAATCTTCTATTCTATGACCCAAATTGCCTGGCTATGCAGGTGGATTATTTACTATGGAAGACCTTGAAAATTTGGTTTATTGAAAGCATAGTTCATCTTGGAAGGAAAGAGAATTCATCATATACATCATGCATTGTAGCACCATTTCCTTCTTTCATGGGATTTGTTACACTCTGATGCTGGTGCCAGGGTCTGGCACTCCCTACAGCCAGTTACCTGGACCCCTGTCCATTTCCATGGCATCTCTGTCCATGTTACCACATCCTTTCTGACACACACAGGGGACTTGGCACCCTGCTGAGTGGAAACCATTCCTGAACTCTCCTCTTGAGCTGATGGGAGGGAGACTGCACCTTCCTGTTCACCCTTCCTGTGAGAACTGCCATGCAAACCCTGACTGATGCTCCTAAATATGGGAACCCCCTGTACAGCCTGAGCTAAAACCCACTCTGGACTTACCTCAAGTGTGGATGCTGCCACCTCGCTGACCAACCATTCACAGTGAATGACCCACATGTTCATCAGGACCTTAGTTGGAGTGCTCTGAATTCTTCCCTGAGACAAAAGGAGTTTCTGAAAATTTGGAGTACTGTCAGAAGACATGAGGAAGGACTCAAAATGCCACTACCTGGCTGAGACGGTTGGATGAAAAAAAACCACTCCCAAAATGCATAAAAGAAAAGAAAGAAAGAAAAAGAAACTAACAAAAACTGCCCTCAGAAAACACTTTCCACAAGCATGAAATTTCAATGGCAAATATCATACAATTTCTTTTCAAGCCCCTAAATGTTTCACTCCAAACAGACATATTCAGTTCCAAAATATATATTTGAAGTGTCTTGCAGGAGCCATGGCTCAGGCATTTCACATCCCTAATTTCATTTTTGGGATTAATTCCCTGACATAATGCATCAAAGTTCTCAGTCATGACAGGAGGAAAAATGCACCAAATATGAGCTGAACACCTGTCATACATTAGGGGAGATGAAGTCCTGGAGATCTTCCTTGTTGTTTGTCGTGGTTTCACCACAGCCATCACCCAAGCACCAGGTCACTCACTGACTCTCCTGCCACAAGGATCAGGGAGAGAACTGGAAGGGTAAAAGCTCAAAAGCATGTGGATTGAGATACAGCCAAATGCAAAAGAAAAACAATTCATGGCTTCTCATGACCAGGCAGGTGTTCAGCCATCTCCAGGAGAGCAGGGCCCCATCACACAAAACAGTTATTTGGGAAGACATACACCAAATATCACTCTAAATATCCTTCCTCTTCGTCCTTCTTTCCCCAGTGCTTTATACACTGGGCATGATGTCATGATGAAATATCCCTTTGGTCAGTTTGGGTCACCTGTCCTGTCTGTGTCTCCTCCCAGCCTCCCATGCACTCCCAAGTTCCTCACCAGTGTGGCAGTATGAAGAAGAGAGAAAGCCTTGGCTCTGTGTGAGCCCTGATCAGCAATAACAGAAACATCTCTGTATTATCAGCACAAATCCAAAACAGCCTCAGACCAGCCCCCATGAAGAAAATTAACTCTACTCCAGCCCAAACTGTTTAATAGAAAGAGAGCAAAAGTCACAGGAGCTAATGTTCCTAGGAGAGCTAAGGCTGGATTCATTTAACCTGGTTTGAGAGAGCTGCATTGTAGAGGGTCACATTTGAACCAGGCATCTAGGCTTTATTTGTAGCCAAAGGAAGAGAAATGAGCACTTTTAGAGTGAGATCCATTTCATTGTAGACATCTATAACATGATTCCTCTGATTTTTATTGATTCTAGGGAAAGGCTAGAGCGGACTAAATTCCTGCACTAAATGGCTGTATCCCTAAAGGGAGGGATATAATTAGGTGAGGAGAACCTCATTCATTGGGACAACATTCAAAGGGAAATACTTATTTTTCATAACTTTTTGTCTGGGAGTAGTTTTGTAAAGGAAAAACAAATCTTTATCTGAAAATAACGCTCCTTTCATTAATAAGATATCTCATCAAAGATCAACTTTTCCATCAGAAAGTTTTAAAAAAATGTACAGCAAACCCTTTTTTTTTTAGTTTTAGACAACTACAAATAAAAAAACGAGTAAAAAAGGTAAAAAACTCCCTAACTACCAAGCATACAGACACATTCTTGGATATGAGAAACATGCTGTTTTCTTTCTAGACTGTACATTAAGATCAAGAGATAAATGATATTTACTTATTTTGTAATTTTACAGATAACCTTTAAAAATATTGCATAATATGTCATATATTCTTAAAGTAGGACTGAACTATCTGATCTGTGCCAGTGGTTTGGCAGTTCACTTTATATCTGTTTACCCTTAAACCATGGAAAAGACAGTTGGAAAGATTCTTTTCCATCATATAGGTAACCACCTCCACATGGTTATCCTCAATATTTCCCTAATTTCTGGGACAGCAGGTGCTTGACAAGCCATGAAGCAATTCTGTGAACTTAAATACACCATTCATTTTCATTGTAGTGTGCCTGAAGAAAACTAGCTGTTTGAAGTCAAAATTGAGGATGAATCTAGCAATACTTATTCTACAGATTTTTAGATCTATGTTTGAAGAAGGACCCTGATTTTTATAAGAAAATGTTTCCTGTATCATAATACTGATCCAAAACAAAATTTCCCCAGATTTAGTCCCATTTTTTTCTCAGAAATATTACATTTCTAAATTCTCTATATTAAATGTCCTCTTAAACCTTCAGGTTATGTAAATTCAAATTAAACAAGTTCCACAGAGGTGTTCATTGCAATTCAAGAGAAGAGGCCTCTGTCCTATATACTTTTGCTATTTCTAGCATCTACATTTATCTAATTTCAATACTCCAGGCCCTTTTCATGGATAATTAATTTCTTCTGCATCAGGGCAAATACGATCCATTATTGCACCTTTCCCTAAGACTTTTAGAGTTTCCTAAGGAATTTTAGAGTTCTAGCATGTGATGAAAATTAAGAGAAGGAAAAATTATCTCTGGAACTGGAGTGACAAGATGTGATCCCCTTTGGTATTTGGTTCCCTTTTAAAAATAATTACAAATTAATATAGTCACATTTATACTGATCTGATTTGCAGTCCTCAAGCCAAACATCTCATGACACCCAACCTCTCTGCCTCTGCAGGGTTTTTTTTCCAAACATTGATTTTGCTTTAAAGCACTAAACAAATCCTGAAAGAATCAGTAAACAAAACTGACACTAGACTTTTCTTTATTAATATATAAATCAATAAGCATGGAGGAACACATTCATTAAGGACTGGAAAAGCTGTTATAAAGCAGATATTTTAATTACAACCTTAATTAAAATTATCCTTCAGCTCTGGATGACCTCTTGCATATAAATCAATAGGTAAACTCTATCCTTCTATAACTCAGAAAGAGCATCAGTTCCTATAATTACCCGTAATGAGACTGGTATTGCCCATAATCTCTCTGACATACTATCTAGGAGGGAAGGGCATGGAACTGGAAGGGACATCCCAGCCATTAAATTCAGCATCCTGATATTGCAGTAAAGATTCTCTACAAACCTTTCAGTAAGCTGTTAAGATGAGCCATAAAACTAGCTAGTTTTTATCCACATTAGAAAGCTTTTCAGGCTCTAACTGCTGTTTCATGTCAGGTTATGTCTATCTATTAATGTTTCAGACCAATATTGGGACCTTGGTCTTAAATAATTTTGCTTTCCTTTGTTCTTATTCCTCTGATATATTAAAATGATTTTCCCAACCTGAAATTGGTCGATACAGCTGTTATCAAATACCTATGTCTTCCTTCTGTCCTATTATTTTTATCACCACAGGGACTTGTAAGAACCTCCCCATGGAGTTTTCTTACATTCTATGAGGTTTGTTATTATACTTCCATCATTTGTTCACAGTCACACATAAAGAAAGTCTAGTCAAGACTTGCACTCTTTTATATGCTTTCTTTCATTAATCTTTACTAAGAGATTTCTTTGGACGTGTTGATCTAGTTGTAGTGAATAATTGAAAAGACAGTGGTGGCTGCAGCTATTGTAGCACAGTATTAATCCTGCAGGCTTAGAATACCACACAACCAGCTGTGAAGGCATCTTCCTCTTTCCAGAAATCAAAAATATTCAGTTCACCTACAGAGTGCCAGGTTAAAGGTAGTATGCTGCTGATTCATGCCCTTAAATTTTATTTCAGCTTTGGTAATGAACTGTATGCATGTGTATAGGAGATAAGCTGAGCTTCAGAACAAAAATTTATAATATGTATGCATTTATATGCAGGAGTAAATCAGAACTCCAGTGTTTTAGGAACTATATGAACTATGAAAACAATAGAAGGACAAAAAAAAAATAAGAACCTCAGACAGAAATGTTTTTATATATATCTAAGTATGGCAATCACAAGGAAATGGTCAAGCAAATTTAAGCAATACATCAGTCTGTGGGCTTCCTTCAATTTTTCATTAAAAGATCTTAGGTTATAGATATACATATCATTCTAAAAATAAATATTGAAGTACCCTAATAAAATTGATTTCATGAGGATAATGAGAGATACTTTCCAGAGATGTGGTCACAGTCCCAAGTCTGACAGAGTTCAAGAAACATTTGGACAACTCTCAGGCACATGGTGGGACTCTTGGTGCTGTCTTGTGCAAGGATAAATGCTGGATGTGATGATCATTGTGTGTCCCTTCCAGTTCAAGATATTCTATGATTTTGTCATTCTACAATACAGGAGGAAGCACTTGAGCATGTTTGAGGAACCAGAGTCACTTTCTTATTCTTCAGATTTGCAGGTCCACTGACTGGAACTTTTATTCAATTACATCCCTGCTCAGTGCTTGCTGTTACATGAAAATCAGGTTTATGTAGTACATGCAGTTGTTTAATTCTTTGAACTGAAAATGTAACTGTACACATTTTGCAGTCCATAATCATTTATTATGATTATGTTTAATTCTCTGGGAACTCTTAACATGAAGTGTCTGTATTATTATGTAGCCTTCTTTACAGAACTACTTCTTACCTTGCTGCTTGACTTTTCTCATCATTCTTGTAATTAAAATCTCTTTTGATCCCATTTGGCATTTCACCATCTGCACACAAGGAAATACTTTGGAACTGGCCTGCCTATGACTTCACACAGTCCACTAATTAAACTGGGTTTTAATCAGAAATTCTTAATCACCCTTAATTTTCTGACTAGAGGGCGGTTGTGTCTGCACTCATTTCCCCAGTGACTTCTTAAAGGATGGATACATAAATGAAAAGTGACTGTATAAGTGAGACTGCATGGTTCCATATTTATTCCTTCACAACTATTCCTGGTCAGATTTACACCATTTACAAGAACAGTCATTATTTTTCTAGGTGCTATTTGGGCAGATTTTTATCTGGAATCTAGAATTCAGGCTGTTGACTTTCACAGGTGCACCTTCACCTTCAGCACAGAAAGGCAAGAAGAAAGAAAAAAAACAAAACAATACTGAAAAACAAAACAAACCCCAAAGCAGACTTCAAGAGAAATTGTGGTGAAAAAAACCTCACTTTGTTACAGTTTTTGTGTCAACATGGAAGTTTTTAACAAAAATATTCCCAATTTGAGTAGAAACTTTCTGAAAACTTTCCTTGGTCTATATGAGACTGAAAATTTTAAAACAGCAAATTGAAAAGTGGCCCTGGAAAATGCTGTCCTAATAGATTTTTTTATCATGTTGACACCTGAAAAGATATTTTTCACAAGTACCTCCATTTACTTACAAGATTTAGAGTTTAATCCACTGAAGTGAGAGCAACTTTATATATATATTTATATATATATATAACTAAGAAGGCTCCTTGATGGATGATTTGGTCAGAGCAGTCAGTCATTCTTGTAATGTTACTGACAAAGGAATAGTAAAGGTTGAGAGGAAACTGCCAAGTTGGGCAGTGTTCTCAATTCTGTGATGTTGCATAAATAATTTCCATTCTTCTCCCACCCTTTTTCCCTCTTTCTGCTCTACCTTCCTCTTGTATTTTGGACTATGAGCTCCTCCACATAAGCAGTTTTAAAGAATCATCATAGAACCATGGAATGGTTTGGGTTGGAAGTGATCTTGAAGATCATCCAGTTCCAGCCCCCTGCCATGGGCAGGAACACCTTCCACTAGACCAGGTTGCTCAAAACCCCATCCAATCCAGCCTCAAACACTTCCAGAAATGAGGCATCCACAGCTTCTCTGGCCAACCTGTGCCAGTGCCTCACCACCCTCACAGTAAAGAATTTCTTCCTTGTATCTGATTCAAATCTACCCTTTTTGAGTTTGTTTTAACTTCCTTGCACTTCGAGTTTTTCATAATGAGGCACAATTCATTATTCAAGTTTTTAATGACTGCTGTATGGTAAATCTTCATTATTTTCTGTTTCCATTTCTTTCTATAATTGTTTTTAAAGAGCTTTAAAGAACAAAAAAAAAAAAAAAGCGAAGAATATCTTAACTGCTCTATAATTTATTATATTGTCCCTCTATACTCTTGTGGCTCATTTGTCCGTGTAAGAACTCTTGATATATGCAAAAGTTGCTTGACATCTCCTTCCAGGTGTAGTGGGTGGAGCCTGGCTGGATGCCAGATGCCCATGAAGTCACTCTATTGCTCCAGCTGGATGGTGGATAGAAAATAAGGTGAAAAACAACTTGCTGGTTGAGACAACACAATTTATTAAATCAAAAGCAAAAGTTTGCACTTTCACAAGCAAAGGGAAAAAAAAGCCAGTTTATTTTCTACTTCCAATCCTCAAACAATGTTTAGACACTTTCCTGAAAGCAGGGTTCAGACACATAGTGGTTGCTCTGGAAGGCAAACATTGTGAATGTCCTCCTCCTTCCCTTAGCATTTATATCTCAGCTGCCATCATATGGTATGGAATATCCCTTGGGTCAGTTTGGGTCAGCTGGCCTAGTTGTGTCCTCTCCCAAGATTCTGCCCAGCCCTTGATAGTGGGGGGGAATATCGAGAGACAGCAGTGATGCTGTGCAAGTGCTGCTCAGCAGCATCCAAAGCACTGCTGAGTTATCAGCACATTTTTAGGTTTTGGTCCAAAGCACGGACCTGTGAGGGCTGCTGTGGGGAAATGAACTCCATCTCAGCCAGACCCACAACCAGCTGATCAATGTATACACAAATCATATCCTGGTTTTTCAGTAGCCACTATTTTCTTGAATGTTACAATCCTCTTGAGAGTTTTGGAAACTCTGTGCTGAAAAGGCATTATTTAACTTTTCCCACCTCTTCTTTGTAATTGAACCTTGTCTGATGTCAGTGGATGAGAGAAGTGCATTCCCCTTTCCTGAACATTACTTCATCAGTATACTGATTGTTATATTCCAGTTAATTCTTGTTTTCATTTCAGTTGCCAGAAGGAAATGCTGAAATTTACCCCTTCTACATATAACATAATTATAATATAATATAATATAATATAATATAATATAATATAATATAATATAATATAATATAATATAATATAATATAATATAAAAGACACAGTAAATGTCAGCAATCTGATTACTGTCAGCTTCTCTCTTTCAGTTCCAAATGTACTGCATTTGAACTTCTGGTAGTGTTAATATAAATTCTTCAAGTAATAAATTTGATCAAGTCAGACCCAAGAATAGAGAAGAGATAATTTTCTTAGGATTTCTGACTTGGATTCAGTCTCTTGCCATGACCAGAACTTCATTTGTGAGACTGTGACACTCAGAGAAGGAGCCAGGGCAGATTGTTTGCTGGTTAAGTAAATAATCATTGATCATAAAATCATAAAATAGCCCAGAATGGAAGAGACCTTGAAAGTTCATTTGGTCCAAACTTTCATGGTAAAGGTCGCAAAGATGAGATTTCAGATGATATTATCACACTTTCCAACCATATCTTGAAACCCTTCAAACACATTTTGAAACCCTTCAAACACATCTTAAAACCCTTCAGTTATGGGAACATCATCACATCCCCATGGAGGTTATTCCAGTGAATGATTGTGTTTACTGTATAAAATGTCTTTCTTATGCCGAGGTGAAACTTTCCTTGGTGCAACTTGTACTCTTTGCCTCTCATTTTCTCTGTGTGGTTCTTTGTGGAGTGATTCCATCCTCTCTGTAGCTGCACATTTAATACTGGAATGCTGTCATGAGGTCCCCCTGAGCCCTCTCTTCTCCAGAGAGAAAGGACCTATCTCCTTCAGTTTTTCCTCATTGTCTAGGGGTAAATGAATTTCTAATTGCAATGTGCTTGAAAACCACTCTAGGAAGTATGAGATGAAAGAGTTCATTTGAACTCTGGTCCTAGCTGCTGTATCTGGCAAGACACTTGTTCCATGCATGTTCCTTGTCCTTACACTATATCAACTATACCTCCACATTAATCTCCTTCCATTCTGGTGTGCCCCTCAGGGTTATCAGCTATTGACTATGGATTAGTAGTTGGAGGTCAGAAGCCTTATTTTGTGGGGCACGAGCTTGAAGAGCTGCGTTGTCTGGTGCTCTGAAAAATCAGGGGAGAGGAAGGTGTTTAAGGGTTACTCATTTCATTATCACATTGCTGTAGGTGATAGGGTAAAATATGTGCCTCAATACAGCCTTGTATCAGTACATTGAATGGAGCTCAGCTGGGAAAAAAAAAAAGAAACCAAGTTCAAAAACAGTGGATATTATACAGATTTCAGAAAAATTCTGCCCTCATGCTGTTCTTAGAGAGGAGGACATGGGAAATGCATGCAACACAGCTTATAGCATATGTCAGTGGCAGAATTAACACTGAACTGCACATCTTAAGGGTATGGATCATCTTAAAGGCAGGATACAAAAAGAATACTAGAGGCTTTATTGATGTCATTGTTCTCCTCCTCCTATTTCCCCAATGTCTAAGCCCAGGAATATCTCATTAAAACAGGTCTTTTCAGGGAACACCGGGGAGTATGGGGCTACAAAAAATTGATAGCAAAACAAGAACTCTGAACAGAAACCATCAAAATCATTATCAGGAAAAGGCTTCAAACACTGCATGTATAACAGGGATGGTTCTGAGTGCTAATGAGCATCCAGATAGGACAGGCATTTTCTCACCCCCTGAGGAAGGGTCAAAACTAATCTGACAAATTCACTGTGCCTGAGCACTAGAGGAAGAATAGTCATGAAAAGGTCCACAGGTGTCAGAGAAAGAAAATCTTTCAAAGAATGTTTAGAATAGAGAACTCAGATACAGAGAGGTTTGGGGCAAGGATACATATACACAGAGGCACATAGATTTGAATGTATGTATGAATGTATGTATGTATGTATATATATGATGCAGTATAAATTTTTTTGCAGACTGTTTTGGGTAACACACATGAAAAAAAACCAAACTCAATAATCCAACATTTCAAGGGCATTATATAAAAAAATCAATAATTTAAAAATACTTTCCCTTCCACTGCTGACAACCTACACCACTTCTACTAACTTTCACTTCCATATTCTCAACACCTTACAACTGAATTATCACAGCATGGGAATCATCTGCCTAAATGTGACTGTTCCCTGTATTCTTGCCACTTTAGCAGTCCCAGTCATTGGACTTCAATTTTTTTTTCAAGATCTTCCAACTCTCTTAATGCAGCCACTTAACCATGTTAGGACTTTACAAACCATTGATCTGTAACTTATGCCAGTAGCAGTACCGTTTCCCAAATGTACTGGCAATGACCCACAGGTTTCTAAGGGTCAAATAGGCCTGCTCAAATCAAAAATTATTACACACACTTTGAACCTACAAAGTTTCTTATATATTGTTACAGATTAGAGCAATGTTTCTGACTCTTGTGATTTAAAATGCAACTTATGCCCGAAATTATGGCAAAATTATTTGCAAAGACAGAAGAGGCAAACAAAATAGAACAAAAGAAAAGAAAAAAAAATAAAACAAGATTTGGGACCTGAATACAGTGATTATGTTCTTGAATACATTTATTCATTATTCATCCAGTTCTCATACCAACAGGCAAAAATAGTTTTTTCCACTAAAAAATGTAGTATGTAAACACCAGCTCTCCTAGTACTTGAAGAACAGATTTTATTTGAGGATAAAGAAGCTAGGTTAGAACTACTAGCTACAGCTGAAACTACTTTTCTCAAACACTCCTATAGATCCTAAGACCACAATATTGGTTGGAATGGACCTCGAAGATAGTCCAGTTCCAATCCCCCTGCCATGGGCAGGAACACTTCACTAGATCAGATTGCTCAGAGCCTCATCCAACCTGACCTCGAACACTTCCAGGGATGGGGCATCCACAGCTTCTCTGGGCGACCTGTGCCAGTGCCTCACCATCCTCACAGTAAAAAATTTCTTAATATATAAACCAAACCTGTCCTCTGACAGTTATATAAAACATTAGCTTCCAAATGGTATATTCTTCTCATAGCCAGTATCTTCCAAGCTGATATTACACACAAATCTGCTTGTCAAAACTACCTTAACTTTGTTTTGTCTAAAGAGCATGGTGTAAAACCCAGAAACTTACCCCTAAAAACCTTTGCTTTTACCTTCCCTTTTATAAGCTATTATCATCATCTGTAATTAATAAGTGCTCTTCATGTAATTCCTTGCTAAATAGCTATCCCGTTTTCTGGAGAATGTATGGTGTCTCTGAAAAATTTTTACTTTATGTTCTTGTCTTAATATTAAATTTGCTTGGAAATTAGGCTTTTTATACTGGTCCAATGTGTCTGGCAATTATTACACAGATGCTTTCTACATTTTTCTCATTGAAGTGTAAGATCTGGCTGAAATAGGTATAATTATCAGTATTTCCTTGCTCTTTTATTAAGACTAAATTATTGTAAAGTAAAAATTGATTCATGCTTTTATAACAACAAATTTTGAGCTGAAATCAGAGAATATTTTCCTAAAGAGTGAAGGGTCACTTTAATCCTACATCTGATGAATTTGTGTCTTCAAGAAGCCAGAAAAATGCATTTTCTTTCAATTTTATGATGAACTCACAGACAGAAAGGAATTACCCAGGTGCTTTTGACAGACAACATTTAGGTTCCATGAATAACCTGGCAGATTTGCACAACATGGGTATAGAAAACATGTTGACAAAACAATGCTTTTCTTTTTTTGACTTGAACACTGCACTGCAACAGCTGCAGCTGCCAGCCAGGGAACTTATGCAACTCACTCTAGGTGTTCATGTATTATTTGTGCCTGTCATGTTCCATCAGACACTTTATCTGATGTTGTTTATGCACCAAATGCTGTGTACCAAAGATGGGGTTTGTGTCTTCAAGTGTCTCCTGCTTTCTTTATTAGTACAGATTAAAGCACACAGATCTCCACGAGTCTCTGTTTTGTCATGCAACTGCTTGATTTTTTACTAAACTTGTCTTCCCATGCAGAAATTTTTAAACATGTATCTTTCCTGTCATTAAGGTTACTATTTTTCTGACTGAGGATATTGTTGATAACATTTTTTCAAGCATGTGCCTTGTTTCAGGCAAAAAATTTTGACCTATGTATTTTGACAGCCCATCTAAGAGTAGGAAAATACTGAAAGGGTATTCTTGCCAGTGAAAGAAAATCAGAACATAATCTTCTAAATGTTAAATAAGACTAAAAATGCCTAAAAGGGTAGAAGCAACCCCCTACATCATCTTTAAGAGTGCACTTCACTGGCATCAGTCAGAATTTCTTCAACCCACAGAGCTAAGAGTATTCAATAAATATTTGTTGATGTATCTTGAGATCCAGAAAAAGCTGTGCAGGAACTCTGTTTTGGTGCTAAAAATTGAAGCTGTGCTTTTCACAGGATCATCAGTGGCTTCAGACATCCAGGACTGTTCTCTCCTTTAGAATGGGACAAAGTGCTTTGGCTGACATTGGTCTGCAAGGTGGATACTGTGTCAAACTAAAAATATTATTAGTGAAGTAAAAAATTCCTGTACCAGAAACCCAGAGCACTTCCACACAGTTTTTAGGAGCAGAGGAAGTAAGGAATAACTGGGAGTTTTAATAGATTATATTGAGAACACCTGCCAAAAGAGGAAAGGATGCTCTGAATTTGGATGTCACTCAAGACTGAAGCAGACTCAGTACCAAGTGATAGACAGGCTGGAGAGGTGCAAATGTGCCACACTAAAGCAAAGGTGCTTACTGGTGAGTATCTCACCAGGAGACATCGTAATGTTGTGACCAAAAAAAAAAAAAAAAAAAAAACTTTAATTAATTTAATGTCTTGTTTCTCTTTCCTCTTTATCCCTCATCTCCTTTCATCTCAGAGCCTTTTTTGACTTTTACTTTCTTCCTCCCCGAGGAAAAACACAGAAATGCCAAGGGTGTAATAAAGAAAAATTCTGAATCTTGACAATTTTTCCAAAGTATTTGCCTTCCAATCAGATCTTCAAATTTAAAAGAATAAATAGTTAGAAGTAGTACTATTCAACCAGAAGAAATGGTGAGAAATATGAAATAAAAACAAAAAACCCGTTTGAGCTGAATTTTGCATTTGCTGTGGGAAAAATTGCAGATACTCCAGTCCATTGGATAACAGGTGCCATACAGCAAAACAGACCCCTCACAGATCTAATCCTCACAATATGCTGTTATGATACCAAAGCAGATTCCCAACACATAGGAGACAGCAAACCTTCTGCAGCTCCTTCCTAAAGACAGGAGAAATAAAGCAGCATTTAGCCAGGACTGCACAAACACAGCACAGTGTAACATGTGTTCAAAGAACACAGCAGTCCAAGCAAATTTCACAAAATTAAGAAACTACCTGCCTGATCCAAACTGGTTTGAAGTCATTACAAATGTCTGCAGTGACTTGAAAGCTCTGAGGGCAAAGCCCTCAATGTACAGCTTCTGCTGGCCATAGCTGATGTTTTATGATCTCTGTAATGAAGACAAGGCTGAAAAGGATCTCTTAGGTCATCAAGTCCAGTCACACATTATTTCTGATATCTCCTCCCATGCTGTCTTTCCTTACATTACCAATCTCTACCTGTGAATGACAGAACAAAGATGCAGCAGCCCAGTATCTCTTTGATGAAGACAAAAAGGCACAAGAGCTAAGAGAATTGGTTCTTTAAAACCTGAAGTTAAATATTTAACCTACATGAAGCTGAAAATGAGATGCTTAAGATCACTTCTATGGGTCTAATTGTGTTCCTATTATGTCCCTAGTGACAGGTGAAAAACCTGGAAAAAGAAGACACTTGCACTGCATTTATTGGTTGAAATTTAGTAAATAATTGCAAAACTCAGGATGTAAAAGACTGGTGAGAGAAAAAATTAATGTCTCTTAGGTATATCAATATTGCACAGTTAAAATACATGAAAAGTAAGGGGAAATGTTTCCAAAGTCAGCTAATTTGATTCTGAACCCAGAAAAGGGACTGCTGAGTAAGAAGGAGCTATTTTTAACGTCTTTTTTTTTTTTTTTTTTCTTCACTCTAGAATCATAAGTTAAAGTTCTTGAGCAAAGGTTAGAAGTACATAAGTGATATTTTCTGCTTGGTGTCTTACCATTTAAAAAAATCAAAACAAGAGCTAACTGGTGTTATTTGATGTATTTGTTACTTCAGAAATTTAATCCTTATTCTAAGAGCAAATGCATAATTTTACTTATCTTACTTCTAAAAAAATACATTCTGTATGGAATTGCTTTTTGGGGTTTTTAACCCCTTTTTTTCTCCAGTAGGTTTCCTTTTCCTGTAACTCTCATCTATTCTTTGGGTAGATGTTACTGTCTGGAGAGGAGGTAAATGAAAGATTCATAGTGGGTAATTTCTGGAACCACAGTTACTTCTCTTTGCAGTTACACATGAAACTCTATTTTCTGTTTTCATGGAAAGTTCTTGGGAAGATATTTTGTTTGTTTATCATGCAGAATGTGCTTAAAAATCATAGTCTGATGGTGAGGTACAAGACTGTATCCTGTCACTGAAGCAATGAATTTCTAATAGTTCGATAACTATTTGCTTAACTACTAATGCAAAACTTTCCTATTGCCAATCTATTTATTTTATCCAAGCATTTTGGCAAATATTCTTGTAACATTTTGGGGAGTCACCAGATGGCACTAAAACATTGCAAGGTGCCATAAGTCTTTGCATTTCTTGCCAAGAAATGCATTACTTTGCAATAGTATTATCTTTTTTCTATTTTTGCTACAGGCTGGATAATATCTCTTTAAATTCCACTGAACAGGAGGCACTGGCACATGCTCATTGGAACAAAGAGGACCTGGATGAACCTGAGGATGTAGACATATCATCCATAGCCATTGTAGCACCAAAGATATTATTATCATGATTTCAACTTTCAGATTACATTCCTTTTCTGAAAATCTGATTCTGTCAAAGAAAATTTTACCAGTCCTGCTTCCTACATGAGTCAGATTAAACCTGTCACTAAGGCTCTAGTTCTTTCTTGTGCAACATCAGTTTCAAATCTTTTTCATTCTTATCTCCACTGTGCAAGAGAAATATTGAGTAGTTATATGAGTGTTATTATATTTAATGTAAATCTGTATCATGCCTTAGATACATAGTTCTCAATAACTGACCAAACATTTTTACTTTCCATGTCCTGTATTCAACAATGGCAAAAGTCCCATAGTTAAAGATAAATAAAACAAAAACTGAAACATTTTGAGTTCTATTTAGAGATCTTAGAATATTCTGAAATATTTAGAAAAAAATTAAATTTTAAATTTAACTTATGTAACTTGGTATATATATCCAATGCTGTAATTCTTTTACTTTTTTGCAAACCCTTTCAGTGATATATTTTTTTAAATTTTTTTCCTATCTGAATCCATGTTCTACCCTCCTAATGTTAAGAAAACTGAATATTTATATCATTTTCTTATTCTCTTAATTGTTGTAAGTTGTCATTGTCTTCTTATAACCAATGACTGCAATCTTTACAAATGCTTTTTGCAAATATTGAAAGAATCTCTTCATTTTTCAGATGAAAATGAAGGTTGAGGAACTGTACTGTGTATATAATCTGGTAAGGTCAGTTGGAGAACAAAACACAGAACCACAGAATGGTTTGAGCTGAAAGGGACTTGAA
This sequence comes from Muscicapa striata striata, assembly GCA_030060385.1. Taxonomy (NCBI): domain Eukaryota; kingdom Metazoa; phylum Chordata; class Aves; order Passeriformes; family Muscicapidae; genus Muscicapa; species Muscicapa striata. The sequence goes on along the minus strand of JAREIS010000195.1, from coordinate 216,465 downwards.
AGATCTTTTAGTTCCAACCCCCCTGCCATGAGCAGGGACACCTTCCACTATCCCAGGTTGCTCAGAGCCCCATCCAGCCTGGTCCTGAACACTGCCAGGCATGGGGCATCCACAGCTTCTCTGGGCAGCCTGTGCCAGTGCCTCACCACCCTCACAGGAAAGAATTTCTTCCTAAAACCCAATCTAAACCTGCCTTTTTTCAGTTTAAATTCATTTCATCCTTGTCATATCACTACATGTCCTTGTGAAAAGTCCCTCTCCAACTCTCTTCTCTTATGACAAATACAGTAGCATAAGTAATATTAAAATTAAGGAAAAAATTGAAAAGCCTAAAATCCTTTTCTAAATTACAGAGCAAATCAAATTATCATGATGTTTGGAAGGAAGAATGTTCTATTCATCTACTCACTTTTTTTAAAAATACAGACAATCAAAATCATGTAGAGCTTTCATGGAAATTTTGAAAAAATAAAAGGTGGATTTCTTTGTAAGCTACAGGTAGACTGGATCAGCTTAACTTGGCATGCTGAAGTCTCCCAGAAAAGTAACATTCATTATGATAAAATATTTGTTTTGCCTTATTTCCTTCTGAGCATGGGAAAGAGAGCAGAGAATGGAACAAGCACAGTAGTTGTTGCTGAATTCCCTGTTTTGAGAGCCTAAAGTAGAGAGAAAACAGTTTTATGCTTTAATAAAATTTTTCCACAGACACCTGCCTAAACCCAGTTTTGGTGTGGGGATTTGTCCAAAAGGCAAAAACAGTAGTCAGAGTAGTATTGCTGCAATCACTGCTCTTTGACTCTGTGTGAGTCAAAGTACTCAAAAGGTTCAAGGGACACACTTGAAATAATAGCCCAGGGATAGTTACAGAACCCTTGAAACAAGTGACTGTTGGAGATAATATGTGGCTACCTATAGAGAAATTTCATCTCTTGATTCATGTCAGGATGGATCCTGCCCTGGAGCTCACAGCTGCACTTGCTCAGAAACTCTCTCATAAAGCCAAAGTGTCCCAGAGCCATTCCCTGCTACCCATTCTCATCTCAGGGTGAATGCAAGGCCACACTTTGATATCCATCCATCAAGTTCTGAGTTTCTGCATTACCTTATGAGCAAAGTAAGGAGGCAAGGTATTTTTCTCTGGAGAAAATCCACTGAGTGATAGATGAAGCTTCACAAATATACGCTCCAGAAAGCATCCAATCATTTAAAGAACTCCCACGACCAACCAGAGTAACCTTGAAATATTTTGGAATATTTGATAAATCTCTCTCCCATCTTAAGCTTATTTCTTTTTACATGAAAAATCATTACTGAAAACTTTGGTTAAAGTTGGCGAAGTTACTTGCAGACCTTCCATCACATACTTCAAAATTTCATTAGCCTGGATTTCTCTGGAGCTGAGATTGGCTTTTGGAGGGCTATCAACTCCACAGAGTTTTTTGCAGTGTGGAAAAGCATCTCCTGGGGGGAAACCACTCTAGGGTCTTCCCATTTCTGCTTTCTGTTTCAGGTGGAATCCCTGATTGCTGTTGTCTTCCTACAGATGCAACTCTAACAGTCAAAATATGGCAGCAGTGAAGCAGTTCATAAACATTAATTAGTGTATCCTCATTACATCCCTCAGAGGAGAGTGATGATAGAGTGGCGAAGGTGTCTTGGTATGGATCCAGAGGTGTGAGTTCATACCTCTCTCTGGACTCATTCCAAGCATCACTCCCAGTCAGCTCAGCTATAAATGAGTACTACAGCCCTGGGGCTGAGGAAATCAAAGGCATCTGGATGGATATTAGCCACATCCCTCCCCTGTGGGAGGTTAGCAACAGAAACTCTTGTCCTTGCCCAGGCGCGCACAATTAGCCCTTGTGTTGATTCGTTTCCACTACATAGAGAGGTGCTGCTATCCCCCTTCTGATGGAAGTAACTGGGGTAGAGAGGGATGAAAACCCAGATTTTCAAAGACATTTGAAGCTCTTAATCTCTGTAAACTTGGAGGGCATTAGTCACATGAACACTTTGACTATTTCAGTCTAAGGGACTTGTCTCAGTTCTGCAACAGAACAGAAAATTGACCCTGACTCATAAGTCCAGACAATTGGGATATTTGTTTTCTCTTCTGCAAGTCTTTGATGGTAAAAATAATAATTACTCAAGAGATTCATTCCAGTGTGTTAAAGAAAAATATCTTGAAACTGTGAATGCATGATCACAAAACAAGGAATAAAGTTTGTTTAGTCACATGAGATGAAAGCTGATAAACACTACTTTGCATTCACTGCTTGTCACATTCATTATTCCTATTAAAAGATCCAAAATTGTTTTCAGCATGGAAGACAACCACTGCCTTCCAGGGCTTGTACAAAACTTTTCATTCAAAAAACTTAGAAGGTGTTTATAAACAGAAATTAATTAAGTAATTGGAAATTACAATATGTCTTTATAAAGGGAAAATTGAGGTACAGAACTCACTCACAGTAACACTCTGAGCACCACTTAACTAAGGCCAAAATGGAAATAAAAAGCAGTGTTATTGATTTCTTGTCCTCTACCCTAATCACCAAATCCATTTCCTCCTAATAAATAATTTCAATTGTTTTGACTTTAATGAACTATATAGAAATAAAAACTTGTTTACATTGCCCAAAGGTGAATGAAGATCAAAAGACATAGCAGGTACATGGCCTCCCTTCTTCTAAGCACTTCATTGCATTGTACAAACAAACCAATGAAAGTGTTGAAAATTAAATGCTCTATCATTAGCTAAATAGGCAGAAGTGATAAATAACAGGTCCTTGCAGCACCATTTAAAGATGACACTACACTGTAAAGTATCCTCTGTTATCAGATATTTTTTTGGACTCTGCTAGAGTCGATGGAACCAGTGAAGCAATAAATACATCAAAATATGTGGGTAAACAGAACCATAAAACATCCAATGTAACAACTGAAACACCCACAAATACATAAATATTTATGAAGCAAGGGGTACTTCTGAAACACCCAGCAGGTTTGAGTGGATTGAACAGTCCAATCAAAGGACTGTGCACTCACAAGACTGAGGAAACAGGAGTTACATGACAAGGAAAAGAAACAGTGGATATGCAGTGGATTTCAACTCACTGTTTTTAAACTTCCCAAAGCATAGAAAAGATGACCTTCAGTGTGATTTGAATGTGGCAGTGTCTGTTTCCTGATACAGAGTATTCCAAAAGTAATAATCCCATTTTAGTTTTGGCTCAAAAAAAGAGAGCCATCAACAGCAATCATTTGCCTCTTATAGATTTGTCCATCTGTCCGTCTGGATGGAGATCCTCATCCTTGCTCTCTACTAGATCCAAAAATATGGGTCTGGGAACTCTTGTGCTTTTTTATGCATAAAGGCAACAGTTATATAATCAAATTCCTATGGGATTACCCTGAAAGCTGAAGATAAAACAATAGACATTTTTAGCATCTTTGAGCATTTGCAATTTTTCCCAATTTAAAGACTGTAAGGGTCACTAAATCAGACTATTTTTAGAATCTTGTATGCATTAAACACAAAAGATATTATAAATCTTCTCTCTGGTGGGCAGCAATAGGACACAAAGAAACGACATAAAGCTGTGTCAGGGGAGATTCAGACTGAACATAAGAATAAAGTTCTTCTCTGAGAGGCTGGTCACTGGAAGAGGCTCCCCAGGGACATGGTCACGGCACCGAGGCTGGCAGAGTTCAAGGAGAGCCTGGAAAACATCTTATTATTTAGTTCTAGGCAAATCTAGGTAAAAAAAATCTTGAGAAGACCAAGGAATTAGGCCTGATGATCTTAATGGGCTCCATACAGCTGGAGATATTCTATAATTCTATGATACCATTTTCTGGAAAGACCCCAGCAACTTGTATTGTTTAAAGCACATTTTTCAGAAGGTTAGGTGGATTTTTCAAAGATACTAAAGGTTGAAAAATTCAGTAATTTCCCTTGTAGTTTGCTGTCATCAAACTAAAATTAGTAATTTCTTTCAAGTTGCTTCAGAAGAAGGAACAAAGCTGTTGAGAACTGATTTAGAAACTGAACAAAGCAGATTAACACAATGAAAAATATATGTGAGTCTTGTATTTCTGTACTTTTGACTTAGTCTTCCTGAAAATCTACTGCTTAGTGATACAAATAATGTTCCTACTTCAGAACTAAACTCTTTTTGCTAAGAATGTGAACCCAGATATTTTGATGCAGATATTTAGCTTCAGGGCTGAAGCATATTTTCATGTAATAAGTGATACAATAAAACCATGAAAAGCTATTTGGGCTACACAGGTTGAGGTTTACTGATCTTTCCCTCTCCTCAAAATCACTGTGTCTGGCATTATGTTTCAAGGTTTCTAAATCCTATATCTATGTGTGCAACAGAGCTACTTTATAGGTATCTTGTTCCAGCCAAGAATCTCCAAGAAAGGCTCATTCTTAAAATTAACTGTAATCAATACACATCAGGGCATTGTGCAAATATCTAATGCTTTCCTGCCAATGGGAAATATATTTAGAATTACACATAGAATTTCCTTTCAGAATTTGAAATACAGTAGGAGGTTTCCTTGTGTAAGATGACGACTTTATATTTATGAATGTTTATTCTATTCCTAGGTAAAGCACACAACAGATAAGTGGTCTTACTTTTTTTTTTCCTGAATGGACATATTATTTGAGATAGATGTAACAGCAAAATTTGTGGATTAATTTTCTCTGGTACTCAACCTGCTCTTTCATATTGCATCTAAATATAAATATAGGGGGAGGTTCTGCAATCCTTATTTTTGTCACATAACCTTTGCAGAATTGATATTGGCATAGTGTCTTTCTATGGTGCCCCAGTGACCTTATCTGAACACTAATTACATTGCAATTTGAGTAAAATTTCAATTAAATCAAGGGAAAGAACTTATTGTTGTTACAGCTCTCCAGTAAGCAGATTATGAATGAAAGTTTGCAAATTCTGGTGCTTTTAATAGATTTTAGAATCTGAATGAAAATTATTAATCAAACTGAGCTATCACATTAAATTAACCATTCTACAGGCCTTATTGTCTCAGCAGGTTGGTTCTCAGCCTTTATTCTCTCCACACGCTCTGCAAGATGTCTCACCTTGGGTTACTTTGCTTTGAATGGTTCTAGTTACTGTACCATCATGAGTTTAGTAAAACACTATCTTTAATCCTACAGATCACTTGGGGCAGCAGGAGGCCTTCCCACTCCCCAGCCTGTCTGAATATAATATTTTTAACATTTCGGGGAGCACTTCAAGGAGACCTCCAAAGGCAAACACACTAGTGTGGGGTAAATGAGAACACTAAATGCATTCATCTGTTGTAAAAAACTGTGCTTCCATGGAACTGGTCCTGCCTGGCACTGGGTAATTGAAAATAAATTTTAGGATGTCCAGACAAGTCATAGTGTGTTTCTGCACAGAAGTGAAGAAGCAAGCTATTGCTTCCCATGATAATTATCCCTGTAAATATTGTCCAGGTCAGCTTCTGTGGTCTTCTCTTATCAAAAGACTGTGGAAGAAGGCAAGATTCCAGACCTTTGCATGAAAATTTAATGTTGGATAAATTATATGGCTAAATGTTGCCAGTCCCTTTCTAGAGTGTGTAATTATCAAGGAACAAAAAACAAAAAAAAAAAAAAACAAAGAAAAAACAAAAAAAAAAAAAAAAAAAAAAAAAAAACCAAAACAAAAAACAAAACCTCAAAAAAAACCCCCAAAAACAAACAAAAAATAAAAAAAAAAACAAACAAACAAAAAAAAAAACCAAAAAAACAAAAAAAAAAAGTGTCTGTAACCCTGAGTGTGTAGATCACTAGATCTGCAGGTTTCATTGAGTTTCATTGACCTGACCTTGGCTGGCACGTTGGGAGGCACCAAATTCCATGACCAGGCCTGTGCACAGAGGACACAGGGGGCAGCCACCATTCCACACTTCAGCATTGCACAGCACCTTGGCCAGAGCCTGCAGGGAGAAGGGATTTGCACACTAGGGACTGCTCATGGTCTGTACTTCCCAAAAAGAATATCACTGGAGACAAATCTCTGGAAGCAAGAAAAAGAATAGAATAGAATAGAATAGAATAGAATAGAATAGAATAGAATAGAATAGAATAGAATAGAATAGAATAGAATAGAATAGAATAGAATAGAATAGAATAGAATAGAATAGAATAGTAGAATATCAAGGTCCTTCACTGGCCTATGAATATCTTCACTAAAAAGCTTACCCACATTTTTCTGGAAGAGTATATACTTCATACACTTTTTTTTTTTTTTTCCCCTGAAGAAAACCACCAGGAAGTCCTCTTTCTTTCCAGATATAAACATCAAATTTCTCAATTCACTAAATCTGTCTGTCCTATCACAGCTCCTCTTACAGATTTGCAGCTCTGATCAGCTCCTCTGAACAGTGACCCTTCTCTGTGAAGATCAGGATGCCTGGTTTGAGAGGGGCCATAAAAAAAAGCTCTTTGTTACCACTGCCTTTTTTTTTTTTTTAATTGTGCAGTGATGGAGATGACATTTAGCCAAATATCAAATGAAACATCCAGGAATACAAATTGTTTAAAAGTGAATTTTTTGAAGGAGATCTCTGCAGAAACTTGCCTATTTTTACAAGCAATGATTCCTCTCAGTGTCATCTCAACCATGGAATTTAAAATGAAAATGAAGCTTCATGGCTGTATATACTGTTTAAATGTCACTTTTTATTGATCATGCTTATTTTACATCTAAACTAGTACTAGGTCCTTTATATAAAGAGGGGAAAAATTTATAAAAGGAATGTTTGAATCTACATGGAGAATGAGTAAATATTTTTTTGTCAGGGCATGTACTTGGTCTTGCTAGAATCTTACAGTAACAAAGTACTTCTGTTCTGGAAACTCCTTAAACATCCTTTATCCAGAAAAAAGGTTAAATTATAGTGCACTGAATCTGTCTCTGAGGAGGTAGAGATGAATGTACAGTTGCTTCAGGATTAATGTGGCTTTTAAAATAAGCTACAGTCCAAAAAATTATTAGCACACACTGAAGATTATATTAATAACTAAACAAGAGAGTAATAACATACAGAGTACAAAAGAAAACAAAACCTCGGAAGAAAAAAAAGGGTTTGTACTTTCATAAAAAATTCTTTTCTGTTTTGAAGCAGTGATTTGCAGATTGTTGATATTTTTCAAGATCTCAGTAGTTTATACAGTCATGTTTAGGACCTTCTTGGTTTCCTAGGCCTTCTGTATGCCAACAATGTTGTAATGCAGTGACCCTCTTCATATCAGCTGGGCTCTCTGCTGGACTGTAGAAGACTTCAAACTGTCTGTTTTGGTCCAGGTGAAACTTAGGAGTAGTTGTCTGTTGACCTCAAAAGAAATTTAAAAATCATTACCCTGGATGATGGCATAAAAATAAAGGAACTGTTACAAAACATTATTTTTTTTTTTCTTAATAGGTATATTCTGTTGAGCATTTGAAGAGGGGAGAACTTACAGGGGGGGTCCATTACACCTAAATATGAGATTAGTGCAATGTCAACAACCAGATGTGAGTGAGCCTTATTGCCTTTTGCATTCAGAGAAACAAAACATGCAAAATGAAATGTCACTGAGTGTCAGTTTTAGGAGAGATAAAAAGCATCTAAGAGATCCTCCATGAACTATATTGGGAATCTACAACAGTTTACACAGATATGGCTTCCAACCCAAGTGTATTTGCAATGAATCTAAATAATTTTTTTTCTAAACCTTCTACAGTCAAATTAGAAAACATGTCTGCTGTCCTGTCATTTATATCTGACTTCAACACATAAAGGTCTTTTATAATGTAGGAAGGAAGCCCAGCCTGTATCCATCTCTATCACCTATGATATTATAAGGTCTTCAAACATCTTAGCCGCAATGTTCCAATTAGTCATTTCAGATAAAACTAAATACAGGGGGAAATTCTATGGAACTGCTAGGGTTCTACTAAAATATTGCATAACAGAAAATATTTTCTGTTCTGATAGATAAGAATTTTATCTCTACTCACACAAAAATAAGTAATTTTCTAATTTTTAATTAAATAATTCACTGATCACTTTTTCATTCAAGTCAGAATTCTCTGGTTATATTTTTCAATTATAAATTGGTTTGTACTAGTCAATCTTTAACAGTCAGCACTTCAAAGTCAAGAAAAATCAAACCTAGGGCTAAACAGCCAAAATGTGCAATGATTCTACTGCTGCTGTAGATTTAGGTGCTATTACAAATGTCATTAATTGGCTAAGGAGCAGGGAACAGAATGAGAGTAAGCAAATGCTTTTCTCCATGGTTCACAATCCCACCTGAGCAAGGCTGTTGTGGATGTACTGATTGATCTAGGACATCTCCCTGTAAGAATCCACACAACTGAAGGGCTTTCCTTCCACCCACTGTTTTAATTTCCCCCTACAGGCAGTTGGGTCAAGGCCAGCACAACTCAGAAGGGTTCCACAGCTGGTATCTCTGCCTGGTACTGGGGACATGATGGGATAGTACAGGGACAGATGGGTTATACCACCACTGCAGGACTGGTCATGCAATGCCAGATCTGTCCTTGTTGCTGTGATGAATCCTCACTCTGCTTTTGTATGGATCCAGAGATTTTCTGTTGGAATACTACCAAGCTGGTGTCAAAGTTGCACACAGTATGACCTCGTGTTCACAATGTGCACATCATGAAAGGAGTTTGGGGTGCAGAAAAGGCCCAACAAATATTTTCAGAATGCATACATATCTATTGAAAATGCCAACCAACTATAGTAGCATTAGCTAGGGTGAAAAATTAAGATCAATAATCATCTTGTGATTTTGGTGATGGAGATTGAAAGATACTTCACTGGTGGGACAGTAAATCCATGAGGAAATGGCTTTCAATTTCCTCAAAAGCATATGTTGACAGTGTGTGAGAGGAGATACTGAGGCAGTCTGATATAACAGAGTCTGATATAGCACCTCCAATAGGCTTGGTGGGCAGAATATGACTATTATTTCTCAAATGAAGACTGCACCAAATTGTTCACACCTGCTGATAAGGCTGATCTACATTGTTAACATTTATACAAGGCAGATCAGAAAACTCCAACCACAATTGCATTGCTGGGCCTTCAACCATCTGTCTGTACTTCATTTAGCCCAGGCAAATTTAGTACCTGTTTCACATTGCTTCTACTGTTTTTGTTATACATACAAAACATTGTGCTCAATGTGTATATCTCCTCCCTTAAGTGTGTGCTTCTGTGAGTTTCCTTGTAACCACAGCCCAGTAGATGAGAATTGGGTCAGATGTTTATTTGATAAAGTCTTTTCTCTCAAAGTTATTTAATTCAATAATTTTATTTGCCCCTTCATGCTATATATTTATTGGTTTTTTATTTCCCCCAAGAACACGTTCTTTTGGTTAAGCAGCAATTTATTGCTGTAGTAGTTTATCAGACAGATATGACCAAAGATTTCTGTTAAGAGTGCATATTTTGTATGGCAAGTCCATGCACTAAGAAGAATTGAGGAGAATGCAAGGAGATTTTACTCAGTTATACACAAGCAAAGTAAGTGAATTAACAGACAATAATTTCAACTGCTGGATTTCAACCCTTCCTTCGTAGCTTAACAGGAAAGTTAAATAAAGAACTTTCACCCAGTCCAGTCCAGAGCTTGGAGTTAATAGTTAGTGGTTATCAGAGTGTGCTAATGTTTATGTAACTTACAGATATGGTGCTCTTCAACAACAAAGCTCTCCGGAATCTGAGGGCAATCACAGGCTGCTTCTCAGAGTCCTTACCATAGGTGTTTCTCTATATGTTTCCCTCTCCTTGTCCGTATCTCTGTGGATTTTTGTTTCAAAATTTTATGCGACAGTTTTACAACCTTGCAAGCTTAATCAACATGCTGTAGGAAGGATTTCCATAGCTTGATTCCAAACTGTGCAAAGAGCTGGTTTTATTAATTGTAAACCTGCCACTTGCTTATTTGATGATTCAAGCTCTTAAAGTGTAACAGACAATGAAAAGACATTTTTCTGATAGCTCATCTTGATTTTGTAGACCTTTTTCATACCCTCTTGTCAGATATCCATTTCCCCAGACTGAAGAGGCCAACTGTACTTGGCCATCCCTCATGTAGAAGTTGCTTCACTTTGGAAATATGAGTAGGAAGCCCCTTCTTAAAATCATTTTTCAGCTTTATCAAATCCTTGGGAAAAAAAAATCACTTTTTTTGAAAATGGAGTGGAGGAAAGCAAGAATAACCTTGTGGTACTAAAATATACAAATGCATAATGGATTTCCATCCCTCCCTGTCTTTATCCTGATCCATAAGCCCTACATCATAATTTCTCTTCCCTGTCCAGTTGAGAAGAGCAGCTTTGGTGGGCACATGGGGTCCAGCTAGGGTCAGCACACCACACTACAACTCCACTACCCTCACAACACTTAAAACTTGACCCTGAATAATTTAGGACTGTCTCTGCACTCTTCACATTTTCCCAAATCCCTCACTAATTTGTTGAAAAGTGCAGTCCTGCACAGCTTCTTGTGCCATGCAAACACCCAGTGTATATTTTTGTCCTTTTGAAAATTTCTTTACTAATTTAAAAGCTTTCTCTCTCTGCTTAGTATCTCTGAATACCTTTGTAAGGGATGCTGTTGACAAGACTTCTGGAAACCCACCTAAGAGTCAGAGAGCTACTACTGCATTTGAAGTCTATTAGCAGGATTTAATAGATGTGTAGGACTGCAAAAAATTCCTGTTCCAGACGATCTGAGCTCACTGCTACTGCACATGGATTAAGCAATCATAGCACACTGTGTCGTGAGAACACTTAGTGCCTGGTAATTTTGTCTATGTTCAGGAAGACAGAACAGCTATTTCAATGAAATAATTCCTAGCAGGTCCTGATGCTGAACAGATACTCACAAGAAAGTAATTCTTTACTTTCTAGAGCATTCATAAATTACAGCAATTATATAAAATTCATGTACATAAGAGTTTGACTAAAGTTTACCTTACCTGAAATCAACCTCTGCTCTGATTTTGCCCAGTAGGATTGGCAGAGCAATGTTCTTCCAAGGCTAAAAGGTGAGGTTCCTGGTGCCAGGAACTGAAAGCAAGAATAGAAAGGGGAAAACCCAGGATTTTCAACATAGTGCTGCTGAGATCTTCATGTCTTCACATAATGACTTTCGAGCAAGGGGCTGAGGCATCTGCTAGGATAGGTCCTGGTCTGTCCATATGATCTTTGGATTATCTGGCTCCTCATGACTGCCAGCTGGGAAGGAAGAAGGCACTGGCACCATGGCACCCCCCAGGACATCTACCTGGCTCTGAAGTTTCTTTACAAGACCGAGATTACATCACAACGGCAAGATGAGACACAATGTAGTTCTGAACATCTAACCCACTCCCCTCTGGACTGCTAAAAAATGGAATAAATTTGTTTCAGTACTATGGAAAATCGGGGTTCTGCAGTTTGTACTCCTCGACAGAATAATGTTTTGATCAATGAATTCTATTTTAGATCTCAGACTTACAAATTTCATTGGTTTCACCAGTGCAGAATGTACAAGACAGCAATCAGTAAACTTAACTGCAATAAACATGCAATAAATAGAGCATCAGCACCCCTGCAAGTGTGTTGGCTTTACAGTAACAGAAAAAAGGTACAGCATTTTCTGGAGCTAGATTCAGAATATTAGAGCCAGAAAGTCCTCATCTCTCTCCTTTTCCAATTTTATCAGTGTCAACCATCACTATGAACTTTTGACTGTAGTCACTCTATCTTATCCAGATGATCCACAAGTATTCTGTTCTTTCATAGAAGAAAGATCTTCACAAGAAAACAGAACACTCACTGTTGTGAAGAAGATAAGAACAACTCATCTATTTCAACACTCTCCCACTATTCAAAGAAACACTTAGGATAACTAATATACATGTGTCCTTTGAGGTTGAGTGTTTTTGTTACTGTCCATCTGTAATGCAAGAGTGATATATATTCCTGATATACATTCTTTGAGTTCCTTTTTCTGTTTCATTGTAAAGAGAAATTGCCCATGATTCAAACTGGGGTGCAGATAAGTTTGGATTAGAATTCCAACCTTAGAGAAGTGAATTAGAAATTAAAATTACTTAGAGGTAAGATGACATATGTTATTCTCATGCTTTGATTAAAAATGGTGAAAAAAATCTCTTCTGATCTCTTTAGAGGTGCAACTTTGTCATTCACGTCTGGTTTCAGCGCACTGTAACTGGATTATGAAATCACTCCTGACTGATACAGATTTATAAAGAGGATCTACTGCAGTTTGGTGGGGCTTGATTGACTTTTTGACAGCTCATGAATATGGATTAGCCTTAAACCCTCTAGAATCTTTGGGGTTAGGTGGATTTTTTTGTCCACCATGTTAAACAATAAATGAAGAGCCTTCATATGAGAAGATAGATATTAAACAGGGATTTTTGGCAACCTCACAAGAGAAGGATAGAATCTAAAGAAGAAGGAACAGAGTAAAAGAACATTTGGAGGGTAAATGCTAACTGGGTGGAATTTTAGAAGAAGACATTATGAGATGAACAGAAGGTGTACAATCCTCTTGGTGCATGTTATCCAAAAACTTGGAGTTACGCCCAGGAATCCTGAATCTTTCTCTCTTTTTCATTAAGAAAAAGGACCTGTTGAAGAAGACAATATGTGATCAGGAAATTAAAACTACATCAGAACATATATATATTATATACAAACACACATAAATTTTACAAAACTTATTTATGGATTCTGCTTATATTTCATCTTTCTTGAGATAAAAGGAGGAAAAAAAAGAAAAATATAAGAAATTAATTACCTAAAGAAGTTTCTGTTCTTTGAGATCAACACAAAAATAAGAGGATACCTGATTACAAAATCATGAAGAAATGTCTATTAAACGTGGTCTTAAACTGCCAAAATTGTTTCTGACAATGATATTGTTGAGGCCAAGGCCTCAGCACATCCCAAAAGGGGCTGTATTTTTCAATAGATTTTGGAAGTATACTCAAGCACTACAAGAATACAGAAGAAATAGGTGAGTATTCCTCAAGAATAGATCTTTTGATAACAAATTAAGAAAATCTTAAAGGGAAAGTATCAAGAAAAAAATAGCTTGATTTGATTCTTACTTCAAATTTTGCCTTTTTAAACTATGAAAGACAAAAAAATTGTAGTGTTTTTACTACTATGTCTTTACAAGTTTCTCATAATTGGATAACACATATCATATCTACTTTGCTACTCTAATTGGTAATTAATTTTGAAATTCATATTCTAGTAGATGAATTGGTGATTTGGCCATCTTTCATTGGTTTTAGTACAAAATGGTTCCTTATGCTGAGCATAATTAAATACATACCACAAGAAAATAACATTCTTAAAATAATCAGAATGAAACCTTTTACTTATTTGTCACGAGTAATATATTTAAAATAAAATTTTAGAAAAATTGATATGTTAGTGTTAATGAACCAATAATTTCTATTTAGAGTATTTCTCTATAGACTAGTTCAGCTTCATTTGCACAGTTACAAGTATATTATACTGAAATATTTTCTACTATTGAAAAAACAACATTGAAGATAAATTTTGATTGAAAGTTGTCAATGAATGATAGGATTAATAAAAATCCACATTCTCAATCATATACATGTAAATCCAGGATAATTTTGCTGATTTTCTCCCAACACTTTTTGTTCTCTAAGTAGTTAATTTGCTTTATGTGAACTGATAAATACTAGAATATGAATTGCAGTATCTCAGTTAAAAATCTAGTAAGACTGTACACATTTATTAGTAAAGACCTTCTCCTAACTGTCATTGCAATCTTCAGCTCAGAACATTTTTGTACAAATGAGGAGCAGCCAACATGTCAAAGGACAGACAACCAAATAAACCCTTTTAATAAATTTTCCAAATGTAACTTCGAATATTGACTATTTATTTGAGAAGTTGAAGGAGAAAAAATGAAATATGAAAAACATGAGAAATACAGAATTATCCCAACAGAAGGGATAACCGTGGTTGCGACAGTGCTCACTAATTAAAATGATCTAATTTACGTGGCAAAGCACTTAATATAGGAATAGATATATGATGAAGTATAACAAGGAAATGTCCATATTGTTTTATCACAGACATCTTTCATCAGAACAAATGGGGGTTGGTAGCAACACGGTAATCTGGGAAAGAAAATTTCTGAAATTAATACCTATTCATGCTGTCTCAACTACTCTCATCTTCCCAAAAAATCTTGTGTAAGAAATTTGGGCTTTCTTTAGTTTCTCTGCCTTTTGTCAGATCAAGACTTTTATTATTTCTCATGACTTTGAAATTGAAATAGAAATTACGTACTATCAAGGGGTTTATTGATGTAATATCATCTATTACAAACCATAAGAAGAAGGTTGCACTTAGCAGACCACAACTTATTAATTCTAGCATGCTGCCTGGTTAATGTCTGTCACATTAAACTGAGAAAACACATTTTTTCTCTTACTACAATGGCATCATTATGGCTTATAAAAAACAATAATATTCTTCCCAGTTCAGTAAGGTACAATCCACTTATAAAGATATTGAAAAGATATATATTATATACCTGCAATTAATTTTCTCTTCCTCCACCACCCAAAATAAATAGAACAGAATTTTCTCACACATCAGCATTCAATAATACAAATCCTCAGATGTGTATATCATCTCATCAGAGATTCATGCAGTTATTACCTGCCAGGAATACATTAATTCTGTATTATCTGCTAGCATTAACATAAGTAGAGCTCCTTCTGATGCATATGAAAGCCAGACTATCTCTACAGTCCTTTAATTCTTGTTAACCCACTTGTTGTACAAAAATTTTACTGGAGATTCAAGGTCATGTCTCGAAGTTGCCAATAATCTGCATTGACCAGAGGAACCATACAACTATCCAAAATATCCCAGTCTTGTCCAGTAAATTCTATCTTCCATTTCCCATTGCAGTATTTGAATCACCATTCTTTTTCTCCACCATGGGGCTATAGACTTGGGGTGCAGCAATGTCCTCCCTCTCCCTGCTGCTTTTCTATAATTACCTAAATATTTCTATTCAAGACAAGTCCTTATAATTTTATGACTCACAAACACAATGGTCAGGGTTCTGTCTAGCAGGAACAAGAACCCAATTACAGGTAAGATCCTAGGCGTCTTATTTCTGTAACTGAGTTCTGCATTTATATTTAGCATAATTATTTCCAGAATTATATCCAGATTTTTTTCTAACTCATAAAAAATATGGAGTCTACTAGTCTTGAAGTGTCTGTTTTTAATAAGCAAAGAAAAATTGTTTTAAACTAAAAGAGAGTAGATTTAGACTAGATATAGGAAAGAAAAAGTTTTACAATGAGAGTGGTGAAGCACTGGTGCAGGTTACCCAAAGAAGTAATGGATGTCCCATCCTTGCATTCAAGGTCAGGTTGGATGGGGCTCTGAACCATCTGATCTGTTTGAAGATCCCTATTCACTGAAGGAGAGTAGGACTAGATGACCTTCCAACCCATTCCATGATTGCTAAACACTGTGCCAGAAAAAGGGCTAATACATGAACATAGGAGCTAGACATTGGAAGGGCCTGACTTTGGCATTGGAAAGGTTAAAAGAAGCCTGACTTTGAACTTCAGCAGATTTAGTGTAGCACAAACCTACACACTGAGTGGTGTTCATTGGTTGCTAACCCGTGCAGTGCAGAGCAAAAGCCCTGCAACACTTTCTACTTGTCCTCTTAGTCCCTGTATTCCCATGATTTCTCTGTACAACCATCTTTTCATTTTGGTTATTCCCAGTTTCTCAAGAAGAATTCAGCCCCCAGCTCAGATCATCCACTGGCACTCAAAATCTGCATTCATAGGCAGCTTATGGTATGTCATGCTACATTAGTCACCCATAAACTCAATCTTGAGTCATTGTTGTAGAGCCTGGCACATTGGCTGTTAAACAATTTCCTTTTTGTATAATCACAGTTGTCAACGACCTGAAAAAAGTTTGCCCTCTTTTTGCATTGCTAAAACTTGAAGTTGTGGTCTTAAAATAAAGAGGAGGAATCATGAATAGCTAAGATAGAAAGAGATTTCTTATACAAGGCTTTCCAAACTACTTTCCATTTTTTATTTTATGCCTTTGCTATTTAATTCATCAATTAATTCACATTAATGAAATGGGGATACTTTGCTAAAGATGCACATGCCTTACTATTGCAAATAATTTGAGCAATTAGCTACAGTGCTTTGATATCTATGAAATATATTGAACAAGCAATAAGATCCAATTTTTAGCCGCATTTAGGTAAATAAACATGCTAAATTGTCACTCAGTATAGTTTGTAGGTGCTGAGGCAGTTAAATTTCTTTGTGTTTAAGTGCCAGTTAAGCAGTGGGCTGTCTGAGTTCTTTGTTTCCAGTTTAGCAATGTGCTGGTTTGGCATTAAACACAACCCAGGAAAGCAATTTTTCTGAAAGGAACAGCTAGGCTTCCTCTATGTAGGACAAAAAACAATCAGTGATTGGCTTTGAGAACCAACAACTGATTAAACCACTGAATGAAAATTTTAACAAGAAAACAGGATCAAATAAAACAATTTTAGGAAGTAGAAATTTAATAAATATTTTTAAAGAACTTTTGTATTTTAGTATTTGGATGTAAGGGAATAAGAGAAAACTGGAGACATCTTTTTCTGTGTAAAAACCCAACGCTGAACATTATTCAGAGTGTGAAAGGCTTAACCACTGTTACTACATCTGTGTTTTTACACACACCTCCCCAGCTGTCTGCAATTCTCTTCACTCTAAATCTTTCCATAATGGTTTCCCTTAATCTCTTCTTTTGGATCATTTACAGTTTATGTGGAAGATGTTAAATTACCAGAGACAACAATTAAGATAATTCACCAGCTCAGACATCAAGTCTCTCAGCTAGTGAGAGAAATGCCTGGATTCTCACACTTTCTTGATGACAATTTGTGCGAAGAACTGCATTAACCAGAGGCTAAAATCTTTCACAGTCTTCTTCACTTAAATACTAGCCTGTTCCCCCAGACCCACCTTCTGGGATGCTGGAGATATAAATTCCTGCATACAGAAGTGGAATTGGACGTTTTAAACAGCCCAAGCCATTACTTTAGTCATGAAATGTCTGTCAGACTGGAGTGCTAGTACCTCAGCTACTATATTTTTTTTTAAATCCAGCTTTCCATTGACAAAAAACAAACTAATATCACATAAAATAAAATATAAAATAAAATCTATCCAATTAAGAAGAGTGCCAAAGCAGCCCTAAGTAGTGGATCTGGCTGATAGAAAAAATTTAGATCTGGAGGTAATGCAGAAGTCCTTATTTCTCTGTCCCTCAACACAGAAGGATCACAGTGCTGACACATCTTAAATGTCACTGCAAAGTAAAAATCAAATTGGTACAAAATTTGAAAGCACTGCATTTCATTTCAGCTACTTTGCCTGCAGCTCAGGACGTCTCCTACTGCAGGACTGAGGAGCAAAGCAAACCCAGAGGAGATCTGCCACCTTGCAAAATCTCTCCTTTGACTGTTTGGCTTCAAAGTCTAGTTTTCAGTTTCAATAATCATACGAAAATAATTTCTTCTGAACTAATTGCTATTACATAATCATGGATTTCCCCCAAACTCCATAAAAATCTAAGATGAGAAAGACCATTTTCACCTGAGAATCACTTCTGAGAATTCCTTTTCTTGAATTTTGTGAATTGTCTGAATAACCTGTATCTCACTGGGTTCTCATGGGCCCTAGGGATTCTGCAGGAGGACAAAGCAAAGATATGATCCTAACACATGATCTCTGTTTCATTCCTGACATTGTAAAGATTAGTGGAGCTCCCCAAATAATATCCATTTCATGATAAAGTGTGTCAGATAGCGCAGGCATTCCTTGAAAGAGCACAAACCCCTTAATCATCCTTGCTTACCTTCTCTGAACCTTTTTCACTTCTAATATATAATTTTTTTACATGAAGGAACCATAGTAGCTAGACAGTGTTCAGTGTGGGGCAAGTAATGGGTTTATGTAAATAGCTTCTGTTTTGTTCTCTATTACTTTCTCTCTCTGTCTGTCTCTCTCTCTTCTTTTTTTTGGTTTTTTTTTGTTTGTTTGTTTGTTTTGTTTTTTTGGGTTTTTTGTTTGTTTGTTTGTTTGTTTGTTTGTTTATTTTTACTGATGTTGAATGGGTGTATCCAAGGAATCATTCATCTCAGCCCCTAGGTTTCATTCTCCAGTGGCTGGAGTGAGTGTGTATGGAGCTTCACATAAGTAATTTTGTATGCGAAGCTACAATCATTTAACACATACCTTGTTTTATGTGCATCTACTTCCATTTACCATTTTTTTACCCAACCACTTCAAAGGACCATCTGCAATTTGCTGCAATGGATTTCATCCTTTCCACCTTGAAGAACCCTGTGTCATCAGCAAACTGTCACAACACATCCTTTTTTTCCTGCTCATTTATGTTTCTGTTAAACAGCAAGTCTGAGGACAGCACCCTTTGTGACTTCAGTGCTGACCTTCCTCCATGGAAAAGCCTGATCCTTACTTAACCTTATTCAGTCTCCCAGAGCTTAGGATACTTTCTATTTTCTTCATTTGGATGCAATTTTCACAGGTTTTGATTAATACCTGATGAATTCTAAAAATATTTCCTTTAACTTTGATGCTGTCATTCATGTTTTGTCCAATTGGTTATGTGCATGGGCACTGCACTTCCCATGTAGTCTCTTTCAAAAGTCTCTGTGTTACCTGATAAGTTTAAATTGTCTTACCTACCTTTTTAAGCTTCTTTTTTAAAAAATCCATCATTTTTATATAAAGCCTTTTATTTCTTGTTAATTTTGTTTGTTTATTTGGGGAGTTCTAACTGTCATGACATATATTTTCAGCATTTGTTTCAAAAATATTCGGATTGGTATGGAAAACAAAAGAAGAGTTTTAATGATCTGTCTGAAAGGTCTGGGATCACAGAACAGAATATTCCAAGATGGAAAGGACCCATAAGGATCATCAAGTCCAGCTCTTGGCCCTGCACAGGGCTTACCCAGAGTCCCACTATGTGCCTGAGTCTTGTCCAAACCCTTCTAGAACTCTGTCAGGTTCCTTGACCATTTCCCTGGAGAGGCTACTCTAGTGCAATCTGGGTCAATAACTCTTTTCCAATATCCAACATCAACCTCCCAACATCGACCTCAGCTGCTCCTCACATGGTTTCCCCTCAAGGACCTTCACCACCCTTGTTGCCCTGCTTTGGACATTGTCCAATGGAGAATAACTGGATAGGATAGCAGTGGTAAGGATAGACCTCACCAATCTAACTAGAGGAGGGGAAAATGAAGGAGGGCTAAAAAATACAAAAATACACGCAGCAGACCAAGACAAGAACAGATGGATTTGTGCAAAACTCTGTGGACCAGAGGATGACTGAAACAGGACTTCTGACCCCTCAAATATCAAGCCTGGAAGCAAAACTATTATGTGATTGTTGTTTGTAAAAAAGAGATAGAAGAGCTCTGCTGAGCCCCCAGGACATCTGTTGCCCCACAGAAATCACCCTATCTTCATTTAATCTTATCTTCGCCACAGAGAAGCAACCTATTTTTCTTCATGCCAAGTCCTCAGTTTTGATCAATATATCTCTGTTTTGTGTCTTATCCATAGGTTATCAAACCTTTAATCAGGGATTGGTATTTTAATTTTTTAAAAAATATTTTAAGATGCATGTTTCTATTGTGAGGATCTAGTTGATGACTGATATCAGCAGGCACTATAGTAATAGAAAAAATACTCCTAGGGTGAGACAGAGATGTGGGTGTCCTGAGGTGCATGTGCCAAATGCTCTCTGGGAGAGCTACCTTCCTTGAACCTTGAAATATACATTTTTACTTTCATTCTTTCTAAAAAAAAAAAAAAAAAAAAAAAAAAAAAAAAAAAAAAAAAAAAAACCATACATAACATAAGTGAAAAAAAGCTTATGTAGGAAAATTTTGACTCCATAAAATCTGTATCACCCCAAGAAGTTCTGGGTAATAGATTTCACTGAACAAAAGGGGAACAAATGTTATTAAACATGTCATCAATTTCTTCCACTTGTGGTATGCCAAAATAATATATGTTACAGATGCATTCCCTTTCAGAAAAATATAAAAGGCTCCAATTCTGTCTCTTCTTGATACTCTGGATGTAAAATCCATTTTAGTGGTGAAAACATAGCCAAAACATAAAAAGCAAAATACAGAGTACAAAACAAAAATTTGTTTGGCCTTAAAAGGAATGCCTCCTTTTTGAAAACCTCATACTGAGCAAACAAAAGCAAAAGTTTCTGTTGATGTAATATTTATCACCCAAATCAGTAATGTTGCAATGATCAAAGAAAATATATTTACCAGTAGAGTTCTGGGTATAGATGTGTTAGAGTTTGAAAACAGGAACAGTAAAAAATTGAATCCTGAATACTATTTTAATACATTAGACTCCTGACAAGACCTCTGTCCTGTTATAGTTCTAGGAAAAAAGAAAATACTATTGTAAAGACCAAAATAATAACTTCTGAAAAAATATTCTCTTCTTAAAATAAAAAAAGAGGCTTTACAATATTATGCTTTCATAAAAATTCAGCAATGTATTATGACAAAACAACTAAAAAGAAAATATTTTCTTTGAACTTTTGCTTTCTTTCTATTAAATCAAAGCATAGTAAAGAACAGGGAACTCATTCTGAAGACCACATTCAGTTTCTGCCTCACCATGACATAGAAGCCTCAAACAATGCTTGATTTAGTTTCTGGTCTCTTCAAACACCTTTTCCAGAGAAGATAAGTGAACATTCATTTACAGCAGAATTTGTATTGTTGGATATGAGGCCTTGATGGTAAAGAAAACTTGAGGAGTCAAGGGGAAATAGTAGGCTTCCCCTTTATCTTCAAGTGTATTTGGTAAATGTTTTGTTTTAAGATGGCTTTAAACCGAAAGAAGGCATGTTTAGATTGGATATTAGGAAGAAGTTCTTCAATGTGAAGAAGTTCTTTAATGCCAGTGTTATCCCCTGGCACATGTTGCCCTGAAAAGCCCTTGATATCCCATCCCTGGAAGTGTTCAAGGTCTGGTTGGATGGGGCTCCGAACAGATGGTCCAGTGAAAGGTGTTCCTGCCCATGGCAAGAGTGCTGGAGCTAGATGATTTTTAAGGTCCCTTTCAACTCAAGCCATCCTATAATTCTATGAGTCTATGATTTTTTTTCAAACCTATAGTTCTTCTTTGTTTTTTAGCTAAGCTGTTTATAGCCTTAAAGCTGTTACTCAGTGAGAGGCAGAAATAGTGGATGAGAATGTGGTCTTGCATTGAGTAATATCTAGAGTAATATTTATTGGGGTCTCTTTTTCCCACTAACAAGTAGATTTTGTAGGGAATTCTGCTATTTTGACTACCTTCACCTCTATTTAAATAATAAACTGAGAATGTTTTCTGTGTGTCACTACCTCCCAGTTTTCCAGCTTCAAGTCATGCAGTTATTGACCCTTTATCTTGTCAGAAGTTCTAACTTCCTAAACATAGTGGGAGTGTCTTGTTTCAGCCTTAAATTTTGAATTCTGTTTCTCTGGCTTTGATCATTGAATGGAATGAGTATTGCATTTGTTCTATAGAGACTAGGTAAATTTTTTTCACAGCACATTGATATACTGAAACAATAATGTTACAGAGAAAATTTGAAGGAAAGTTTTACCTCCAAGGTCTGGGCCACAAACTGAAAATATTGAGACAACTGTAGGTGTCAATCATGAACAGATTGTACTTTCTGCAGTTCCAGCAGGAATTACAAGTGCTTACCAGTTGAAGACTGAATGACCCAACATCTCCTCTTCACCCAACATCTCCTCTTCCATTAACACAGGTTTTAGTGAGGTTAGTTGCTGTTTCAATGCTGCAAAGACCTCTAGATCTTCAGAGGTTTGAATCAGAGAACAACTTATAATCATTACACGTCATTTTTATTTCCTAGTTCCACTAAGAAAAGAATAATTTATTCTTGAATTTTCTTAGAAGCAAATGATGTTCTAGTTTTAGTACAATTTTTGCCACTTTTGCCAAGACAATTGGAATCAGGAATTTGGTCATATTTTTGTTTTATTCTCATTTCAGGGAAGCAGTAAGCAAGTAAGGATGCTGGGTATGCTTGTCAAAAAAGGACACCAAGATATGTAAAGGATCTTACAAAAACCTTTGTTCCTTCAGGTTTCCTTCACAGAGTTAACTTCTCCAGTTGCAAGCAAGCTTTGGACTTGGAGTATCCAAATTTTGATGAAACTTTCCAACAGTCTGTTGGTTTCTTCTTCACTGAGAAAATCATATGACTTCCATTCAAAATGCCATCACATTCCAGAAGATTTGAAAAAACTTCATCTCCCTCTAGAACAGAAATGTAATTAATTTATCCTGATTTTATAAGTTTAATGTAAATCTCTCCTTTACCCTACTAATTGTATCTAGATGTTTCTACCAGTCTTTGGATGAATCAGAGCCTTGTTTTCAAGTTTTTGAAAACACTAAAACACTACTGTAATTGTTCCTAACTCTCAATCCTTCTACTCTTCTTCTGTTTTATAGAAAATTATTCAGAAATTAATATTTTCTAAGCGCTGGTTGTACAGGCTCATTTCTTTACAGAGGAAAAGTAAAATATTCTGATTATGCTTGATTTCACATCCATTGTTCTTTGTGCAGAAAATTGTCATCAACATTATTCACTGTAATGATGAACTAAAATAACATTAAGAGCCATAGTACCATACCCAAGTTATCTTCTAATTTTTCTTTACAATGATCCTGAAGAGCAGAATTGCCTCTAGCTTATTGAAGACACCACCCCTGAAAAGCAAACTGCTCCCCCAACATTACACAGGAAGGCTGTGGCACAGCACATATTTTATCCCTTAAAGCCCAGTCTCACACATCACTCATCACAGCAAACACAGCATTTTTTCCACAATGCACAGTAGATACTGCCTTGCCCAGCACCTAGATGCTGTGATTGCTGTTTCATGTGGCAGCCTACTGTGGACCACTCCCACAGCTGCCCTGACTAAAGTCTGTGAAGGATGCATTTTGCCAAAGTTGAAGAAAGAGGCAATCTCAGCCTCACAGGCAGGGCTCTGTTATCATCAATCTCTATCACAGCAGTTAACCTAACCATCATATTTCTATTTTTTCCTAAGGAAAAAAATAAATATTCAGAATCTCATGCTGTTAGACTGAACACAGAAGTTCAATGAATTGTTCAAAGACAGAGCACACAATTTGCCCTTCCAGCTCTTGCTGTTTTAAAAATAAAATGTATTTTCAAGATTAACTCTTATTTAATGGCATGTTAGACCTGACACTGCTTCTAAGCATTGGCTTGGTAAAACTGTAAAAGTTTTAAAATAAACTAAAAGTGTAAATGGGAAGGATTATAGTGAAAAAGCTTAACTGAAATAGCGATTTCAGTCATCAAGATAGAACAGCACTTGTTATTGTTTTGCTCTCGTCTCATGTTATTCTTCAATGCTGCAAGTCTAATAAAGGATCCTGATCATCCTTGAGCCTTTTGGTTTCCATATTCCCACATGGTGTCTCCCAGCAGCTCTTCAAAAGCTCACAGCCGTAGCTGGCTTGTCTACAACTCCTGTTGTTGTTACTGCTCACACAACTGGTGGCACAGCACTGGGGAGAAGCTACAGCAAAACAAACCCAGTGCAGGCTTTGAGTGGAGGGCCCCTGAAGTGCAAAGTGTATTACTGCTTCACATCACTTGCTGTGGCACCAGAGAAGAGCTCTCTGAATTTACCCAGGATGCAGGAGAACAGTAATGGGCAGTATGATACTAAGTGCATGTATACTATTATGCAGCTGGTTTTTTCGAAAACATAGCCATAGTCATTAAGTTTCTAAGTACTTGTTTTCTTTATAATTATTGTTATTATTTCTGCTGCAATGAATTTATCAAAAGTTGGTTTCCTGTCTGTAAAATGCATTTTTATTTATGATATGAATTTTCAGTGCTTTAAGATAACTGCCACTAGGGCATCCAGGCAAGTTCTGAAGCAAAATCTACTTACAGAGTTTCTTGGTTATTCATGTGGTTATTACTGGTTTCAATTTATTCATTTCTTCTCCAACACCATGTTGAACAAGTAAAATCCAATTTTAAAATATTGTTAAATGAAAGAACTGGCAGTCTAAGAAGTCTGAGAATCCGAAAAATGCAAGCACAGCGAGTAGGATTTAGCTAATGTCTTCAAAAGGGAAGCACAAGGCAATAAGGAAAGAAGCAACTTACTGCTCTGTTCTTTGAAAGGGACCTCAGTAACCTCTTTCTCAGCCAGCAAATTCTGTCAATGCGTGGAAAAGGTTTAAGAATGTGTCATAATGCATATTTACAAAGGTATAAGGGCTCTTTTAATGACCTATGGTAGTGACAAATTATTTCATCTCCCTTTTGAAACTCCAACTCAGCTTTGACAGTCACTGCATTGGAGAATTTCATCAAAGCTTCAAGCATCTCATGATGCACACTTCATTGTTGAGGAAATAGTGGTCTTTTGAAAACCATATTCCCCTTGATCTCTGATTTCCAATAGGAAGTATTCTATAAATCCGTGAACAGGGATTAGGATAAATCATGCCATAAAAGTAAAAAATATTTTCTGTATTTTCATCCTCCAAAAATGCAGTTTAAGATTGAATAGAACTTGTCACAAATCACAAATTTTAGTAATGCAATGTGAAATTTTGCAAACGAGACACTTGAATTTCTTCATTTTTAAAGGGAAATTTTATTTTTAGACTGAATACATTCACTCTAAATTATGTCAAGAGCATTAAAAAAATTACATGGATTCTTTGTGTTTTGAAGGGTCAAACTGGAAACAAAATATTTTGGGATCAACTGAAAATAAGTTTGAGTATTTTGATGTGTTTTCTATCTCTGTCTCTGATAAACACAAAAGACAGTGTTAAATAAATCTTCTTTTGTATAGGTACACCCCCAAGTTCTCTTCCCCTTTTTAAATTTTCCTTGTTTTCCTACATTCTTCTAGATTTATGCCTTTCTCCACTTTTTCTGTCTCCATACACTCTTTCTGGGGTTTTTAATGTGCAAACAGAAAATAAACAATGCCACAGTTCAACTTTTCAAAACTCTCAGCTCAAACTAGACTAGATAGCCGGAAAAATAAGTCATCCACACCATCCCTCTTCAAGCACTGCATCACTGCTGCAGGACAATTACATTAAGTAACTGAGGTTGGTAAAAAGCAGTTCACACTGTAATAGAAGTTTCTGAATAATAACAGACGTAATAACATAGTACTGACAGATCCTGACTGACAGAAAGAGACAGGTCTTCCCATTAAAAGAAAACATGAAAGTTAGTGAGGATGACAGTGGTAATAATACTGCAAAGCTCAGCTTCTGGCCCTTTGCATTTTAGAGATGATAAAATTCTCTGACACTTTATATATAAGTATATATTCTCATATAAATTTGAGAGTTGAAACACTTAATCTAATTAACTGCTTACTCTCAAAGTTACTCACTTAGCATTTGTGTTAAGGCTTTTTCACTCCATTTTCACCTGCTTTTCTGGAGTATCAGAAGCTTATGGAGAGAGGCAAGGGACAAGAAAGCCAGTTAATCCCTTCATGGTCTTTCAGCATCAAAGCAAAAGAAACTGAACAGGACAAATACCAACAGAGTCAAACCTATGCCTGTGCAAAACACTTTAAGTAGACACATAAGGTTGTATATATACATATAGATAAATGAGCATTATGGCTCTAATCTGCTGTATGCTGACATTTCCTTGTCAATTGTTGTCTACTTCATCTACTGACTCTTGGTGAAAATGGGTAGTTGCTGGAAAAAAAAACATTTTTCCACCTTCTAAATTAGACATTTTGCTTTGGGGATTTTCATGTGTGGGTTGAAGTGACACTTCAAACTAATTTAAGCAATTAGAAATTGGAATTAGCAATTTAGAAATTGGATGCCCTTTGCACTCTACTGACACACTTCATTCACACCTGCCCCTATTTTATACTAGAATTATTATTATCAAGGCATGAAGGCACTTTATTATATTAAATAATGTCTTTAGGCTGATTGTAGGCACATTGAGATCCATGCTGGCTCTATCCAAAGCAGAGAAAACTACTATTCCTTCTTGCCTAAGTTTCCCCTTTTTCAATAAAGAGTATGCTCCTGCAAGAAGAGATTAACTCTCACTATGCATTCAAATAAGACCTATCGCCCTTCTTTTAAATCACCTTAGATTTTCTAGTATCCTCAGAATATTCTGGAATGTTCTGAATATCCTTGAATATTTGGAATCACCAAAATAGATCTATTGTCAGCTGGGGTCCAAATAATTATCCCATAAATCACAACATAAACAAAGGGCTTGCCATAAATACACCTGTCTCTGCTTCCCTCCTTCCTCAAGAAAAGATGAGGGGAGAAAAGATTGTCTTTGCAGTATGTTCTGAGTTCAAATAAATTTGGGTTATGAGTTCCAGTTGTGTCTGAATTACAAACCTAAAAATTACCTTCCAACCACTGCATTGTTAGTTTTGATAGAGCAACAACAATTAGTAGAACTCCCATGCAACACAGCAGAGCATCTTTCCTGCTGTGATATTGAATTGCACTTGCAGAACTGGCTTAGGCAAGGTACAGGCCTCCATTTTCTCTGCAGAAGATCTAAAGAATTAGAAGAATTGGTTTCAAACCTTGGTTGCAGAGTGGGATCTGGCAGTCTGTCTTAGTATCTGATAGTTCTCACCATCCTAGTTTTGCCCTCAGATTTTTCTGAACCATATTTTAAGCTTAGACTCTTGCTGGCAGATTTCTTAGCACCTCTAAAGGTTGAATTCAGGAATTCCTCTCTCCAGTGGTACCATACGTTACTTAGGTGCATCAATTTGAAGTTTTTGTGGCAGTCTCACCCTTGGAAGGAGGGCACTCTGGCCATGAACCACCCAACATCCCATGGAAAGGCCTAAGGAGGGAACACATGGGGCAATACAGCCTTTCAAAGCACTTTGCACATTTTTTATTAGCAAATCTCTATGCATTTTTATTATTCATAAGATTGAATCTGTAGAGAACAAAGCCAGAAGCAGAACAGTTTGGTTTCTGCATAAAGAATCATCCAGACTCTAAGACTAGAGTTATCTCCTGTCTTTCTGCATCCCAGTGTATCTCACTCCTAGCTGTAATTCTGCAATGCAGAATGTTATAAAAGTTCTCTGAAATAAAACCTCATGATTGAGAAACTCTCTAGGAATATAGAGCTTTGCATCCAAATTCTCCTCACTGTGAAGGGCCTTTTTCTTCCTAGGAAAGAGTATAAGAGCATTGGCACAATGTGAGAGGAAAATGGCTCACTAGGTATTTGGACAATTTCAGCATACCCTGGCAAGAAATAAGCAAAGAGACCACAGAAGACTTTAAAGGTTTTTTTCAAGTGCTGGGTGAAGTTCAAGTGCACATCAAGCCAGAGGAGTTATGACACTGTTTAAGGCTTATTCCAAGCAGAAAATTTATTTGTCACTAAAGGGCTGATATTTAAAGTGTTTTTTGAGACATAAATATATCACTGACTTTTCTCTGAGAGCAGAAAAGGCTCAGGTTTGCTTTAAAAGTACATCTAGAATCCTCAGAGCTGTAAGACCTCCATAGTTCGTACTGACCTGGAGATAAAATGTGATTTTCCTGACACCAAGAAGAGCTTAGACCTGTCATTGCATGACTGAATGAAGAGCAAATAAGTGTAGAGGCAAAGCTAGAGAAGAGAAGAGAACATGGCACAGCCATAAATGTCTGCAGTGGGATTCCTGAGGTACTCCACTCAAGACAATGCAGCAGTGTTGTTAAATAATCCATTATTTTCCCTAAATATTATCAAAGCTTACATCTCAGATCTCCACTTCAGAGTGAAAAGTATTTTCCATATTTTCCACTAACAAAGACCTTTCAAGTCTGACCTACCAAGTGTTTTTCCCTATCTCTTTGATTTGGCCAATATCAACTTAAATAAGAAAAAAAGCAGCAAATAAAGAAAAAACCCACAGCACCTTAATCATAACCTCTTCCTTGTTGTAACAGAAGCCACAAAACCTAAAGACACATTTTGGCTACCTCTCTTGTGGATATTTCAAGGTTGAATGGGCAGCAAATAATTAACTGCTATTGGCATGAATAGAGCTGCTGCTTCTAATCAGGAACTTGAAGTTTCTCCAGAAACTTGTACTGCATCCCTGGCAATGAGTTTGTTCCTGAGCAACAGATTTGGGATTAAGGAAAAATGAGCATACAAAATGTTTTTGGAATTTACCTCATTCTGCTCTTTCGATTACTTCATCTGTTCAGGATGGTATACTTTTTATTTTTGGGAGTTGAAGGACTGCAGTGCTAGGTCCCAGATTTAAAGAATTAAATGCAACAGAATCTTTCAGGGAGGTTGCACATCTTGACTATGAAACACAGTTCATCATATTTATCAAGAATAATATGAGTTTAATTGAACCACTGGAAGATATATCACCAGAATAATGCACATAATGGCACAGTTTTAATTCTTCCTCTTCTATGCCTGATCCAGTTCTCACTCAAAAGGATTCATTCCAATTAGTTTAAAAGAAGATGGATTGGACCCACAGTGTGGATCCAAATTACAATGAAGGGCCCAGGAAACCTTTGCTAATTTCTGTAAGCAGTAAATAGGCTTCTTATTAGTATAAATGAAACTGGTACTGAAATGGATTGAAGTGGTGTAAAGGATTTCTGTTTGTCTTTGCAGAAAAATTATTTCTTTTCTAGAGTTATTTTTCCAGATTTATCAGAGTTACATGTATACAAACAGTGTTATTCAGAGGTCAATGCATATAATACCAAAGCCTAGAAAACATTCCATTTTTGTCAGAAAGAAAATCCATTTTCCAAGCTTGATAGAGCAAAATGTTCCAGTAATAACACAGATTGGTAAAAATAGAAATTAAAAAAATAAAATCTCAATTAAATTTCCTTTACATGTCCATCAGTCCAAAATCATTACTTAAACTTTTTTTGCCTCTTTTTGCCTACTTTTTACCTTGGATAACCTAGAATAATAATCTTTAATGGAAGCATAAAAGAGAATGGTGCCAGCTGTAAGGATCAGTGGATGGAAAGTGGGACTCTGATCTTATCTGTGACTTTGATTCATAAAGGCTTGAACAGGAATCAGAATGTTACAGACTTAGATGTCTACAGATGTCTATGTTTGTCTTCATAAATTTATTTGTCTAGATTCTTTTTATAGGCAGTGGAAAGACAGAGGATTTTGTGGAGCATTGTTCATTCGAGCTATTTTTTACATTTACCTTAGAAAGAGCTGAGTCATATATCCAAGGTTCCTAATTCTCTCTAATGACTATAAAGACTTTCTAGACAAGCAGCTTAGGTTTAGACATCCATATCTGCATGTATAAATCCTACTCAGGATTGCCCTCCACTTTTTTTTTTTTCTTTTTCTTCTTCCCTGTGCTCAGACATTCAGCTGTTCCAGACAAGAATATATTTAGCTGCAGAGAAACTTTGTCTCGTTGAATATTAAAGAGACAGTATTCATATACTCCATGCTTTGAAATAGCTGCAAAGAGATTTAGTGGAAGTGATATTTCTTTATGCAAAGGACATTGCACAGTTTCTCCAGTTGTGTCACATGGATACAGCTATGGGTAGATTTCAGGCTTTCCCCTAACCTTACTATGATCTGAAAATTATGTTGTTTCTCCTCAGGATTCAAGTGCATTAGGTTTGTTCCTCTTTGCTCCATTGCCCTCCTGGGATTCTACAGCTCAGCTGCACCCCAAATTGTCTACCAGTTCTGCAGAAGTGGGTAACCTCATACGGTGAGTGCCTTTTCCTCCTGCTCCCCTTTCCACAGTACTCACATCAGCTCCAATTTTCTGCTGGAGGAAAGATACTGTGCTATTCAACTTCTCAGCTACCTTTGCCTCCCTTTATTGCACATCCTTTTGCTTTCCCAAACCTTTATTAAAGTAGTTCCAGCATTATTCTCAAAGGAAAAAAGTTTTAATACATATGAAGGATACCTTACTAAAGATTAGTATCATGAAGATTAGTATCAAGATTGTGTATCATGCCACTAAATGGGAGCACGTAACTCTTTCCTTGCTCTGGATGGCTGCAGCATGCTAAGTACCCTATACTGTGGCATAGAATGTTATAGATCACCTCTCCAGCATTAAGGTTTGCTGGTTTCCTTTCAGCAAAAGCAGCTAAATCCCTGCTCCCTCTGCCTTTTTACCCATATTCATAATAATTATTACAGAAGAAGTCTTCTTCATTGATCATTAAGGCTGAACCAGTGATATTGCCTACAAGTTTAAAGACAACAAAAATGTGTAAGTGTCTGCTTATGTTGAATATGTGATTAATTTTTATGGTGAGGAGGGACTTGATCTTATATCTTCTTCCCTATCAAACTGTTTTTTAAGAAGAGAATCTATTTCTTCATCCTCTACCACACCAACTTAAGCCATCTCTGAACATGCAGTAGATCTATTCCTCTAATTTCTGAGATTTATTGACTGATGCCTATGGCAAGGGAGGAACAAAGCAGTAAGTACAATATATGACTGTTAATAGCTGCATTTCAATGCTGGTCATGTTTGAGCCTTTTACTACTGGGTAATAATAACTTCTTTATGAATGTTTGGAGATAACATACGTCTCATCTACTTGCTCCTTATGGGGTGGAACTGTAAACAAAATATTTTATATGAGTACTTGTTATAAAATTTAAAATAAATCAAGTTACTCTCCTAGCCTGGTTTAAAACACTCTTTCCACAGGTTGGTTTCACCCTCTTTCTTCAGGGTGAAATCCCAGATCAACTGTCAGTTGCATAGACATGACACCTAGTATTACCTCTTGTATTTTAAAAATTGTTTGGAGTCCAAGCTGCTTAGAGTCCTCTGAGGAAGTAGGGCTTATTAATGCAGACCCAGAAATATACTGACATATAGCTCTTGCACTGTAGATAGTTTACAGCATGGGCAAAGGAGCTCTTATCTCTTTGCACCCTCCTGAGGAGCCATCTTGATTGTCTGGCCTGGCCATTGGGTGATGAAATAAAGCAGGTTCCATCTCAAGCCAAAACAAGATGCCACTGTAGCCAAAAGATCTTGATTCAAAGACCCCTGAAGTTCCAATTCAGCCTCCCTTGGCTTTTGATGGCATCTTACTCAAAGATCTATTTCACTGTTTTTTCTTATCCCAAGTTCCTCTGGATTCAGAATTTAACGCTGTGAAAATGCAGATATGGACAAAAATATGGTTCACCTGTACCTATGCAAACTATTTTCTTTCTATTTAGAAG
The DNA here is from genome assembly GCA_030060385.1 of Muscicapa striata striata. NCBI lineage: Eukaryota > Metazoa > Chordata > Aves > Passeriformes > Muscicapidae > Muscicapa > Muscicapa striata. Next base: position 184,927 of record JAREIS010000195.1, on the reverse strand, counting down.
CACATCTAAGTGATTTTGGCTGATCTTTTTCAGCTGGAAAAGTAGGAGCTGACTTTGAGGGCTGCCACACTGGTCCCAAGTCCAAGAGGGACACATGTATCTTGATCTAATTTATGCAAAGTCAGTACCTAAAAGTTCCAGAAGTTTTTGCTTGCACAGATTCAATCTATTTAGCTTTAAGTCACACATCTAAAGAGTCTAATTGCTACAGATTCAATTCATAAGCAATTGATAAATACAGGTTTCTTTAGAGGGCAATGAAATCTGTTAGGATAATAATTGTCTGCTGAAGGTACCTATCCATACACATTAACTTTAAAAATTTAGTAGAGTGGTGAAAATTCGTCATGTAAGCAACTCAAGCAGACACCCAACTTTTTGTGGAACAATCATGGATGTATTTTTAAACTTAGCATCAACAGACATGAGAATCTTAGAATAGAATCATTAAGGTTTAAGATCTTAAGAAGTCAATAATTTTTACCCAACTTCCTCTTTGTTGGTACACATTGCTTCTGAGCCAGGAGAAGGCTATTCTTGAACATTAAATAGATCTCTCTGGAACTTTCCACCTAGGGCTTTATCCCATGTCGTCTACCCAGCAGATCCCTGAAGAGGTCACATTCTGCTCTACAGAAGTTCATGCTGTGCACCCTCCTCACTGCCACAAGGATTGTAAACTCCACCATTTCCTGACCACTACAGCCCAGGCTGCCCTTGAGCTCCTCATTCCCCACCAGACCCTCCTTGTTGGTGAGAACAAGGACATGCAGCATAGCACATCTTGTCATTGGGCTCTCATTTACAGAGGGATTTTTTTCCAGGATTTTTCTGTTTTGCTTGTGCCCTGTGTGATCCCTCTAGCAGATATCAAGTTGGCTGAAGGTCTACATAAGGACCAGGACTTGTGAATGTGAGGCTGCTCCTCTCTCTATAGAAAGAGTCATCTGCTCATCCTTCCTGGTTGGGCAGCCTGTAGCAGAGCCCCACTCTAATACAGCCTATCTCAGCTCTGCCTACAATCCTGACCTATAAACTCTCAATGGCTCATCATCTGAGAGCTCCATGAAGAGCTCCATGCATCACAGTCACTGACACAGGGTGACACTCCCTCTTCTCCCTTATCTCCCCTTCCTACTCTTCCTAAAGAGCCTGTATACTTCCATTCCAAAACCCTGGTCATAGGCACTATTCCAACACATCTCTGTGATGCCAGTAAGACCACAGCCCTGCAGACATGCACACAGTTCCAAACAGTTCAGGTTGATCCCCCATGCTCCTGCATCTCCATAGAGGAGTGTAAGTTGGGTCCCCAGTGAAGCTGACTCACTGCTGGAGAGGCTGGAATGTCTTGTGTTGTTCTCCAGGTGCTCTCTTTCATATCTGCTATCCTGAAACAAACACCCAGGAAGCTTCAGGGCTAGGGATTGTGACAAAGAATGCTCAGCTGTCAAGAGTGGGAGGGAAGGCAGAGTATTATTGCCAACATACCATCTGAGAATAAGGTCTGCAGAGAGTAGGCTGAGACACCCTGGCTGCAATTCACAGGAAGCTCAGTAGGATGATTTCACATTGACTTTTTTTTTAATTTTTATATATTATATTTCTCTGTTTCTCTAACCCTTGAAATATTCTGCCACATTTTCACTTTGTTTTCATTCTTGCTGTGAGTTGTATGTCTATACTGAGAGAATCCTTGCTGTAGATTTTGTCAAAAAGATTTCTGTAGCAAAAGAAACATTTCTGTTGTTCCTTACTCCCACTCAGAACATTAACAAGAGCAGGATAATGGATTCCTATCTATGTGCCTTGAGATTCTTCCAATAAGAATGTGTATACAGTACAGTGCTTCTAGCTTCCTAACAGCTACAAACTGTTTTTTGTATTGATATCATAATATATCCTCAGCATTTATCATCAATTCTCAACAACAAACTATGTGCTACACTGAGGGTGTTATGTTTTTATCTCCACCAAGAGCAGAGTAATGTGATGTGTAAAGGAGATGTAAGGGCTCTTCTAAGTCCATTTTTTACATGAAAATCCCATTGAAATGCTGCTAAAATCTAAGAAAATCATGAGAAGCTACATATTGCAAGACTGAACATTTGAAGACAATAAAGGTGGAGGGACATAAACTATGTATTTTCTGAATTTTATGCAAAGCTTTTTCCTTGATCATACCACATTTCGTGTAGTTGTGATGTTTTGGTGTTGCATGTAGATAAACTGTAGGAAATTCAATATCAAACATAACAGATTAAGAACACCTTGGCAGTGAAATTTGATATCAGTAAAACATTCAAGAATAACCAGCAAAATTAACATCAGTGAGTGTTTACCAATGGGAAGTAAAGATGGCAAAATCTACATATTTTTTTTCTTTGCTCTCTACATGCAGAATTATAAAATCAAGGAACTTAGAGTGATTGGTATTCCTAATAATTTCATACAAAATCCCACACTCAGTTTGTTAAAGATTTCTAGAACTACTAAGCTACCATGCTCTATACATCTGCCAAAATAAATTTTAGCCCTTCAGATACATTGATATGCTGGAAAACAAAATGTTTACTTGTAGCTCATAACACTGTCCTACTGTTATGTAGGACATCTGAGTTACTAGGAAAAGCTTTTCATTTTCCCCACTAAATTCTTCCCCAAAGCTTCTCAAATAATAAGATGGTTTTAACCCCATCTAGATTTTATTATAAAACTACTTGAAGGTCAAAGAAGAACAACACTGTAATTGTATATGTTTGTCTAAGATATTTGCATGATTTTGTTCTCCAAAGTTGAAAGATAGTGAGCATCAGCATATTTCCATTGTAAGAATATACATTAAGATATATTAAATGCATGAAAATACATTAAAACACACTCAATTAGGAAACTTGTGGTAATGTGATGGTAGAAAATATTTTCAAGAAAGGTAAGTCAGTCTAGCTTCACTGAAATGAGTGCAACTGCACAGATTTATATCAGCTAAGGGACTGGACCAACATGGTAAGTCCAAAAAATAACACTAAACATATATCTGGTCAAAACATCACCCCATATCACAATAGTGCTTGTACTTTAGTGTATAAATTTGTAGCTCTTGATTTCATAGTCATACAAGCTCAGAATATTTCAGCAGGCTTTATTTGTTGACTAGCATGAATTTGAAACTATATGTATTATGTTTGAGTTATGAGTTGCTGAGGATTCAGCTCAGGTTTTCTACTCCTATTGCCATAGCAAGAGCAATGAAAGAAAAATCAAGAGAACTCATTTCCGAAGAAAACAAATATCTTTACTGCTCACTAAAATGTGCTCATATAGCTGGGAAGATTTTGACCAAGAGAAAGCCACCTTTGTTCCTAGAATTTCACATTAAAAGTCAAAGCGTAGGATTCATGAAGTTGACAATTTCAAGATCACTCCATGCCTGCTTGGATAAATGTTAGAAATGACCTTTCAGGGAGACTCCTGTGTCTCTGTGACAGTCACACCAGCCAGGGAACTTTTCTCCTATATTTGAGCTGAGTAATGTCAGGTTACTGCCTAATCCTGACCTATCATTAATCACCACAGAGCCAGACACACACACAAAAAAAAAAAATTAACAATCAGATAGAAAAGTCTGGAAGGAAAGAGACTCCCTTGCCTGACAGATGCAGAAGTGAGCGTGCTCTGGCAGGCTGTTCAGATTTGGAAGGCCTTCTTTGGAAGGCTGCTCTCTCAGCAAAGAGGATCAATAGAAAAATCAAATGCATTATATTTGTTTACAACCTAGGCACAACAGTGTAAAAATCCTCACCAGGCTAAAGGAGCCTGACAGGGCGTGATGAATGCCCTGTTTAAATGATGCCTTTGAAAGCTTTCACAATGTTCTGACAGAGGACTCACTGGAGAATAATGACTTCCCCTTAAATTACAAGAGCCTGGGATGAGAAGGCAGACAGTGTGAATGTTGCACTATAAATTCAATATATTCAACTGCTTCTGGTGTTAAAGAGCAATTGTTAGTGGTGAAAACACATCCAAGATTCGTCTTTGACCCAAGGATGTTTTGGTTATCAGTAATGAGAAACCTAGGACATTTTATTTTGAATTATTTTTTCTACTTACAGAATATGCTTGCAATCAACAATAGAAATGTGCTTCAGGCCAGAATTCACTACACCAGCAATCCATATAAAAATAATACATAAAAATTCAGTGGAGGTGCTCGAGTGTGCGTTGTGTATTATTCTTAAGTGTGTACTGAGAGAGTAGCAGTATAGCTATTTGGTATATTGTGTGTTATGAAGCTTTGGAATAATAAATGAAATATTTGGAGATGGAAATATTACCAGAAAATAAACTTTCCTTAGATAAAGGAAATATTTCATGCAAAGTATTTGCGGTTATTGGTAAGGGAAAGTTTGATCTTTCTGTAAAATGTGCACACTCATGCTCTTCCCCTATATTTCTGAGCTAAAAGGAAAAGAAATCTCTTTGGAATAAAATTGATGGGCTGGCAGAAACATTTACTTTTGTTGGTTTCTGGTCAATAAGTAAACCTATGCTAAACATGCAAAGCTCTTTCACCACCAGACTGCCTCTAGTTACACCTGCATTCAGATTAGCAGATATCACAGCTGGAAAACAAACCTCGTTATTTCAGCCACCACACATAGACCAAAATAAAAATCCTATTTAGGAGCTGAGCCCTAGATATAAAACTTTTGACAATATATTTCTCTTCCCTGCTAAGGTGGCTACATACTTCTCAAGGACACCATCCTGAACAATCACAGTGGAAAAATGCCTCACGCTACAGTGGCCTTCCAAAGACCAGATTCAGTGAAGGACTGTAAAGGATCTTATTAGGAGAAGACAGCAAGTCAGGTGGAAATTACTTAATTCTAGGATACACTAAACTCCCTAGGAGGTCTAATTTATTTTTTTCTTTTGCCATTAAAACAATCCATATTTTCAAATTCCTGTTACCTGCTAAAGGTGACTACTGATAGCTTGTCTAACTGAAAGATTTACAAGTTCCTCCAGAACAGCATAATATGTGCAGCAAATATCCACATGCTGTATCTGTCATGCATCACTCTGATTGCCATTTTGTATAAGAGAAATGGAGATAAAAAGAGACTTAAAACTTGTGGATGTTAATCAAAATCAGAAAATATTAGTTCAAAACATAAAATAAAAATTAATTACATCCATGGATATACTAGTTATCACTAATGTCTATAGCCTTTGTAATATGGGAAACGGAACAAATTACAAAAACCTGAGGTTTCTTTAGTCCAAATTTCAGTATGCAAAACCAGGTTTCAGTGTTCAATTCTTGCTGGATTTTCATTGATTGACCAAATAGGTATCTGAAGGTCACCACGGGAAACTTAAAAAAGTCACCCCAAAAGATTGAGGGGAATGTATTTTGTTCCTTTTGTTCCTTTTTTTTTTCCTCCCCCCCCCACCCCTGCCCTCCAAGGTTCATGGACTTTGATAAAAATATATTTTCCTCAAAATTTGGCTAAAGAATGTCAAGGCATTCTATAGAAATGGAATACTGGGTACCTAAGAAAGATGGAGATTTGGCCTCTAGTCTGATCTTTTTTACTTTTTTATTACTTTTTAACTTTTTTTTTTTTTTTTTTACTTTTCTCCTCTTACTCTTTGTCAAACTTTCAGGTGTCTAACATCTGTGCAATCTCATTCTCTGTACAGAGAAAAGACGCTCTAAGTAGACTAGTGACATCCAAGAGATCCTACTGCTGTATTACCTTTCATGATCTGTAACTTTTAAATAATGACTGTATAAACAAACTGACTTTAATTCAGTTTCAATATTCTTTGGCTAGCAATCAATTTTGTCCTGAGAAAAAGTCAGTAAATAACTTTTTTTTTATCTAATCACTTTGCACATTTTCTGAAACTACCCAATCATGAATAAAAATATGTAGTGGATTTTGGAGATGCCACGCATAAGAATCTCTGACAATTTATGAAATTATCAATCCTAAATGGGTAAACCTCAGTTCATCATAACGTTCACAAGCAAAGGTCAGTCATTAAATTTTAATAGCAGTAATAATAATAGTAACAATGGCAACAATAATAATAATAGTCATCATCATGACCTTATTTTTATTCAATTTTGCATGTCAGCATGCAATTTAATAAAGTTCAGATATCCACTTCAGTTAAACATATGATCCAAACATTTTCCTGGAATTTGATTTTTGCTTAAGTCACTTAAGTTTGCTTAAGGATGGACCTGAACCCCAATCCCCAGCTTTGATTTTGGTATTTGACCTCACAGCTCACTTAATAGTTGACATCAGCATTCTCTGCCTAGATATGAGTAAGCCTAGCTACATGATGTGCTGACTCTGACAGCCCTTTATACCTTGCTGTTTCTATAGAGTTATTGAAAATGGAATTGGGTTGTCTCTACTTTAATCAAGGGTGAAAGCAAAACAAGTTGCAAAGGAGAGGGAATGAGCAGTGCAATTTGTTGACTACTGCAAATCCTGCTCCATAATTACATTTTGTTCTATGGTAGTTATTTGAATTCACTTAGTACTCAGAGCACATAATTTAAAAAAAAAAAAAAAAAAAAAGAAAATTTGCAATTGAAGCTAATGGGGTGTTAATAAAATATAAATCTGATGGCTGTTGAGGCTCATGGAGAGTGAAACAAAAATTACTGCTCTGAATGTTCCACTAAAAAATAAAAAGTTGTTTTTTGAAATATTTGCATAAACCATATTATTTGATTTGCTAAAAATTGGCAGAAATGTATTGTTGGAAAAGCTTTTTTTCAGGGGATAATTGCAAAGGTGTAAGTCCTGAATTATGGGAGAGGGGAAAAAAAGATCCCCATCAAGAAATGCAGTTTAATGATTTCAGATGATGATCTGCCTAGAGGATATTTTTTTTCTTGCTGTCTGTGTTGTGTTTGCAGGTAGGCGCCTTTGGAAATTGATTTATAGAAATTAAGAATAAGATTAAAGAAATAGAGAGGAAATTAAGGTTACTGAGAAAGTTTTTGGTCTCAATCTGTTTTTCTCATCAAATGGCCAGAACAATGACAGCAAGGTGTGAGATGCTTAGGAGTGAGAAAGTGAATTATGTTTGGACCTGAGAATGATTTTTCTCTCCCAGTCATGAAGGAGCTTTTTTATAATCTTGAGTAGTTTTTCAGTCACTCATCCTATTTGTACCACATTGGTAACTTGAATTTTCAAAGTATTAAAGCCACCACAAATGGAAAATTTGATGTATCTTTTCATACGTAATTGGTAACTCTAGTTTGCTTAAAATAATCTCTAAAATTACATTTTTGAACTCAGTATTTGGGAATGGAAGGCCATGCCAAAAATATTTCCTCCCTGTGTACTGAGGTTTCTGTGTATATTAATAAAAGGAAGGATGTATCATAAGAGTGTGTAAAAATGCTTCATTGTCAAATGTTTTATGGAGTATGAAATTGTAAGTGTCAACACAATAATTGTAAGATGGGGGTTGTGGTACAGTTAAGAGTGATCAAAATCAATAAATTCAGAAAACTCTCTGGGTGCATCATAAAAGCAGAGCGTTCATAATGGTTGCCCCTCTGTGACAAAATGAAGATAAACCAGAGAACAGAAAATGAACAATTATGACATTTTAGGGTCTAGCATCAACCTCCTTGTGTGCTTTGGTATTGGGCAGATGTCTGCAGCAAAGTGAAGGCTGAAAGCTCATTAAAGGAAATGGGATTCCTTCTTTTGGCTTAGATTGAAAAGATAAATGAAATGTGAGACTGCCTATTCATTCACCAATTTCACTCTCAAGTCAGCCATAAAATTCAGTCTCACTGTAATGATGAATTTGCCATTCTATAGAAACAGTGAAGCCAAAACAAGTCTTTGTTTTCCTCCTAATTAAACACTGGTTGTGTCTGTGGCACCCAGTTCCTTGCCATGGCACAGAGTATTAATATTGCACAGTGCTGAGGAATGATTTAAAACCTTTTTCTGATTAGCCTTTATTAATTGCATGATGAGGGTCTTTAAGAAAAGTGATTTAGAATCCCATAAAGGTAAAATTTCAGAATTTTGAGTCTAGTTGTCTAAAATTGGGAAATAACTGTTGAAGGATGGCACAAGCATATATATGACTGTGCATCTAAAATTTTTGAAATATATATTATTTCTGTCAATGCAATATATGTTTTATATATACATTCCTAGTATGTGTAATACATAATATTTTGAGGGGGAAAAGTGATATCCTAAACTTCCGGTTTCATATGCCCGGGTTCAGATTCTGGAAATAATGGTCCTGATGTGTAATGACTTCTGAAATTCTGCTTATTAGGACTCCTACTAGCTACCCTTTTTGGCAGAAATTTAATTCAAATGCAAGAGCAATGCAAATATTTGCTGACTCAAAATTCGATATAAGCAGTTCTCCACCAAGGAAATAACACACATTCAAAGACAGAACATCTTAAGGTGCAGCAATCCAAACTAATTTTTATTTTACTATGGTATATTGATGCATGCAATTTAAACATATCTCACCCCATAGTGAGGTATTGTAGAAAAAGTATTTGATTGGGTTAATTTTGGAATCAAAAGAGCTACAAAAACCCTTAGTGTGCAGGGGTTCATTTCTTAATATGGTATAGTTATAACTGGACTTCCATAGGCAATTGTTTCATTCTGTTTGCTCCATGTCACTACTGGCCTTAGATAAATTGAATGTATCTTTGTGCATGAGTTTAGAATTCAAATATGGTATAGATTGAGAAATATTCTTCCCCCTCTGGTGCATAAAAATGAAGGAATTATATTTATCCATTGCCTTCAACAGAATTAATTTTTGGATGAATTTAAAACACAGAAACCGAAAACTGTTTTTCCATATATGCTACATTCTTGCCTTTGGATTCCTAAAACCTGTGCAGAAAAAAACTTATACAGAACTGCTGAAAAAAATCACATTCATATTTTTCCACTTATAGTGCCAAAATACATAGAAAATATTTTTGTTCACTGAAGAATTCACAGCAGAAATGAAAATATTCTTTACAGAACTATACAAAAGAAACTGCTCAGTTCAGGGTCTACCACTGGTGATTTCTGCCTTTGCATATGGGAAGGAGCTGTAAAGATTGGTTTAATTATTACTTACACCATAATATAGTCCACAGAGAAAAATTAATTGCAAAATGTATCCATCTTAGAGAGAAAGTAATATCAGCTAGGATAAAAGCTGAAGCTTTTCCAATTAAAGCTGCTGTCAGAAAAATGCAGAATGTGATTGTAAATGCAAAAAAGCAGTTTAACATTAGCTCTCCTGCAAATACACCATGGACAGGGGATGTGAACACCATCTGTCCAAATACTGGCCAAACTGATCTTTTTAATAATTATATAGATTCAAACACAATCACCATGGCATGCAGTTTAATCTTGCTCCAAGGTTATTTAAGACAAGCAAAATCTCTGTTTATCCATGAAGGACTCAGTGATGAGTCACTTTCTGGGTATTTATTTAACCCACTTCCATTACATTCATTTGTTGCATCTCTAAATATAGGTTCAATAGAGCTTGAGATCAGAAGAGGAGCAGTTATATCTGCAATCCTGTTAAATGGTAATCCCATTTTAGTCTGAAGAGAGAACAGCTCAACCTTCCACTGGTATTGATTGTCCTAGTTACCACATTGCTACTTTGAAATAATAAATATGGCATGACTAATTAATTAGAAGTTGTATTGCTTTTTAATTTATTGTCTCCTTAAGAAAGCAGTTTAATAGACCAAATGAAATTTGTTGGCTATTTTAATTCAAAAATTATTCCAAACAATGATGTAAAGGAGGACTTTGCTTTTCTTAAAAGTGACAAGCTGATCGCTCCTATTACTTTTTAAATTCATCTGAGGTTGACTAAGAGTTTTAAAGATCTTCTGGAGACAACAGAGAAATGTATTGGCTTGCTTTCATAAATATAGGCTTAGCCTAAATATGGATGCTACATGATGCTAAGTGTGGTTGACACACCTGAAGGATGGGATGCCATCAGAGGGACTTGGACAAGCTCAAGAAGTGAGAACTTCACGCAGTTCAACAAGACCAACTGGGAGGGCCTGCACATGGGTCAGGGCAGCTCCCAGTACCAATACTGGCTGTGGAAAAAGGGTTTGCAGGTAGCCCTGAGAATAAAGACTTGAGGGTGCTGGAGGATGAAAAGCTGGACATGTCAGGAGCATGTACTCACAGCCCAGAAAGCCAACCATGTCCTTGATTGCATCACAACAAACACAAGCAGCAGGTTGAGGGAAGCGACCCTTTCTCTCTTTCCTTTGCACTGGTAGCATCCTATCTGGATTACTGCATCCATATCTGGGGCCCCCAACATCAGAAGGACATGGACCTGTTGGAAAGGGTCCAGAGAAGGCCACTAAAATGCTCAGAGGGCTGTTTCCTCTGCTATAAAGGCAAGCTGAGAGAGCTGGGGTTGCTCACCCTGGAAAAGAGAAGGTTCTGGCAAGACCTTATAGCATGTTCCAGTATGAAATGGTAGCCTCCAAGAAAGAAAGGGACAAACCTTTTAGCAGAATCTGCAGTGATGTGACATGGGGTAATGGTTTTAAACTAAGGGAATGTAGATTTATACTAGATACATCCCTAGAAACATTCAAGATCAGGTTGGACAGGACCCTGAGCAACCTGGTCTAATTGAATATTTCCCTGCTCTTTGCAGGGAGTTCAGACTGGATGACCTCCTTTCCAACCCAAACAATTCCATGAATCTGTGATTCCACTGTCATGACTTTTGGTCATGTAGGAGTCTGCTGTAATTAGTGGATGTTATCAGTTATGAGAATTTATAGAAGTAAGTTTTACTGACCAAGCATTTCATCCAATATTTTGAAGTGAGGAGCTAGGAATGAATAAGACATGCAATATAATACCTCAAGTCATAGTTGGAAGATTAATAGAAAAGATGGAACATTCCCACCTTGGATACATTCCTCCAAACTTATTTCTACTAGTAAGCAAATATTTTCAAGGACAGATCAGGAAGAACAGATACTAATGTGTTAGCAGAGTTAATATATTAATTCATCTGTTAAGCAGAGTTCTAACTTTTACAAAATATATGTCTGAGTTTAGTTCTATTGCATTTAAACCATAGCAGTATCTATATGGCCTAAAGTTCCTCTGTAGCAGCATCTAGACCACTAAGGTGTTAATAATTCTAGTTTGTGGAAACAAATCATAGTTTACAAAAAGGCATCCTTCCAACAACAGCCAAAACAAGTAATTGTTGTTATGGAGAGGGTGCAATAAAAAAAGGGAAATCCTTCTGTAAAACAGTCTTCCAACAAACTTTCTCGATGAAGTCATGAGATGGGAGCAATATCTCTCTACTCAATACCTTGTGACAGATTTTCTTCCATGAGTTTTTTCCGTGGCTTTTTCAATTCATATAAGCTTAATACTCATAGATGTGAATTGCACATCATATTTACATGCTGTATAAATATTATTATATGAGCTTGCTACTCTTCATAACAGATGCTGAAAGCTCCATACAATAACTTCCTTTATAAAGGAAACCTGTAGGCTGTACTTAAGAGAAGTAGAAGTAACTCTTCTTGAAGCTACTTTAGTAAGCAACAACTGTATTCAGATTCCACATTTCAATTGAATGATACATGCACAGTACTCCAATCTTCCTTCTAAACTCAAACTATATTCCTTTTAATGAAAGGAAGACATTTCATTACTTTGGGTTTATGTACAACTGTAAATGGTCAGCTAGGAGAAAAATTGTTGGTATCACTCTAAGGGTGGAACAGCAATTTTGTACTAAGTCCTTATTCAAAGGGTTATTCTTAAATAGAAAAGCAAGGAAAAAGGAAAGTGAAAATGTGAAGTTGTTACTAACCTGTCTTCTGACTTCTTATATCCTTTAATGAGAAAGCAATAAAGCTGCTACTGTAAGAAACTTTCTTTTGCTAATGCTGTAAATCTAGGAAATGTACCTGTCAAAATATTATTCCTTTATATAAAATCAAGGAAATGTAAATAAATAGGCCATTATCCAGCTGCAAAAAGCATAGTCATCCCTTAGTCATACAGTAGAACAAAAAAAGTTTTCTGAGAGACACCATTTCTACTTGGTGAACCCCTGTTGTCTTGATCATATTATTAAAATGTTCATGATATGATGGTTAAATTAATTTTTGTTCACCAGCAGTCTAAGGCATAAAATGTATACTCTGGCTTTTGTTACCATGACATTTAGGTTGTATTGCACATCTTCAGCTGTCCCAATTTTTTTTTTTTTTTAACTGAAAAAAAATTAACAAAAATGACCACAGCATAACCTCTCTTCTTATGCTTAATTTGTATAGCTTTATAATTAATAGATGTGTCTGCACAAATTAGGCATTATAACTCATGAGACTTTTCTTAAGAAAAATGTCTCTGATCTCATACCAATGTATGAGGTACATGGAGGTATTTATTCCTTTTAAAAGACCAATATGTAAAAATATTTCATAAGCATCATCATTTTTTTATCCTTTAGAGATTATTTTTATATACTTGTTTCCATGTGTAATGGTTCCATTTTTCTTTTGTTGGTTACTGTCTCTTTTATTGCAAATAAAAATATGTTTGGATAAATTGCACATAAAGTTGTTTATTGCTGCTTAAATCTACCAGAGGTTTTAAAAAACATACCATGCAGCAACTCTCATTCAAAATGGGTAAAATTCCACCTCCTGTTGCAGTTTTGGCTCCCCAGTGCAGGAGATGCAGATTTTCTTTGTTTGCAGAAGTGAGAAAAGGCAGGAGTGCATAAGCTCTTTACTGAGGAAGTTTAAACCCCATGTCTTCAGGTGACTGTAATTACATATAGTCTTGGACAGGTCTGTTTAGTTAGCACAAATTTTGATTTTTGAGAGGTGAAATATACACATGGTCTATATTTGTTTTTTCAAAGGCACATCTGAAAAAACTTTCCTGAAAACACACATAACTGCAGTTAGGATGGATGAATTTATGGACTCTGTCATGGCCTACAAAATACTGTTTCAGCTTATATGAAATGGTAGAATTTTGGGAGGAGTGATTTGGGTTAGTTTCTGGATGTGTACCACAAGTAGAACAACATATAAGCACATTTCTGAAAAGCAGCTCATGCCCATGGGATGTAACTGAGCTGGGTCACTAAAATCAGCAATTTCTTTCAAAAATGTCAGACAGTAAGTAGAGCTTACTAATATTAAATATTGACACATAATCATTTGGTGACTCATCACCTTCTAAACATCTCACTCTGCAACTGCTGACTAGTAGAACATCAGCAATGTCAAACAAAGAAATTATTTCCTTCAAGAGGTTTTTCTACTTTGCCTGATTTTTTGCCTACTGAAGTCAATGGCAAAATTATCTAGGATTTAAAGGGCACAGGATTAGGTCATTAGTGTCTCCTAATCCATTTGTCCTAAATCTCCTGAAGAGAGACAAGTGCTGTAAGTGTAGAAGAGAAGACATTTGTTTTAATTTTGCTTATTTGAGGTAACAAAATCTGGCACCAAATGCATTTGTGTGTCTGGGTGTAATTATTCTCCTTTCAAAGAACTGCTGTTTCTCTCTCGCCTCAGGACCATTAAGGTGTTAAGTACAAAGACACTGCCTGATGGAAGTAGGCTCCAGACAGTCTGAGATGTGAAGAATCAGCCTGGTGAGAGTTCCCACATCAGACTGTTGATTAAACAAGGTAACTCAGTACCATATCACCAACAGGGAATGGAGGAAGGGGGGAGGGGGGTGGAAATAACAAGAATGAAAAGAGACAGAAAACCCTAACCCTCATATCCTTCACAAAATTATTTCCTATTTTTTTTCTCCCTTAATGTCTCTCAAGTTTTAAGTTTAATATTTCTGTTGAGTATAATCACAGCTTTGTTGGCTGCAACAATTTATAAGGTAAAGGTACACAAAACCAGAAGCTGGCAGCAAAGGTTTCCTTATCAATAGCTGCTCTGTAAGTGTGATCATGGGTTTACAGAGCTGCCTCCCACTCCCTCCACCTACTATCCCATTAGCCAACAAGGAAAATCACTCATCACAGAAACAGGCTCAAGAAAGATGCTGCATTCTTACAATAAATTGACCTGGATATTAAAATGCAAATCTGTCAACATAAACCACTGCAAACTCATGTGGATGATGACAACAATGACAACAAATGTGAAGTTAGCATATGGTTTTGAATAATGACATTGAAAATTTTTTTTTTTTTTTTTTTTTTTAATGGCTTTTCTCCCATGTTTATCTGTTACTGATTGGTTTCCTGAACCCAAATTTTTTGGTATTCTGCAAACAATATCTGCAGACTAACCTGTGAAAAGTGGGAGGAAAGAAAATAAACAGTTATGTTCTGGAGCTGCATTTTACCAGATGGTTGCAATTGGAGCAGTCTTGTCTGGTCATACAGGACATTTACACTGTCACCTCCAGTGGTATTTTCCACTGGGTATTTTTCTGGTTTGAACATGGAGGTATTCACACCTGGATATGTATTATGCATAGTTCAGACCACCTATCAGCTCTGGAAGGTCTCAGTCAGTCTGTGCAGAAGGTCAAAAAAGCAGTGGTTGAGATATATTGAATGGAAAATTTAAAATTTCCCCATGGACTTTAGAAAGAAAAATCAGGGTTTTTTTCACAATTTGAAAAGAAAAGTTTCATTTCTGTGTATCAGGGATGATACTGGTTTGATTATATTATGTTAAGAGTAATAAATCTTCATCTCAAAAACACATTGGGAGCGGATTCAATCATCTTTTGTTCCAGAATTGGTTTGTATTTTTGTGTGTGTTGCCACAAAAGGTGAGTTTTGGTTTAAATATTTGGCTGTTTGTGACACGTTGGTGGTACATAGCCATATCTCTTATTTTACAGGAAAGAATCAATGGAGGTCACAAGGATATAGCCAAGATCATGTTAGAGTTTCTGCTGAAGAGGTTATAGCCCAGACAAAATCTTTTTATAATGATAGAATCCAGCTAGACAGACCTCATACCGAGAGCTCCTTCCTGAAAGATGTTGGAAGCAGCTATCTATCTGGAATAATTCTAGCAGGCATGGAATACTGCAAGAATCTGTATGCATAGAGTGGATTTCAGGATCTCTCTCTAAATAAATCAAGCTTTTTTGATTCTTTCTGTTGCTGGAGAATGTATTACAGGAAACAATGCAATAAATTCTGAGATAAGTAACCACTTTCTGGTTGTTTTTTACATTGACATAGCATATCTGCAATTTCTCGTTAATCATGGAATTTAGAAGACCCATCAGTAATGGTTAAAGGCATGATGCAAACAAAAAATCTGCATTGTCACAAAAAAATAATATAATTATATACTGATAGAGTGGTTTGGGTTGTAAGGGACTTTAAAATCATCTAATTCTGATGCTCTCCTGCCATGGGAAGGGACATCTTCCACTAGACCAGTTTGCTGAGAGCCCCTATCCAAACTGGCTTTGAATGCTGCCAAGGATGGGATATTCCCAGCTTCTTTGGGTAATCTGGGCCAGTGCCTCACCACCTTCACAGTGAAGGACTTCCTCCTAACATCTAATCTAATTTCATTAACTCTAGCAACTCCTAGTTTTACTTATTTTCTCTTGATTCAGGGATGGTCTTAGAAGCATGCAAATAAGAGAGTAGCAGAAAGAATTTGTATGAAGCATTCACAGTTATAAAAGCAAGAAGCAACCACCAGTGTCAACACCTTTACAACTGACCCCACCAAGCTTCCAAAAAATATTAAAGTATTCCTTGAAGTTGTAAAGTTTGTATGCCCAATGAAGTGAAATAGGGATTTATGGAAAAAAATATGCACCTGAAAAAACATGAGATGGCAGGGAGAGAGTAAGTGAAGGATAAGGCAAGGAGAAAGTTCCAGCAGGCAAATGTTATTTCAGAAATTTGGGCCTTAACTGTGATTGACAGCATTGAATATTATCATTCACAAACATCTCCCAGTCCTTTTTAACAGCAAGTTCTGAATAAGAAAAACAATAAATACTTTATTTACAAAATAGGAATGGAAATTTGCAAATAATTTCCTATCTCCCAGATGGAAATAGGTCTCTGCAGGTTTCTATCAACTAAAAGTCATCTTTTCCCCTTAGAGCACTACATCATTAAATCATCAGACTATCATAACAAGGACAATACCAACTGCTGAAATGATGGAATGCAGGCTTGGATGCCACAAACAAGAAGTGTATTCTCAATGTGCCATTGATTGAGCCAGTGGAGCAGACTGGCAGCATACTTGTCATGCTGAAAGCTGATTGATTACAGGGGTAGATTATTTATAGCAAGCTTTACGATATGACTTTTTATAGAACTTCTTGCAAAAGAGTACAAACCCAGCTTGTTATTTTTGCTCATCCTGAACCAAGGCTCCACTCTGGGACTGGATGGGATCCACTCAGTGGGTGAGGCTGAGGGGACAGGGAGCCAACAGAAGAGCTCACTGAGGCACTTTCCATCACTTACTAGCAGCCTTGGTAACCATGGAAGTCCCAGGTGACTGCAAGTCTACAAGAGGTGGAAGGAGGATTGTGGAGAACCCTGTCAGTCTGACCTCAATACTAGAGAAGGTCATGGAGCAGATTGAGTGCCATCATTCAAAACGTGCAGAACAACCAGGGGATCAGACACAGCCAGCAGGGATCCATGAAATGCAGGCTCTGCTGTGTGTAATTATGTATTAATTACAGTGTCATCATTCTCCTCCCAAAAAGTGATTACTCCAGACACTGTGATAGGTTCACCTATCTATTCATAGATAATAGAAAACTTTACAGACATAAATGTTTCTTAGCAGCATATTTAGAAGTCAGAGACAAAACTATGAGGCGGGTAAAGTTCTTCCCCTGGGCCAAGTTTATCCAGGAAAAGTAGGCTAGAACTAAGAGCTGAATCCAAACCTTAGGCCTGTATCTAGATCCTCAGCCTGAGAAATACACTCATCCTAATGATCTTGGAAATCCTTTCCAACCTAAAGTATTATACCTATCTCTATTTCTCATAACTCTGCTTAAGCTTATGTACTATTGATTACTCTAGGTAACAATAGTTAAGTTTTGAAAGGCATAATGGCCAACTGATCTGGCAGCAAACCAATAAGTAGGCTTGTTGTAGTTTGACTTTGAGAATATTGTGATTTTTAGGGGTGTAAATATTGCTAAATAAAGAACAATTAGTTATTATTAAAAACTAATGAACAAAAAAAAAGAAGAAAAGAGAAGAAAAGAAAAAAGGAAAGGAAAGGAAAGGAAAGGAAAGGAAAGGAAAGGAAAGGAAAGGAAAGGAAAGGAAAGGAAAGGAAAGGAAAGGAAAGGAAAGGAAAGGAAAGGAAAGGAAAGGAAAGGAAAGGAAAGGAAAGGAAAGGAAAGGAAAGGGAAAGGAAAGGAAAGGAAAGGAAAGGAAAGGAAAGGAAAGGAAAGGAAAGGAAAGGAAAGGAAAGGAAAGGAAAGGAAAGGAAAGGAAAGGGAAAGGAAAGGAAAGGAAAGGAAAGGAAAGGAAAGGAAAGGAAAGGAAAGGAAAGGAAAGGAAAGGAAAGGAAAGGAAAGGAAAGGAAAGGAAAGGAAAGGAAAGGAAAGGAAAGGAAAGGAAAGGAAAGGAAAGGAAAGGAAAGGAAAGGAAAGGAAAGGAAAGGAAAGGAAAGGAAAGGAAAGGAAAGGAAAGGAAAGGAAAGGGGAATTAAAAGAACCAGTTTCTACAGCTATGCATTGTTCTACATATTAACAACTCTGCCACAGAGACAACAAACACTCAAAAATCCTTCACATGGACCTTGTTATTGCACAGTAATTAATGGATGAGCTTAAGTCTGTTCTGACCTAACCCATGGCAAACAGATGCATTTGACTTGCTTACTCAGCAATTTTCCCCAAAGACATGCTCCAGTGTTTAATTAAATATTGAAATTAAATTAATGAATTAAAAAATAACACCTGATGAACATTGGTGACAGCATCAGTCATAAACGGAGATTTCACCCTAAAACAGGGATATGTCTGATTATTGAAAATAGGAAAGAGAGGAGAAAACATCATTTGGGGGAAAAAAACAACTATTGTCCCATAAAATCTCTGAATGCGGCCTCTGGACAAACAAAATTAGTTGATGTCTTTGATTAAGTTCATTTTTCTTGAACTGATAAATTAGACTTAGCCAGTTATCCATGCTCAGCAATTAAATCAATAATGGCTCTGTACTTTATAGAATTTTCTATTTAGGACTCACAAATCTAAAGTACTTTTACCAGCACTTTGTCCAATATGGTCCAATATTTTAAATAACAACATCCGGCAATCTAGAGAAAGCTTGGGTTTTTTCTTAGTAAATTTAGGTTTACTCTCATGGATGAAACACTCCCTAAGAGAGAACAGTAAGAGGCTATCTGTGCAGTGAGGCTTCAGTTCGAATAAGCCTGGATAGTGATTAACCTTTTTCCCTTTCCAGAGAAGGGAATTCTTCTCTGCAGCTCCTTGTCCAAAACTAGTATATTTTGATTCATCAGGAATATGTTCTTTATATCCACATGAAGGGCTCTGAACACATGAATTATCCAAGAATGAAATTTCACTTTATTTCAATGATTTAAGGTTCAGCATTGAGATTAAGACAATGAGCTCAGCACTTCCAAAAGTCAAGGCTGAGGCACTTCTGAAGGATGCTTCACATCTTGTTAATTCAGATGTGCAAGTACTTCCATTGGCTAAAGACTTGTCTGTGGACATATATAGGGAGCAAACATAGAGCTGAAGTCAGGTGTAGCAGTTCTAACGTTCAAACTACCTAAAAATCCTGTGGGGATGATTAGTGGTATAAAACCATAACTTTTTTGGATTTTTGGCAATGTCTGCATATGGAAATCTAACAAGCATTTGTTTACTTGGGAACAGAATGTGTTCAGTATGTAAATTATTGACAGTGGATTTTGTTATTTTCATGGTGGAGTATTTTCAAAGCAGACTGTGCTTTTGCAGTACTTTTCCCCAGTAAATAGATTACAGGGTGAAATTAAAGGACATGCAAGTATATTTGTGCATAAAAAAGCCTGATAATCCCAAAGATACAGGGATTGGATCCTGCAGGTACTTTGATCAGCACATCTTTGCCTCCACAAAAAAGTGTTAACTTGCTTTTTTAGTTAATTCTTTCAAATATTGCCTCTCTTATTTAGAAACAATATTTTGTCATTACCACTGTAGCCTTACTAAAAGAACTGCAAATAAAATAATTTTTATTATGAGGAAATTAGCTCAAATGATGCTGAGCTCTGAATCATAAATCAACTGCTTCAGCATTCTGCACAGACTAAGATATTTCCTAGTGGTAAATTCATCTTACAAGCAAAAATTAACTGCTGCCATGAATATAAATGCTTCAATGTGAACATCTTCCATTTGCACAAATGTTTCTGAAGACCACCACTAGCTCAAAGTTTCTTAGGCAGGTAAAGGCACTTCTGCTGCCCTAAGAGTGAGGGACTGAGGTACAGTTGACTTTATTGACAGAAGTGGGTAAGAAAGTGCAAAGCTGGGTTAGAAAAAGTGGAACTAAACAGGAAAATCTGGGTAGAATATCTCTCTACTGCCAGGGTGATCAAGAAGATAGTGAATGGAAAGATGAAGAACACAATAAGTGTGAGCAGATTTAGTTAGATTTCCTTATTTATAGAGTTAGGGCATTAACTTCTAACATCTCATACCAAATCTCAAAAGATAAATAGATACCTTATGGAAGTGTTCTATCTGGGTATGGAGAATGTGCTCTGAGACTGAAATTTGGTTCATCTACAATTTTTAACATTAAATTAGAATGGATTGAGACCACATGAAAATAATATAGATAGCAGAAATAATACTGTCCAAAAGCTAAATCCATGAAAATACCTGTAATTGAGTGAATGAGTAAATGTATCAATCTGCTGGTATTGTCTGCTAAATAAATAAAGGTCCTTTTTAAATATATGGACTTTTAAATAACAGCTATAAGACATGGATTGTGTTCAAGTCCTCTTATAAAACTGATCTTTTGGGTTTTATTAAAAATTAAAAAAAAAAAAAAAAAAAAAAAAGTTCTGTTGCTGATTTTTTTAGCCATGACTAAAACCACAAGATTATAAACATCTTTATAAATTTAATGGAGTTCACTCCCAGATTTAACACAATTGCAAATCTTAACCCCAAATCACCTACTGAAATCCCTGCCACAGGTTAGTAAAAAATCAGCATAATTGCATGTAACTAAGTAGAATTTTAGCATAAGGTCTGCACAAGCACTAAAACTGATGCTAGAAATTCAATATTAATTGTGTTGGTAGAGTTAAAAATCTATAGGTCATGAATGATGAAAATAACTGAAGGAGTTTATATCATTTTGCTCATTCCATACATATTTTAAAACTTCTTTGTA
Organism: Muscicapa striata striata; assembly: GCA_030060385.1. NCBI lineage: Eukaryota > Metazoa > Chordata > Aves > Passeriformes > Muscicapidae > Muscicapa > Muscicapa striata. The sequence goes on along the minus strand of JAREIS010000195.1, from coordinate 164,422 downwards.
TATAAAGCTGAATGGTACATGACACTAAATATAACAGCACCATTTTCTTTTTCATAAGCAGTTTGGAGTTAATGTGCTAATTAATATGTACACATGCAAAACAGAGCTCTTATAAAAGGAAAAATATGCAATATTGTTTACTTAAATAAGATTAAATAACCTCACCTCATGCTGTTTTCCTACACACAGCATTTTGCTGCAAATGTAATTAGACAAATAAGGTGTTTCCACTAGCACTGCATTTTACAGATAATTCATTTTTCAAGCATTAATGCCAAGCCTCAGCAAGATCTCTTATCTGATAGTTGTTATATAGTGCCATTTCTTTTCCTGTCGCTGGAAGTATCCTAATCATGAAGAATGTTGTTGTGAGGTTTTTCCTTCCCTCTAACTTAACATAGAATTTGTAGATAAATGTTTCAAAGTACTTAGTTTATCATGTATTATCTGCCATTTTAATAAGTTTGCATTGGCTACATATCTTCATTGATGTCTCATAATGCTAACAGTGAATTTTAATCCTTTATTTCTTCAGTATTCACAATAGTTACTCAATATCAAATTTATCATTCTGTAATATCATATGATACCAGAATGTCAAATGACATTCTGATATTCCAGAATGATAAATGCCAGAATAACCAAAAATACAAAAATAAAAATACTAGTAAATGCCATTTTGATACAGGGCCCAGGAAGTTTTTAATTCATCAGAAAGTAAAAATATATTCTTATTCAGATTGACACTGAACCAAAACCAAGTATATATAATCTTTTGGCAAACTCTAAGAAAGAAAAAAGAGAAGAAAAGAATTGAAGAATAATGTTCAGCTGATGATAAAAACTGAGGGGAGTGGCTGATACACCTGAAGGCTGTGCTGTCATTCAACAGGACCTCGATAGGCTGAAGAGCTGGGGGGAGAGAAACCTTCTAAGTTGCAAGAAAGGCAGGTGTTGGGTACTGCACCCAGGGAGAAATAACCCTAAATATCACTACAGGTCAGGGCCTGACCTGGAAAAGAAAGCAGCTCTGTGGAGAAGGAACTGGGAGTTGTGGTGGATGACAAGTTGAGTATGAGCCAGCAGCTTGCCCTTGCTGCCAGGACAGCCAATAACGCCTTGGGGTCAGGAAGACTGTGGCCAGCAGGTCAAGAGAGGTGATCCTGTCCCTCTACTCTGCCCTAGGAGGCCACATCTGGAGTACTGTGTTCAGTTCTGGTCTCCACAGTTCAAGAAAGTCAAGGAGCTACTGGAGTGGGTCCATGGTCTGCAGCAGCTCTCTTATGAGTCATGAGATGTATAGAGAAAGTTGAGACGTGGTCGCATCAGTACACATAAATATCCCTGAGGTGGTCAGGAAGATTTTTTTTTAATGAAGCCCGTCAACAGGACAAGGAGCAATGGCCACAAACTAAAATACAAGATCCATATCAACATGCAGAAGAGCTTCTTTATATTGAGGGTGGCAGAGTGCTGGAACAAGCTGCCCAAGGGGGTCATGGAGTCTTCCTCCCTGGAGACATTCAAAACCCAGCTGGACATGTTCTTGTGTCACCTGCTCTCCCAGCAGGGGAGTTGGACTTGATCTGCTGAGGTCACTTACAACCTTAACAATCCTGTGATTCTGTGAAGAAACTCTGGAAATCTTGCAATAGCTTTTGGAGCCATAGTACTTGACAGAGACTGCAGAGAATTAAACAGGAAAAAAGGCTTAGCTGAAAGACAAAGAGATGGTTTCAGTGACTTTTACTAGAAATTCTTCCCTACAGCTCTGTAAATAACAGGAAAAACAGAGGTATGAGGACAAAAAGTCTACCAGATTATAGAAGAAAGGCTGTAGATACCAAATTTGAGTCTAATATAAAAAGAAAGTAGTAGGCAGGGATGATGTAGATTATTACAGTCTTTAAAGACAAAAAGCAAAATGCAGTGGAGTATGGCGATGATAAAAACATAAACCACATTGACAAAAAGTGAGAACAAACACTGAAGGGGACAAATTGATGGAGAACATTCATTAAAAAGTAGATCACTCTGCAATAGCAATCAGACAAGAAAGGTTTATATGAAAAAGGTGAAAAGCAGACATAGAGACTTCTTTCCGTTTTCAAAACCCGGTGATTCTATGAAGAATGCTGACACAACATTTCAGAGACATGTCTCTGAAATACACTTCAAGGTATGAAAGTACAGCCTCAAAACCAGAATGCTTTTACATATGATCAAAGCAAAACTGTGAGCGAGCTAATAGCATCCTTGCAACCATGAGCCAGAGTATCAGAGCTCAGTCAGTCAAGATACTTGTCCAAAAGTAGTCTATGCTTTCACATAGACTGGCCTAGGCAAGAAGGATGCAAACTGGTCACACTCTCCAGATCCATTATCCATTCTGGTAAACTTTATAGAAGTGAATATATGGGAAATGCCCTAAAAGATTCAAGGTACTCCTTCACATCTTTCATACATGTTTCAGTTACATTATCTGCTTTAAATATTAATATTGGCTGTAACTATGACATAAAATCCAAGAAAATCATCTTAATTATAAGACTTTGGAAATATTTTATGAGGTAGTCCCATGAACCAATGTTGAAACATTGGTCTCTTTATACTTCATGAGGTGAGGTGATTTTTCAGGTGTGAGATAGGAAGTGTTGTCTAAGGAAAGAAGGAAAAATGTCTTGCATGCTTTAAACTAAAGACATAAAATTATGAAGAAAATAATTGAAAAGTGGTCATTTATTAACTTTAGACTTAACATATGAACTTCTGTTACTGCACATGTTCCCAAGGACTATGCTGCTGAGGAAAAGAATTTTAATACATTTTACGTTGCAACTGAGTTTCATTATGTATAAAGATAATTGTGATAACCCATCCAAAGGGAGAAAGTCTCACACACCACCATGACAATATTCATTTTGACTTCAGTATTATTTAATGATCACTCCTGCAATAAAAACAAAAATAAATAAGTGAAAGACCTGTTACTCCATTCATCATAGGTCCATTTTAGTCAAGTTCTGGGGAAGAAATTACAATTTGATGCCTTGTGTAATAACCTCTAGTATCTCAACTAATGAGCTTCTGAAGTGGCAGAATCATTTACTTTTATGTGCAGTTGACCATTCTTGAACTTTTCTTGGCTCTCTACATAATTTATGTGTAACTTTTATAAGATCAGTTTCTTTAATTTTAAATTCTACTAGTTAATTCCTCCTTTACTTTTAAAGCTTCCTGCATGTGTTGATATTTGTAAAGAAATATGAGCACAAAAATTGAGGTAGAATAGTAGAGAATTAGAAACTGAAGATCAGACAATGTCAAATTATACATGTTTTGCTAGACTGAAACTTGTGTGAGTCAAATATGCAAAATCTGTTCATTTCTCTGGAAGACCTTTTATTATACATAATAGACAAGCAGGTTCTGATTATTGTGCTTGGATAGGATTTCCACATCCACTTTCTATATATTACTACTCAAAGCTTTATCTAACTAAGGCAAATAGTTTTATTCAATAGGCATCTGGAAAAGGTATACAGGAATTAAACTTTGTCTTAGTGAAAAATTGATCATTCTTCCAGAAAAATGTGTCAGGGATTTGGGGTTTTTTAACTCTGAGTCTTCATAGCCAAATCTCTCAGGACAGCTGATAAAAAGAACTTGAAGTGTCTAATCTATAGACTTATAAAGAACTGCAAATAACCTGCACAAGAAGTAGGAACTCACAGAGGACAAAGAAAATGGTCTACATTTTAAGTAATGAATCAGGCTCTTTTTTTACTTTAACTTTTATTTGAGTTTATATTGAGTTTATTTGGTTAGTATACAGAGTATGAAGTATTGTTCAAATTGTTTGATCTTTTATTTAATTTTCTTCTTTTTTTTTGGAAGTTGTGATTTAGGCTAATATGGTCATCATCCCCTGGAGAATTATATATGTCCATTACTGCTTCTCTGTAATGTTCAATAACAAGGAATCATTTATTTTAAAAGATGGCAAGATACATTGCAGAATGGAATAGACTCTTCTCCACATCAAACTGATTTTATTCAACATTTCTTCAAGTTTGTCCTCTCCTCTCCAAGCATTGATGAAGACATTGTGCTTTCAGTTATCAGCGTTTTCATGAAACTGTAAGATTAATGTTCATAACTCACAGTGCCATAGTTTAGATCTAGATTTTCCAAGATATTCACTCAGGTACCATGACACTCAACATTGCTGCACTCAGTTCTGGAAATGGAATTCCAGATGGAATTATTCCATTCTGGAATAATCTCAGGTGGGGCCCTAAGTTCTTTTTATACAGGAGCCAGATAGAGTTCAGTATTTAGTTTCACAGCCCCCTGCATGTTGAACTGACAAAGCCCAACAGGAATCACTGAAAGGAAAGTTTTCCTGGCACTCAACAGCACTCTCAGATTTGTGGCTCAGGTAAATATCCACATTGTTCAATTGCTTCACAGAAACCCATGGCATTTCTTTTTGCACAAATGGCTGACCCAGGTCGTCCTCATCAGCTCAGTCCACCAGCTCAACTGGCAACATAAATTCTGCAGCCAGAGGTGATTTGAACCATACACCCTCTCTTGTAACAAGTTTTTTTATTCACACTCAGCTAGAGTTTACTGAGATAGGGAAATTTCTCTCCTTCTTGACTTTCTAGATCTATAGTAATCACCTGGAGTGAAATCTGAAAAGACTGACTGAAATAGAAATATGTTACAAAAAGCAGATCATACTAACTTCCAGTAAAACTGTATTACATCTCAAGTACTGAGATGTAGTTCCAAAATTCCTTACTTTCCTTTGACTTATACTGTGAGAAATGGAGCCTAATAAAATTCTCTATAGTCATATATCTTGTACACAAATGTTTTTGAGTTTGAATATATATTCTGCTGATTAGAATTTCCTTTTAGCTTTTCTTTGTAATGTTTGCAATATGACCTTGCTAGCATCCTGCAAGCTTATCTTAAATAACTAACTCCTAGTCAAATAATATTCTGCTCTGAAAACCTTTGATATGTTAATAGAGCAATGTAATTTCAGACTTGACTTCAGATTAATATACAGTAATTACTCATAAACAGGTGAGGCTCTTTCAGTTTTAGTGCCCATGTTTAGAGATCAAATACCTGGCTTAGCCCTCACATCAAAGATATGATTTAACCTTTTGAGTTTCATCAGAGGGAGAAGACCTGAGTTACAATTACAATAATTTTTAATTGTCAATGAATGAAAGCATGATCAACTAGTCAAAGACAGCTACTTGGTCAATTAGAAGCAGCAACAAGCATAAAATCTGACCTACAAGTACAAAGATTCAGGCTGGATTCTTAGTAGACCTGCTTATAAACTCCACCATGGGTGGTAGATAAATTCTCTGATTTATATCATAAAGAGTATTTCAGTAAATTATCCTGATATAAAGAATACCCACTTGAGAGGAAAAAACTTTCTATTACAATTCTGTCAGCCCTATCTAGCAGGTATTGTTTTAGAGTATGTCCTTCAACAGTTTTATGGAAACACATTATGTTAAAGAATGTTTTCATGGGAATAAGTGGGGATTACTCTTGTGAGTAATACTGCACAATGTATAAATTATTAATTGGTCTAATAAGAAGAATTAAGTAATAAAAAATTTGAGAACATGTATGATGGTCTGTATATATATTAACCAGTCTTCAGTAAGGAGTAAATTGTTTTGAGAAATAATTCTCATCGCTTCTCTCAGTGTTTCACTTAAAGTTTGCAGCACCTATATTCATATATTTATATTGCACATAGTTATACAGGAAAACCATATCATTTCTGTTGTTCAGTCAGGTCTCAAAGACTTTAAAGAAAACCCAATCAATTATCAGTAAAATTATTAATTTGCAGCAGTCTTTAAATACATTTGAATAAACCTTATTCCAGATAAAAACTTATTACCACAATCATGAACAACAAATATTGTTACAATTAATTTACTTTTCTCTTATAAGTCTCTAGCTTAAAAACTAGGTCATTTTATTCTATCTTTTATGCCCTGTTCTTTATATCTGCTTATGTGGATATATGACAATGAGATGTGAGTTTTGCAGATTATTTCTGCACAGCATAAGTGCAAAAGAGTACACAAAGCATCTTTTGCCCCCTCCCCCATCAGTCAGCAAAATCAGCAATATCAGTCAGCAAAATTGTAAGACTGTAATTGCCCAGGGATTTCGTTGTTTGTGATCCCCATTTTAAGGCACATCAAGCTACCAAATATCACAGTTGATCTATGCCAATAAAACTATCTAATGGAGATGGGAGCCTAGTGGCTACATTTCTTTAACAGCAGTGCTATCTCTCATCACAAAACGGCTGATGATGCTTTCATTTTCTTTTCACACCTTAACCATTTTCCTTTCTTATTTTCATCCATATGTTTCCAACATGTTAATCCTGATGCCTTCAGACTTCTTCTAGATGATGATTTTAAAACGACCAGGTTGATCCACTGGTCCAGTGGAAGGTGTCCCAATTCATGGAAGGGGAACAGAACTAGATGGTCTTTAAGTCCCTTCCAACCTGAACCATTCTGTGATTCTATGACAGTGAACAGTTGCACTGCTTTGCATATGCTGACCCATCTCTATGCTCTCATCTGTTTTCTCCTGCCTGACAGTCTGGGCCAGTTGTAGCGAAGAGAAGTTTGTTTGACCTTTTTATTTTATCAACTTAACACACTGAGGTCCTGATCAGTGACTAAGGCCCTGATACACTAACAAATCAATTGCAATGCGTTTTAGTAACAGTTGTAACATTTGGAGCAGATAGAGAGCTGTGCTTTGTTTTCAAAGCTAAAGGACAAAGTTCCACTTCCACCACAATTAGTACCTCTGGATATCATATGAAAGAGCTGTTTGCTTTATCTGAGTCAGCCCCTTTTCTTGTTTCAGGAATATTTTACAAATAATATGAGCATTTTTTCACAGTTACATTTCTTTGCAAAAGATATCGCTTGTTGGCAAGGAAACAGCCTGCAAATCTTTCTTTTCAGGACAGATATTTCTTATTTATTATTACTTTGCCCTAGAAATATATAGTAAATAACATGTCCAAGTCATCTTGGCAAGGCATCATTTTTGCCTTTGTCATTCATCAAGGAACTAGAAAACCAGTACATCATTCCATTCAACTTGTGTCAAAGATATTGGCATTGCTGTAGAAGGTAGTAGCCACTATTTGTTGCTTTGACACTCAGAGTAATAGCATTGGTTGCAATGAACTCAGTTTGTATGGCCATATTATCCTCTGTATCCACTCTACTCGGAAGCTTTGTGCAATAATATTTGTCATATTCCCCATTTCTGGCTTCAGTTAATATCCACGAACAAGAAAAACACTGCAACTTAAACTCAGCAAGCCAGAAAAGACAACAACATTACTTAGGTTTATATTTCTAGGCAGAAGAATACCTCTTACTTCTTTAAAACTTGGTAGATGAAATTCTGTCTTCTATTAAAAAAAAAAATATCTCAGTCTCTCAGTGGGATTCAATGGGAGTTTGAGGTCTTGAGACACAGATTTGGTGTCCAGAACCTCAAGGTTCAAATAGCACTTCCTGGCAAACTATGGGAATTTTTGTGCATAATCTGCATAAAACAATTTATAAGGTCCAGATTGAATTCTGCATTCTAGGATAAGTTTTTAAATATCAATTTGAAGTCCTTTTCTAACATCAGGGTGTCTAGCCGGTACTGCCAAAGCAGGTACCAATCATTGAAGACTGATGTAGAACTGGAAACACAGAAATAAATTCAGATAGCACAATGCAGAAAACCTTCATTAGCCAAGATTCTTTCCCAAAATGTCAATGGGAATTCACCACTGACAGAATCAGGAGCTGGAGCAATATTTTTTTTGTAAGGACCAACTGAATTTTTGGTCACACTTGTCTGCATTATAACAAGCCCCTTGAAGTAGCTCTGTATTGTTTCTCATGCTTTCCAGGAGAGGACAATGATTAATCCCTTATGCAATTTTTAATTCTCAGCTCAGATCAGCAATTTGCTATAGGCGAAGCTGAAACCCTGAGAGACATTCATATCACCTCTATGTGTTATACAGCTCCCATGCAAGCCCTGGCAAATGCCCTCCAAAATTAAAAAAAAAAAAAAAAATAATAGTTGGGTTTCATTTACTTCTATTTTAGCCCTCTTCCTTCCAAAGACAAACACAATCACATAGACTGGAAATAATTCTTCAGTTGTACCAAGGTTCTAGGCAAGAAAAAAAATAGTTACTTGTCAATGGGCATAAAATACAGGCAAAACTTCTTTCCATAAAGTTGAGAATTTCACAAAAGAAATGCCAAATGCTCCTTGAGGACTAGCTGTAGGATGATTTCTTGGCAGTAAGGGGATTAGAGAAATGACACATCAATTAGTTGGGATAAGAAATTATTCACTGTGCTAGAGGAAACAATGAAATGGAGTATGAGCTTTACTCATTTTGCTGTACTCTCCTGGTCCAGTTTTGTTCAAGGCAATACATTTATGTTTTTAGTGCTTATTTTCTTGTCCGGTTAAACTGAAATGGGGACTCTACCAGGAACATGCTAATAAAGCTATCTTCTAACTAATGCACACTTATGGAAGGTAATAAAATTTGACAGATTTAGTAATTTAGCAGACAATCATAAAATAACCAGATTTTCTTCATAAGCCTTTTATTAACCACAGAAGTTTCCTATCCTAGTGAGACTTCAGAAGTAGTATATTTATGGTCATTTGAGAACAACACATATAATAAAATGTACTTCCAGAACTTTTACAGTTTATCTATTTATTTATTTATTTATTCATTTATTGAAATAGTCTACAAGACACAATAACAATATTAAAAAAACCAAAAGTTTAAGTCCCTACTTCACTGGCAAGAAAAATCTCATCAGAGATGCAGCAATGCAGGGGATTTTTGAAGTCTAGTTTATAGTTTTATGTTGCAGTGTCTGTCACTTGTGTTTGTCACATGGAGTTTGCATAAAATGCAAAACCCATAACATAAAGAACCATTCAGAGTGGGAAAACCTATTATCATCCCATCAAGTGTGAAAACTGTCCCCATCATAACACACATGATAGCCCCAGTGAGCCACCAAGGAGACTGCAATTTTTGGAAGGATCCAAAACTAAATCAATTGCTCAGTGATTAATACCACTTAACCTATATACTTCTCTCCCAGCTGAATGTGAACCAGCTTATCTTCTTCCTACGTCTGTTTTTAGGCCAACTCTACCCAGAGCTATAGCACATAGGGTAGAAATAACTCTGTTCATTCCTAATCTATTTCCATCAATTTCTGCCCAGGTTTGCAGCCCTGAGAAAAATAGATGAAACTTTCCTGTGAGCTATACAGTGCTATATATGTACTATATCATCACTTTAACAGAGCAAATGCAGGGACATTTGACTTAACACAAGAGGCTTAATTAAACCTTAAATTGGTATGATACAAGAAGCATGCAGGTATCTATATTGCTGTCACATATGAAATTTCATGAGAATTACCACTTATTCCATGAGATTCCAAAGACTGTATTATATCCTAAATCTCATGTGAGGGCGGTGGAAAGAGAAACAAAAAATACTGTTCTCCTTCTTTCCATATATGAGTCCAACACATTGCTAATAAAATATTAAAAAAAAAATAAAAAAATACAGCAATGGAAAGAACCAGATTTCCTTTTGTGCTTCCAGTTTCTTGTGTGACTTGAGTAATTTTAGCCTCCCTCAGTTTCTCCCCAATTTCACCTCTGTTTTTGTCTGTAAAGATGGCATTAAATTATTTTCTTTACAGAAGACTTTATAGCAGATAGCAACAATTATGTAAAAAGTGAAAGAAACCTGCCTACTACTGTTAGCAGAGCCATTTTCACATTTGGCTCCCTTTCCCTTCACTGCTTCTGTCACTGTTTTCTGTTTTCCTCATCAGAAGGAAGCTATGCAGCACAGGAATAAATCTTTCTTCAACAGTTACATCTTGTGATTTTGCAGTATTTCAGTTCTTTGTTCATTTTCACAGAGTCTTTCTGATGGAAATCAAGTCCAGGCTTTTCCTCCTGGACAAGATAACTCCATAATGTCTTTGTATTATGTTTTCCCTGGGAGAGAGTTAATTTTCTCCAGAATAGCTGGTATGCAGTTTGGATTTTTGCAGAAAACAGTGTTGATACACACAGGGATGGGTTTGTTATTGCTGAGCAGTGCTCACACTGAACACAAAGCCTTTTCTGCTCCTCACCCCACCCAACCAGTGAGGGGGTTGGGGGTGCACAAGGACTTGGGAGAAGATACAGCCAGGACAGCTGGCCCAAACTGACCACAGGGATATTCCAGACCATACAGTATCATGCTCACTGTACGAAACTGCAGGAAAGAAGAAAAGGAGAGAAGGAAGATATTCACAGTAATGGTGTTTGTCTTCCCAAGCCACCATCACATGTAATAGAGCTCTGATTTCCTGGGAATGGCTGAAGTTTTCTGCCCGTGGGAAGTGGTGAATGATTCTTGTTTTGCTCTGTTTGCATACCCAGTTTTTCTTTCCCTATTAAAATGTATTTATCTCAACCCACAAGTTCTCTCACTTTTACTCATCCAGTTGTCTCCCCTGTCCCACCAGGGGGAAATGAGCAAGCAGCTGGATGGGGATTACTTGCCAACTGCAGTTAAACAAAACTTCTTGTTTATGCAAGAAGTGCCGGCTTGAAAAGACCTGCCATTGGGTGGATTGAATTGTCTGGAAGGTGGTAAAAATGTGTCATGAGCAGATTAGGCCGAGCAGTGTCAATGACAGAGGAGGACAAAAAGATTTAGCATCAGAAAAATTGCAAGGTTTACCTGGAAGGAAAAGTGGAACACTCAGCACTATTTATGTTTTAGGAAATATTTTTCTCCAATACAGCTGAGCAGTGTTCATCAAACATTTATGGTTATACTATGCAGCAGCATACACATATATTTTTCATTGCTGCATGCTCTAACTGACTTGCAATACCCTGAAGTATCAGCATATAACCAGGTTTGTAATATCCTATACTAAAACCAACCACAAGATGGAAAACTAGACAGTTGTCCTAGGCTGCAATAAACGATGTGACCAAAAGTAGGTATTCTATCACCATCTATTGAAACCAGGTGGAACAGTGATCCTTATCTCCATGGTACATATTATCTGCTAATGAGTCATTTGTTAAAACCAGGTGGGGCAGTCATCTTTATCTTTTCCACAACCCATCCTTCCTCCAGGGAGATATCTCCTGTTAATGGCCCACTGAGTTCCACTGTATGACTGATAAAATTACATCATCCCATTGGGAGATGCTCCAGCCAGGGGGAGGAGTCAAGCCTTCCCTACCTAGATAAAAACTGAGATTTGGAACATCAGAGCAGCCTTTTTCCACTGGTTCCAGAGGAAAATTGGACCCTTCCACATCATCCCTGGACTTTTGGAGGAAGGCTGCACCCTTCTACAGGAACACTGCTTCAGCTGAACCACATCTGCCACTGCAGGGGGTCTGTCCCATTTAATGGGGCTGCTACCAACACCCTGAATGACAGGGTGTCAGGTTGTATTCTGACTCTATCTGTGTTTTTGTGATTGTTCTTTGTAATACTGCATTTCTATTATGATTTTCCTGTAAAGAACTGTTATTCCTATTTTCCATATCTTTGCCGGTGAGCCCCTTAATTTCAAAATTATAAAAATTTGGAGGGAGGGGGTTTACCTGTCCTCCAAACCAGGACAATAGGCCAGCAAAAAAAAACTATAAATAGGCTCTGGAATAAGTTCTGCCCTCACAAAGGTTACCAGTTTCAGAGGACACAGCCTCAGAGCATCACTTGGGCAGAAACATATGCCATAACTAATAGCTTAGACAAATGACCCTGAGCCTACAGAGTTCACTCAAAACCTTAATGCTAAGCAGAAAGCAGACACAACAGGGAGTTTCTTACTGTGTCACGTCAGGTTCCTAGAGTTGTCAGGGAAGGTTACCCTCCCTATAAAGTGCTCTGAATCATGCTATGAAGGACAGTACTGCAGGCTTAAGAGGGATCATGGAGAAACTTTTGAGCATTTTGCTAGAATGACAATGTGTGTTGGAATCAGTATGCATGAAATAGATGCCAAGACAGCTGCAAGCATTTCACTTTTATTCATATTGCAGAGGTACTGAAGAGAAATGTCTGTGGAGATCCACCATCCAGCAACAGAAACCAAGATAACTGTGGGACAATAAACTCAATCACAGAACAAGGAGACAATGACAGAACCATCTGTAGATCTGAGGGCTTGCTGGTATCTTCTCCCAGTCTCTTTGTTTCGCAAAGCTGACTCTAATGCATGGATGAAAAAGTAAGTTTTGAGTCCTCAGGTTTGCTCCAGAGGGAGGCAAGAGTGCTGAGGCAGCTAGTTGTGCAGTCTGATGCCAAAAAAGAGTAAAGAGCAGAGGAAAGATTACTTAGAGTTACTACGAACACTTACTAGAAGTCTGTGTGTGAATCACTTATGAGAACGTAGGGAAACAAGAGGGCAGAGTCATAAGGACAAGGTGGCTCTAACAGGAAAGTACCATTTCCAGTTGAAGAAGCACTGTTAATTCAGAGGCTAATCTCCTCTTTTAGTTTTACTGCAACACATGTGGTGATACTATTAAATTGGCATCAAAACTGGAAGATGATTTGGTCAATAATCATGTGCTTCTTTTCATTATATAGTGATCTTCCCTGTGATGGATTTTATTCTTTGTTGTAATTATAAAAATAATTTGAAAGGTATCACTCTTGTCTTCCTTTAATTACACACCATTTTTGATTCTTTATTTTTCTCAAGACTCAAATTTCATAATAGCAAAAGCAGAAAAATGGTATTATTAGGCCAAAGTTGATAGAGACTTGACTCCTTTCTTAGCAAAATTTTCTTTTGTAAGGATTAAAAACAGTGAAGTTGTTTTCCCTTCCTGCTCTTATCTTGTGATAAAATTCAAGACTAGGTTTTTTGACAGGTTTTTGGGTTTGTATGGGGTTTTTTGGGGATTTTAGTGGGTTTTGTTTTGGTTGGTTGGTTTGATTTGATGCTATATTATTAGCTTAAAGAACTTCATTGGTTATGATATAAATTCATAATTACCTGGATAGTTAATATTTTAAATTGATATGGCAGACCAAGGATGGGAGAATAGCTATCACAGAGGTGAAAAGTGTTGTTCAAAGTGATGTTTAATGTTAGTGTCTGAGCTAGAAATAGAACTCTTATTCAGACCTCCTTGGAGAAGATCATGTGATGACAGAGCCTATAACTTCTTCTTCTGCCTGTCACCTTCAGAATTGTTGGACTTAACATACCACAGCAGCTTTCCAGCTTCCCCTCATTCCAAATTCAAATTGAAACCAAGGTCTAAAACCCCCCAAATCAGTCTCCCACTCACATTATTCCTGCCCACACCAGTATCAGCACGTGATAAAATTATGTAGAAATAAGATAAATCACAAATTTGCAAGTCTGTACAACCAGCTAGGTTTACAGCCTAAATATTGGTTGTTCCATTTGTGTAATTCTTCACCTGCATGGGAATGTCATGAATACATTATGGAAGATACTTGGGTCAGAGTGTTGTATTAAGGCATTTGGACTGCACCTTGGTCCTAGCTTGAGAAAACTCCACAGCAGTGACACTTCTGCTCACATATCCTGAATAACAGCACTGAGATGTGTTTGAAATTAAGAGTGGCAGAATAATTTACTAGCACTGTGGGATGCGATTAACTGTAATGAGATGACACTGACCAAAATGAAATTCTAAATTGAATGATTTCCTAGTAACAAGAAGACTATTGGGATGCAGGACTAACCCTCTGTGTGAAATGCTTTATTTTGTCAGTAATTTACCTCAATACAATCATCTGAATGAAAGCTGGGGCTGGACCAGAGATTTCAAAAGGAGAGTTTGCTGGTATGCACAGGAGAGAGGCTGAATATCTTACTATGTCGTTTAATAAATAACCCGCATGTTATAAAAATATGTTGCCTTCTTATTACCCAGCCATAGAATTCATGAAGTGCAGTGGCACCAACCTGTACAAAGAGATTAATAGGAGGTAAATGAGAAAAATGAACAAATGTAAAACCAGCTCCCATAGCAAGAACCCAAGCATTGCAACCAAGTCTTATTTTAAAAAATGGATCTTCAATGCAATGAACATGAGGTACATAGAGTGAATGGGTTGGTACCTTCTGCAAAAATGAAAAAATCTTAGAATAGTGATGAGGTGTGTCCAGTGGCTCTTATGGATGGCTGAATGACTTCAAAGAGATAAATTGTGGGTCCTTTCTGATCCAGGACTCAATGCAAATGAAGGAAATTCAAACTCCAGCACCTACACGCAAATTTGGAAACATTAGAGATTCTCTGTTAATTGACAGGATGGGCTGTGGGATGTCTGACCCTACATGACTGGAGAGACTGCTGAGAGGAAGATTTCACACTGTAGAAATGCATCTTAGTAATAAGGACAGCAAAACTGTCTGGGAAAAAGCTCCCAGCAATGACAATCGTTGCTTCAGAACAAATACGGTCAAACAAAAGGTCAAAGACAAAGTAACAAGCAAAAGCAGACTGACCAAGAGGACCAATGCCCAGTTTATGCATAGAGGGAAGAAATAAAAAGGCAGAAAGAAAGTATCCACAAATGGGCAGCCATGGAAGGGAACGGGCAAAGCAAGCAGAATATGTTGCAGGAAAGCTTCCAGGGAAAGAGAAGGAAGGTCAGTGTGTGATGGAGAGCTTGCTACTGTGGGATGAGATGGGTTATGAGACTGACTCACAGAAGATGTTAGAACTGCAAACAGCACAGAGATGGACATGCAAAACTATCTCTGTTAAGAGAAATCTGACTCAATGTCAATAACGTAGTAAAAAGCTATCTAGGAAAACGGAAAAATCCTTTTTTCTCCCTTTTTTTCTTTTAAAGGATGATGGAGAAATGAAAGCTTATTCACACTATCTGAAGGACAGCAACTGAAATATTCTTATTCTTTTTTTCACACAAGGAAGCTGATCTTTCTACTTTGTAATCTTAATGATCATAAAGGGTTGTAGTACCTGGATTTAAAATGCTATGCCAACAGCTCTTTTTCTGTAAAACTAGAGAATAAATGGAAGAGCAAGTTTGAAAAAGCACGATAACCTATGAAGAGGTACTTCTCTTTTGAAAAGATGCTTTGAAAAATAGTTAAAAGTAAATAAAATATCTGATCCCAGAATCTGATGTGCTTTCCTTAAATCGAAAAATATTTAGAAGGGGATCCAAAACATCACTTGCTACATTTACTATTTGTTAAACTGAAAATCAAACCATTTTACTGTCAAGGAATAAGTGCATAAAGAGAGAAAGAACAATGAATGATGAAAGCATTTATTGATGAAACCGGTTCAGCTTAAACTAAAAATGTCAGTACTCTGTGTTAATTAAATCCTTAGAAGTGATTTGTTTTAAAAGACAATATTAATTAGAGAACACTCATGAGAGAAGACACTGAGAGCTGTACGTCAGTGACAGAGTTTTTATTGTACAGCTGGCTCTCAGATCTCACTGACACAATGAACCCAAGACAAAATATTCTCTAAACAAAGCTTACTCCCTGGATCTTATTAAAATACAGAGTGCAATTTCTTAAATTATGTATACAATGCTGTAGGAGTGGGAAGACAAGAAAGGTAGAGAAAGAAAATGCCACAGAGTTACACCAAGCCCTTCATCCTGGCAGTCCAGGTGCTGCAAGCAACCTGTTTCTGCAGGCTCCTGTTCTCTATGTGACCTCTAGTTACAGCTCCTTCTCCTGTTTTCCCTTTTGCCTTTTCCTGTATTACCTAATCTGATGTGATCCATAATCAGTTGTAATCTGCAGCTTTTGTAAATATGAGATCATTTCCACAAAAGGACAGTGGTATCTGCTTCTTCATAGTTTTTTCCCAGACAGATATTGTTGGCTCCCAGTGATGGTAGATTTGGTTTCTTATATGAGTAGGCAAAATCTTACAAGTGTGAGCTTTATGTATTTGTTTATATAAGATCACAGAATCAAAGGAAGATTTATGTTAGAATGGACCTTCAAAATCATCAAGTTCTGCTGTCCCTGCATTGATCAACTTATATCAACTTAGATCAAGTTTCTCATATCCCCATCCAATCTGGCCTTGAACACTTCCAGGGGTATAGATGTATATCTGACATGTTGTGCTGGGTAGGTGATGAAGGTGAGGTTCTGTGCTATGTCTGTTTTTCATGAGTAGTTTACAAACCTTTTTGGTATTTTGGTTTGTCTACTCCCGGGAGCATACCTCTCCTACAAAACATTTTGGAAATTGCTTTATTCATATTAATCTATGTTTGTTTTTTTTTTTTAATAGTACTTTTTTGGCTTATTTTAGTATTCTTTGTCCTCAGTTTTTTTCTTTTTTCAGGACAAAGGAAAGGGTGTCCTATGGTGCTATTGATACTTGCCATCAGCAGAGCCCTTCTTGTCATTCTCTAGAATGTTCTTTTAGTGATAAATTGTGTATTTCTTGTCCTTGTGGTGATAAATTAATTTTATCCCTTGAAATTCCTGTACAACTGAATTTTAGTCCATAGGATAAAACACCATCCACCCTTAGTTTGGTGCCTCCCAAAAAATTGATGAAAATGAGATCACCCAGATTCAATTCAGACACAGTCTTTTGGTGCCTAGTCATACTTCAATTTATTTATATTTAGAAGGTCATTCTTTCTACATCAATGATTCAACATATGTTAACAATTCAATCACTCTTGATCCTCCTTTCCATCTCTGGAAAAGCATTAATTTAAATAATTTTTTAATTAGCATTGGAAGACAGCTTAATGTGATGAAAATTTTACACTCCCACTCCTCCTGAAAACACATAGTTAGATCTTTAGCTCTAGATCTTCCAAGATATTTATTCCTACTTATTCCTACTGATGATAATTTTAAGTTTTAGCTTAAGCAACTCTTAAAGCCTTCAATGTTTCTTTCAGAGGAATGGAGTTGCCTAAATGAGATACAAGCACCTAAGAGTTCTCTGAGAACTTGGAGTTTAAACTCTATTTCTAACTTACCCATCTATAAAATAGTCTTAGTATTGCAGCATTATATCATGCTAAGGGACAAAATGTTTTTGAGACATTCAGCAAATAAATGACAGTGAGACTCACACAGAGTATTTAAATAGGCTTTAGCTAACTTAAGTGAACCTGGGAACAGCTTTCATCTCCTATGAATGTGCTTTGAGTTTGTACCCCTACAAAAGCCTTAAATTTGTTTATTGCCACTAACCTACAATTTGCTAATCAAGTAATATATGTTCTTTACCACCTCGTACTTTTCGGGCTACTTTCTTTGTATGAAAAAAAGGCCCTTCCCTGGAACCAAAACAGGTGCTACAAATTTTCAAAATATGTTTTTTACTCTGCGACTCCAGCAGAATTTTCTGTTAGCAGAAAGATAAAGAATGAAATCGCACTGATGAGAGCAGAAAAAAAAAAAAAGAGAAATAAGACCTGAGCTGGAGATGGATCAGACATGAAGCCATTTTCTGAGATTTTTTGTTTTAATATTTTTTCCACAAATCTCAGGAATTATAAACTGTTTATTTTGAGATCAGATTTAACCAAGATAATTAAGCCTTCAAAAAGAGATCTATAGTGATTTGGCTGCTTAAACATGATAAAGAAGATGGGTATCACTGAAATACTTTTTCAACAGATGGAATTGGTCACAATTGTTTTCCAGCATCCCCTTTTATTTGTATATGTATTTACTGCATTCTATTTTTCATAGTGTTTCATAGGTCTAATTTCACACTTTGTTCCATCAGTGTTGTGCCCTGCTTGCAATTTGAAGTTCCAGTAAACTGTTTTTTCTATTTCCTTCCTTGGGTACCAATAAAACCTCCATCTGTGTTAAAAAATTAATATTGATGTGCAGATTGAGTACTAAAATATACCTAGACCAGCTTCAAACAACTCCTGATGATTTCATTAAATCTTCTTAATAGCCACTGTCCATGGGAACTCTGTGTTCTCAGAGAAAATTACTTGCTCTAGTTCTTCAAAATTAGTATTTGATTTTTTAAAACAAAACAACCCCAAGCTAAAATAATAGACAATTATTTTGCCCACAGTCAAATTGAGATTTCTCAACTAAGATCCTTTATGGGACATGAAGTGTATGTAACATGTTTTACTTGGATATAAGAAGTTACACTTTGTAATTTAGTTTTACTTATTGCCCTATTACAAAATGCTGGTATATTAACTGGTTTAGTTATTGCTTTAACAGTTTTATTTCAGAGTAGAAAAGATTATACTGGTCCAAGGACTTTTATGGCTCTTCTTTCTTTAGCTTCTTAGGTATACTAACTGAAATGTGATTACAGTAATCAAACATTACAATAGGTGGGCCAGCATAAAATCTAATATGGAAAACTCTCATGATTTATTCAGGGTACTTTCCACAATCTGTGAATTTGATCAGGACATAAATTCAGATTGCTTCCTCTCCATTTCAAATTTGGAAATACTTGTAATAGATTCCAGTAGAGAACGAAATATGTCAGACTGTAGAACAGGTAGTAAATTCATAAAGCTCCCTCAAAAGGTTTCAGGGAAACAAAAACCCATTGTTTTCCTCACTAGCTCTGGGGAAAATCTCTCTCAGCTAGGACTGTATACATATGTTATCATGAGATAAAGTAGGATGGATTTATTATGTACACCAGTTGCTCTGTGAATAGCAGTTTCCTGCAAGCACAATTTTATCCTGCAATAAACTGTTACAGCTTGCCCTGCAGAGAAAGTGAGAACCTGTTCAGAATCATTGTCCTGGAGTAAATCCCCTGGGTTTTTCCACAGCATGTTGTTTGCATTGCCATACCATTTGCATCAAGAAGCAATTTTTTTTTCTTTTTTAATTTTTTCTACTTCTTTTATTTCAGACAACATCTTTCATGGCAATAAAGCTATTTTGGTGAGCATCTCTCTTTCTTTTAGCTGGCTGATCACAGGCTTAATACCAAGCACATGTTTAAAGTCTTGCTCAGTGATAGAATGCTAAAAGTAAGGTTCATTACAAATAATTTTATTTATTTAAGTTGGGCATTCTGTTTAAACAAATCAACAAGTATGTTTGTATCATCAGTAGACACACAAGATCCCATAGCAGGTCATACCAAAAGTCCATCTATCTTAGCATTAGTTTTACAAGTGCTTACTGCAGAGCAACATGAATAGAAAGGACTTGTAGCAACATTTCCCAAAAATATTGTAACCCCTTCCAACCCATATTAGCTCAGTGACTTATATCATTGTTTTTATAACCTGCATAGGATTTTCTTCCAGAAATCTGTCTAGTAAGTCCTTGATCCCATGTCATCTCTTAGCATCCTAAATGTAACATGGGGTAGAGTTCCTTTGCACAACCACCTCTTGTGAAGAATAAAATCTCAATATCACAGAGACCAAAGATTCAATAAGGCATGTCTTTTCCACCTTTTCTGATATTTTTAGCTTTTCTATTCAGTGAAAGACTGTGTGTTCATCCAACATGTTTCACTGTTCTAACAGTGTAAGACACTGTTCCTTCATTCAACATCTGCTTTGTCCTTTTCTGAATTTTTCCCAGTTCCTTCATATATATTTTAAAATGGAAGATAAACTATGAACAAGATAGAGATAAACAGTGGATTCAGACAGTGAATAACCGAACCATCCGTCTGGCAAGACATCATCTCAGTTATTGTGTTTCCAAGGCATATGATACCATCAGGCTCTGATCTACCTCTTGACAACACACTGTTGTAATATAAGTAAGAATAATGAGATGTAACAGGGTTCTGATGTAACACACCTCAAAAAGGGTTCTCAGAAACTGAAGTTAGATTTTTATGTACATATGAAAATATTACATAGCTACCTTTTGAAAGGAGCCTTCATTTTAATTAACATATGTTACAAATGGTTGGGCAATTTTTATGAACACAACTTTTACCAGTTTCAAAGGATTATTTTAAAGATTTTCTACTAGTGAAAGAATTTCTTTTTTTCATATTCCCAAGCATGCAAGTGATGACTCTGTTGGGATTGCAAAGGAGCTTTTCAGTCACCTGCCCAGTACAGGACCTGGTTATTCCCTAGGGCTCTCTATGGAAGCATAATACAAAGCACAACTATCAATATAGTGTTGATACTTTACAGATTCCAAGGGTAAGACTAAAGAGTTTTCAGAATAAACACAATAAATTGGCATTGTGTATGTGCATGAGTGCCTCTGGTTTCTCTTAGACATGCAACTGTAAGGTTTGCTCATGGATTGAAGTGGTAATAAGAAGCATAGAGCTAACACAAGACTATCCAGTTCCATTTATGACTATTCAACAGTCCTCTCTGATGAAGCCAAAATGCTTAATCTGATCAGAAATTTTGGCAGCATTAAAATATGACAATCTTAATATTAGCAGCTTAATATTAGCAGCTACCATAAAACTCTAAATGTTTGTCTAAATTACATACCAGAATGGAGAAAAATTTGCACTGAAATCTTGAAAGATTATGTCCAAGAATGTCTGCATCATTTATGAGGGCCAATCAAGAGAAGTTTTTACTTTATTTTCTGCATTTTAACAAGGAAAAACACATGGCTTTTGAAACATTGAAGGGTAAATTACTAAAACAAAAAATCTCATTAAACTATAGAATACAACCATAGAAAATTTGGAAAGTGTCTGTCTTTCAGTTCTGACAAACAGTCACAATTATGGATACTCCACAAGAAGATAGTACAGACATACAAATTGTACACATATATCCCTCTGTAGCAGACTGCTTTTCTTTAACTTCCATTGATTGCTGAGGAACTTGTGTTGTGTGCAATTTGTGTGCAAAAGGGTTATTGAAAAGCTGCAAGGGCTAATTTTAGTAGAACTAATACCTGGAAAAGATATTTATTGTGCAGTTGCCAGTGTTTCATTGTCTACTGATATTGAAGAAAACTGATCACTTAGGCAGCCAAGAGAGTTCCTTCATTGCCCTGGGAAAAAAAAGCACATCTCATATGTCATAACAAATAGCGTAAGAGTTCCACATTTTATCAATGCATTATACACCGGGGAACATTCTGCTCTAAGCCATCACATCTGTCTCCCATGTTGGCTGTCCTTACACAGCAGGATGAATCCATCTGCAGGAGCATGTTGCTTCCACACTCAGATTTTCAAGTCTTACTTCAGGAACCTGATGCAACCGTGTGTGATGGTTTTTTACAAGATCATGTAACAAGTTTGAGGAAGGAGGGAGAGCTAAAATGTTCGTCTGGATGGGAGTAAACACTGAACTGTTCATGTCCAAACAATTACATCAATTCACAATAAAATCTTTTCCTGGATTTCAAAGATCTAATGTGAAAGACTAAATTATAAAAATGCTTTTGGTCAACTGAGTGACGCTAATTCTACAGTTACAGACCAGCATGCATTTCATTAATTCTTGGGAAGTTATGTATTTATTAATAAGTCGAAGAGAATGTCATATATTTTCCCAACATGGCCATGCTCTCTTTCCAACACAATAATATAATATTTTCTAAGATTTCTCTCAGAATCAGAATTCAAGTATGCAAGCTTATTTTATTTATTTAATGAGTTTAAGTTAATTTCAGAAATTGATAAAAATTATTTTCTAGATAAAGTGGAAAGATAATGTAATTCTTCAGTGTTAATAATGGATGGCTGAAAAAAGTATCTTAAAAATTAAAAAGAACTGATTTACAAGAAAGTGTGGAACCAATAACTAGAACTGTCTTTTTAAAAACTGAACTGAATAAAGGGGAAGCTGGATAAAGACTGATTAGACAATATAAATAATTTGTGAACTTCAAGAACTCATTAAACAATATGCTTTCATTAGCTTCTTCCTAATCCAAAGTGTCATTTTACATAATAAATCTCTAAATTTGGGGGGGAAAACCCAATTCTCTGTATGAGCACTCAAAGCTGTGTTGAAAATGAAACTAACTGATTGAATTTTAAATTTTAAACTGATTGAATTAAATAAAATTGAATTTTATTTAATTGAAATAAAAATAATTCTAAATTGGAAAAAAAACAGTTTAGGAGTGTAAAATAAGTAAACTTAATGAACTCAAAGATGAAAAGTTGTATTCTTTTAGATATTACTCATATAGTTTGCAACCCATCAGAAGAATAGTTTATAAACCAGTTCCAGTCACTGGAGCCTCCTTCCCAGGAATTTTACAAGACACCTAATTTAACATGCAATGAATGTCAGTAACTCACAGATTTCAGGTGGGACCTAAATGTTGAACTGGAATCTGGGACAATTCACTGCAATAATGAACATAATACTGCATTAAGCATGCCCATGCATTCATGATTTGGCAGTTCATAATTTTGACTAATTTATCACATTATAACCTCATTCCGTCATTTGCACCAGAAAAGCAAAAAAATTCAAATCTTTTATTGACAAGTGCTCAATTTTGGCTCCACAGAGAATGGCCATGATTGGATGTCTTACATGAACTTGCTCTACTAGAAGAAAATTGAAATTAGGAGCAAATGTTATTCATTTGTTAAAAGCAATTATCTTCTCACAATAGCTTCATATCAACTACAAATTCAGGGCTGCACCCTCTTTCGGGTATGTGACTCAGTATGATCTAGCAAATTCAGTCAATCAGGAAATAAACATTGTTTCATAGAAAAAAAAGGGATAAATTATTACAGTTTTTTACTTCACAGATTGTTAAATCTACTTGTCATAGTCAGAATGCAAATCACATGCTGCAAGTCCAAGTAGACATCTGGTAGATAAGTTCTTTCTTATAAATACAAGGTGGTTTTTTTTTTATTTATCTCGCTATACCACCATCCCCCATCACACCACAGCAGTTTGACTGGACTGGAAGTTAGGTGCCTACAAAACCCATTTAATTACTCCCCTCCTCAGATGGACAGGGAACATATAACAAAAGGCTCATGGATTGGGATGAGAATAGGGAGAGATCACTCACCAATTACCATACTGGGTAAAACAGATTCAACTTGGGGAAGTTAATGGAATTTTTTACCAGTCAAAATTAGAGAAGGGTAACGAGAAGAAAACAAAATCTGCCATTTTAATGGCTTCCCTGCACTTCTCCCTCCTTCCCAGGCTTAACTTTATTCCCTATTCTCTACCTTCTCTCTCCCAGAAGTGGAGGGAGAGGGGAAGGGTGTTGCAGTGAGTTCATGTTATTTCTGCCACTGCTTCCTCCTCAGGGAGAGGAGTCTTATTTTAGGATATGTATCTATAGGTAAGTGGAAAGGTTCAAATGCCAGGTAATTTTCTGAGAAAAGTCTCATTTAGGACACCACAAAACTTCCATCAAGGGACTGACCTTGGCACAGGGAACTTAGATTTTAACTGTACAATAAGGTGTTAAAGACAGAAAGGTTTCCCTCTTACCTTTCGATATAGCAGGAGTGAGTCTAATAACCTCGAGGCTATCTGGAAGGACATATTTCAATTGCTCCTATTCACTGGTTCTAAATACCTCTACCCCAGTGTTAAAGAACATCCTTTTACCATTTTACTTCTATGGCATTCATTGTTTAACACAGCAGAGAAGATTAAGAGCTTTCCTAGTGTTAGCAGGATGGCAGGATTGGTTTCATTTAGTTAAATGATGCTTACAGTACAAGAAAGAAACCATTTAGCCTGAAAACAAGAATCTTAGACAATATTTGTACAGAAGATTTAAAGTAGCAGACTTAAATAACAAGTATGCTATCTAATATACCTCTATTTATCTAGTACTTCACAGAATATACAAATGCATTATTGCAACACAAATGAAAACTCTTGGAGTCACCATGAGCCTTCAGCAATAGTCAAGCATTATTGTTTTGTTGAAACCTCCAGGAAGGCACAGAATTTAACATGAAAAGTAGAAGTGAAAATCAGTCTTTTTCTCCTGCCTCTCTAAGCAACAGAGTAGATGAAAACTGTGACATCTCAGCCCTTTTTGCTCTCCATTCAGCCAAGTCTTTGGTCACCTTAGGGCCTATGACTGAACTTGAAATCAAAAACAGCATTAAAGCAAGAATTCTCCTTTTTTAAAGAAGGTGATAGGTAAGTTTGCCAGCAGGCAGTAGTGAAGTACAAAAATACAAAATTATCTACCTGGCATCAGGGTCTCATTTATATTTTTCTTAATTTATCTTGTAGACCTTTGCTTTTACCAGAAAAAAAAAAAAAAAAAAAAAAAAAAAAAAAAAAAAATAAAAAAAAGACAGTCAAACTACAGCTACACACCAAGATCTCTTTGATTTCTTATTTTCATTTTTCTTTTTTTCATGGAAATTGGATTTTTTTTTTAATTTGAAAAAACAAGTAATTCTTCCTGCCTGCCATAGTTGTATCATTTTAGCTATGCCATCGAAGAAAGTTTTCTGCAGTGTTTAATTTACCTGTAGCACAATTCATTTTTTTTTATATAAATCCCTGAAGATCGAGTGCTTTTTATGAAACTTATCTAAATAAGATACATCAATCAGTACAGTATCATTTACTAGACTATGATATTTTTAAAAAAAATTATTAGTGATCAGGGAAATCAAATGTTCTCTATCTCTTTGAGAACATCCTCTCTTCTCTTGGGAAAGTTTAGGTCATTAAGTTTATTAAATGGCTTCTCCAAACTTTTGACACAAAGAATGTCCTCTATTAAGAAAGGGTTAGAATGTCCTTTATCAGAGGAGGCATAGTCTTCCAGATTATATAATAAAAATTGTATATGATCTGACTGTATTGAATGATCAAAACTTTCCTTGGATAAAGACATGATTTTTTTTATAACTGACATATTCTGTTAATAGGTAAATATTAGGGTTTTTTTCAGTTTTGTCTCAATGGAGATATGTTAGCATAAAACCCAGAGACATAAAAAGTGACTCTGCTCCTAGAAAGTTTAGCAATGATACAGTTCCCTTTAAGACAATTTCGTGAAATTTCAGTAGAACTGATATCTGAACAGCAAAGTTTCATACTGAAGAAACAACTCAGCTTGTAATAGGGTTTATACAAAAGTCCCTTTACAAACTCTGGAAGGAAACATATTTCTGAATTATTACCAAGCAATTTCCAAGTTTATCCTACTTAACATAAAATGTATGATCATTTTGGAGAGCTCCTGGTCAGCATGTGAAAATAGTTTGTACTCCTCCACTCAAAACTATTTGCTCTGCTTCATAAGGGAAGGTCCCACTCAGGCAGCAGGGAGTTAAGCCATGTTTCCAAACTCAAGGTTAACACTTGTGTGTTGTCAAACTAGGGACCTGACCCTCAAAACCAAGTTCCTTCAGGGACATTTATCCCAGCAACTTTTGAGATAGTCATCCTGGTCTCCTTCAGCAGAGGAGGAAAATCAAACTGTTTTAAGAATATGATTCATGTGAACCATTTTTCACATTTCTGTTTGGGTAAGTGAAAGCATATACTGCAAGTGCTCCTTTTTTCTCCATTAACTGTAAAACAGTTCTACTGACTCTGGTTCTTGAAGGCTGAGTAAACATCTAACAGCAGATGCCTGTATTTTCCCAAAGGGTTTACAGGAGGAGCATCAACCTTTTTGCTTTATTGTACCGTGTTTGTTTGATAGCAGGGCAGGTTTTGCAATACCATTTGCATAAATTCATATCTCACATTCTCACTTGCAGACTTGTAATTTGCAGAAAAGTGTTAGGAAATTCTCAACAGACAGATCCAGGCAAAGGCTTGATGGACATCACTGCTCAAACTATAAAAATTGTTGCTACAATTGCTACATATATATTGCTGCTACTTACAATATATTGCATGCATATATTGTTTCTACATGCTACAATATTGCTAATATTGCTACATCAGACACATACAGCCCAGTATCTACCTTTCAAATAATGTCAGAGGAAAAAGGAAAGGAAAAGCAGGAAGCCAAATTAAAATTCCCTGCCTATCTCAACGTAGTTAACAAATTAACATGGATATTCAAGTCATTTTCTATGCAAATAGGCATATTAATTAGGTTGGTACAACAGAAGTAAAGTAGGAAGTACATATAGCTATAAGTCTTAATTGTTGTTCTCTATCAAAAATATAGAAAATTTTTCATGATGACATGGAATTAGGAGGTTAACATTAGGTATGGGTCTGGGATTTCTCTCAGAGACCAGCTGGTCATAAAGAAAGATGCATTTTCCCTAAATTAGGCAGTCTTTTTATTTAACCCTGAATATTCCCCATTGAACAATACTATTTAATTTATTATTGCTGACATTGATTTCTGAATGTTGAAACTTTTTTTTATGTGTGTGTGTGTCTCTCTGGAGCACCAAATTTCTTATTCTTCCACAAGTTAACAAGAATTGGCTTTGAAACAATTGTACAAACAAACACAGGCTATTGAAAAGAAGAATGTCAAATTCAAAAATTCTGCAAAGAAGGATCTCTGATAATGGAAACAAGCACAGCAAGGGATTAAAAGCTGAAAGCACCTGGGAAAAAGCAAATTAACTCAGCTTCTGGAGTGAACCAATATAGTCTTTTGGAGTTTAGAAGCATGATTTCCCCTGTGTTATTCCCTAATGAAACACAGATGCAGGACAGTGTAGCTTACTATGTTTTCCATGTATTTTGCCTGAGGCTCACTTTCTTCTTTCTATCATTTATACTGAAGATATCCAAAGCCATATACATGGAAAGAAACAACCTGTTCTAAGTACCCTTGATGTGGTCAGGAGTAAAACTCAAGAAAAAAATAATTATTTTTGTTCAATCATTATGATTGATTAAAAATAAAATCTAATGGTTAGAGAGAGAGAGTGTACAAAAGTGGACAATGGCGTTAACTCAGTGAAAATATTTTCACTGGCTGCTCAGCTGTAATATTCACATCAAACTATTTCATCAACAGAAGGAGTTCAGCCAGCTCATCTTCTCTAATGCCCTATTGCAAATGCTGATCTAAAAACAAGAAGAAGAAGAAGATATGGAATATATTAGCCTGGAGGCAGAGATTCTTTATATTATTGCCTTTGTTATTGCCTTCAGAGAAGCTTGCACAATTCAGTATGTAGTACAAGTTCTGACCTAAAAGTCATGTTAACCCCAGATTTTATAACTTTCAGGATTTGAAGAGTACCTTAGCAACAATACCATGAAAAAAGAATGAAAATATTTAAATTTTAAGTTCTAAAATAACTTTTCTAACTGGCATATTCTTCTATGAGTGCTTTAACACTTGCTTGTAAGCAGGGTAAATTATGATCTGTGATTTTCTCTGTCATCCGTCCTTAGTGCAAGACACAATACTTGTCTTCTAGAGTAGGATCAGATTATCTACTGTAAATGCCTATCAGTGGGAAAATCATCCTGGGCTGCTTTGGCAGTCATTGAAGAGAAATTGGCACATTTATCTTAAAAGTCTTTACATTCCACGTCTGAAATAAATCATCACTTTCACATTCTAAAGAAGGCAATTATTTTTTCTATATTGACTACAAAATGGATTGATCTGAACTTAGCTGAGAGAAATCACTTTTGTGGTCCCCTCTCCAAGTAAGGGGCTGGCACTTGGACCTCCATCTCCTCATGTGCCCATGTCATAGGCAATTGATTTCACAGAAGAGGAGTCAGAAGGGGATTTTAATGAGAATACAAAACAGACTATTCTCACAGGCACAAGACGTAGCCACATACACACAATGACCAGCCCAGTTTTCCACACAGCACACACCCTTTGTCCCCTTATCTGTTTTTCCATGTTTTTTCCTCTCCCAAACATTTTGATTTTTCATTTTCCACCTCTAGTTCATTACACAAGCATTCCCTAGTAAGTAAGCCTGAAATGTTCTTCCTATCACCACACAGTGTCTCATCCTCCTAAGCAGTGACACCTCCCCTCCAGTCTCTTATCTTGTAATATAATAATACAATAATTTGAAAGATAATAATAATAATAATAATAATTTGCAAGAATGAGACCTAGAAACACAAGATTTATCATAAAAATTTGCAGACTTTACAAAAACAGCATTGAAATGTAAGGACTGAATCAGAAGCTAACACAAACCAAAGCAGGTCTCATCTGGCCTTTAATGATTTCAGTGTATCATACCCTAAAATGTGCCTTTTCATCAGCTTTATCATGCTGTGAAACTTTCATTTCATATTCCATTTTTCAGGCATTGGACATGGCTGCCTGGAAATATTGTCAATATGTGTAGCTACATGAAAGTTGTTTCTCTTCACCTCACTTATTAAAATCTTTCTGGAATACTTTATGGCAGAACAGTTATATGAATATCAGGTTAGGTATGTTATGTTGTCATGTGGCCTCCATAAAGTTCTCACAAGCTTTTAACTAATTTCTCCCAATACAGCACAATGAAGAATACTCTTTTGTTTTATATTCCTATGAGGTCAAAAGTGGAAAAAAAAAATTAAAAAGGGAAAGAGACATGCTCATTATAAAAGGACAATAAAATATGTCGGGGTAGCTTTAAACTTTACTATTTTTGGCAGCTTTCCCTTTTTTTTTTTTGCCTTTCCATTTCAAACTTCAATCCATCAGTTTTGACGACAACATTTTTTTTCCACCTACCAAACAAAACTCCAAACACCCAGTCCAAAAATTTCTTTCTCTCTTTATCTTGAACTCCACTTGAGATTTTGTTGTCTGACACTTGCATCTCATTCATTAGCAGTGATTTTGTGGTATTGCTTTACAGCTGACTTTGTTCTGACACATAAGATCAGAAAAGCCTGAATCTAAATGCCTCAGTCATAAATTTTCACTGTCCTTCAATTTAAATGCTTCCTGAAGACTGCTCTCCATTCAGTGAGTTGTAGATGCTGTTTTTTTTTCCCTCTGTTATTACATTGCCCTCTAGAAATGCTGACAAAGATTGGCTGCACGAGTTCACCCTGTGTCAGCCTTTCATACTCTTCCAAGTTGAAATGTTTCTGTTGTCATTACCAAGAAAGATTCAACATATGTAGATGCATATTCTGCACACTATTATGCTTCCAGCAGCCAGATCATTTCTTTTATCATGCTGTCAGCTTTTTTCAGCCACTAGAAAGTGCCAATCTTTGCACATAAGATCCCTGTGTGACACAGAGGCTGCAGGAAATGCAGTTACTGAGGTGTTTGTAGGCACATGCTAACCTGCAGACTCTGCATGGAGCAAAGAGAAGGGATCCCAAACCCCCTGAGTGTTCATGGCTTCTGAGGATCAGTCAGAATCAGACAAAATGTGAGTGTTGATGTGCATGCTGTGTAAATTGCCAGTTTTCTCAGTTGTTAAGATGCTTACATCTACGCGCAAAGAATAACTGAAAAAAACCAAACACCTCAATGAAAGGTTTTCAAAGTTTATAATAACATGAGTAACATCTTCTTCTGACATTTGTCTAGGATCATGCTCTAAAACACACACTAATATATTTATGAAGAGCAAGAGGATAGGCAAAAAGTCAGTCTGAGCCTTCCCTGCCCAAACCAAGCACACTGTATGAACAAGGAGTATAGTTGCTATGGTGGATCTATGCAGAAGATGGATTTGGGGCAAAAACCAGCTGCTTCTGCCTAAGTAGTCTCATGGCAGAAACCTGATGTGTTATGAATCATTGCTTGCTATCATTATTATCCCTGCAGGAAAGCAGGATCCAAGGTTAAACTTCTGTGGAGTTGCCTTAATTCTCTGATATATAACACTTAGGTGGAAAGTGCAGTCCATGATCTTCTTTATTATTATGTGGGATTAATTTACATCAAAATAATAACAATTTAAATATAGGGCAAAATAAATGCAACAATAACAAGCTGTGCTCTAAGATGATGAGATAGAGACAGGAGGAGACAGATAGTGACACATAACAAATCCTGCATTCAGTTTTGTTCCCTTCACTACAAGAAAGACACTGAGATGGTGGAGCCTGGCCAGAAAAGGGCAATGGAGAAGGTGAGGGGTCCTAAGCATAAGTCTGATGAGGCGTGGCTGAGGGAGCTGGGATTGTTTAGCCTGGAGAAAGGGAGGTTCAGGGGGAAGCTTATTGCTCTACACAACTATCTGAAAGGAGGCTGTAGCCAGATGGATGTTGGTTCCTTCTCCTAAGTAACAGGTGATGGGATGACACAAAAAGGCCTCAAGTTGCACCAAGGAAGGCTTATATTGGATATGAGGAAGAAATACTTAATTGGAAGGGTTTTCAAGTATGAACAGTATGCTCAGCAAAGTGTGCAGACACTTGGGGACATGATTTAGTGGTGGACTTGGCAGTCCTGGGTTAATGTTTGGACTCAGTGATCTTAGAGGTCTTTTCCAACCTAAATGATTCTATATACAGGAATTATGGGGGTCATGGGGATATTTGAGACAAGGGCCGTTTAGGCAATGAAAAGATTCAGGAGATAGGAGCAAGAATAAAAAACAACATTATGGAGGGCAAGGATTAAGGGGCATGTAAGAGAATCAGAAATGGGGCACAAGGAGATCAACAGGATTTTTTAACTGAATGGAAAGCAGAACAAGGAGAAACAAATGAAGAGAAAGGATGTCTGAAGCCTGAGCTCCTATATAGTAACACTTTTCCCTACGTGAAATCTTATTTTCAGACTGTAGAACACTGGAATGCAGAAATGGCCTTCCATCTGACTAGTAGGAGTAGTGTTGATAATATTATAACTATTTGTGATGTGGTAGCAGGCAAGAGCATCACTTATATTTAGTGACTATCTGATGCCATGAATAATGCAGATAAAGTAACAAAACAGGCACTAGTGCCATAGATAGCTCCTACTGTCCCAGATACAGCAGACACTAAGACAAAAAAACACATAGAGCTAGGAGAATTGATCAGAAAAGCAGAAGTCACAGCTCCTTGTGGCCCAGTGACTCAAAAGCAAGCTCTGTTTACTTTAAAATACTTTCAGAAGAAGGTATATAAATGGGCCTTTTTTTCCTTATCCCTACTACTTCACAAAGAGCATCATCCCACCAGGTTAGCTCAGCATTTCCTACTCTTCTCAGACCTACTGACCATCTGCAAATTATTGGCAAGGATTTTATTTAATTTACTTTACCTAGTAAACATATAATTTCTGACCCATAAATGAAAATAGCACTAATTTTTGACAACTCTGTAACAACACATCTGGCATCCCAAGAAGCTTCTGCCTTGCCATCTCTGACAAAGAATTCTCTAACCACCAAGTTCCTATGGTGCTACAAGCTAAATGAATGAAATTCATTTCCTACAATGGGAAATGTGAGAGAAAAAAATTTCCTTTAATTTCTGCAGGAATAGAAATGAATTACTTAGTAGGTCATTCAGCCTCATACAAAAACTTCTAGGTTTGCATGTGTATGAGGTTTGAAAATACTTATTTGCATAAAGCAAGCTCATGTAGGCATAATATAGAATATTGACAACTCTTCTGTCATTCTACTTATGTCATTCTACTTTTAATTAAACAAAAAGGATTTTCTTTTTAAAGAAATTATTTTCTTTAAATTTTTCCCATTTCGACCCCCCCCCCACCCACCCACCCACCCAAATGCAATAACTCAAATCATAGGAGAAAATAAATTATCTTCTTTGGATACTACACACAAAATTTCCCTACCCACGTTATTATCCATCAAAAACAATTAACTAAAATCACAGCAGTACTTTACAAGATGAAGATACTACTTCTGTTGTCACCTAATGTACTGTTTAAACCAACTAATTCTTACCACAGCTTATCATATTCCCTCTGAACAAACGATCCCCATGCCTGAATTTACAACCAGGCAC
This sequence comes from Muscicapa striata striata, assembly GCA_030060385.1. Classification (NCBI taxonomy): domain Eukaryota; kingdom Metazoa; phylum Chordata; class Aves; order Passeriformes; family Muscicapidae; genus Muscicapa; species Muscicapa striata. The sequence continues at coordinate 132,480 of JAREIS010000195.1, read as the reverse complement.
ATTAACCTTAATCCTCATCTTACTTCAGAAAACCTCATTCATTTCCTCTAAGAAGAAAAGAAACCTTTCAAGGACAGTTAGGCTTATAATGCCACTTTCCATTGTAAAGTTAGCTGCATGAAAACTGTTTTTGCTAGGGAGAATTAAATGTCTTTTTGGCTTTTTGCAGTGGTCTGGTATCATGCAAAGCTGATGGAGAGCAATGGCTCTTTAGAGAAGTGAATTAAGTCAGATTCTCAACCGATGCAAAGTGACAGCTTGAATGTCAAGGTTTACCTCTTGTGGAGCTGGTCAAGTAGCCTTAATTTTCATAAAATATACTGTTTCATTAAAAAAAAAAAAAAAAAAAAAAAAAAAAAAAAAAAAAAAAAAAGCCTGTACATCCTTAATAAATTACATAGTTTTTATCACCAGGAATCTGAAGCAACTAACTGCCTGGTTTACAAATTCAGGAACACAGGTATGCAATTTCCTGAAACCTGAAGCACTGCTTTTAGGAGAGCTTCTTTGGTACAGTACAGTGTGCTGGCTTTATACACAATTTACACCAGCCTAGTTTCCTTATTTGTGAATTAAAGCAATTTGGTAAATTTGCAGGATATGTTGTGATATTAATGGACACCCCAGCTAGGGATGATGCCATGTGACACAAAGGGTTCTGGAATGAATGAAGAGGCATATATTTCATGTGGAGCAATGTGACATGCTTGTAAAGAGTCAGATTAGGAACTTTTCCAGAGAGTGATGCAGAAGGCTCTGAGAGAAGTGAGATACATGCAAGTTTACACCTGCTTGGGGAAAAAAAAAAAAAAAAAAAAGCAAAGAAAATATCAGAAAATATCATTATATCCATCCTGTAATACTCTGACCAGAGATTAGGTGCCTAAAGCTAAGCTCCTTCTAGAGACAAGGGAAAGGAACAACCATCTCCAGAGGGATTCAATTCACTGTTCTTCACAGCTTTGTATCAGTGAGGCTTCAGGTTTCAGCTGGGATCCCAGCAACAAAGCTTTCATGGCTGAAGAATCTTCCAGTGGTGCTGCTGAAGGATGAGGAAAACTGGTTGGTGCTAAAGGAACACATGCCCTCACCTGAGACCATATAGTGTACTGCTCTGGAGTACACTATAATAATCTTTGATTATTAGTCCAGAAATTTGGCATTTCATCCTCCCAATTGATATCTCTTTTAAAGAGGTGTTTAGGACTGGAAAAATCTTCTTGTTTCCTTATTCCTGTATCACCTTATCCTGCCTTAGGTGGCTCAATTATACATCTATTACAGTAAGTGTTTTCCAAGAGGCAGAAAGTATGAGATGTGTTCTTCATCAAACCAAACACATACCTAGGTTTTTTTCCAAAGGCAGAAATTTAGCCCTACCAAAAAACATTGTGTTTAGCTTTCCAAACACAAGGATACTTCATACTCACCTTTGTGAAGTTAAATCTACTTAATATAGGGTTTTCTAATTGCCTCCCTAAGCTCAGGAGGTAAATGAGCATGTAACCTGAGGCACACTGCCAACACCACAGGGGACAAGCAATGCATCACAGTAAAGTGTAGGCAGTAGTACTTTTTCCTATACATTCACTCCTCCTAATTTAACCTCACTTGTAGGGTTTGTTACCACCTTTCAAAAATTCAGGTAGCCAGGGCTTAACCTACATTTCTGCTCAAGCTTTGTTAATAGGCATTGAAATACAAAGATGCCATCCCCCATGTAAAATGAATAATCACCTGATTCATCCAGTGAAACAGTTCCCTTTTTAGTATCTTCATCAAAGCAAATTCCCATGGAAGTCAAGTGAAATTCTGCCAGATGAAAGATTTAATAAAAATCTTAGGTCCTTAACTGTTCATAACTTGTGATTTATGCACTGTTTTTACCAAACAATGCACTTCATGTATTCTTTGATTCAATACTGCACACAATCTTATCCAGTTATTTTAAGAACAGATACAAGCAATTTTTTTTGCAAAAAAAACTCTGATTGTCTGCCAAGAATATGAAGAGCAAGGCACTCATTTTCTGAACTGTTTGACAGCAACTCAATTTGTTCTAAGTATCCCTGAAAGGCCATGTGCACTCTGGTTTAAAGAGTGGGAAGGGATGAAGCAGGGCTAAAAGGCAAAAGGCTGACTTTGATCAGGCTGGTCTACACAAAAAAAATGTCCAGAGGTCTCAGGGTGACTCAGGACATGTCTGAGAATTGTCTTCTTGCACATTAGACACCTGCTGTTTTTAACAAATCTTCAGGCTTCACAGAAGGGTTCAGCTCAGCAGAAAGAAAATTAATGCAGAAATAAATTTCCCTAGTTACTTGAAAGCAGTTTCTAACTATTTCTCAGTTTCCACCAGCCCACATTTATAGTCATCAAAAGTCACTTGTTGTACATATTCATTTTTGTACAGCTTGCATGGGTTGACAGGGACCTCATTATCCAAGGGTCACCTGGAAATCCTGAGACTTGCTGGGAAGCAGAGTATCTTACTGTTTTTCATCACTTTGGAAGAATTTTTCTCAGTAGGAACACTATTCTGCATCCTCCTACTTTTAAGTATTTCCTTCATTCCTCTCAAGGATCTAGCTCTGCGGGTAGTTTTGGCCAGTGGTGGAGAAAGGTTGCTGAAGTTTGGCATGCATGTGATCAGTCTCACAGTTTCAATAATCCTACTAAAGAGATAAGGATATATTTGACAATTTGGGTTCATCTAATATCTGACTGTGCCCTTCTGAGCTGAAGATGGATACTACAACAGCACTTCTCTCAACAGAGACCATCAAAGAGATTTCAGACTATGACATGCAGCTTCACTTTTCTGTTGGTCTGCTGGGTTTGGGATATTGGTTAGTTGATTTGATGGTTGGGGTTTTTTGGGATGATTGATTGAGGATTTTTTAAAGTTAAAGTTTAGGAAAATTAACATTCATAGGATCTGACTTTTACAAAGGAAAGAAAAACTTCAAAATGTATTAGGGCCTCGTTTTCCTCTTTTGAAAATCTAAAAATGCTGTGAAAGTTTGCTCTTTTGAACATCTTGCAATGTACTGTCTGTAGAAAAAAAAAAATTATATAATACATGCAAGCATATATTTCCTTTGATTCTTTTTAGACCTAAAAGGGAACATCTTATATAACATATATATCTGCAGAAGTAGATTATCCTTTTTTTTTTTTCATAGGCTGGAGGAGAACTCCCTTTTCATCATAATTAACTACTGAAAAGTGGAACACTGGATGATTAAAAGCACTTCTTTTTTTTTTTTTTTTAATTAAATTATTTCTCCCAAGAGACTAAACAGAATATGCTCTACATATACACATTTTTCTGTGTTTAGCTACATATGTATAGATTCCATATGACTGATTTAGCCAGGAAAATCATTCAGATCAGTGACACCTGGTAAAGGACGACCTCAGAATTAAATTTGTGTCAAACCTCAATCTACTTATTATTTTTCTAAATTATATTAGTGAAGAATGTCTCATCATTCCATAGTTTACAATATTTTAAAATTTTAATCCCCTCACTGCTTCCACTGTATTATTAAAAGTTGATGACAATTGAGACACAGTACTTTCTTAATAAAAATTCAAGTGCATTCAGCAATAGCTTGTCTTCTTATTAAAATAGGACAAAAGCAGTTGATGGAAACTATAATACCTATTTAATTCTTCAAAATAAGACATTCTTGTGAGGATTCATAGACAGGTAATAACGCTGATCTTTAGAATTATTTTGGTAAAGGAAATCTCTTGCCTCTTAGCAAATTCAATAACTTAACAGAGTTTTATTATTTTCTGCTGCATTATTAAAGGTTTGTTCTGAGTAGAAGACTCATTTACTTATACTTTTTTTGTTAGATATGTACCAAAGGGTGAATGAAAGATAGACTGTGTCCAGAGCAGATAGTTGTACAAAAACAAATATTTTTGTGCCACGTTTTCATGTTTTTATTATTTCATGTACAAATTATTTCTGATGCAAGTGGGTCTTTTTGTTCATCAATTTTTCAAAGGGAAATTGATTACTAATTGGAAGAACTGGGAAAATAAATACGTTGAATTAGTTCCCAAGGAAAGTAATTTTAAGACAGACATAAATTTCATATTTTGTTTAACTTCAGGTAGAGATAAATATTATGTTACCAAAAGGTAATAAATGCAACAAACAACATACTATTAATATATACTGTTTTAAAAGTTAAAATAAATTCCATCAATGAACAAAATGGTAACAGTTATTGAGGCAATATTTTGATAGTAATTTTGTTTCTTTCAAAATACCATTAAATAACAAGACTCCAAAACATTTTAAAGAAAAACCCTACATAAAACCTATCTTGATTCTTATCATAAGATCTTTGTCACCAGTAATGTGAAAAGTTATCATCCAGTTCAAATACACAAGATGATTATGAGTTAACGAATTGGAAGAGACAGTGAAATGAAATATAAGACAGGATTTGAACTTACATCTGACTCTTTTAGTAAGAGTGTTTTCCCACCTCTCTCCATCTGCAGAGAAGGGATAGTGATACTGATCATCATTTTAAAGTGCCTTTCAGTGTGCAGATCAAACACACTCTTCTAAGTTTGGGGGCATCCCTGTTGGGTCAAATACCAATGACAATGGAAACATGGGACCCCAGTGATGCCATGAATGCTGATTTGTGGAGTTATTTGTAGCATAAGTCCCATCAGAATCAGACTCATGGTAACACTAAGCAATAAATTACATAAACATATTGCTTTCCTATGATTGGTATAAATGTTATTTTAGCAGGTGTATATAAAATGCTCTTTAAAGATTTGAAAGAAGAACCCATTGAAAGTCTTTTCAAGACACCAAGAGGAGTTTTATCCAGTCTTATCTGTTACACCTTCATGAGAACATTTAAATAAAATACCTGACTAGAATAGCAAATTTATTTGAATTTCACTGACATTTCATAAATGTGACCTATGCTAAAATGAAGACAGTGGTCGGAGAACTAAGATGACATTAGAAATTATCTATTCTAATTGCCTTTCTTCTATAAATAAAGAGACAGAAGATGTCTAAAAAACTATTCCTAATTACCACAAGTTAAATATCAACTCTTTAAACCTTGCTGACATTAAACAAAAATTATGTTTGCTCTTCTTCTGCAGCTAATGAAAAATAAAATCATTTGCTGTGATCCAGTTAAGGAGATGAAGTATACACAAAACCTAACAGATCTGTAGGAGATCTTTGAACTAGCAATGACAAAAAATGCACAAAACTCCTGGTAGTTCAGAAAGGAAACATATATCTGGAGCAGTAGATGACTAACCAGCTATACTTCTCTTGCAAAACCATTCCAATGGCTTTCCAGACCACAGCCAGAAAACAGAAGGATTATACTGAACAAACCCTGGGAGCTTGATTAAATTAAGTTATAAAGAATGGGGGAAAGTTGCTCTTTTCACAAAAAAAAAAAAAAAAAAGTGCCAGGTTTTGAGAGTGGATGATTCAGAAGTGTAAGATGCAGATACTGTGATTACAAACAGCTAATCAGTTACTGCCACCTACAGAGCTGATCTCACAGCTCCACACTGATGAGGAGTTTTGTGTATTTAGTGTCACAGGACTACTCTGCAGGTCAGATCTTCTTCTGTCTAATACCAGAGGGAATCTTACCACTGACTTTAACAAATGTAGAAACGTGCCAGATTTATGACCCATTAGTTTGGCCCTGCACCAGAGAGTTAACCTGCCACATTATTACTATTTCTGTGCCAGATACCATTGAAGAAAGCTAAAAAGTACTTTTCACATTTATAAAATATATATATTTTTAATTTGATAGAGGAGTAGCTGAAGATTAAAGACCTTTTTTTCTTTTTTCCCCTCAGTTTTCTCTTAACTATCTTTTTAAAATACTCTATAAATCATGTTTACAAACAACAAGTTCTAAAAATATCCACACAGACACGGTAAAATTTGCTTGAAATTTTCAGAGAGCCTGAAACAACAGTTCTGCTGATCAGGTGTTTGTGTCAATAGTAGTGACAAAAACATCAACATCACAATTACAGGTTACAAGAATGCACTAAGAAGATCTAAATTTACATTTTTAGTGTTTTAAGCAAAATTGTGTGGGGAGTGAAAAATAAGAGTATCTTTCTTACAGACAGTATTTTAAAAAGGAATCGGATAATAAAACTGAAGGATCAAAGACAGAGACAACAACTCATTTTCATCTTCTCAAACAGGTATATTCCAGTTGTTGTGAATGTGATTTAAAAAAATATTAAATGCCTACAACATATTACCCCAGATGCCTGCAGTATAATGAAATGCATAGCACAGAAATGTAATATTTGGAGAGGATCTGTTGGGTTATAACTATACCTCACAATGGACTTTTCTTCTCAAAAATGAAGGTGCAGAATTCCTTTTCTGTCAGCTATGATCTCTGACTACAGAAAGGTTGAGAAATATACCATAAAACAATGTAGATATTTGGTTAGGATACTGGACTTGATGTTGCTGGTAAGTACTTAGTGAATTTAAGTTGCAGAGCAAAGCACTTCTGTGTTTCTGCCTCTAGCCAAGAAAATTCACTTCAGACCAAGAGATGGACAGAAGCAATTCTTCTTCCAGGAGTTACACAGAGGCACCTGGGGACACAGCAGAGCCCCACACCCCACTGAACTGAGCATTGGAAAAGGCAAGGGGATGGACGTCTTCATTCCCTTAAAGTCCAGTTGTAACTGCATTTCACAGAATACCTTGTGATGGAAGTGACCTTAAAGATCACCTTGTTCCCTTCCCCCTGCCCCAGTCAAGGACACTTTCCACTTGACCAGGCTGCTCAGAGCCCCATCCAGCCTGGCCTTGAACACTCCCATGGGTAGCCACTTCCAGGGATATTTGCATAACCAAACCAAAGAGCAATATAATTTCTTGACAAAATTAGGCTATATTTGCACACTAAAGAAAAACAGCATGAAAGATATGTGTACCAGCACCACCTAGTGATGTCTGCCAAGTCATTGGCTCCTTGGTATAAAGAACTCAGAAAAAAGTCCCCAGCTCTATGCACACCCAGCATGCCCATGAACCTGACTCGATGGTCTTTGAGATGACTTTGGATTTTATGTCTTAATCTTATTTTTATACACTACAGGCTTGTATGTTTTCAATTAAGAACTTTCTTCAGGAGATGGGCAAAAATATCTGAACTTCCTGAAAGACATGACTGATCAGTACAACTTGAAGTGGTCTAGCACTGTATTGTCTCAACACTTTAAAGGTGTTGTCTGTGAACCTCAGAGGATTTTGCCTAGAAGTCAGTTGTTGAAACATTTATTCACAAGTAATTAATTAGTAAAAGCCTGATGATGACATTAAAAGATGTCTCAAGTTTATGAAGACCTTGAACATCCACACTTACTAACAATAAACTTTTGGACTTTGATTCACCTGTTGTTGGTTTGTTGGGTTTTGGTTTTTTGTTTTTTTTTTTTTTTGTTACAAGAGCAGTTGTTTTATTATCTGGAGGTATCTTAATTTATTTTTATCCGACAGTGATATTACATGAAAAGAATACAGAGTGCAATAAAAGCATATTAAATATTTAAAAGCATTTTCTCATAAAAAACAAAGGCACTGTATTCCACATTTCAAAAGGTTCCAACAGGCAAGAGGCCAACAGAAGAAGTAATCTGTGTAGGTCAGAGTTGATACAGCAAAGTAAACATTGCAAGCAAAATTCTTCTGAGTACTTAGTGTTATATATTAATGATTCTCTTAGCTAGCATAAGGAGTCATGAAGAGCAGGGATGTATCCCATGGTTCACCCCACCCAGGTGTGTTCTGCTGTGGAACACAGGTTCTCTTTTTTCAAAGAAATGAGCAGGAAAGGGAGGCAAATATTGGAGTTACCCCAACTTTTTGTCTACTAAGTAGTGAGCACTACTATTACTACTGTTATCATTGTTGTTGTTATTCTGATAGGAAGAAGTGAATTTCACTTTTGTACCTTTGTCAATGTGGCAATTCTCCCCAGATACCTGCAAAACTTAGGAGGTAAAGTATCACTACATGCCTAATTATTTGCTTTGTATTTGCATCTTGACACTTTTGGAGACATGAGAGTGGGATAAGTTGGACAAGGCCAGGCTGGACGTGTCTCTGCCCATAGCAGATAGTCTTTAAGGTCCCTTCCAACCCAAACCATGCTAGGTTTGCATCTCTGCACGAGGGAGAAGAGAGTCAGAAAAGTATGGTACTAAATACCTACATACAGTCTTTTTCAACAAAAAGGCCTTTGGGACATTTAAGTCTTTTACCCACTTTTTCTTTAAAAGTAACTTGAAACCAGATGGTATCATAAAGATAAAAGAAGCTCCATTAAGAACCAGCAGAGATGCTATTAGTATGTTAATGGCCAGATGTTTTCTTAAAGAAGAGATAAAAGAGATAAAAGATATAAAAGGTGTCAAGAGAAAAAAATAGATACTTTATTTTTTAATGTAGAATCCAACATAGAAATGACCAATCGGATAAGCAATTCAGCAAAGAAGAAGTTTAAAAAGTCATTTTAGAAGTCTTGGCAACATTTACTGGGGAATTTTAAAAAGTTCCTGCTAAAAGTTTCTTTAATAGCCTTATATAAACCAATGTCCCTGAGTGAAGAAGAGATGTTAGTTAGATAATGACTTTCCACTATATAGCTATGATCAAAAGTTGCACCCAATAAAACCTATTCCAGAAAGATAAAATGCCACAATACTTCACATATGTTCAATCAGTAGAAAACAAATCTGCTCACAAATATCTTAAATCAGCTTCTTAATTTATGAATAATGTTACAAATAGACCTTTTTAAAAATAAGTTCTTTAAGACACATATGCATTTATTTTAGTTTAGATATGTTAGAAAGCCCCAATTACACCCATATCTCAAGTCCTGAAATACTGCTTGATCTTTTTCTTTGTTTTTTCTTTGTTTTTAATTATTTTTATTCTGGCTTGAACTTGAGAAAAATCTTTCTACTACACAAGAGTTAAAACCCATAGCATTATTATATCCTACGAAATGCAATAATGTATGAAAAGCATGTTTTTTCTTATTTAGTAAGCAAGAAAGTCCTAATTACCAAGTGTGTTTTGTCATGTCACAGCCTGGCTTTGATTTTTTGATATAGAGGGACTGAAGTGTTTTATGCTGTCCAGGCTGAAAATTCAAAACCAAAACATTTCACATGCTTTGGAGAGCCTTAAGGAAGGTTTCTTTAAGACAGTCAAGGGAAACAACATTGGTTGTGCTGCCATCCTTGATCTGGATTCTGGAAGCTAAAGATGATGATACCAATTTCTTCGAGGAGTAATCGGAGATTCACACACAGAAAGCCCTGCATGAAAAGTGGTCTTACTAGACATATGCAATTGCTCAAATTAAGCTTGTCAATTGGATGTGAGCACATTGATTTTTCAGTTTCAATAAACGACTCTAATGTTAGCGTACTTGTGGTGTGGCATTAACAGTCAGGAAAAAAATGAAAGGAAGAAAAGGATCCAAGCCCCACTAATTGTGGAGTTTAATGACTTAGTGTACTTTAGATGAGATGATGTTTGTGGGCCTCAGAGGACAAGAAAGGGCATATCTGTGTGCCTTGGGAAGAGAAAGAGGTTTAACTGTGGTTTACTTGATTTATGGTGTGCAGTTTCTCTTTGAAGCAGAAGAGGGAATACCAAATTTTCCAGCCAAATTTTCATATGAGTTGCACCTATCTGAAGCCTGAAAATTAATCTTACCTCTTCAAAAGAGGTCAGGTGACAGAAGTTTTGCATAAATGCAGACAGCTAGAAGAACAGAAATTGGAACTTGTTAGCAGGATGAAAGAGATACAGTTTAGAAAGAGCCATGTGGTGAATGTTAAGGTCTATAAATGATAAATTTATAAACGTGGTTCTATTAGGGAAATGTAGATCTAATATTAGCTTCTGTATCCCAGTTAAAGATTTCCAGTTAACCAGATAATTGGACCAGATGCAGTGCATCTGAAAGTGCCTGTGGAGCTGACCAATATCATCTCAAAAAGGACAAAAAGGAGGATCTTGGAAACATTAAGTGTCATTTTAGTCTCTGGGAAGGCTGTGGAGCAAAGCCTCCTGAAATCTGCATCCAGGCCCTTGAAGGACAGTAAAAGGACTGAAGGCTTGATGGACTGACCAAAGGCAAGTTGCACTTTCTGCAGTGAGACAACTGCAGTGAGACAAGGTTTTGCAGGTGGTGTGAGAGCAGTGGACATAATTTACCTTGATTGTAACAAGGTTTTCTTCATTTTCCCATACTATTATTTCATTCAGAAGTCTAAATCCAGTCAATACACTGAATGTGTTGAATACAAAGTGTGTAGCCAAATGACTGGACTGGCAGGTTTGGTGAGATCCCACTAGTAGCCAGTTATGAATGCCATTTCCCTGTGATCAGTACTGTTTTGATGGATTTTCCTGTAAGTAATGACTTGGAGTGACACGACATTCATTGACATGAGTGTGCCAAAAGCAAATTCAAACCAAGGAGGAATGAACAACTTGCTGGGTGGAGAGTAGGGCTGTTTTTTAGAGGGATCTCAACATGCTGGAGAAATAGACTGCCACAAAGTGCACTAATTTTAGCCAAACATAAACTGTGTGATGCATAATAAGCCCATGTAAGACAAAGTTTTGGGGCTGGCTCACTGAGAAGCAGCTTTGCAGAACACGAGATGGGGGTTCTCATGCTGAACAAGTTGAGCACAAGCTGGCAGTGTGTCTCTGCAGCAGTGAGGGCTTGCTCACATACAAGTTTAATATCAGAGCTAGTACATTGAGGGAAATGGTTATTTGCTCTCTTAGGCCCTTGTATAGACACATGGGAAGTGGTATGTCTGGGTTTGGACTCAGCAATGTGAGAAAGTCCGGGCATGCTGGAGGGAATCCAGAGAAGCATAAACAAAGATGGCTGGGAACAAGAGTACACGATGTATGAGGGGAAACTAAGGGAACTGGATTCATTACAACCAGAGAGGAGAAGGGTGAAGGGGTTTTCTAGCCTGAGCATTCCTCCTCAGTTGGATGCAAGTGTTTAGCTTCTGTGATCTATTGATGCAGTCATCCAGAACTGACTGGAGGCAATCCTGTGACGTGTTCCAGGAAAACCTGGCTGGATCAGGGAGGTTCAGCTGGGTGACCCTGCTGTGGTCCTTTCCAACCTTAACCATTCTGTGATTTGTAGGTAGGCTCAGACAGATCCTTGGGTTTCTCTTTGAACTGAACTCAAGCTCCAAACATTGTGCTCTCTGCAAAAACTGGTAAGAGTTTCCTTAGATGCTATCTGAATAGACCCTTAACTCCACTGATTCTTCAACACTTACAAGTGTTTAACTACAACTTCCATTTTTTTTCCACTTGTAGCCACATAAAGTCTATAATTTGTGCCATATTCTTGACTTTCCTTTTTTGCCTGTGGGCATTATGATCCACTTAATATATTATTTTTTAAAAAATGTGTTTTGCTTTTGTTGCCCTACAAATCTCCAGACACTGGAATTAGAAGAAAACCTCTGATTCCATCACTATGGCAATAATGAGTATGCAAACATTTATCCACAGTTTGGATGCTTGATTTTTTTTTCTAATTTTAACAGAAGGAAGTTTAGAAAAGTTTCTCCAAAATAAACATAAAAACAAACCTTTGGGAATAGGAGCTGCAGTTATACAACTAAACTTGTCATATTTTCCCATTCCTGGGAGTCTTAAGTCTGCAAGCCTAAAATGAAACTCATTCTTAAATCATGCTGCAAGGTTCAGTGTTGCAGAGGTCTAGTGGAAGTCTGCCATATTTTCTGAACTCCAAGAAGATTAAGAGTTGCAAGGCTAAAATGAAAATATATTCTCAATTCATCCTGAGAATCCAGCAACATAAGGGACCAGCTGAAGAGTGCTTTAGTGTGGGTTTCCTTACCTCCTAGAATTTGAGAATGATAAATTTATGCTGAAAGAAATCAAATCTATTCTTCAAAAAAAAATGCTACAAATGGAACTCAAGAAATCACAGGCAGGGGAAGCTCAATAACATCAGATTGCTGCAGGTTATTTTTCAATAAAGTACCACAATGAGGACAGACAGATTTCCTCTTTCACTTTCCTCAGTATAAATTGCAAATGGCAAAATTGATGACTAGTGCAAATGAGAAAAAACTTGGCCCATGGAGGACTAATTAGAAACTCATGCCAAAGCACTCTTTTTCAGTGTGCCTGCAGATGCAAATCTCTCCTTTATAGTGAGTGCAGAATTCGATTGCACATTCTGCACTGAGAACATCACCCAAAACCCATTCTGCAGGGAATATGGTCCAGCAAAAATATCTTTTAGTTCAGACCTTTTCTTTATCTCTGGAACTGCTGTTGGCTTCAATTTCTCATGAAGAAATTAGGAGAAAAATATTGCTAAATGTAAATACAGTGTAATCAATAAATAGTTTTTCTTCATCTTGTTTTATGACTAAAATAAGTAAGAAATAATAAGTATTATTAAGTAATTAATTTAACCATTAATTCATTCATTCATTAATTAATAATTTTAATTAATTAAATAATGAGTAATTTAAGGTTTGCTGCCTTTATAAAAACACCTCTTACCACAAAGACACATTATAGGTTAGTACGGAGGTAAGTATGTCAATAAGTGTTCAGTAAGTGCTTTCCTTATTAAGTAATTATTTCTATACTTTTTTAGTAATATTAGCCACATTGGTTTAAATAGAGAGAAGGAATAGAATATTCAGGTTGAAAACACTTCTTTCAGTACCTGAAGCATAATTTCTGGAGACTGATAGAAAGGAACTTCAGCCCAAACTGCTAATTTTTTTACTGATTATTTTTTATGAGAATTTAGCATTTTCAGTCCTGTGCTATGACACTTGGAGATTTGTGGTACTTGCATGGAGAAAAGAGCACCCAGCTAGTTACTTTGAATTAAAGCACCCATTCAACAAGGAGGCATGTAAAAGCATTTGGCTAAATTTGCAAGTACTGCAGTGTCTCTACAGAGGGAGGAAAGATAGATCCTGGCCTGCAAAGCATTTCAATCAACAGAGGTCTTTCTATCAACTTAATCCACTTTAGATATGTTGAGTGGTCCATATCAGTGTAACAATTAGTTATTCTCACATCTAAATCTTCCTTGATTTTAACAGGGTTTAGGCATATGTTTAAACTTGAGCAAAACCTTAAGTGATTTCAATATAGGGAAGTTGAATTGTGGACCTTTAATGAAGGGAGAAGCTTACAGATTAGTATGAACAAAATTTCTGCAGAGAGAATTAATTCTCTGATTATACGGATAGCTAAAATACTGACATAAAGTGATATAAAACAAATCTCCATTTGGAAGGAGCTTGTATTGTGTTCTGTCTTCCTGTGTTTATTTTTTATAGATTAAAAATTCTCTTGCAAAGATGATCTGGTTCCCACTGATTCTCAGAATCTTGAGTAGTCCAGGTGCATCGTGATATCCTACTGCTTTCTGTTCACTTTAACCATATTCTTAAAATTCTTTTGCAGACCAACTGCCCTGTACTTATTGGCAAACTGAGCCATTGATTGTGACGGCAGTGCCTGTTATCTTTGGTAATGAATAGTTTCAACTGAAACGCCACATGTCAATAAATCATATTTAACACAATAGCCTCAGTATATCAATGGGCTATTTTTTTAAAAAATTGCCATTTGCCTGTTTCAAGTTTTTTAAGGCATTGATAAATTTTTGAAGCCTTCCACAGTACATTATGAAAAAAAATTCTTCAAACCTTCTTTCTTTGCTATTACTAAACAAAGACACTGCATTTTTACACTTCCCTTGCATTTCTTTGTTTTCTGGGCTGTCTATTGCAGTGAAAGCTTGAAGGACTTTTACTGAGATGAGCAGGATGACCACCAAGACTCATTAGCAGATTATTGTTGAAGTCAAGATGATACAGAGTGCAAACCATTCCAGAAGATTTTGATAGCATAAAATGAGTCTGACTTTCTGTGCAATGCAGAGGAAACTTCATCATAAACATTGTCTTATTCAACCCAACAGTATAGAAAATCCTTAAAGAGCAGCTGTAATCTCCACTTGAAAACCAGTGTTTTATGGAGAGGTTATACCATTTCATCTAGACATTGTAAGAAATACATTTATTTATAATTTCATTTATCTAAATAACAATGAAACTACCTAAAATATGTCTCCATATTTTATTTGGAATTAAACAGAACAATTATCAAAATTATTTGTCTGTATTTTAGAAGGTAGTCCAGCAATAACTTTATACTGTATAAGTATTCACCAAGCTTTAAATTTTCTCTTTTCTGATTTTTGGATATGGACATTTAAAGAAGGTTGTGTTGTTCAGTCTGGCAAATGAAATTTTTTTCTAAATTTTAATTCAGTTTCTAAAAGTTACATTTGTCTATCTCCACCATTTTGCTTCAAAATACCAAGGAAAATTAACTGTCACCCAATCCAGTGGAGTTAGTGCCTGGAATGAAGGATATAAAAGATAGAAACCTCAGCTCAAATAAATCTGTTTAACTTCACTGATTTCAGGTTGACTGAGCTAATTTATAATAGGTGCAGTTCTGCCCCAGAGATATAGCCAAAGGTAAACAAAGGTAAATACAGCCTTCTCACTGGAGCTGAGGCAAATTAGAGTTCTTCTACTTATCTACTCATCCACTCAAAACAGATTTTCCTCACTTTTTTCACTATATATTCATCTCACTTTTTCCTGAATATAAATAATCAAATTTATGACATCAGATTTGTGATACAATTTTATTAGAAACAGATAGATAATGCAGAACAAGACTGAAACTATAGGCTGATTTATTTTATCAAAAGTTCAGTCACAGGTGAATGCATCCAAAGGGTCCCATAGCCTTTTATTTATTTGGTAGGATGTAGTATTTTAGCTGAAAGGTAATATGATGGGATAACACACCTAAAGAATGGCTGCACAGTTGAGGGTCAGACCTGTGGATGTAGTGATACGGTCTGACACCACTGCAGCTGTCATTAAGCCATTTCAATGTGTGTTGGGCTGGCACATTAAGAAAGGGAAAAGAAATTAATACTGAAAAAACACTTCTGATTCAGCAAAATAGGACCAGCACCAGAGCAAGCAGTGGTTCCACATAGGACCTCATCACCCAGTAGGAATTCAGTGGCTTAAGGATTGGAATCTGGGCACGCTCAGAAGTGTTGGTAGTGCCATTGCCACAAATACCAAAGTAACCCTGAGTCAGTCAGAGAGAGATGTCCCCAGGGAGTCCTGATTCATCAAGTGTATGCTCAGATCACGTCTAATCCACTGGAGACACCTTGAGTTCCACACAAAACACATCAGTCATGGTTATTTAAATTCGAAGGTGCACAGCAAGGAAAAGTGATACAGCTGACCTTGATTTGCACAATGTACACTTGTTGGGATAGCAGCAGATTCCCCCTGCTCCGAGTTCAGCAGCCCTTTGGCAGTAAATCTGGTATTCTGCTGCCCAGATCATCACTGCTGCCAGCTCAGGGCTGCAGTTCCTACCAAAGAAATGAGAGACCTGGGCTCAATTTCCTCATGAGACAGAGGGACATTAAAGCTGCATTTCCTCAGGTGAATGCCCTGGTCACTCAACTAACAGGCTTGCAGTGGAAGAGTGAGGTGGAAAGGAGCCCTGGCTGCCTTCAGTGGAAGCTGGGAAGCTGCTGAGCAAGGAACATGAAAGTCATAAGCCAGAGATCCAATAAGGTGAAGCAGAAAGTGAGGGAAACCCTGGATTTTGCTCTGCACTGATTTAATTGTGTATTTCGCATTTAATTGTGGTGGGTAAGATGTCCAATATTAGTAATAGAAACCACAACTATTAGACAGAGACAAATCTGTCCACTTTTACTGCAAAATTTACTATCCTGAAGATATTAAGAACTTTATGAGAGAGGACTTGTGGTGATTTTTTCCCTTTTTCCACATTTATTTGTTTTCCATAAGCAAGAACTGGATAATTGTGAAAACATATTCTATAAAATGGAGGTGTTAAAGGTCACTATCTGACTGATCAGCCTTGTCTCCTTACTTGAATGTTCACCCCCACTCATTTTACAACCACAGAGCACATTAATTACTATTGAAAAAGCTTATTACTGTAGAAAGTAATGAAACTATAAACCTGCAAGCTGCTTGTTAAGATTCCTGACTCAAGTGACAGCTAATCTGACTGCCACAAAACAGGCCAAACCTTTGTCTTTTGGATGATATATCTGATTATGCCATAGGTATTTAAAAACCTGAACCCACTGATTCTAAAACTGCAAATTTTATTTCAATTTTTAATGAAAAGTCTTAATGAGAATTTGTGTCTCATTCTTATTTAATTTATATGGAATTTAAAAAGTCTTCCTGCTGAACACCATTATGTCTTATTTCAAATAAAAATGTCCTTGAGTTGAACATTAGATTTTACTTACTTTAGATTAGAATTGGAGTGTTACTTCTCCTAAAATCATCATTTACAAAGAAAAGGAAGCAGTCTACTTTTCATTCTTCTAAGTTCTATTGTACTTCTAAGAGTTTTATTTGCTTCACTGAAAGTACAGCTGATTCAGTAAGAGATGTTTCTGCAAGAGTTCAGAGATCAGAATACTTATTTTGGATGTGTCAAGATTTTCTTCCAGAACACTTGGCTCTGTAACCATTTACTGGATATCTTTTACACTGTAAAGGTGTGACTGTTAACAGAAAGAAAAACAAAGAAAGAAGATAAGATTATTATGAAATTAGGTAATGGAATACAGACATTCACTGTTGGAAAATAGTGCTTGCTGCAAGAACGCCTAACAAAACTTATGGGCAGAAGAGTCATCTGTTTCTTGCCAAATTATTATTTAGTTCTGTTTTCAAGGTTTGTATAAGCATTAGTGTATCAGTACCTGTATAACCTGTCTCTGTGAATTCCTGAAGTTGGTATACCAGGACAATTAGTGGGTTGTGTTCTAGCAATGGCAGTCCAGTCAGGGTGAAGAGTCTTGGAACAGTCCTGTAGTCTTTCAGCTCAAGCTGTTTCTAGTTGGAGTGATTTTTGCCCTGCACAAAGATATCCCACAAGTCACAAGCCCTCAGGAACCCAATTCGTTTAAGGAACTGAGTAAGGTTTCAATCTATAATGCTGTCACACACATGAAGGATCTTCTTAATTTCACCTTCAAAACCACTTCAGCTCAAGTTCAGACCAGGTCAGATGGGAGGAAAGAATCTTATATTTTTGTTTTGACTTCATTTGCCCTCCCTGACTCTGTCCTGACAATACAATCAGGCTTTCTGCAAGGTCTTGGTTCCATTTCACTGGAGAAGTCAAGGGCTGGAAACAAAGACTAGACTAACTTTCCTCTTTGGTTGTCTATTCCATATCTGTGCCATAACACAACAACTAGGAAGAGGAAGATCTACCACCCTTATTTTCATCTTTCTATGAGAAAACAAATAATCTTATTTTCCTGTTATAGACTGCCAAATTAACTTCAGAGTAGGGTAAGAAAACTCTTGCAAACTGCTTTCCTAACTGCACTTCTGATCTCACAGTCTATGTAGACATATAGTATTCTGAAAATACTATAGAAGATATTAAAATACAATATAAATGTATAACAGGAAACAGGTAGGCCATGATTTGAGGAGGCTAATCAGCTACATATCCTTCATAGAACACAGCATATTAGTCAGTCATATTAGTAAAAGTGGGCTGGGAAGAGAGGAAAGGAAGAATCTTTCAGCTTCAGTAGTCTTCAAAGACAAAAATGTAAATAAATCTTATAAATCTTTCAAATCTAATAAAACCAGTCATTTACTATTTTAGTCATTAACCAAATAGAACATTATCACTGAAACTTATGTCCAGCTTCCTTTCCTCTAGACATTTGTTGTCTTCACAACATAGTAAGTAAGTAGATTGTAAATAAATTAAACTGAGTTATGTTAAACTAAATAAAATAAATTCAAGCTTATTTAACAGGCTTTATCAGCACTGCAGGTGACATTCACAGACCTGTTCACGTCCCATATTTAGCCATGTAACAGAATAATTCCATATAAGTACTGACTCATTTTCAAAAAGAGATATGAAACATTTGAGTCAATATATTTTAAAAACGCCCACAAGTATTCTGGAAACCTATTTAACAAGGCAAATCCTGATGGTTTACTTTCTTAGTGTCTCAGCATTTCATGATGCAGTTATCTTACTTTGAGGAAAAAATAGGAAAAGACAGACTGACTGGGGACTATTTAGTGGTTATGGCAATATCTGAGTGGCCAGTGCATAGATCTTTCTTACCTGATCCCTTTTCTGTTATCTCTTCCCCACTGCAGGACTGCTTAGGTTGCAGCTATGAAGTACACAATGGATCATGAAGAGCTGCAAGAGCGCAGCAAACATCAGGTGCCTTGCAGCCTCCCTTTCAGGTATGAGAGTAATTCCCAACAAAAGCCTCTAGAAACATCCTGGGGTTAACCTTTAATGAAAAATTCCTTAACATTGATAAAAGAATCAGAGGGGATGTAATAAGCAGAGAATGAGCATGTCAGGAAGCCTCAAGATTATACAGGAAGGTGACCTTCTTCTCAGATGAATATTTCTGCAGAGTAAATCCTCCCTGCAAGTCATGACTACTTCTTTAGGCTTTTAATCCCTTGTTTTCATGTGTAGCCATACTACAACAATTTATTAATGCTCAACCATGTGTTCAGAACACTTTAGCTATTCTGCAAGCATGACAATTACATATCCAGCAAACATGAAAATGTGTTTGACAGCCATGTTCTTCTGTTTGACCTCTTTTCTGCTATTTAAAGCCTACTGGATTTTCAGCTGGATCACCCAGCTGGTAAGAATTGAGGAAGTCAATGGCAAGAATAGGGGGAAGAAGTTAAAATTCAAATTTGGTAATAAAGGTAAAAATAATAATCAATTTTTTCTCATCACAAAATAACATTAAAAATAACATAATTTTTACCCAAGTATAATTAGGGTGTAAAAAGCACTAGCGTTATTGTAGATTCTTTGCCTTTACAACTTTGGTGTAATCCTTTGGTAAAGAGATTGAAGAAGCAACAGTAATCATGGTACACTTGGAAACTGCTGTGGTGTTTATTTCTTCCTTGATGAAAAGCTGCTATAGCACTTTGCACCATTAAAATTGTTTAGTTAGTCTCTAAAATGTGGAAAGCAATTTCCAAAGGGAATTAATTATCTCTCTTAAAGCTTTAATGAATTTTTTTTGTCTTTTCCATTTCAGAAATACTTTCACCAGCTATACATTGAAGAGTCATTCTTACAGTGCCAAAATTACACATTGACAGTGATTGGTTGTTAAAATTTTGCTTATACAGCAGGAGGAACTTCACTGCAATAGTTGAAATTCCTGTTTAAAGTACACCTTTCTCTGCAAGTAGGAGAGAAATCAAGGCAGGAGGTGGAGGGAGAAATCCAGCCCTGCCATATGATTGAAGGAATGTACCTTCCTGAAGAGAAAGGACAGGATGATCAGCATAGCTTTTTTATGAGATGAACCTATAAACAATTAATTATCTGTGTGCTGAGTGTTGATGGATATCTCAAAATCTTATATCCTTAGATAAACCTTTAGACTATAAATGCTAGGGTGTGCTTTTCTGGATCAAATGGAATCACAGCTCTGACCAGCTTTATTTTAGCAGAAACTTCTGTCTCATGCTTGAAAGAGTGTAATGATAAACACTCCTTCCATTTAGCACAGTTCTTGACAAGTTCACAGCAGTCCTCAAGGTCTTTTTTTAATTATCTGAGCTGCAGCTAACATTTCCCGAGAAACCAAGCTGGAGGAAACACCTGACAAGATAACAAAAATACAGATAAATGAAAGCTCATATTAGGTTCCATAGTTATTTTTATTACAGTAATGTAGAAGCTCAGTACCAGCTTTAGGTATTATGTCTTTCTTGTGAAAGGTATTGTTCAAATGTATGTCCTGTTTCTGAATGTTTTAGAGATACCCACCAAAAAAATCCATGGTGGATGCAGGCAGAAGGACATTTTTGAAGAAAATTATTCAGTCACTGGTAGAGTAAATAGTGTCCTTCAAATGCCACTACTATGACTACAAAGTAGTCAGTGATTTTGTTGGTATGCAATCTAATAAATGTCTTCACAGAAAATTCAATGTATGCAAATAATTAGCTTTATAGTGCCACTCCTTGAAGAGTGATAGAAACCATACATACTGTTTTCCTTTTATTTTTAAAGAACCAATAAATTAAAGGTGAGAAATAGCTTTATGGAAAAAATTATACATCAATTCAAACTTAAACAGCAAATTAGATCAACAGGAGTAAGTCTGTGAAGGATCTCTGCAAGGACAGCTCCACTGTCCACCATTAGACTCCCAGACTGTAGCTGAAAGCACTCAAACCTTTTGCAAAAAAATCTGTATGTAAATTTCTCTATATTCTTAGTGACTTGACTAGTTGATTGGTTATAATTGCTGTAAAATGTTCAATTCAATACAGAACCTCACATCTAGATGAATCCCTTACAACTGCACCTGTGTGAGTTTTCTTGTCAGGAAACTTGTTTTCTTGTATTGAAAGGGAAGAAGACTCATGGCTGACTCCCCTTACTTTGAGCTCCTCCTGATGCTTGTGAACAACTACAGGTGGATTTTTGTGGAGCAGGTAAATTTTTGGTGCTTCTTGCACCTTCTGTACCTAAAAAGCTGTCACCTTTGGTCCCCCATGGTCTTGTCATTAAATCATCTAGACACAGCAATTTATTTGGAAATCCTGTTCTCCCTCCAGCTGTCATTATTTCATCATTTTATTGGTTTAATCTTATTTTCTTCAGTGCACCTTTTCTTCTTATGAACAAATGCATACAGGAGTTTGTAGTCTGATGAATTTGGTCATTTGCTTTGGTCTATTGCACATCCATGCATTCTCTCAGACATTGTCAGGCTGCAGTCTCTTCATCTGCATCAGCTAATTCATTCCCTTTACTAATTTCTGTAGTGCCCTTGGCATGAGCTGGGCATGACAGTGATTTCTTTAGGTATTTAAGTTATCTGTTTCTTTTTCATTTAACACTTTCTTGTCTGATGATGTGAAAAATCCTTATTCTTTCCATAACATTCCAATTGGATGACATATTCCCAAGGCCCTACTGCACAAAAATTGTCTGCTAAAAATCAAAAATGAGGTAGGTTCAAAAGGTGTGCTTACAAAAGCTGGGAGTGAAGAATTAAATTCTAGTGGAAAATTCTTTTAAATTTAACTTAGTAGAACAATTCTGGATTTATAGTATATTTTTTCCTAGAGTTTTCATGTATCATTTTGCAATTGGTTCCCTAAAGCTAAATATGTATCCAGAATTTCACATACTTAGTACACTGACTAAAAAGCTACATAATATTTATCTATCAAGATGAGGAACTTGTATTCATCAATATAGTTATCTTGAAAAATAGAGAGATGCAGACTAATACTCAGCTTACTTCTTAAGAAATCCAAACATAGATGCTGGGATGTGTGAGATATCCCTAAATTTCCACTATCATCAACAGAGATATCAAAACAGTCTTGAAATCTAGACAGCTGAACAGCAACAAATATATGACTACTTCTTATCTCTAGGCACTTTAGATAATGTAGAACATTTAGTCAGCTGAAATACTTCAGAGTCTTAGGATGCTCCAACAGCCTGGCAAATATGGTGTTGACTTCTGCAAGACCCATACTCTGTCTGATGTGGCAGTGGGTAGCAGATAAGAAGTCACAGACTATCTGTAGTGTAACTAGACACTTGTGCTAAGAAAACTCAATTTCTATTCTGGATTTCCCCTTTTGGGAGCCAGATTGCTCTTAAATCTCTGCTGATTGCATTAACAGCTAGGAGTCTGATTACTGAGTTGAATGACACATCTGAGGTGTTTGCTGGAGTGGAATCAGAAGCTCTCAAAGTCAAAGAGCAGGTAATGAGAAAATCTCCCTTGATTTTCTTCTCTTTATGTTTCTTTCCACCTTCAGCAGGACAAGGGTGTACATTTAACAAATTCAAATTTCCAGAGTTACAAGCAAAGCTATAGAATCAGTTCAGGAGAATTATTTTATCACAATTACATGCTGTGCAGCCATTTGTGAAAGTGTAAAGTCAGCTTAAAGGAGGGAAATTGATATGTCACCATCTATTGATAGAGGTTCTAATAGAAAGCAAAGGACAAAAGTCAGATTTATGTAAATGCTACTGTTATCCTTCCAGCTAAAAAGTGAAATTGGCACAGGTCTACTTCTTTATACTGGACAAAAGACTCACATCCCATATGCAATAGAGAAAAATCCACTTTAGGAATCACAAAAAAAAAGATCATTTCAGAAAGAATATATGTGGATTATTCAATTAATGCAATTTAGAAATTGACAGAACAATACATAAAATTGATAATTTCCAGGTATCTTGCTCAATCAACTCCAGATTATCTTTTTGTTAATTTCTTCACTGATGTAATGATTTGCCTGTGCCTCCCAACTGGTTTTCTGTTTGTCTTTCTGAGTTCCTTTGACTTCTCTTGTCACCTTGAAAAGAACATTCCTTTGTAAGTAGTCTAGTGAAGCCAAGAGGAATAAATTGCAATGTTAATGGTATACACAACATCACTTTGTCTATAACAAATGTGTACAACATTAGTGTGCAATTCCTTTTAGCACAGGACCCTGAAAACATTTTTCTCCAGAGAGCTAAAACTCACCCCAGTATGAAACAGCAGAAAAATATGTGAAAGTCACTTGAGTTACTATTTCATGGCACTCACTTTCTCTGTTAGTCTTGCATAGCATGCAAATATTCTTTTCCATCTGAAGGATGAGAGGCATGAAAAACAGCTATTAAAACTTCAGCCCATTTGTCTGTTCATTTAATGTAAAGCTGCCTTGAGGAAAATGGGTAATCTAGTTCTCTTCCACCCAATCTTATGGCAAGAAAAACTATAACGTTATTCTAAGCAGATGTTTGCCTAAATCATTCTTTAAATGATGCAGATTTTGCTACTTTTATTGACATTCCTTAGCTGGTCTACCAGAAATGTTTTCCTAATGCCCAATTGAAGTGGCTCTTGCTGAATATTAAGCCTGTTCTTGTCTTGGATGACAGAATAGGGAATACAGTTATTAAACAGGAAAATGTCAATACAAAGCTTGAAGGAACTGCAAATGTTTTGGAACCCAGAGAATAATTTACTAATTTCTATTTTGCATTTTAGCTAAAAGTTGTTGTTTTGTCTGCCTGCAGTCGCTCTTTTCCTGAATTAAATTCCATATCTTTCCATATTTCCTCATTTTCCAAGATATCTGATCATGTTCTGTACTCCTGTGAGATGGCACACTTTTTTTTTCAGGCTGAAGTGCCTGAAACTCCAAGTTCAAGGGCTTAGTATTATCAAGTAGAGCAGAAGAAATAATTATGTGTATCTAAACATAGATGCACTCTTAGTTAATGCACTGCATGTCAATTATTTCAAATTGAGATACACTGTAGGAGAAGATACTTTTCTCTAAAACTGCTGTCTAAATAGTGGTCTTCTTTATTCTGTTCCATTAAAAATTTCTACCTGAAATTTTGCAATTCTTCTTATAAATTCTTATAAAGCAAATAGATTTATTCTCTTTTATGCTATCCACATTGAAATAAAAAAGATGAAGTGAGAAAAGTTCCTAAGAGACCAGATGACATTCAAGCCTAGTAAGTATTTTCAACCACTTTTACCCATTTACCTTAGTAGTTAAATTTCTTCCCTGTTGCTCAACCTCACTGCTCTGAATAGTTCAGATTCATTCTATGTATGTCTTGATTTGCCATTGATGCTTGATCTGAGACAGTTATTATCTGCTTGCAGTCCATCAGCAGCTGACACAGGGAATGACAAAACTCTTCAATAAAATCCAAAAATAATTCTTCCATGTGCAGGCAATAAATATTCTTAACAGCTATTAGATTTATTTGGATCAAGGAATAAAATATAAAGTCAGTTTCAAATATTTTTAACTACTGTAATTAACACTTGCCCTTCACATAAATCTGATATACTAGTCATCAAGCTGGAATTTATACAGGCAGAAGTAACACAACTCATAATCACTAGAAGTGAGATTTATAAAAGTTTTACATAACTGCTCCTGAATATATGATATTCATTTTTTCAGGAGCACTTCAAATGTCCTTTTAAAAGCCAACCAAAGGTTGTCTTGCTATG
The DNA here is from genome assembly GCA_030060385.1 of Muscicapa striata striata. Lineage (NCBI taxonomy): Eukaryota > Metazoa > Chordata > Aves > Passeriformes > Muscicapidae > Muscicapa > Muscicapa striata. The sequence continues at coordinate 108,151 of JAREIS010000195.1, read as the reverse complement.
TCCATTTAATTAGAAGCTGAAAAATGTGATCCTTATGCTGTTGTCAGGAGCATATTGCATGCAGGGATTGAAATACATTTGATTGGCTCCTCAATGTGTAGCTGCACTTCAAGCAACAATTCTGGAGCACAGATAATTGGTGCCCTGCAGCTTTCCCCACTGAAAATCAATTGAATTTCCATTATGTTTCAATTGTCTTGCAGTGGGAAACCTACAGGGTTTCATTGGCTGGTGGTTTTTTTATTATTACCTTCCACACTAGAGAATAAAAGTTTATAATGCTTTTTCCTAGGTAAACTACTAGCAACACAAGAAAGTAATCAATTCAAACAATCTACTCTGCATGAAACTCCCTTCCCAAAAGGGAAAGTAATCTTCTGTATTACACTGATTTTTCATACTTCCAAGCCTTGCTTCAGCCACCATGGTCTGCAGATATTTTTGCAATGTATTTTTCACAGAGTACATGTGGAAATGAAAATGAAATCTGCAAGCTGTTGATAGAGATGCAGAAATGCAAACTGAGCTCTGGGTGAGAGCCTGAGACAAGAGGCTCATGAACTGCCAGCCTTTGGGATAATAAAGGCATGATGATGGGTGCCAGCCAGGGGAAGGGACACTGAGAGACACAGCAGGAGCAGGGAACTGCTGACCTTTTGGATAACAAAGGAGATGGAGATGAGTTAGTCCAGCAGGTCAGATGAGCAATGGAAAGGGAGAACAGGAGCAGAGGACTGAGGAGGAAGAGTGAAACTGGGTAGATTGTGAGGGAGACCTTTGTTGGGGGTCCCTCCTCAGAGGCACAAGCTCGAGTTGCTTCTGGGTTACTGCGCCATGGATAAATGGCTTTATGGAATGAGACAGCAGAGACCCTGCCATGGGAAATCCAGGGTCCAGCCAGTCAGGAAACCAGTGTTGGTGTGAGTGGGGGTGTGGGGGAATCAAGCTGTCAGGTCCAGGGACCTGTCAGGTCAGTGGAGCTGCCCCTGTGTGGGGAATTTGGTCCCAGCAGGGACTGTCCTTGGCGCTGGCAGTGTGACTGCCACAGCCTGGCTATGGTCAGAATGGGAAGCTACCCTAACAAAATAACAGAACCAACTTCTCAGTCACTCCTTTGTGTAGCCAAAACATGTGCCATATAAAACTGAGTGCAGGACAGACAGAAGCAAAGGTTTGTTATCACCACTTTGCATTTTATTGACAGCAGCTGCTTTCTCCATATTAGGTTGCACAAGACGTGACATTCATATCGACTCCTCACTCTTCTTCAACTCAAAATGACCAGTACTGAAAAAGACTCTTATAGTCATCCAAAAAAAGTTGGATGAGTAATCAAACACAGCTTTCCCAAGAAAAAGTATTCATCCACGGTCTTTCTTTACTGACAGCCTTCAGAAACAAAGCACAGTGATATTTAACTGTCTGGTCAGAACAAACACAAGTGGCATTTGGGAAATAAAGGAGTAAAGGAAAAACCAGTGCTTTATTAGACCAGATCAATTGAAAGAGAATGTTCTTAAAATGGAGTACTGTGTTATTAAAAGCAGTGTCCCATGCCTTATTCTGATATTGGTATGCAATTTCAGAAAAGTCATTGGAAAGACAAGCATTATTTTAAGCCTCCATCAGGTGACAGAATAAAAGATTTCTGGAGAGAGAAAAAATGGTGAATGATCTTGAAATCAAAGTGCCAACAGGTGACCTACCACCACTTTACAATATAAAGAGACATCATTTGTGGCTCTGAAAACTTGACTTACATTTTCAAGTTATATTTTGAATGTGTTCTTCCACTGTAATGTTGAAGAGTTAGAACAAACACTTGCTTGTATAAACTTATGTGTGCCAAATTCCTAATTTAATTCACAAAGTATAACCAATGACATACTAATGGATGCTACATTAATATAGCTATAGAAACAACATTACATTAATTAAAACTTTGTAAATGCTGTAATTAAGATATTCAGTGACAGCTGCCTTTCCTGTCCCTTAGCTTCACCCAGAAGTCTCTCAGCACTACTTATTTTGGAATTGGCAGCTGCATGGATGCAGGAAAAGCCATCTGTTGGTATTTTTTTAAATGTTAGCTGAGAGAGGTTCCAAACAATCACTCCTAATACTTAAAAAAAAAAAAATTTTTTTTTTTTTAAATAGTATCTGACTTTGGCAGGAATTATGTCATTAGCACTTAAAAATGAATGCATCTTTGGCTTCCAATTTGACTGATGCACTTTACCAACACACAGAATCAGAGCAATATCTTTTCCTTACCTCCAGAGGTAAAGCACTTCAAGGTTTTACCCTGGTCATGTATGAAAAGCTGTATTACCCAGAAGGGATATGATCACCTACAAAAGGTCTACATAGTAATTCTGTGGATACTTCTTCACTATCAAATCAAGGGATTTTTTCCCCTCACATTTGGAATTTTCATTGGTGCAACAGAGATATATTTGTTACCAGTCTATGTGACCCTTCTTTCTCTTCTGTAACCTTAGTATCTTCTAAAGCAGGTTGCCTTTCACATATAGGAAATTCAGAAAGCTACCAAACTCCTCCATATTAAACTATCTGCTTTCATATTCTAATTTCTTACTTATCTCAATGGACTTTGGATCTTGCTTGTCAACACAGCCGACTTCCCCCAATCTTGCATTCCTACTCTGTTAATTTAATCTCACAATATTAAACCATTTCCTAGTGAATAACATTTCTCCCTCTTTGATGCTTACATCCTCCAAACAATCTGTTGCTGTTATCAGACCTGAAGGAATAATGAATTCAGTGAATTACACTTTTTTCCCTATGTCAGCAAGCAGATGGTATAATTCTCAAACTCATTCATCATTTGAAATTATATTGGACGAGCTTTCAGTTTTGCTGTGTGGGAGCTTCATGAATGACAGACATGCTGCACATCCACATTACCAGCTAACTCCATGGTTTATTCCCGTGTCCCAGTTCCCCAGTCACCAACATTACAAAAACATTCATTTTCTCCTGAAATCTTTGGTAAACTTACTCTGCCCTGAGAAGAAACTCAGCATAACACTGGGATAGTTTGTTTCAAGGACAATTTGCAGCAGTCAGTAAGAATAAAGTAGCATCAGGTCTGATTTCCTACACCCTACTGCTCCACTATAAAAGCAGGCTTTAGCTGCAAACATTTTGAAGTATCTTGAAGTCCCATCCCAGCCTTTCAAAGATATACTCAGTACTATGTAAAAAACACAATGTTCTGGTGGTCTGCAACTCAGTCATCTTATTGTTTCAGACACTGCAATTGAAAAAAAACATGCCAAAAATAGCGTTTATAGTCTAGAGCCATAGGGAACTCAAAAAAAAAAATCTTCTGAGAAGGTTAAAAGTTGAGTTATACAGGGCATATGTGGCAACACTACTGCTAAATTTAAACAGCTTTGAGCAGGGTGGACATAATAGCTCTACAACATTTCACCTTATGCAAAAGCATTGAATTCTGTAGATACAGTCAGTAACCCTGGAGCATAAGAATTTTACACTTTTCAAGGAAATGTTCTGTTTAATTCAATGGTGTAGTACCTCAGGTGAAACAAGAGCAACTTACCTGCTTTTCCACTGACAGAAACAGGTTGGGGAAGAACTGGGAGAATATGTAGAGATGTATGTGATATTTTAGAGTTTTACTGTTGCAGAAGCAGAATAGTGCCAGCTTCTACTTTCTGAGGTGAGCTCTCAGTCACGGCAACCAGTTAGGAGTATGACAAAAGATACAATGGACCTTTTAAAGAATTTAATTAATAAAATATAAATAAAGCATAAATAAATCACTGTGAAACAGTTACTTTACTTGTCTATGCACATCAAAAATTGCTTGTAAATCTGAAGCTAAAGTGTTTAGATCAACCTCTAATTTCTAGCAGTCTGGGGTAGTCTAAGACAAGATTTCTTTTTCAGAGCTGAATGAATAGAATGAAAAAGAGACTGATAATCTGATGCCAAATTTTCAGTGCTGATTCCTGTAGTAAATCCACAAATTGTGTAACAGAGGTTTTTCCTAAAAAGCCTGAAGAGATTAGTTGGTCATAGAACAGGATATGCATGATCCAGTCACAGACTAAGGAGCCACTTAAACTTTTGTTATAAAAGAATATATCTCAAATCCAAAGTCAGTTTGAAAGATGCATTATTTGGGACTAACCATCCTGAATCCTTTCCCTAAACAGGGCATCTAAGCTCTTTTCCGTGTAAAAGCAGAGAAAGATTTCATTCATTTATTTGAAACTGCTCTTTATGGCCTATTTCATTATTTAGAGCAAGTCCTTTTCAAGTGCAAGACCAAAATCTTTTCTTTCACTTAGAAGTTTGATCCTGTTTATTAAGCATGCCTATGTTTCATACCATGTATGAGATCAACATTTCATCAATATTTCCTTAGCCAGTGACTTTTTAGCAGTAAAGATAAAAACTTTCATTAAAGAACTACATTGAAGTATAAACAGTTATATACGGTTGCAGACTTATGTTAATTCTCTCAAGCTTAGTGAACTAAGCTACTATAAATCATAGAGGCTGACACTGCTTCTCTCATGCATGCATTCATGCACCTGTGGTGAGACTAATGTAACTTCTACCATTGAGCTCTGCATAATTAAGGGTAATTTTTAAATACAGTTTCAGATGTTGTAATTAAGGGTGAATAGAGGACCTATGAAGATGTAGTTCTGCACATAAGCAAATTGATTGAATTCTTCTGCATTCCATTAACCTGGAATGTGTCAATAACATCATGATTCAACTACATAGCAATGCAAAAATATTTTCACTATTTCAGTGACTTCTTTCAAAATTAAAGATTTCAAAATTATTTGAAAAGCCCTAGGAAGAAATCCTGTAATCTATGGTAGGTAATTTATACTAGCAGAGTTACAAATATCCACAAATGTGGCTCCATCAAATTACTTGGCTTTGGATTAAAACTACTAAATCACTAAATTAAAAAATAGAAAAATCTCCAGTAAAATTTATGTCAAATAGTCAGCACCATTTCCATCTAAACAAGCTATCAAATGAACTTAATAAGCACACCACAACCTTTATGAACTTCCATTTACATATGATTTATTCATGTTTGAAAATTGAGTTTCTCAATATAACTCCATTATGGCCTGAAAGGCATTGGTAAGTCAAGAATTCATGGTAGTAGTAAGAGCAAAACTTTTATTCATTTTTGAACTTTTTTTCCGTGAGTTTTAAAATAGTTTTTAAAATTTCCTTTTTGAGACTTTCTGCCCTCTTAGATTGTAAATATCTGAGAAAGAAAAACAACGTCATTAATAAAGAACAGGTATTTTCTTGTCAATAGCAGAAAGAGAGAGAAGATTAAAGGGAAATTTCAGAACCCAAGAGTTAAGGACTTCAGAAAAGGCTTGGCATAAATGTGAGCCCACTAAAATTTCCACTAGCAGAATCTGATAATTAGATGTCCACCTCTTTGGATATTTTGTCGTGGTAGTCTGGAACTTAAGCTTGAAAACATTTGTAGCAGTAGAAAATGTGTAGAAAATGTCTCTCTACACTTCCACTAAGACCTTCTAAGGATATCTTGCACACATGAGTAGGGAATGCTTGCATGAGGAGGTTTGTCAGGGTTTATATTTTCACACATGTTAATGGTACTTTCAGAGGACTAAAAAATCCCCACTCCATTTCATTGCAGAAACTGAGATATATATGTATATGTGGAACTAAACCTGAAGATAATTTTCTCTTCAAATTCTCCCCATCTTTCTTCCTCCAAGGAAACTTGAGGATGTCAAAACTGATGAAAGAGATTAAATGGGTTTAGCCTTACTTTGCAGAGCAACTGTTAGGGATTCCAGATTTTACTGTTGATATTAAACACGTTCCAATGAAATAAGAAGGTGACAGAATCCTGTCCTTGAGGGATTAATAGATAATTTAAGAATAATTATCCTTCCAATTCACAAGGTTGAAAGAAAAAAACACCTTTTAATCAAATAAGGAGAGCTTGATTAGATATTTGACAGTGTTCTCTATTGGTTCAGGCTAGATAGTGCCACAAAGAATCTGTAATAATATAAGATTGCATAGTAAAATACACCCAAGATCAAAATAACCCAGAATTCTGATTTTGATTCTAGTCAGAAGCAGATACTAAGAAAAAGATTCAAGCAATTAACAACAGATAGATGAAGGGGGGAAAAACAGCCTCTGCAGTCAGCTGCACCCTGGTTTCCAGCAAATAGCCCTGTTCCTGCAGCACAGCAAGTTCCATACTTTGAGGTTCCATCTGGCATTGGGGCACCCACAGTGAGTTTGAAGATGACAGTAAGCTGAGTAGTACAGCTGATAACCCTGGAGGGAAGGGATGCCATCCAGAAGGATCTTGACACTCTTGAAGAGCGGGTTGGTGCTGTGGGTGCACTCCACCCCACTGTCTTTGCTGTTGATGTAGCTACTAAACAGTATTTGGCTCTGCAAGCCAAAGAATTCCACTCCTTACTGGTATCCACTTGGGAATTGAGCCATTGACCTTAGCTATTAGGATGCAGACTTCTAGCAAATTCCTCAACCTTCTAACAGCATACATCAAATACAAGTTTCCAATTCAGTGGATAAAATGTTGTGGGAGACCATTCCAAAAGCCTTACAGTAATCCAGGTGCATGATCTCTGAAGCTCTTCCCTTGTCCACTGACACAGTTACTACACATTAGAAGGGCATTAAAGTTGTCAGGAATAATCTGTCTTTGTAAAGCCATGCTGGCTGTCTCCAGTCACCTCCTTGTCCTCCATCTGGCTTGATACATTTTCCAGGACAATCCAGGACAATTCCAGTTCCATGATCTTACTGGGTACAAAGGTGAAGTTGACTGGTCAATAGCTCCCAAAGTCCTTCTTTTTATCCTTTTAGAAAATGGGCATCATGTTTCCTCTTTTCCACACTATGTGGACTTTGCCTGACTGCAATGACTTCTGAGACAGGATGGAGAGGGACTTGGCAGAAACATTCATCGTTTCCCACAGGAACCTGTGGTGCATTTCATTATGTCCCATGGACTCTTTTATTGCTCAGGTTCTCAGGTGATCTTAAACCTAATCTTCATTGACCTGCAGTAAACACCAACCATGAGCTTTCTTTTGCTGGTTTGGCAGCTGATATTTACCTCTGGTTCCTAATGTGTTCATCACTTGTTTTCAAAAACAATTCAGTGTAGTCAGTCAATTTATTTTTTTTTCCATAAAGGGCAACATTTCTGGCCCCACCTCTGCCTTTCTTGCTTGTCCCTTCTAAATAGTTTATATCCATCAATATCACCACTCCAGTAGTCTGATTCAACCCACCACATACCTGGAATAGTGATTAGATCACAGATTTCTAGCTGGACAGTGGCTTTCCACTTCTCCAGTTTGTTCCCCATGCTCTGTGCCCAGAGGCACATCAGCCAGGCAATTAACATCTTTTTAGAGGAACACACCCTAATTATTTTGAGGCTTTTCACAGAAATTCACCTGTTGGTTTCTAAAACATCAACAGCCCCTAGTTCTTCTCTGTTGCTCAAAATTCTGTCACATTCTCCTCGTAATTCTGGGTTAAATTTCTCTTCTAAAGTGGGATCAGCTTTAGACCCTCTCCCTCCACTTTATGGTTGAATCCCATCAGACCTCAACAGATCTGCCTTCTCAAAGGCAGATCCTTGATGCTGTAGAAGTCAAAACCTTGAGCATGTGGCCAGCAATACAGCCAGGTATTCATCTGTTCACCACCTTCTTCACAAATCCTCTCCTGTGACTGAGAGATTAAAGAACTGCCAGTGCTTCAGATTGCCTTAGGACTGCTCTGACAGACTTACCATATAATCTCTTTTGATTGTTCTAAGTTACCTCATCACAGTACCACTAGACCTTATGTGATACACAGTAGGAACAGCTGATAGTCTGTATGCTTTACCAGGTTTGGTAGCCTCTTGGTGTAACCCTGAATGCAAGTTCCTAGTAGGCTGCAAATGTCTCTAGAGAAATTGTCTGTATAACAAATGGGTGTTTCATTGCCTCTCCATAAGGATTCTGCAATTACCACTAATAATTTGCATCCTTTTCTGGTGACACTGGTTCTAATGCAGGTGGGTGTTTGGATCAAATTGCATGGTCAAGTTCTCATGTGTCCTGTCTGTTTCTTATGTGCTCTTCATCCTTTATTCCCAGATCACTGTAATTGTTATATAGGGTCGTTGGGGAAAGGGGAAAGTTCTGTCTTGAGCAAAGACAACGATCCAGCTCACTTCATCTCACGATTTACTTGCATCAGTCATCTCAAGGTTGGATTTAAACTTTCCTATTTCTTCAGATGTTCTTTATGTTTCATGAGATTTTTTGTGAAATTAATGCTCTGAGAAAATGTTTAGTCTTTTTTGCATCAGTCTTCACAATGGAAACTGTTGCACCAGGAAATTTCATGAGCCCTACTAAATCCACTTTAAATAATTGATATAGAAATATTTTGTACATCTGTGCTAGATTGAATCAGACTCTAACTTGCTATACATTTTTTTTTTCATTCTGCAACCATAATTGGTGATATTTATAAGGAAAATCAGAAGACTTATTTGAAACTGCTTGATACATTCACTGGTTTTGTACTCATTTACTCATTTACTTCCTCTCTGTATTTCCATCCTTCTGAAATGTAGTCATAAATCAGAAGCACTGAAAAGCAGTGTACATTTTGATAATTTCTTAAATTTTCTCAAGAAAAACATTATGTGCTTCTGAAAACGTTTGGCTCAAAAGCTTTGGGGAAATTTCATCTGGATTTGTCTCAGGCTAAAGAAAATCAAGCTGCTTGAGCTTTCCACAGTAAATGAAACATCCATCTGAATACTCAAAATGGTGGCTAATGTTACCATTAGCATTTCATTTAATGGAATGGTTAACAAAATTTTAAGCTACACAACTCTCACTGCTCCAAGTATCTCTAAATTCTATGAATACATAAATTGCACTATAAGCTAAACACTTTTTTTAAATGCAGGGAATTAATAGTAAATAGGGAGCCATGCAACATGCAGGATGCACTATAGGAAGAGAGGGAGGTGCACTCGCTTGCTTTTAATTCAAGTTAGTACTGCCTTGCCTCTAAATAATTACCAACTGTTTTAGGAAACAGAAAAATTATATACAGGTACTTCTCTTCCTCCTTTGATTGAAACTAAGATTAGATTGTGCTCAAAAGACAAAGAGTCCATCCAAAGAATTGGGTCACCAGCTGAATGTGGTAGAGAGAATTCCATCTGTCATCTTACTATGGAGTTTACAGAGCTCATTGCTCACCTTCAGGCACTGGGACCTAGGAGTATTTAAATCTCTTGATCTTCATTTCTTTAGAGCTCAATTACCATCCCTAAAAATCTGTTAAGTCTGATCTTAAATATACATTGGAATAAATGCATAATGATTGTGAGGTCTTTGGACACTATAATGAGCTCCATAAAAATATGAAGTCCACAGAAATACCTCTGCTATTTTTTCTCCTTACATTCTCTTGAACTTCATTGATAAATATTAATGCTATTTTAATACTTAAACATCTTCCACTGTGTGTTCCTTACACTTCTACCTTGGCACCTAAACTTCCTTTAAGAAATTATAATAAATTTCTAAAGGCTTCCCCAGCATATCATCTAAGACCAAGCAAACTATCATTATAACCTGTTTTACTGATTCTTCCTCTGTTTTAGTAATATCCACAATATACCATGTGGAATACAGGTAATTAATATGTGGATTCAATTAGAGCTATGCAATTTGCTGAATGTTGTCTTATAACCATTGTATAACTGAACAAGAAGAAGCAGAAAACAAGAATTATTTCTTCTACGTGCTCACAATAAAATAATAACACATTCCTTAGAATTTATTAATAATAATGATTTCTAACACTGTTCTGCCACTAGGCACTTCTTAGGACCTTCTAGTCTATTAAATTACCTGAAAAAAATTTTATTTTCTTATAAATTGATTAATTTTTTACAACTTTAAGAATTCTTGCCTCTATTTCATAAACATCGTTAGAAATGCTAGACCCTGTTTTTCCAGTTTAATGTAAGTCTGTATATAAAAAACTTTTCAAGCTTTGTGGAAGAGGAACATTTTATTTGTGCCTATATTGTTACAAAGATTTGTAAGAAATGTTTATTTCTTTAAAATGAAGTAATAATGATAGCCCAGGTGTTCAGGGATTTAGCCAAGATGCTCATGGAGCATTAACTTTACAATACAAAACCCCTTACAGTAATTACTATTTGTTTTTGAATATTTCTAAATCTTTTTGCTTATTCTAATACCTGCAAACACAGCAAGTCTAGTATAAATCAAAATAGGAGCTAAATATTATGTGTATTAGAAATATATACAATTGCACATTTATATTTCATATACTAAAATATAATCTATCCTGCGAACTGTGAAAGACTCCTGCACCATATCCAGCCTACAGCTGGGCAACTTCTGCATGTCTACAGCTATATCCATATAGATGAATTGCACAGGAACAACTTGGGTTGCACCTTTGTAGCCAAAAATATTTAACTTTTCAATTCAAACACCAGAACAGGATGCTTTGGAGACTATTTTTTGATTTCTAAGCTTGTCTCAGTCACTCTGTCAGCCACAGATGTTTTGGTCCAGATTATGCTAAACTATGTGCTTACCATTAAAGAGTCTCAATAATTTTTATTAGATTAGTTTATTAATGTAGACACACCAGAAGAATATTTTTAATGTCCTCATAGCTACTCCGTGGAACTGAAAAATTCAGGAAGCTGAGAAAGAATTGGAATTATGACTCAGTCTTAATAATTAATTCAGAACCAATCTACAAACAAATTTCATCTCTGAATTGTTTAACTCCACTGGGTTGTCTTAGGGCATAAAATTCTAGAGGAGAAGGAACTAGCCAAGAAACATTGTTGTGTATCATCAGCACTGGCTGTATCTGAAGTGCAGATAAGAGTGGGATAGATGCCTTCTTCCCTAACTTACTGACAAATATCTCACAGAGCCACTTGTCCTAGGGCAAGCCAGGACTCTTAATAAAATACACAAAGATGTGAAAAATCACTGGCCTTGAAGAAGATGTATTCTGTGATCTTGATAGTACAAAAAAAAAAAAGAAGGTCAAAGCATAGAATCAGGTCCAAGATGCAAAGTTATGATCACAGAAAATATGGCCAAGATTTGTTGAATTGATACAAAGTGCAAGAAGCACAGTGGTGCACAGTCTCAGACAATTAGCAGCACTTAACAGACAATTAATCTGAACACAGAAGAAACCATTCCTGTGCTGATAGCTGGTCATCACATACAGGTTTTGAAGATCTCAGGAGCCAGCAGTGAATTGCAGCAAAATGATGCTGCATCTGCATCATCAGATCTGCCCCTGATTCGTTTCTATCATGAATTTGTTACAGGGAGTGGACAACAAACAGATTCACATTCTTAAACAAAATCTGCTTAGCTGAACCAATAATAAGATTTGTTAATACAGTTTTTATTTCACTAAAGTGCCTAACATTCTAATAGAATTAGGAATTTCAGCAAAATATGCTGAAGTAAACGTATCTTTGATTTTAAATTTTCAGCTAAAATAAAAACATAGCACTGTCTGGAAGGTGAGGCTTTGACATTTTCCAACTTGTGGTAGAAATGTCAAAAGAGCAGAACTTCACAAAAACACTGCAGTGCCATCATCAGTGGTAACCTTAATGAAGTTAAAGAATCAGAAAAAATTTCATGCTAACAAGATGGTGAAGTATCTAGAGGGGAAAGCATATGAGGAACTGCTGAGGGAGAAGAGACTGAGAACTCATCATTGTGTGCAGACTTTTCACAAGGCTAGGCAGAGGAGCCAATCTCTTGTCTCTGGTGACCAGGGACAGAACCCAAGGGAATGGCCTGAAATTGTGTCAGGAGAGGTTTAGATTGGACACCAGGAAAAGGTTCTCATCCAGACAGTGGTTGGGCACTGGAACAGGTTCCCCAGGGACGTGGCCACAACACAAAACCTGGCAGAGCTCTAGAAGCATTTGGACAATTGTGTCAGGCACACAATGTGATTTTTGGAGTAGTTCTGTGCAGGGCCAGGAGTTGGACATTGATGATTCTTGTGAGTACCTTTCAACTTTGGATAGTCTGTCTGTGATTGTCTGAACATCTGATACTGCATGTGATGTAGAGAAAGACATATGAAACTGCATACAATACAGAAATTTGTCATCTAGAGATTTCCTCTGTTCTGCTGGGAAGGAATGCATTATATTCAGATACACTCAAATAATGCAGTCATAAGAGTTGTATAGGCTTTGACACAGTCATTCTGATCTGCTTGGCTTGTCCCATATCACACAGATCACCTTTGCTGCAAATGATCTGCAGGAAACCAATACACACTGGCCACTCAGCGCTGAGCTGAGGCAGGACAAATCATTATCAAAAGGTTTTAAGAGCAGCTAAAAGCAGAGATCATTGGATATCTCATGTGGAAACAGCTCAGAGGAGATTTCCAGATTAAAGTCTGCACTTCTAAGGGGTCTCTAGGATTGTGAATGTTTTTTCTTTTATTGCTACTGATACAAAATGGCATTTAAAGGAGATACAAACTGAGAAATCAATGCTGATAAAGATTGTACAAGTGAGTTAAAGATTGAACAAAATGCACATAACCCTAGAGCAGAGCTGAGAATTCTGTGACTAGAATTCTAGAGAATTCTGTGACTAACTGAGCCTTCTCAAAAACAGAATCATAGGTATCTCTTTGCCTAGACATTCCAGTGACAGATGCTTGAATAAACACAGAAGAGAAGAGGTTGGGATTCCATTAGTAACTCATTTGCACTCTAGAACTAAAGCAGCCTGGCTTGTTACAGTTCTGCACATCAGAGTATTTAATAATTGGAATTTTCTACCTTGCAGAAGGGCTGAGGAAAAAAATAAGAGAGCATACGAACCAGAAACAGAAAATCACCTGAAGTTTGTCACTGTTCTCAGAAAAGGTAGCAAAGTACTAGGATTTAGCTTTCAGGGCAGATTTATCATGAAGGATGGCAATAAATTATTTGTAGCACCTCTGGTATCATAAATCCACCTGTAATGTAATGTGTAACCTCTAACAGGGCACTCACCATACAACCTTCCCCTCCTCACTGTAGAGAAATTCTTCCCATGCATCCCAAAGTGCTGAAGGGACATCCATTCTTAGGTGTCATTTTGAGAACTGGAGTTAGTTTATTTTCTAATCATCAGTACATCAATAGAGCATAAGGGAACAGTTATTTCTTTAGGTCTGAATATAGCCAGGTAGAACCATTTCTAAGGGTAGATTTCATTTTATTTATGTGACTAATGGGCAAAACAGTCTCAATTCAGAATGTTTTCTCTTAATTAATTTTTTTCTTAGCAAAATATTTAATTATTGATTATGGTATTGAGAAAAAGAAAACACAAGTATTTAAAGAAATACTTAAAACTTTTTTTCTTCCTCAAGCTCAGCTTAAGCCAAATTCTTATCCCTTCAAAGTCTCAACTTCCCTTACTGTTGATATAGGTATTAAATTAGCAACAAGAAAAAAAGTACATGAACATCACATTAAGTTCAGCAAGGAATTGTTCACACTTTAGCAGATTGAGCTGATCTGACTTAAAAATGACGATGTAGCTCTGTAAACCAAAATGGAAGAAAACTTACTGGATGCCGGCTGAAAGTGTAACACAGAAAAGGTAAAAATAACAACAGTGTAACAGCTGTTTGAAACAGTTTGACCAAATAATTGTACTCAATCACATTTAAAAGCCTGAAAATGCAAGCCTTTTGCAATGTATAATGACTTTACTAATAGAGTAGAGGGGAACAAAATAGGCAAAGTTAGATTTCTTCAGGATGAATCATCTGGAGCAAAATATTTATTATCCGTGTTCACCTGTTAATCTATTCAAGGTGTTATTGAATGAGTGTGTGAAAGAACAAGGAGCAAGTAAATCACTAAAAATAGTCACTAAAGTGAGACAAAGGTGTAAATGGGCAAAACTCAATAAAATACCTATTCCACCATTGCCTTTAAAATGGCAAAGTTCCACATATGTACAGTGATAGATCCACAAATTATCTGAAGATAACTAGTTGGAGTCTCCACATACTCTGTAAGAACATTTCAACATCTTGAACATTAGAAGATGAAGTGTATTTTTTAAATTTCTAGTGGAAAAAAAAAAATTATTTTTAAAATTTTATTTTAACTCTATCTGAAAGCAATAAGTAAAAAACTAAAAACATTTTAATGGCTAAAAACAATTTTTCTGTAGATAACATAACTAGGAGCAGAGCAGAAAGAGAAGAGATAGAAAGTTGCAACACAAAATGGAATCTTTCAAGATGTGACATAAGTGACATATTTCACAGAACTACCATCTAATGTCACAATCTCTAAATTTTTATTTTCTGACTGTCTTTAGAGGATAAAAGTAATATTTTTGTTTGTTTGTTTTTACAGTCTTCTGCACAGCCTGAGTCCATTCAAGACTAGATATGGGTTTAATTTCTTTCTTCCCTCTATACCACCACATCCAAAATAGTGCAGCAAGCTTTTAATGTCTTTCAGGTGACAGAGATATATCTGACTAAGAATCCATTTTTATCTGGCTGCTTATTCAATAGACAAACCATATCCATGGCTACATTCTCACACCTGGTTTCTCTCGGGGGGACACCTAATTCTCTAGCCTTTCACTTTTCATGTGTATGTTGACTTTTTCAGATCTGTGTTTACAACCAGAACCAAGGAGACCTGATGCATTTCCTTGAGCTTAAAAGCTCAGCATTCCAGAATTCCAACATGGAGTTTCTCAGTGAATTGTGCCTATTTTTGTCTCAAGGGTATACATCAAAGATACAGCAGCGTTAAATTAATGCGCTGCCATGATTTCCATCGTTAGCTTTGTCCATTAATTTGGTTTGTTGACAAATTAAATACTCTGGCTGAGAAACATAGTACAAAGCCCTTTCTAAAAGGAATCTTGTTCTTTACTCAGTGGTGCATTGCTTTATTGACTAAAAATGTGTTACATTCCAAAGCCTCAGTGTTTTCTGCAGGATACGAAGTTCTGGCAAAGAGAAAAAGCAAATTACTTGCATGTTATGTTCTGAATTCTTCTCACATGTAGTGACTTGTTTGTTCTTCTTTGTAAATATTTTGCTTTTCTTTTCACCCCAAATAACCCCAGAAAAGTAAAATTAGGTTGAATGAACCAATGAATTGAACCTCACACAATTCAATGTTTTTTAAGGTTTCCCTTTTGAGACCATCAGGTTTTGCTCTATCTATAAATAGATATTACTATCTTCAGTGATGCAATTACTTCATATTTTCATTTTCTGATGGCAATAAGAAATTTAAAGACACAGGAAAGACTTGTGGAACAAAGTGTGGAACACTAAGTGGAAGATTGTGTCTCAAAGATTGGAAACAAAAAATCAGAATATTATAATATAAATTTTCTGAGAATCGAGATGTTTAAGTATCTTTTAATAAAAGTAGGATTGAATCTGAGTTTTTGAAACCTGACCAAGAATCCAAATCAGTTCTTATTATTCAAAATTCTTCATAATGATCTTTTGAGTTGTAGTTCTAGATAAAAATATTTAGTGACCTCTTTACTCTAGTTTTAAAATCACTGAAGTGTTAGTTTGATAAATGCACTACCCAGTTATTTAAAAATCAGTCACTTCATTTATTTTGCTCACCATAAGAATATCTAAGCAATTAATTCTAAAATGGAGTATCATTGGAAAGTATAATACATTGCTATATTAAAATATAAAAGCAGCAAGTAATAAATGAAATACTTAAACTGATAAATTAACTTTTAGAATAAAAAGAGTAACTGTCTTTGAAATTTTATTTGTGTTATAAACTCAAACTACATTTTATTACTAATAAATTTTTATAGTCTAAGGTTTATCTATGGAACAATAAAATTGTGCAGGGAAACTCTTTCTGAAAGTTACTATGGGTAATAAATATCACTTGTCTAAGAACAATTGACTATACTAGCTAAGAGGAAAGACAAGTCCACTGAAGGAGAGCAGAGATAGAGAAAAGCAAGACTGAAAGAACAGTTGAGTTTTCAATTACACCAGAGGATCAGAATCCCAAGTGGACTGAGTATTGCTAATTGGAAGGACTCTGGAAAACAGAGGATGGAAAGTTTTGTGGCCTAGAAGTCATGACCTATTGTAAAAGAAAAAAGAAGTTCTTTTGACAAGAAATGTGTAAGAGGTGGTCTTTTTAAGACCTGTATTTGTCATACAGGAGAGCTCTCTTTGATTGCAAATATCTCCTTTAATCTAGAAGATAAAAGGTCTAAATGAACCAAGAGGCTGAAAGGCAGAAAACCTCAGACTACAAAGAAGGTGCAATTTTTGAGTAATCAGTGGAATTAACTAATTAAAAAAAGAAAGAAAGAAAGAAAGAAAGAAAGAAAGAAAGAAAGAAAGAAAGAAAGAAAGAAAGAAAGAAAGAAAGAAGGAAAGAAAGAGCCTTATCATGAGCCATAAAGGATTCTGTATAATTTGAAAATTTTCAAAAAACAGGTCATGCCTCAGAAGTTCCATACAAATACTTTTTGAGAATCTTCCTTTTGCTTCTAAATGCTACGGACATGAATCCATCTTAGGGGTCCTTTACTTTAAATTTTTCAGTAATACAAAATTCCCCTGTAAAATCCTTTTGTAAAAAAGAAGTGATTGGTTTAATTCTTTAGGAACACCCTTTAAATCTTCATTATGATATCTACTTACAAATGTAAAATGAAAATATTTTTTAAGATAATTCACAAAGAGAGATTTAAGATGCTTTACAGAAGAAGGCTCTTCTTTGTATTAATACAAATTTAAAATGTTGACCATGATAGAAATAGAAGTGGAAACAGAACCACTGTTACATATATCAGCCAGAACAACTCTTATATTCAAAACTATATTGAAATGCTAAAACAGCATTCGATGTTTCTGCATTTAATTTTTTATACCAATAAACATGCCTCCACATCTTTCAGGCTTGACATCTCAGTGGCAGTCAGTTCCAGATAGAATACCCTAATATACACAAAAATATGCAACATTGTGCTGTCATGACATGAGTCAGCAGCTAGTACTATGCTAATATAATATTAGCATTGATTTTCTAAGCTATTCCAGTACAATACATTTATAATCCATGCAACTATTGTCAGCATATGCCAAATCGGCAACATTGCACCAATTTGATCAAGAAAAATGGACAAAATTATAAAATTAATAGAATATGCAACAGCAACATACTTGGGCTTTTTAGAATTCAATTAAATGATCTCGCAGCATCTTTCTGTAGCCATCCCACAGATGTCAGTCACCTACTTCTTAATATATTTTCTATTCTTGCAGGAATTGTTTAGCTTATACATGGATTCACATATCACTGCAAATATAAGCCAAAGAATTTCCACATTCTGGAATTAGTTTGTTCAACAAAGTTGACTTGAACTTAAAACCATTGCAAGAGGATCTTTTATGGTAGTGACCCAGGATTTCCCTGAGATATTGTCCTTTACTACTGTGGTGGTTTGGCCTTAACTGGCTGCCAGCTGCTCACCAAGCCTCTCTATCGCTTGCCCTCCTGAACAGGACAGAGGGAGAAAATAAACAAAAAGTTCCTGACTTGAGGTAAGGACAGGATGATCACCCATCTGTTCCTGTCATGGGCAAAACAGCTTCAAGTTGGTGAATTAATTTCATGTATTGGCAATTAATAAGAGACAAGGTAATAAGAAACTAGGAAAAATCTAAAAACACCTTTACCCCACCCCTTCTTTCTTCTCAGGCTCAACATCATGCCCAAATTCTCTACCTCCTCCCCCTGAGCAGTCCAAGGTGATGGGGAATGGGATTTGTAGCACTTCATAATCCTTCACGTTGCCCTCTCCTTCCTCAAGCTCTTCCTGTGTTCCACGATACAGTCCTCCACAAAACTCTCCGACATGGATCCTTCCCAGGAGCTACAGTTCTTCACACAGTGCTCCAGTGTGGTTCCCTCCCATGTAAAGCATTTATTCTGTAAAAGGCTCTTCCCATGTGGGTCCCTCACTGTTCCTCACAGGAGTGCACTCCAGGGATGTCCACACAGTGCTGCTTCCTGCAGGGCACATCCACCTGCTCTGGCATGGGCTCATGCACAGGCTGTAGCACGGATATCTGCTCCATGGCATGGTTTTCACAAACTGCAGGGCAATCTTTGCCTGGAGCACCTCCTCTGCCTCCTTCTTCATTGACCTTTGTGTCTGCAGGGTTTCTTCTATGAAATATTAGAAATCAATCACATCCAAAGTGATTCTAGACACCTTCTTCCTGCTTACCACCAGTACTATATATTACTCCTTACCCAACAATTTCCCAGTCTTGGGGATGTTCAGAACTTTTTCAAAATATTCACACAATTTTGTTATTTTTCATCTATATGAAAAATAAAATTAAAATAAAATAAAACCTCAAACAAAAAAATAGAATTCCTATTTCCTGATATTTTAATCATGTCTTCTAGTATTATGTATGATGAAATATACCATCTCTACATTATCCTTAATTTTATAAATCTCAACAATTCAGATTTCCAGAGTACTTTCCTTTTTCAGCTGAAGCTGGTTTTCACCTGTATTTTCTTGACTATGCTTTTATTTGGTCTATTTTGTCATTTCGGTTGGTGGGATCAAAAAAAAAGATACAGGATTAATGACATAGTTATTAATTATATAGTCAGAGTCGATGCATGTAATGAACTCTTACTGCTATAACATAATTCAAAATTTTAATAAAAATATTAATGTGGGCTCAGAGTTAATTGTTAGATAGGTAGACTTGTCCTTAATTTTCCAATGTGCACTGAGATATTTTCCAGAGGAGAGGAAGGATCCTATGGCTTGATACTTGTTTCTAAGAGTATCTTTTTGCCTGGTGACTTTTTTATGCAAAACACATTTAAATAAGAATGCAGAAAGCAGCTTTGCATGTAAAGAAGAGTGGTTTTTCAAGATAAATACCCTTTTAAACTGCTAAGTTCAGGTGTCTGGACAATATACTGGATATTGTTAATAACTCCCTGATGTAATTAATCCTCTCTGCACTCTGTACATAAAGGTCAAACAATCCAGGAGACAGCTCCAATTTTTTTCTGCTAAAGATAATAGGAATTATAACAACTACATCTAGCTGTGTTTTCTTCCCTGAAGCCACACAAGAATGAGCAGAACAACTCAGATGCAGAGTATCTTGGAGAACTAAACATGAGGTTATATGGGAATATGTAAAAAGCAGTGCAAAATGCATCTCTAGTCAGGGAGCACAGAACTGCCTGGCACTTTTGAACATTTGCCGATTTAGCAATTTATGAAGTTAAACCCTACAGTGGAATTCATTAATTTCTATAATGTAAATTATTTCCTCAGAAGTGTATTTCCCATAAGTGAGATGGTTTTGCTGTGGCCATGAATAAATCAAAAATGAAGTAATTTTTATAGGCAGTGCTAAAAAAAAACCTGACTCGGGGGAAATCTGAACGTAAATAACACAGAAAAGTTTACAGAAAAAACACCACACAAACTCATTAAAAATACATTTCTATTTTGAGGAAAAAAAAGGACTATGTGAAAAAAAGAAATCTGCCTAAGCTTAGCATTGCAGATCTGACATTCATTGTATTGATCAAAACCCTGTTTTGTCAGGGAAATGTTTGATAATAAAATTTTGACATAAATTCAGTAACCAAGAGGACAAAGAAAAATCTTTAAGGTCTAACATGCTGTTTTGAGGCTTTAATCAAGAAAAGAATGATGACCAATGCTTTCTTGAGTGAGTAATGATTTAAAGTATATTTTTCCCTATGGACCTATCAAGAGATGCCTTGAAGGGAACCACTAGAGGAAGAAAAATGGTCAGCATTTTCTGAAAACTCTTTTTTCAGGGCGCTACAAAAGTGGCACTGCAAATCAAGAAAACTCAGCTCACTTTTCAAAACCTATCTGTTCGTTCTGTACCTATAGGTATAGTTATTTGTACATTTGTATAGAAGGAGACAAATAAATTCTGTTGCTATTCCTTTGTTTTAAATTAGAAGTTTGGGTTTTTTTTGGGTTTTAAAAAAAAAAAAAACAGATAAAAATATTTTCTCTTACTTGGGTATACTTAATTATGCCACTCCTGTTAATTGCATGCCAAGAAGCTCTGTGTCTCTGATGGTTCTCAAAAACTGCTTCTTCAGGCTTCCGTGGTCACTCCACACATGCCACAGTTCAAAGACTTCAGGTATTGTGTTTGTGCTCAGGAGACTTGATTGGACAGAGAGCAGTAGGTGACTTACCTAACACTTATTATTTGTAGCTCTCACACAAACTGTGGTCTTATTTCCTCTTTTAGTCAAAAAGGGCAATAACTAGGATTAAGCATTTTGGCGCAGAGTTCATCTGCTGGTGACCATCAATATCTTGCTTCCTAGACAAAGCCATATTATATATATTTCTTTATGTGCACTCAGACAAGATTTTTTAGGGTAAATAGCATGCTTTTGCAGTTTGTACAATGGTGGAACCCCACTATCTGATGCTATAGTTTTTATCTGCACCTGTAGAAATAAAAAAGACATAAATATAATGGCATGTGGAGCAAGACTGACAGCACTCTGTTATTAAGACAGCCTAGCACTTCTCTTTAGAAGAACCTGTTTCTCATAGGTTATAACTACCCTACATTTTTCAAAGTCAAACTTTTTGTATTTATTATGGCTTGATTTCTTCTGCATGCAGGTGTATTTTGTGGAGATGCAGAATCCTTTGAGACTTGCTCAGGCATCTGACACTACCAACCAATGACTGAATTCTGTATCACTTGTGTCCCCAAACAATGGTTAAGCTCAGTAACACTTTTCTTATAATGGCTTCCCATTAGTCCTCTCCTCTGCCTTTACACACTCTAGGTACACGATGCTCCCTTAATGAACTGTAATATTTCAAGGGTGCCTTGTCCATTCCTATGCACTGAATAAAAATCTTTAGGAGAAAAATATCATTGTTGTATAAGAATGAATAGAGAAAAGAAGGCAAAATTAATTGGCCAAGAAACCTTATTCAATATCCTAACTTCTGAGGGTTTGATGGGTCAATCTCAGTACTATTTTTGCAGATATTATATGCAACTTATTTTTTATATGTCTGATTTCATAGTGCCTGAAGCCATAAACTAAAGTAAGATGGAGGTCAAACAACTTTATATATTTTATCTCAATTAAGTCACACAATTTTCCAATAAAAGAGGATGAACACTACTATATTTTCATGTCATATTTGTCTTTTGTAACACCAAAAGCAAAATAATATAATTTGAGAAATATTTTTACATTTCATGTAGCTGTGAAAAAGTTTAGTTTATTTATGCTTGGTGTTAATTATGAAATGGCATATAGTCATATTACCCTAGTTAGTGGTATTTTGGCATCAAACTTTTCAGTTATTGCTCTATTTTTGCAGTAATAGTGCCTATAAGTGTGGTTTCTGATAGGAATATGTAAAGAAACTATAAAGGGTGTGGGAGAAAAATCAATGAAATAAATATTTACAGAGGATTAAGGTCTGTAAATTATGCATCTCCCAAAGAACATAACTTTCCTGTCGAGCATCCTATTGATTTTCTTAATCTCTTTAACCCTTCTTCCTCTCTGGTAAGAATATTCTCATGAGAAAGAGAATATTGCTAAGTTTCAGAGATAACTGACTCCTCAGACCACAGCCTTCTTTGGCTCCTATGGCTATCAAGGGAAACTTGGAAACATTCAAAAAAGTAGTACTGGCAATGCATGTACTAATCTGAGTATTCAAGAGTATCCAGTCTTCCCAATCCTTCTACCCAAGTACCAAACTTTTTGTACAACCAGTAAGACACATAGTACATGCTTTGGAGAAGGTGAGAAAGAAAATTCTGAAAAACATTTACAGATGTGAAAACCTGCCAAAGGGTCTCACAATTATATCACAGAATAAATTTGAAATGGGAATACTTCTGGGGCACAAAAAGCTCTTATAATGCCAGCTGTCCAAATTATCTTATTAGTAATAGTATGACATAACATAATTATCATATCATATCATATCATATCATATCATCTCAGTTTCCTCGGTCATGTCCTCAAATCTGGCCAATAGCAGACACTTACAGATGAGTAAGAATACAGTGAATGCACATTGTGCTATTTAAAATTCCCCTCACCTGCCTACGAACTTCAACCAAATTTAATTTCCACATATTTAGTAACACTCAAAGCATTTCTCTTTCCTGGACTAGTTCAGTTTTTCCAAGCACCAACATAAATTTTTATCAGTCATTATATTCCTGGCAAGGATTGATGAAAGACTCTGGAAAAGAGAGCATGGGAAGATTTGTAGTCTAGAATTCCTTATCCATATAGAAACAGAAGAGCATTTGTAGTGTTTGCACAAAGAGCCACCTCTTTCTACATGTATTGAGCCTGGTTCACTAAGTTCACTGAATTGCCCCTTTTGTTAGAAGAAAGAATGAACAATCAATTTATACCTACACTATTTTTGCTGGGGGCTTTTCATCATTCATGAACTGTGCTTCTATATCACATTCTCCTCTTCAGTTATTTCTGTTCCCAGATGAGTCTTGGATAATTTCACTGTTATTCATGCATAAGTTATCCCATATCTCTCAACATCTTCACTCAACATCTTATACATTCTTCTATGTCCAGGTAGATTCCACAGAACTGGCTACATAATGTAACCTGTCATGGGAAATATATTTGAGTGTGATTACCCATGTCTACCTCAAAAGGCAAATCCTGGTACCCTTCCAGTATGTTCTCCTTAGTCATGAAGGTAAAAATGATGTTAACATGATCCAATTTTGATATACTAGCAATAAATCAACCCTCAATGTATTCTAACATTGGATAAGGCAACCCCAGAAAAATACTGTGACAAACTTTGGAGAAAGTGTTTTCTCTCCTCACTACCACTTCCTTTCCCTTTGGAATCTCATTGTTAGCCTATAGCTCCACTTCCTGAATGTCATGGTAGCCTGAAAAGCATCTGCAAAAGTCAGCTAAAACACTTGGAACCAAGCCTTCACTGTACCTGGAAGCTGGGTGTGCTCATTTTCAATTACTGTGAAATTTCCTTGTCTGACCTTGTATCAAACAGGACATGTCTGGGTAAATTCACAGTCCACAAGTGAGAGGTCTAAGCTCTTTGCAGTCAATTGATACAGCTGCTTGTTTCCAAAGGGAGAGTCACAGCATCTAGTCCAGGAATGATTATATCTACAAGGTCTGCACAGTGCAATTTTGCAAGGTGCCAAAATCCATGTATGGACAGTTTATGCTTCCATTCATACCTTCTTTTTTGCCAGTGACACTCCAGAAATGAATCAATAAATCCCTATGACCAGTGATATCTAAGCACATCTTTGATATTTGTTTTAAGTTAGACTTCTTTAAGGAAGTTTTGAGGTGCCAGGAAGCCAGACAGCCACACCAGCACAGTGCTAAGTCAGATCTAAAGCCCTGCTTAGTATTGCTGTCCTATTTACTACTGTTTTGCATCTTCCACTTCAGAGGAGGTTTGGTTTAAAACAGAGTTAAGCCACACCTGCTTGCCAAAGACAAGCCATCCCTAAATTTGTTTTTCAATCTAATAATATCAACAGGAAACTCACCCCAGACCAATTCACCATAAGTTAATCTATACATCACTAGAAAAGCTGAGACCTGATTTATATTCTTTGTATCCCAAAGTGAGCAAAAAGTGGATAACATGCCTAAGTATTTTGTGAAAATTATTTTTGGAGTTTTATTCTGTACTGAAACTAGAATTGGCACTCTTCTTGTCCCCAGCTGCTATGCAGAGTTCATGTGTTCTATCAGTATGAAGGTTGATATGAGCTGCTTTTGATTTCTTCTTGTAAAAGGAGGATCCAAGGAAAAGCAGAAATCAGTTCTATAAATTCAGATGGATCTATGAAATTATGAGCTCAGGGGGTAAACTGAACACCAATACTATTGCATACTCATGACTTTCCCATAGAATATAAACCACTCCTGGTAAAATTCAGAGAGTCAGAATCATAGAATGACTCAGAAGGGACGTTAAAAATCAAATTCCTATTCCCCTCCCTTTTGCTAGACCATTACAGTCCCCTAAGAGATTTTAGCACACCTTCAACCATTAACTCCACACATGCTCAGGACCTCCAAAAAATGTCATCTGTTTATCTGTAGTGGGGCACCAATATTTATGTTTCCATTTCTGATAAAATTTTGATCTAGTCAATGTGTCATTCTTCAGGTCTGGATCCATAAAAAGATCTTTTTTCTCTAACTAAAACAAACTGCATCACATAGGAGAGAGTGAAGTCCCCTCCTTTGTGAGAGCAGCCTGTCCTTAAGTCAAGTTTACAGATATCCCTTAGCCATTGAATCTGTGTATGCCTACTATTTCCTTTGGTAATACATGACTGAAATTTAATAGAGCTATGAATGTGTACCAGAGAAAGAATAAAATATTATTTCCAGTTAGGCTCACAGCAAAAATGTGTTCATATTCAGGTTCAGTAGCTAATTAATAGCAGAATATATTTAAATACAGTAAGTTGTTGTACATGCTTTGGAATTCAATGAAACTTAATAAGCACAATCAGGCTCTTTTATGTAAACTAATCACTTATGGTTAAGATCTCTTCATAACATCTTCACTGCATTGTTCCACATACAATAAATTGCTCCTTTCAGTGTAGACCATATTTCTTAACTCTCACATACCATAAATCTTACTTTCTTTTCATTCTGCCAGTTTTGTTTTAAACAATTGTACTCAAGTGTGCACCACAATTCACATGCCATATATTACCTCCTATCAACAGCTGCTTCCTACCTTCAGTTTCAGTTTCATATCTATGTATCTTGCCAGATGGGAAAACAAATACTTTGAAATCTCTTCCACACTAAGAGCAGATTATATTGGATAATGCTATCAGTAGTACCTTGGGATTTTTGACATGATTTTTATTGACCAACACCAGCACAGTTGTTAATGATTTTGATAACTAATATTAGATCATATTTCTGACGTCTAAGGAAACATCTTTACACATTATTACACAGTGTTTACTTTGAAGTACTGCAATCACTGCTAAAGGCAGCCTGTTAGATACTGAGTTGTTTTATTGGTTTATGATGGAATGTTGGTGTTTCTTATTTGAGTGTCTCTGTTGATTAAAATTCTGTATAGTTAGATATTGACCTGAACAACATCCAGAAAATTAATTAGACTTACAGAACTTCTATTTAAGGACTTAGCAGGCTTTAGGGATCGCTAGGGAAAAAATAAAAAAACACCCCATAGTTGTTCAGAATTATTTTCCAAAAGGCTGCAATTCCCTGTGACATGCATGGAAAAATGACTTAGCCCACAAAACTAGGGAGCTGCCATGCTCATAGTACAGTTATGAAAGAGAAGTCAAGAACTCAGTTTTCTCAAACTAATGCTCCTCTAATAACAAAAAACACTCTCCTTGATGCAAGGAGGTAGTACCTTATGGTTAAAGCCTTAGGGAAGTTTCACCATTTTTGTGTGTGTTGTACATGTGCTATAAGGCCATGTGCTATAAGACCATGAGGCAGAAAGGTAGATAGATTATTTTATTTTATCTGCTGAGTTTGTAATCTCACCATAGAAGGCTATTAGCTCAATCAAGTATTCCCCCTTCATAAACTCATGCTGATTTCTTCAAACCACCTTCTTGTCTTTAATATGTTTGGAACCAGTTATCAGTTCATCCTGCTCTTATTTTAATGATGTGTTTTTCTTACACACTACAGAAAAATACCTGTGCCAGAATCAGTACCTGTTTGCTAAAACTTCATCTAGACATACAGGAAGATCCAGCTTTTGCACAGCTTTTCATCATAACACACTTTGATTTGGTTTGGGTTTTTCTGGGCAGTTGGGGGTTGAACAACGAATAGAAAAGGAAAAATATACAGATCTAATCAGACAAGTCAGCAGCCAACCAACAGCCACATTTTCAGTGTCCATCTTTTGCCTTACTTGACAGTCACTTTCTGCTTTTCACAGTTTCATAATCTAGCAGAATAGGAATTGAAACTGTGACGTTTTGTAATTAACAGTTCTATGGGGACCTACAAGTAAAATTCTCATCTTGTTAGTCAGCAGAGAATTTGCATGAACATCTGGCCATTCTTTTTCTACCAATTTCTGTTTGATGGAAATCAGGACTGTAAACAGGTAGATGCCAGGAAAATGATAGTGACTTCAGTTGGACCTAAATGCAACCTGCTCTTCACAATTACTCTTTAGAGAATATGGCTTCTTGATATAAAAAATGTAGTTTGCATCTAACTGGGAAAAATTTTATGGTCCCATGCTTCCACTGAAATGAAGAAGACTCTGTATCTCACAATTTCTGGTACTTTCAAGCATCATCTTGTAACCCCTTTAGTAATCAAAATATCTCTTAAATGTCTGCCAGATTGGTGAATTTAATCATCTGATAGGTCTTTAACACCTCTTTTGGACAAAGATGAAAAACTGGTCCAAAGTACTGTAGATTAGAAGCACCTGACAATGTACTGCTGTAGTTGAAATGGTGTTTCTTTGAAGTTTGAATTCTTCTTTTGACTTTATATCAAACAATAATTTATTGGTTACAAGTTTGCTACTAAAACTCTGTATTTTCAGTCATGAAAATGATGAATGATAAAACACTGATGCTCCTCTTCTGAAGGAACATTTATTTAAAATTGAACATGTGGCATTGCTGATGGAGTTTCCTGTCCTTACCAATCCTAAGTCCAACAATAGCCAGATTTCTGCCTGATACTATATGAATATTCAATGATTTTTTTCTTTCATTTATGTAAAAAGAAGGCCAATCTCTATTTAAGTATTTAAAGTGATGATGAATGGACAACCTCTTGCAAAAACACCTTTCCATTATTATTTACTGTCATTACTTTTTTTTTCCTGTGTGATTGTTTTCCACTCTAGTTTCTGGTCATTGGAATTGAGAAGCTAATCAAGTTATTTCTAAGTGCATCAATAGAAATAGAATCACAGAATACACTGAGTTGGAAGGGATCCAAGAGAATCACTGAGTTCAAACTCTGACTCTACCCAGTGGAATCTAGGAGTTAAACTGCTTATCTAAGAGCATTATCCAAATACTTCTTGAACACTGGCAGGCCTGGTGCCATGCCCAGTTCCTTGAGAAACTTCTTACAGTACTTGACTACCCACTCATTGAAGAACTTTCTCCTAGTATCCAATCTGAACACCCCCCAATGTAGCTTGATTCCATTTCCATGTGCCCTATCAGTGTTCAGCAGAGAGAGGAGGAATAAGCTGAGTTTCTCATTAACTGATTCTGATGACAATGTATGTAATGCTGGCATATCCAAGTCATATCACTATGAAAAAAAAATGTGAGCCTTGGAGAAATCAGGCCACGTTGAATCAAGACTGTTCTGGCTGGCTCCAAAATGGAGCTGCTTCTGGCCCAAAAGAAAGCGAGACCCGTCAGTAAAGCTGGTTCTTTCTCTGCTATAATGTATTGTGGGCTGGAAAACCACCAGACAGAAAACAGCCCTGTGGACACCAGTCAGTGGAGAAGGAAGATCTCCAGGCACCAGAGAGATTTCCCTGTAGTGAAAACCATGAGAAGAACAGGCAGGAGCAGACATCCACACTGCAGCACATGATGGACCTCAAGCCAACAAAGGTGACATGCCCTGAAGGAAGCTGCAGAACACATCAAGGCAGGCTTCTAGATGCATCTGTGGCCCATGCAAAGTAGTCTCCTGTAGAGCAGGAATCAGATGCTAGTCAGAAAATTGCTTCAGAGAAAATGAAAGCTTGAATTTTAGTTGATTTTTGGAGAGACTAAGTAAATGGAATTTTCTGTACTTCCATTTCTATTTAATGCCTCTTTTACTACACTGACTACAATTGAGAAAAGTCTAGGTCCACTTTCTGTGCTCTCTCTTGTCAGGTATTAATGTACACTTATTAGATCTCCCCTGAGCCCTCTCCATACTAAATAATGCCAGCTCACATAGACCCCTTTTGTGTGGCAGATGTTCCAGTCCCCAAACCATTTTATAGACAGCAGCCTCTGGCTCAGTGCTGAAGCAGACATGAGCCTGTGTGCAGCTCTGTCTCTGGTCCAACCTGTTTCTGTTAACAGCAGCAAAGGTATCTCTGAAATCAGTGCAAGAGGAGATATTTGACTGTCTGTAGGAGTGGTTTTCTGGCTGCACTGGATGGGGGGCTGCACAGAAGTTGAGTTGGTGCTCAGGCAGGAGGTGCAGAACCCTGGACGGGGTCGCGGGGGGATCACGGCTATGGGCTGGATTGGTGAGGCAGGGCTGGAAGCAGGGCTGGAAGCAGGGCTGGAAGCAGGGTCTCAGGCAGGAATGCAGGGACAGGGCAGGCAGGGTGTCAGACAGGAGCACAGGAGGCAGGACACAGGCTACACGTGAGGCTTGGAGGTCAGCTGGTGTCCTGCCAAGCGCCCAGTGAGAGAGTGGATGAGAAAGTGAGAAGTGAGCTGGGGAAGAAGAGACAAAAAGTAGGCTGGAGCCAGGGCAAAAAGGATAAAACCAGCCTAGAGTCAGGGCAAAAAGCAAAAAGAAATCAGACAAGATTCCAAGACCGTGTGACACAGTTACTTTTATACCCCCAAGGTCTGCTTGCTGACAGGAGACCCCAGCCCAGCCCCATGTCCCACTGCAGTCCACTGTGGAGTCCTTCTGCCATCCAACTGGAGAACCTCTCTGGAGGGTACAGCATCCTTGGCAGTCTCCTGCTGACTGCCCAGCCCATGTGAAATATGAAATGGTTGCCAGGCAAAGTGACTCCAGAACCAGGGCCCTCCTGGTTTCCCCCACTTGCCTCCTGTGGGTGGTACATGTGTAGCCCCTCCCCACATCCCTCTGACAAACATCATTGAGACAGAAATCAAAATCAAATTGGCTTCTCACAGCAACATCTTAAACCCAGTTTAGAGGAGCTCTGAGCTCTAACAATCTGAGTTTCAAGAATTAAATTCTCAAGACTTTCTGAAAAAGAGTTTCTTTGAAGGAGTCTCAAATTTTATATCAGAATCCATCTTTCCTTCCAAAAATCCTCAAAAAAATAAAAGAGCAAGCAAGTTAAAATTATTAGCTGCTTTTAAAAATCTGACCCCCATTTCATCCCTAGATTGTTAGCTATGCTGACAAACTCAGGAAAGCCTGCAAAACCCTGCATATGAAAATAAAATAACTAAATTTATTGTTAATTAAATTCTTCCTTAGCAAAGAACCATCAGAGGCTAATATCCCACATACATCTTACTTTGGCCTCATGCTGCCATTCTGTACAAGATAAATTTCACCCATCAATGCAATTTTATCAATGTCTCTTATTCTTAATAATCACATCAGGGCTTTACAAAATTAAACATATGAGCCAGAAAATAAGAACATGAATGCCAACTTGCTTGTAATACTGAGCATGATAGAATATTTTGTTGTCTTACTGGAGGACTCAGAGGATCTTGGTCATTAAAAGGCAATAATGGAAGGGTCTCCCAAAGAGCACATTTTGATACTCAAATTATTGTAAAACTACTGAAAGAATATAAAATTCAGTTAAGAGGGCCATAATCCAGGAATTCTCTCACTAAATAGCCAACCTTGAGCTTTCCATCAAGTCAAAGACCCTAGAATGCTTTCTCCCTCCCTGCAGATGCTCTAATACTATAAACATTGGCATTACTAAAAGAAAAATGAAAAACAGAAATCCACACAAGCATGAAGCATCTTTAGTAAATCTGGCAGTGGTGCATATTCCGTCCTCTTCCTAGGGGACTGTTTCACAGGTTATTCCTTAAGCATGCCCTAATCACACACATCTCTTTTTTGCTCGCCTGCACAGCCAGTGAGCTTCATTCCCTCATTTTCATTTTACAGCCCTGCTCTCATTCACAAAGGAGCTATTTTCTTATTTTCCTGGAATTTACTACTACCCAGTCCAGAAAGATCTGCCACACTAAAAATTACTTCTTACTAGCTTCTAATAGTAAGGGAAAAAAAGCTGAGATTTCAACACAGTGTAACACAGGTGTCCCACCCCTCTGTAAAAGGGGAGTTGGGGAGGATTCTTTTTGATAGCTTTCTCAGATGAAAATAAACTGCAACCACGGCAACATTATATCAGGGAACTGTTTATTGATAAAGAAAGATATGTGTTCCTACTGAAGGGGGATAGAAAAGGGAGCAGAGAGGGAAGAAGAGAGCTTCCTCTCCCCTGATCAGCTGCTGGATGAAGCCTCCCTGAGGACAGGGCTCCCAGCACGTGTACAGCCCCTAGGACAGGTTACCACCTCATGTATAACATATGTTGAGACATAAGTAAAAATCAGATTGGTCCTCTCACCAGGCAAGACTGAGTTCCTCCAGCAGGAATAATTTTCATAACTTCAAGATAAATTACATTTTTAAAATTACTTTCAGGTTCAGAGTCTATTTAGAAAGTTCTTTTTCATTCTATTGTCTTGAAAAATGCTCATATGGAAGTAGGAATTTTGCTTGTACCTTTTCTAAGCAAATAATATGAACACTTCCTGACCTCTTCAGGTCATGGTTAATTTGTTATCACTATGAATGCAGATAGCATTGCCTTCCTTCTGCACACTCCTGAGATTTACCACATGAGGTATTTTTAAGTATAAATCCCTTAACATCTGCCTTAATTTAGTAGATAAGATCATTAACAGCCATTATATCTAATCAACATCTAATCCTTGTGGAAGGAATTCATTAGCAGGATGAAATGGGAGCAGAGGCCCACTAATGATAAATGTTTATTTTCTTTGAATAAATTTCCACTAGGGAAGAACTAGCAACACTTTAACAACCTCTTCCAGAAGAGTGTTGCACTGCATATTGAAGGATCACCCTCAAGCAGTAGGTCATTAAGAATGTGCTGCTTGCTTTTGCATATGCAAACAAAAAAGAGACTCCTAACAAAACAGAGAAAAGGGACTTTCAGACAGCTTATATGCAGGTATCAAACTTCTCTTGAGTCCTGTATGCAGTTTTGGGCATCACAATATAAGAAGGACATAAAGTTATTACAGAATGTCCAAAGGAGGGCTAAAGATGTGGTGGTTCTAGAGTAGAAACCACACGAAGAGTTGTTGAGGTCCATTGTCTTATTCAGTCTCAAGAAGATGAGAGAAGGGAGGTTTAAGTTGTATATTACAAAAAGGTTCCTTACCTAGAGGATGGCTGAGCACTGGAACCTGGGGCAGTGGTCACAGCACCAAGCCTGGCAGAGTTCCAGAAGCATTTGTACAATGCTCTTGGGCACATGGTGTGACTCTTGGGGTGTCCTTTGCAGGGACAGGAGTTGGACTTCAGTGATCCCTGTGGGTCCCTGTCAACTGAGGATATTCTGTGATTCTGTGAAAGGTTTAAGAATAGTTAGGGCAACCTTTTGCTTGCTGTGCCATCTGGAATACCATACTCTTCTCTGAATGAAGATTAAGCTATTGTGTTTTCAGGAGCTTTTTCTTGTATGTGGAGATACAGAATTACATACCATAGCACAATGTTTCTGAGGTCTGTATTAAAATAAAGAAGAGAGCATGACTATACAGCTAAGAGCTGTCTGTGTCCTCTGAAGTCACCAGGTACATTTTCTCAAATCCCTGTCCCTTGAACTTCAACCTTTTCAAATTAAATTGTAGATGCCTTTATCTTCTATATTAGGATATAAATCACAGTAATTATATATTAAAGGTTTCTATGTTAGAATGGAGTGATGTGGGTAAGGCACACTTCTGCCTGCCAAGCTCCCCAAATATTTTTGTTGGTGGTGTTGTTTGCTATTATTTTAAAACAGCTGAAGAAGGCAAGGTTTAAAACTAGTAGTATTAATAAAATTTGTAAATAATTTCATGCTTGCTGATGACTGGCTTTATTTTAAGCTTCTCTTCTCCTGACCTTTTTTTTTAATGTTAAGAAAATAGTTGCAACTATCATAAATTGAAAAGTAGCTTCAAATAATTTAAAAGGTTTTCACCATAGGAAAAGAATTTATTTATTCCTCAGATTGTAATCTAGAAATGTTTAAGCATTTATTTCTCTAACACTGTAATTTTGTATGCTTCTGGAAACAAGCATGGAAATTACTCCTGCACTTTAGCCACTTGTATAAGCACCCCTCTGCAAAGCCTCTATCTATCCTTTGGCTGAACAGAGAGAACCTGAACATTAAACACATCTTGATTATGTAAGAGAATCTATATATTCATCACCTTTGTATTCCTAACCTCAAAGATACACTTAGACACTACTGCCCTTTCTGTTTCTGGGGTTGGGTTAATGTTAGCATTCAAGTTACATTGAACAAAACTCCTACACATCCCTGAAGATAGGGTCTGGAATCCAAATCTAGTACTGAACAATTCTCCAAAAGAGTCTATGTCTCAGGGCTACATAACAAATCTCTCAGTCCCTCTTTCAACCCCACTAATGCTCCATTTCTGTGCTATTCTACCAGCATCAAATCTGTATGTCCTTAGCTTAGAGAGGTGGATGTTTTGGAGGACTATGTCAAAGTCCTTACAGAAGTCCAGTTGGTTATGTTTTGAAATCAAGGGCAGTCCTAGCATGCCTGATCTATGTTCTGTCATGAAAGCAGCCTGTGCAAGAAGGTCATCTCAAAACAAGATTTCTGATCACCTTCCTGCCAGGCCCTGTAATGCCTTACAGAGTTGCTGAAAGTTCACAAAAACTTAAGGCACTCTGCCCTGAGCGTGATCAAGGGATCTTCCAAGGAAGAAGAGCAACAAAGGCTCTTTTATGAGCAGACAAAGAGGGTAAGTACTTCTGTTGGCCTAAAAATGGCCTTGACACTCTGGAGAGTGCCATAGACACTACCTTTGGCTCAAACCTGGTCAAATTAGCCCCTTGCAGGAAAGTGATTGTCGGAATTTTGACTTACTTTGTTTTACCTCATGGATTTTCAGAGTTCATAAAAGTAAATTAATCTGGAAATTTTGAAAACACTTCATAATTCTGTCATGAGATATAAAATTGAAATGTGTATTTAATATTTGCCCTTCATGGATTCAAGGAGAATCAATTGGGCAAGGTCTGTTTCATTTCCCTGCACTTCATGTCATCCCATTACTTTTGTTTGTTTTCACTTTGGTGAGTCTTTTTTTGTTTTTTAACATTTGAATTCATCAATTACTTCTCCTCTTTTTTCATTTGACTTTCTTCCCTGATTTCAAGATTTCAATGAATATAATATTTTTAAGGTTTGGTACTTTTTACTGCACCTCATTTCATCCATATCCTTTTGCTTGTAATCACTCCATTTGCAAATTTTTTCCTGTTGCTTTTTTTTTTTTTTTTTTGGTCCTATCTCTTTTCAAGAATGGTTTTTACACTTTTTTTTTTTTTTTTTTTCCTTCCACGAAATGAAGACTTTCTTTTCATTAAAGGAATTGAAATCTTGAAAATTCAATGAGGATCAATTCTTCAAGGTTTGGTCTTTTTTTTTCTTTACTTCATGGCGTCCCATGGTATAGTCTTCTCTTCATTTCTTAGTCTTAAATTTTTTAAAAAGCATCTATTTCCTTTATTTATATTCCTGTCTCTTCCCTTTTTTCCCTTATTTGGCATTTCAATTAATATAGTTTTTGTAGGTTTTGGTCCTTTTCATTCGGCCTCATTTCTTCACAGTGCATTTCATTTTATTCACTTTATTTCCAAATTTTCTTTTTTTTTTTCTCTTGCATTTGATTTCATCCTATTTTCTTTCCATTGTTTTTTTCATTTTGTTCTCTGATTTTTAAGTATTTCCTTTCATGATTTTTTTTTCCATTAAATGAATTTAAATTCTGCTAGTGCTTTCAGTTTTAGGTGGAGAGATGAAGAAGATTAAATTTAAGTAAATATTTTTTCTGAACTCAAATCCTACATGACCGAGTTTTCTGGAGTAATTCTTGCCCATGAGACAGAGTTTTCCAAAGGAAAGCTAGGTTATGCCTTTAGCTCTGAAATCAAAGTGTTGAGTTACATCATGGCAACCTTCCATTTCCTTAAGAGGGCCTATAGGGGAGTCAGAGAGAGCCTCTTTGTCAGAATCTGTAGTGATAGAACAAGGAGTAATGCATTGTTCAAACTGAAAGAGAAGAAGCTGCACACAGAAATGAGGTCTATTCTCAGTCTCCTCTTCCCCAGACTGAACAGAAAATTGACCTCAGCCACTTCTCTGTGGCTTAGCCTCAAGGCCCTTCCCCATCTTTCTGGACCTTCTTTGGATTCTCTCTAATATTTTAATATCTTTCTTATATGTTTAGCAGTATAAATAAACCACACCAGTTTGTCAGTTTGACTCAGTTTCAGAGACAAGTCCAGAGGCAAATATAATTTCTTTATATAAAATGTAGCTACTTAAAATGCATGAAAGAGGATGGTGAATGAGCTGACAGACCATTCAGATGCATTTCTTCAACTAAAATGACCATGGCTCATCCACCCTGGTTTTCTCCTTCTACAACCAGCATCAGAGGAACTAGAAGGCTCAGCTGAGACCATTGTACAGTCCAGGATTTGGGAGCCATCTTCCCTGCACACAGCTGGAGGGAAATGACACACTTGGGACTTTCAAGAAGCAGCAGACCTGCCTAAGAATCACCTCTGAGGCTGAACAGCTGCAAGTTGGCCACCTGGCTCTAAAATAATCAGCATATTTTTCTACAGGGCCTGGTGTGCTTAGCATATTTGAAATGTGCACACCAGCTCAATCCATGAAATTGTCATTCACAGCCTTGGCGTTACAATATTTACACTTTTTAGACAGGAGGAAATTCATTCTGCAGTACAGTTTGCACTCACCAGGATTTATGGTATATGATGATTAATTACTGCAAAATAGGCAGTCTTCCAGTTCACATCCCACAGTGCTGCTTCCCACCTGAACAAATCCATGTTGCTATTGCTGGCTGTGCATGCTCAAATGATCAGATTCTGTGCTCTGATGCATAGGCCAACTGATTCAGGACACCTTGCACAAAAAAAAAAACAAAAAAACCAAATAAAACTCCTTATATTTTCTGCTCAGAAATCCAAAATCCAGACTGACTGTGGAAAGGGGCCACAGCCTGTTCTGACCCCCAAACTGTGCCTGAGAGTTGCTTGGGAGAAATGACCCTCAGCAAAGCCATGCCTGGCAAACAGGATATATGGATGTCATGCAAACCTTGTGCCAACTCTCAATGCTACTGCATTAATTGTTATTTGGGGAGCTCTATTCACTGGCTATCCATCCCTTCAGATGAAAATACACACACACACACACACACACACACACACACACATATATATGCACACACACACTTCAATGTGTACAGTTTAATCTCCCCCCTCAGGTAATTGAATACTTAAAAGAGTCAGAGCATGTTTATCTCATTACAAGGTTCTTATAAGTGATAACTCTATCACTTATTAATGATATCCCTTTCTTCATGCCAGTGGCTGATTCTCACTTTACTTTCACTGCATACCACCAGTTGATTGTCAATGCCATTTTCAAGTTCCATGAATAATCACGGAGGAATTCTCAGAATTTATATATTTCATATTGTATTACCTCTAGATTTTGGAAACATCATAAATACACTGCTTAGTGAAAATTGGTACATCCATGGCTTTCTGTAAGCACTGCAAACGTGAAAACATGGAGATATTTATAACACATGGCCCTGCTAAGTATGAGACCACAGCTACAGCATGGCTGAGTAGTTTCTCTTCCATTTCAAGACCCACACATCAGGAGCAAATGAACAGCAGACTGCAGTTCTGTGTAACCCAAAAGCCACTGAGATACCCCTTGACCTCTCAACTACAGCTGTGGAGAAAGGATGCAGTGAGTATCAATAGTACAAAACCATGAGCTGATCACCTAGGAGAAGAGAAATGGAGTAACCTGGAAAAGAATGAAGGAGAGTCAAAAGATCTGCATACATACCCCAAAAGTACACTGATACAAGCTATACTCATAATGTATATAGAGCCATCATCAATTCCCTGTAAGTAAAATAAATGAATAAATAAATAAATTAGTATCACACTAGTAAGAACTACCATGATTTCTAAGGAAGTCTTTCTGAGATACAGCCTTGTGTAATTAATATAGGGCAATGATGTTCCCTTCTGGTCAGAATGCTATGCTTAGTTTTAATTTAAACTTAATTTAACCTGTAATGTAAACTAGTTTTTTATTTGTTTTTTTTGGTTTTCAGTTTCATTTTTTTCTTTCTTCTTGCTGCTAGAGAGATCTGGGCCTCTTAAATTTCTCATTTTGTAATACATCTGAGGATCTCCTAAATAAACCACTTTCTCAGTATATTTAAAATGCTAAATTTTAATCAGATCTTCTATCTCAAGAAATGTATTTGAGCACTTTAATCCTGGAAGAATCTCCTAATTCTTACTGAGACAGCAAATTTTACTTCCAAGTAGATTTAAGTAACACATTGTTGTCCTGTGTTCTGTTCTTCTGCCTTTGATTTAAACTTTCAGTAGAAAGAGCATACAAGTTACGGAACCCTAAGTAAAGAAATTTATTTCTTAACATGGTCATTTGCTACTCTAATTAAAAACAAGAGAAAAAAGTTTTTATTAAGTAAGGGCAAGTGATTTAAGGCACCAGCCCCTTTTTATCACAGTACAAACCTGCAATTGCTGACATAACTCTTGACCACTCTCCAAAATTGTACTTCTAGTAGAGGTGCGAGAATTGAAGGCTAATATTTTTAAACCTGAATCATTATATGTTTTCTTTACTAGCATTTTACTCGGCTGCTTTTAATTCCACAAAGTTGATATATGATAGTGAAGTCTCAATAAATTTCACCCTGAATGGACAGAGGTGCTGTCAAGTCTTAATCATCTTTAGAATGAGGGCAGAAGATTCTGGCACAATTCACTTCTAATTAAATTTTACTCTCCATTGAACATTCTGCTGAAGTTCATAGCTGCTGGCCACAGAGGAGAGCCTAAGGCTCTGGTGCTACCCCTGATGTATCTAGTGGCCCTTCCATATTTCTGTAGCTATCCTTGTGTCTTATCACCTCCTCAAAGCATCAAGCTCCTTTCTTATGAAAAAAAACAGCCATGCTGTGTGTTACTTCTGGATCTAGATAAATGGTGAACTTTTCTAAATCCAGGATTTAGTTGTTTTAAATTATGGATGATGACAGATATCAAGAGAACAAGCATATCAAGTATGCAACTGTAAGCATACTTGATTTTTAGATAGAACCTTTGTTGTAAAACAAATGGCAATTTATGCAGCTTCTGACAGTACCACTTTTTCATACATGAAGGGAGGGGGCAATTAAACATTTACAAAGCCTTCTTAATCAATAATCCCTAACTTTCTCTGCTCTGATACCTGTGCTACTAAATAAGAAGGTATTTGTGACACTTATGTTTTTACTAATGCTCTCAGCATTGCAACGTTTTGTGTGCACCTGTTTTAACTCCATATTTAGGCTGTACCTTCTCCATGGCAGAAAAAGCTGAAGTTCCAAACTTTGTGCAGAACCTTTCACAAAGTGACACCAGATTTTCAGGGTAATTACATGTGACAAGTCACCATGAGGAGCTGTTCCCCATGAGAAGTAAGCTGAAGTGATCCTTACCCACTAACATGGAGGAGCACCTGCAGCAGTAAGTCACAGCTTGTAGGTCAATATGAGATTGAAAGGACCTCTGGAGATCATCAGGAACAGCTAGAGCAGGTTGATGAGGACTGTGTCCAGTCAAGTTTTGAATACTCCACTGATGGATACTCCACAATCTTCCTGGGCAGTCTGTTCCAGTGTCTGACCACATGCACTCTAAAAACTTTTATCCCTAAGCTTAAATGATATTTCCTGTATTTCAGTTTGTGTCCATCATCTCTTGTCCTGTCACTGGACAGATTCCTGACTAGTCTGTGCTTGCATCAGACTTTCCCAAGGGAGAAATGGGAAATCAAATCCAGTGCAATTGCTTACAAGCTGCTGACTGAGGCCAGACACAAATCCCCCAGACTGTGGGTTTGTGAAAGTAAATCACACTAGCAAAAACTGAGAAAAAGAGGCTTTGCATGTCCTATGTCACACGGGTCTCTGACTAATTCAGCAGTTGCTCCACGTTTTTTGGGATCTTTCTTGTGCTGCTGCTATGCCTGCAGAAATCCTCTTTGTTGCCCTTCATGTCTCTAGCCAGATTACATTGACTTTCCTAAGTCCATCCCTGCACACTTTGAAAAATTCTCTCTGCTTATCCTGGGGCACTTGTCCCTGCCTGCACCTCTTGTACACCTTCTTTTTATACACCAGTTTTGCCAGGAGTTCCTTATTCATCACAGGAGGTCTGGCCATCTTTGCATGACCTCCTAGTAAAACAGATCAGCAAGTCTTGAACTTGGAAAAGGTGATCATTGAAAATTAACTAACTCTCTAATCTTCTCCTCTCCCTCTCCTCTCCTCTCCTCTCCTCTCCTCTCCCTCTCCTCTCCTCTCCTCTCCTCCCTCTCCCTCTCCTCTCCTCTCTCCCCTCTCCTCCTCCCTCTCCTCTCCCTCTCTCCTCTCCTCTCTCCCTCTCCTCTCCTCTCCTCTCCTCTCCTCTCCTCTCCTCTCCTCTCCTCTCCTCCCCTCCCCTCTCCTCATAGTCTTCCAAGCAGTTCTCTAAGCAGTCCAAAATGTGTTCTGAAAGCTAGAGTTGTGATCCTGTCATTTCCCTGGCTCTCTCAGGATCCAAATTTCACCATTCACAGCAGTCAAATCTGCCCCCAGCCTTCACATCCCAACCAGTTCTTCCTTGTCTGAAAGCACAGAAATCTTTTAAGATAGGAGCACAGTAAACTAAACAAACTAATCTCCTGCAGAGGGAGACAATGAGTCTGAAGAGATTTAAGTTCTGTGTGAATCTGACAGAGAATCTACAATGTAATATACATGTGGATATAATCCTAGCTTGGATTCCGGTATAAGGACAAATTACTATTTCCAACAAAAAAGTATTACAGGATAGTGTTTCCTGAAATATGAACCATAGTGCTTCTGGCATGTCTTCTGCACTTGAGAACCCTGTAACACTGCTGAGTAGCTAAGAAATTGCTAAGAAATCATCTAGGAGAAAAGTACTCTTCCATTTTTTTAAAAATCTCATTTCAATTTGATTAGTTTGAGAAGGTTTTAGGCAACGAGATAGAAAAAACTCAAAATCTAATTGCAGGGTCTATTTCTATTTCCAGTCAGAGCAATAATCAATAATACAGAAGCAGATTTTGGACCAAAATTAAGTTCAATGTTTTGTAATATTCTAGAATCTGAAATTGACATAATACTTTTGTTCATGGAAAACGTCTTCATTATAACATCACTGTCAAACAACTGAAGTAAATTTTACCCTTTTCTTAGCAAAAATTTTAAAGTTATTAGTCTTAAAACCTAACTAGTTCTGACACTGTAAAAGATTATTCGTTGTAAACAAGAGAAAACCTTTCCCACAGATAAAACTAAAAACACCTTTATGAGAGAGATTTTATCAGCTGATGTTGAAAACATGATCATTTTGGCATAAGGATTGGTTACATGTTCCAAGATCACCACGGTCATCTTGTTCAACAGAAGTAAGCACTGGTCTCACCTGACAGCTTCTCCCCTGTTGATGGTGGCTCTATACAGTGCTACAAATGAGGATTCTCAGCCAGGCCTGTAAATTTTCCTATGAGAAAGGCAAAAGTGCCAGCAAAGTGTTAGCAAAGATAGGTCATGACTGTTTGATCTTTTAATCTATCAAAATATGAAGAG
This sequence comes from Muscicapa striata striata, assembly GCA_030060385.1. Taxonomy (NCBI): domain Eukaryota; kingdom Metazoa; phylum Chordata; class Aves; order Passeriformes; family Muscicapidae; genus Muscicapa; species Muscicapa striata. The sequence goes on along the minus strand of JAREIS010000195.1, from coordinate 68,113 downwards.
TGTATTGGTAAAAAGGAACTCTGGAAAGGTTGCAAATCTGTAAATCTTACCTACTACTTTCATTGTTCTCATGCCTGTTGTGTGACTTTCTTCACATGCTTTACAACAGGAAAGTAGACAGAGACCTTTTCTTAAGACCCTGAAGAAGTTGAGTGAGATCTTGAGTCTGGGGACATCAGAGAAAATAATGTTGCATTTCACCATTTTGGTTGCAAGAAGGAAAGAACAGAACCCCAGCTCAGCTGCTCTTTGGTACTCTCTTTTGAAGAAAATTGTGGAAAGAAGAAACTTATGCAAGAAGACAAATACCTTGAGTGACTATAAAACCTCAGATAACTTTGATATTTGAGAAATAAAAGCCGACATAAAATTCTCTTCTAGGTTTCTACAGTTTTCTCAACAAAATCTTTGACTCACCCCTTCATAGTGATGTAGAACATGAATGGACATAATATTATGTAGCACACTTAGAAGTCTTGAGAGACTCATATTTTAAAGCAATTCCAGGATTGGATAAGAGAAACTGCTTAGATAAGAGAAACTGTCTAGAAGTAGATGCTATTATTATTATTGTTGCTATCTCTATTGGTATTTTGGTGATTATCCAAATCAGTTAGTTTGTTAAAAAATTTAACCTTGTTTTTCAGATCATAACAGACAGATAAAAAAGAAGACAAAGACAGATAAAAGTCAGATGACAAGAATGTTGGTACATTCACATGCTTTAGTCAGTTAAAACCTCTGATCGCAATCATTCACCTGTTTTCCCTGTACTTAGTGACATTTCCATTAAGTATGAGAAGATGTGAGTACTGAGGAAAGATTTTCTGGGTAAAATGGCTTTTCTACACAAGTCAATTAGAAGAATACTTTAAAATGTTTAGCACTAGGTGCCCTTACTCCTCACCTCTGGTACAGCCACATTTTTCTGTGGCTGTCTTCTGACTTTTGCCATCAAAGCACATCATTAATCACCGTTAAAAGTCCTTCAACTTACCTAATGCAGTAGAGCTGAGGCCTTGGGGCATGGCATAAGTATCAATCAACAAGATGCTTTTGCATCATAAGATTGACATTGTACTGTGTTCAAGTCTTATGAAGAAGCCTCTGGTTTTGGAATTAGAAGATTTTTTCAATCTCATTGAATGCACAAGATCAAGGGAATACAGTTTCCACTTGCAAATAAGCAGATATCTGCAGCATAAAACGTGTAGCATTGGTTACAGGAAAAGCTGACATAACACACAAAAGATCAAAAGCTTTTTTGGTGGAAAATAATTTCTCATTTGTTTTTCACACTGGTGATATAACACTCTAGGCCCATAAAATATAGGGTTTTGCCCCTTAGCGTCCCACTTCCTGGTTCCAAATGCTTGAAATGAAAGCACTGAATTCTCCATGGATATGTAACTAAAACAAACAAACAAACAAAAACCAAACACAACCCCAAAACAAACAAACAAAAGAAACAAGAAAAAAAAAACAAACAAACAAAAAAAAAAAAACCAAAACACTCCACAACCAGCTACAAACCAGCTTTATACTGCTTTAAATCCTCCTAGAGGTTAAGTATTCCTAATTTCCATTGATGTCAATGGTACTCAAAGGAAACTCAATTTTTGCAACTAAGCAGTCCATGACAAACTGTCAAGAGCACCTCTGAGACTACATATTGAAAGGCACTGCCTCCAGAGAGATCATTAATGCTGACACACAGAGCCAGCAACTGGCCTGTGCACCTCCAAATGTTCGTTTTGGCTGTACATTCACCGTCTTGCCATGTGATTAAATCCTTTTGTAGGAAATGGTTTTGGAAGTCAGATTGCCCAGCTAATTATTCAAGGAACATCAGACACAAAATTTGCCAGGTTTAGAATTAAGCCACAGGGCTGATGGTCTTTTCATAAAGTAGTCAGAAATGTGCATTCACCACACACCATCTACTGTTCAAAATTTGTGTCATAAGCTATATTCTTCCCAGAGAAAATGGCATTAGTCCAAAAATCTCTCACTAAGCAGACACCAAGGGAGAATACACAAACAAAAAATTATGTGATGGCTGTTTAAGATCAATAATGAAGGAAGAGTTTTTCTCTCATTTGAAAAATATTTGTATGATTAGGAGAATCCATCTTCATTCTCCAAATATAGTCCTTTTAAAATGTCATTTAGAAGCTGAGATGCATTCTTCAACTCCAAAATAACCTAAGAATTCAATTCATTGGTGTCCTAGTTTTGTCCATAACAGGGTTAATTTTTTACAGCTATTAACTGCAGAGATATAGAGTTGGTCTGTCTTTGGCCCAATGATTGTGTGGTTTGCACAAAGTGAAATAACCCCAGCAGGCAAACCTGGAAGTGGCTTGGATGATGTGCAGGGTTTGTCTCTTGCTTGCCAGTAGGAGACCTAGCTTTAGATACAGTCAATGCTGCTTTAATCCATTTCATGGAAGTACTGCTTAAATCACCAAGGTCCTATGACTTTATGAGAAGAAAAATGTTTCTAAAGGAGGCTAGATAAAACAAATACACCAACTCTCATTTAGTTAAACCTGCTGTAGACAGAGCAGGCTCTAGTTTTAACATGAACTACCTGGTCAGGATGACAACTTTGTGGAAATCTGCAGTTTGCCTTTGCTTGTTAACTTATCAAACCACAACATTTTCCATTAGGTCTAGGAGAACAGAGGAAGTAACTGTTTTCCCTACTAAAGATCAAGTCTTTTGAAGGGATGACCTTTTAAAGACTTAGGGCAAATGTGGGTGTTTTCAACTACCTACATTACTTGCACATTAAACTGTCTTGTTAAATGAAGTATTTCTTTTTAATAGTCTTAGTCAATTGTTTAAAACAAGTTTACTTCCTTCACTTTTGTTTGGAGTATTCAGACAATGTACTGAGATATATTATTTTTGGAATCTTTTTTTTATTGCAGATAGCTGATTTCCTAAAGAAATTGTCACATTTGAAACCATAAACCACTGTAGAGTTTTGTTTGTCATTGTTGCTAAATATAACTTAGCTCTCCAGAGATAAAATAGAGATTCATTAAGCTGCTGCATGCTTTTATCCATTCTCATGTTCCTGAAAGATTTCTCATTTATTACAAAGAAAACATGGCTAATTGTTAATTAGAAAGTGCATATGAATGTGATAAGATTTAATTAACTCAAACAAATACAATTCAAACCTCTAATAAAAAGATGTAGTTGCTCTCTCTTTTCATTTGACTTTTTTCCATGGGAAAAAAAGTTCTAAGTTTGCAAAAGTCCTATTTAATGCCCCTGTTACTCTGCAAAATTTGACTCCTTTTAATAAATTCCTTTGAACCAGACAAAAAGAAAGAAGAATTTCACAATGTTTAAAGATCTATGAAGTCAGTCCTTCAAACTTTTCTGGAAAACCTTAATTTAAAGAGTTTTCCATCAGAAAATGCTCTTTCAATAACAGTGCCTGTTTTGGTCCTGATAGAGTTAAGGTTCTTCATAGTAGCTACTATGAGTTTATGGTTTGGAATTGTGTCCAAAACCAGCACTGATAACACAGGGATGGTGTCACTACTGCTGAGCAGAGCTCACACAGAGCCAAGGCTTTTTCTGCTCCTCACCCCATCCCACCAGTGAGGGGCTGGGGGAGCACAAGGAGCTGGGAAGAGGCACAGCCAAAACCACTGACCCCAGCTGACCCAAGGGCTGTTCCAGACCATAAGATGTCATGTTCAGCAGAAAAACTGCAGGGAAGAAGGAAGAGGGGATTGTTCAAAGTGATGGGATTTGCCTCCCTAGGTCACTGCTGTGCACTATGGAGCCTTGTTGTCCTGGAGATGGCTGCACATCTGCTCAGCCATGGGAAGTGGTGAGCTCCTTGTCTTGCTCTGATTGCTTGAGTAGCTTTAGTTTTCCCTATCAAACCGTCTTTATATTAACCTATGAGTTTTCCCATTTTTTCCCTTCCAATTCTGTCCCCCCATCCCACCAGGAGAGAAGGAACAGGTGATTGTGTTGGGCTGAGTTGTCAGCTGAGGTTGAACCATGCAAACAAGAGAAGCAACAAGAAAAGCAAGTCAATATTTACAAAAAACCCCAAAACTTTTGTACCAAAAAAACAGCTGGAAATTCATTTCTCATATAAAATGTTCTTTTTCAAATTTATTTCTCTTTATATTAGCTTTGTTATGTACATTATGTTTTGACTCATCAACTGTCATATTGCACTGAATCTATCAGGTCAAGTTGGCATCATAGTCTCTGTTCCCATTGACTCGTGTATGTTTAGAAATACAAAGGACCAGGATGGAAGATAAAGCAGAGTAGATAAGAGGATCCTACTATTTGGGACGTAAAGCTACATTTCTGATAAATTTAGTTTGCAATGTGTAGATATAATCTAGCTAATACAATCAAAAATAAAGAAAAATTTCTTTACAAAATAAGGGTGCAACATTTACAATTCAGTGTAAATTTTTGCTTAAATAGACTTTTATGAAATCTGAAATTCAGCAAAAAAGTATATCAATTTGCCACAAAAAATGAAAGTGCATGAAAGATTTCAGATTGATAGATGCAATGAAAATTCTACCTCACAATTTTCATATAAAAATTGCCAATTCTTGTTGGCAAACCTCAGATGATACTCAAGGAGAAGGCATCTATTTTCTCTGCAGCAGAGCTCCTGAAAAATAATTGCATTGAAAAAATTTACAGGAGTCTCTTAAGTTCTTTCATGTTCCTTTGTCATGGAAAGTTCTGTTGGAAAAACTTATGTTGTATCACATTTGCCTGTATTTATCACTTCATAATTACATAATTAGATTTTCAGCTTAAATTTGGAAACAAATATTGTGCTTAAAACGTGTTTGGATAGGTGCTACAACCCAAATATATCAAATGACTGTGTATGTCATTATTTGTATATCTATTTTAATAAACTTATTGTGATCATTATCAAAGTAAATTCGAAATTATGACTCTGAAAAGGTCTCAAGACTTAGTATATGTGAAGAAGTCCCACAAGGATGTGAACTGTTTTACAGTGCATGCTGGGGAAGAAAAACTAGTGTATAATTTCAAATAGCCTTTGAGAAAAGCATCAATTCATGAAGCAGCTCTGCAATCTGCAGGATACATTAATAATGTGCCCAGAAGGACAAATTTTTTCCAGAGATGGGGAAAAAAACACATCCATATACCAAAACCAATAAATATCAGGCAGAAAAGAAAGAACACCACAAGATAAAATTTGGATTGGACTTTTCAGCATTTTCCATAGAGGGGAGGAGGCATAAAAACCCCAATATTCTACCTTGCAAGCTCTAATAAATGTCCATACTCAGATTGTTTTCTTGAAAATGAAAGTATATGTTACTTGCACGTTTGATGATAGAACCCAGCTCTTGCAAGACAAGTCAGCAAAAGAGGACTCTCTCCAAGTTGCTCTTGGACATGCACTATCCCATAGCCTCACCATCCTACAGGCAGAGAAAATAAGAGAGGAAGATGAGTCCTATACAAAGCATAAAATCCCTTTGAGGTCCTCATCAACACCTTTGGAGTGATACTGTCCTTTCCATTTAGCTGAAATACCCTACAGTTGTAATTAAAGACCTACTGTGATTAATATTGTGTTCATGGCAGGATATCAGCTGCAAAATTGGTAAGAATTGTAAAGCATCCAGTGGAACTCTCTCTCCTTCACATACTCTCTTAAAAAAAAACAAAACTTGCAAACCTTCGTACTAAAACCTGGAATTCAACTGCATGAAGAAGCATATTCCCTACTCAACATTTTTTATGTCTAGAAAAGCTATGTTGCATTGCTACCCTAATAAGAAGTGTAACTTTGAACATCATAATACACAACATCTGTGTCCACTCCCAGTGTGACCAATGATAACTAATTTTCCACAGTCAGGATAAATTATCATCTTCAAGGATGAAAGCATCTGTCTCCATGATGTATAAACACGTCTTCCCCTTTGGCCTAATAGAGGCTTCATCTAAGCAAGAGATCAGATACAGGGGCATTACAGCAAAACTACCCCTTGTGGGAAACCAGCTGCTAGCTATTTATCTTCCTGTGGCCAAGGAGCTTTATCCAAGATACAGCTGTTCCTTCCTTTCCTCCTTATTAGCTACACCTGCCTCAAGCAGATGAATGTGATTGTTAAATGCTTTTCTCAGTATTTAAAGTTTCAGACCTGGTCCTAGTAGTCCCTTGTTCTCACCGCTAGTAGTTTAAAGATGCTATCAATTTATCTTTGTAGTAAAGAAGAGACAGGCTTATTTTTATTTTCATAGAGATGAATGAATAAAATATCTCTTGTTTTTTAAGGTACTACAAATCCAGGCAAGATACTTATTTACTTTCATCCAACTATGAATTCTTAATGCAGCTGTAACATTATATGACCTCAAAATTTTTAATAGGACTGAAATTTCCCAAAGGAAATGTACTCCTAAGCACATCATATGCTTCTTTCTCTGTATGTAAGACTTATACAAACATTTTGAGGCAAATTACACTAACTACAATGACATCTTTCAGCTGACAACATTGGGTTCTGGAAGTACAAACTCACACAAGGGTGTGTTTTCTACTCACCCATATGCAACTGTATAGTGGATATGTAAAGCCTTCACATTTACTTCCTGTCCTACCCTTCCTAAGCCCACACTCCTCTGCACTGCATGCTTATATAATTCAGCAAGATTATTTACAGAAACACTGGAGGGCATCACACCAAAACTGAAGTGCCTTTTCCAGGTGTTGCACAAACATGCAAGAAAATATTGCAAACTACATAGATAAAACTTTGAAGCAAAGAACAGACAGAGCTGGGAATAGATCACAGGTGTCCCAAATTCTCACTCAGTGCCCTTTTTGCTCATAAATGATTTGATTCATCATTGTCATAACATTTATATCAGAAGCCACCAAAACACGTTTGAAAATGTTTGCCCAGCAGATTCAGCTTCCAAATGGCACAACACACACTGATCTATTTTGCTGAGGTTTCAGCTTTGCCTCCTCACCTGATCAGCATCCTCACAGCATCTGAAGTTCCATCTAACAGACATAAAGTTTGATGAGTACATTGACAGTAACTCATTCAATGAGAAAGCTTCTTTCAGCTTAAGAAGCAGATGAGTTAAAGCAGCTCCTGCTGAGAGCTGAGGTCCCCATCAGTGCATGCCAGACACCTGCAGGCCCAGAGTATTCACAGGTGGGGCTGCTTGTAGCCATGGGCACCCTGGGGCAAAGCAGACTACAGGAGCTTGGCCTTGCACAGTGTCCTTGTATGTTTTGATGGGAGCACAGACAGTCTAGCTTCTTCCACTTCCTCTCAAAGCCCAGCAGTGCAAATCCAGGACAGTTTCCCTCCTGACACCATTCTTTGCTGACTGGGATTCCAACCTGCTAGAAATCCTAAAATCTCCAAAATATTCTCTGTCTCTTACTAAATTCACCCACAGTTGATTTCTTTTCCACTCAGGAAAGGCAAAGGATGACAATTGCACATCATTCTAGAAGATAAGCAGGCCAAATAAAGTAGTGTCTGGTAATTCATCTAACCCACTTCTTGGAATTATAAGGGCTTTCTTGTAGATTGAGAATAAATTAATCATGAATCTATAAACCAAAAAACACTGGTAAACTCAAAGAGAATAATGAGTACATGACAGGAAGCAGAGCATATCATATGCAAGGATGTATTTTCTCATTAAGCACTACACATAAATATGCAACCTTCTTTTCTGAAGGACATGAAGGATAGGCTGTAGGTGGAAAACACTAAAAAAGAACAAATAAAAATTTGTTCTTATTCAACAGCTTACATTCTTTCTTATAAAAATAGATGCATGCAGACAGAGAAACAAACCAAAAATGGGGGCATAGGCATATACACAATATATTCATAAAGATTTTATAAAGAGATGTTTGGCCATTTGGGAGATAAAAGTTGTTTGAATTTCTTCATTTAATTGGGGAAGGATTTCAGCAGGAATTCAATTATTTAATACAATTTACATTCATTTTTTTCTCCAAGAGCAGAAGGGGGAAGGAAAAGAAATTACCTTTTTCTTCCTCTAATGCTTGTCCTCCCCATAGTCACCTGGATGCAGTGCAACAAGGCTCTTGAGGCTTTCTGTGCTCTTTGACCATACACTAACATAACTTTTGTATGTTTTATTATAAACTCTGTGGGTTCTTTCTGGTTATCAGCTGCATATTGATTCTGGCCCTGCTGCAGCATAATTTTACTTACAAACTTCTAAATTATATCATCAGGGAAGACTGCCTTCTCTGCTGAATTTCCTTTTAGTCTCAAACAAACCCTGTGTATTAACTATGTATTAACTGTGGAGGGCTGTGTGGTTGGCTGCTTGTAATCTAAAGGTGGTGTCATTCAAGAATCTGATGCAAGATTGAGTGACAATCAGTCCATGAGGACAGTGCCTCTAGAGTCACAGCAGTGAAATAGGTTGCAGAAGGCAGTCATGAAATTATTTGCTGTTCTACCTTTGTCTTTCTTGTAGAAATGAAAATTACTCTGTGCTGTAGTAAAACAAACAAACAAAAAACAAAACAATAAAACCACCCACAGACTAAAATACTACCACTTTTCAAAGAACTGGGAAGCTTCTGGAAAATAAAATGGCCCTATTATGTGCCTTATTGTATAGGATATTACATTTTTTGATTCTTGTTATTGTAAATTAAAAGCCTTTTAGAGTGTCTGGTTAACCAGAGTGATCATCTCTTGGAGTTCTAGAGACAAATAGGTGTATTTCAATACACCTTTCCACCTTCATTATATCTAGGTCACTTTAACATAAAAAACACTTTTGGAGGTAGAAATTGTTATTGTCGTTGTAAACTTAAAACCAGCTGCTTCTTTTTTTTTGTTTTGTTTTTTTGTTTTGGTTTTTTTTCTGTCTTCTCCATAAGTTTTGAAGCTTAGTAAACTCAAACCAGTATGTTTCCCCAATTTTCTCTATTTTTTTTACTTCTTCCTGATATAGCCACCTGTAGCCTCAAGCACATCTGCCTGGTTTGTATGCTATCTTCAGCATGTTAGGTTTGATGTTTTGGGGTATTTTTGCATTTGAGATTTTTTTAAAGTGGCACAAGAAAATTATGAAGAACCAGCATCACAGTGAACATACACCTTCTTTGTTTCTTACATATTCCTTCCTCCTTCCCATGGCCACCAATGGCTATGCACAATTGGAATCCTTATGCTCTGCTAATGCATTTGCATTTAAATTCCTACTATTTAAATCCCCTTATGCAATACTTTAATATTGTATAAACTATTTTAGTTATCTCTCTACCTTTTTCTCTCTCTAAGTCTTGATCCTTGGTATGCCAGATCACATCTTAACCCTCTTCTAGGATTTAAGCCACTCCCTGTTAACCTTCTGGAAGCCAGACTAATTCCATAATGACCAAGTAAGAGCCTGAAATATTATTCCATGTTAACCAAAGGCCCATTTCCATTCAGCACTGTTGAGAAAAGGAAAGGGAAGACAAAGCTATGGTCAGAGTATTTCTCTGGTCTCTGAGTTCTTTTAACTGCATAAGTGCTAACTGCACTCACTGGATCAACAAAGCTGGACTAAAAGCAATGGAGGTGATGTGAAGAGGTTGAAAAATAATCCTAGAACTCTTTTCAAGATTGAGAGTTTTCTTTTGATCTCACAGAGCAAGTCATGTCCTGAAATCCATAGGGACTGTGTTCCAGCTCATAAATGTTTGTCTTTTGTGTTTATTTGTGATCAAATTGGCATTTTTTTCATTTTGAGTGTACGTTGGTATTTCATACCTATAATGTGTTAGATATGTTGCACCACAGAGAAACTGACCATTTACAGGAACAATCAGACAATCTAAGATTTTCTTCCATTCTTTTGAGCCAGTAAAACTTTAAAACTACCAGTGACACCCAGGTTCAACATAACTTGTTACAGAGGAGAAACATTTTTAAAATGCAAAGCAGAAGTATCTTGAGTGATATCCACCTTGAAATGTTGTGAGGAAAGTACTGTCATCTGCATTGGATAACTCAGCTTTGTTAACAGGCTAAGAAACTTGATTGAAAGGCTAAGAAAAATGGGATTGTTCAGCCTGGAGAAGGCTTCAGTGTAACCTAATCCCAGTACCTGAAGGGAGCCTGCAAGAAAGATGAAGAGATTATTTCCAAGAGTATGTAGTGACAGAATGAGGGGGAATGGCTTCAGGTTGAAAGACAGTAGGTTTATATCAAATAATAGGATAAAATCTTTACTTTGAGGATAGTGAGGCACTGGAACAGCTTGCAAAAAAATGTGGATACCCCATCCTGGGAAGTGTTTGAGGCTAGTTTGGATGGAGCTCTGAGCAACCTGGTCTAGTGATGGGTGTCTCTGCCCATGGCAGAGGGGTTGGAACTAGATCACTTAAATCCCTTGCAATCCAGGACATTCTGTAATTCTGTGATTTTTTTCTGTTATCCAGAGCCAAGAAGGTCAAACAAAATCAGGGGCATGGATAAGGAAACCCACAGCTGTCAATTTTCTGGGAGTTTTTTTGTTGGTTTTTTTTCCTATTTTTGCACAGAGATGTGTTACAAGCATATAGTTAGATCTCTAATAAACACATTTACTAAGAATAAGCAAATATGAAAGTGCAAATTCTATATATTCAAGTTGCTTCTAATATTCTGTGTTCCTTTGTTTTAGAAAAATAACAGAAAGAGCCAATAAACCCATCAAAATTATGGAAATAAATCAAATCTTATTTAACTTGCTCCCACCCCTCCTGAGCTCTGTAGACATAGTTCACTTACCATCTTCCTTAGAAAATAGTCATGATATGCAAATCTGGAGAAGTAAACTCTTGTATAAAGGATGTTTCAAGTGCATCAAGAGCAGTGATGGAGGGAATAAAAAAGGAGATGGAGAACGTGGAGGTGACATAAGGACACGAATCCAAGACATCTTGGAAGGTCCTTAATGCGCCTCACAGAAAGGATGACTATCCCACAAAATGCTTCTAGGATCATTGTTGTACCAAAGGAACTGCACAGTATCTTCTTCACCTTGCACTCTTCCAGGTGAGTGGCCAGAAGAACTGAGTTTCTTTCCAGCACAGGTTGGATTTTCTTCCCAGTACCTGGAAAATTTTGTTCTGAGTATAGTTTAAAAACCCTTACAAGCCTATACCTCAGTTAACTACGTATATTTAGTTTTGCACTTCTCAATGTTATACACAGCAGAAAATTTAAAAGATCGTGTTGCTCATGTTTGATTTAATTAGTACTTGGGGAATTGGGTCTGGCAGGTTACATGGCTACTTGCAGGGTGGAAATTCTCAATTAGCAATATGCAAATGAATGCACAAAAGCCATGTATCCTCATTTTCACCTTTTACCCTTTGCTCAGTTTCAGGGGATAAAGCAGGTCAGTTATAATTTTTGTCAGAACAGGATTAATAGCTTGAGTTCACATATCCAACAGAGTTTCTTTTGCCATCTCACAGAACAAGAGTAAGTACAAACTACTTAGATGCTGTTATTTATAGCAGTTCATATGTTTTAAGTATTTGTGAAGTTGAGGGCTTTCTAACAGATCATTGCATTTCCACATTTTAGTAGATTCATTTTGCTGTTTAATTCTGCAAGAGTCACTATTCTTTACCAAGACAAGGTGCTCTCTTTGAAATCAAAATTTGTCTTTCAGTTCTGCAAAACTAGAACACATTTCTGTGCTGGTTGTCTTGCAAGTCATAGAGAGAATCTTATTCTTTAGTCCATTTCTATTTGTATTTCTTTCCTGTATAATATTTTTATAGCATACCTTTGATATTGGTAGGAAACCCAAAGAGAGTCACATGGCTGGCTTCTATGTTACCATTGATAAAACTCTGCTGAATTTAGTGGTTGCTGCATGGGCATCAGGAATTGGTGTGTGCATCCTGTGTAAAATAATATATTCAGCAATAAATAGTTGGAAAGCTGAGCAGTAAGCAGCTTCTTAAGGTTTCTCTGAAAAATAAAGTTCTCTTGGGGAAACCAGACAAGTTTTGCTGTTTTGCATTTTTTTAATCTGGTGTTTATTATTGTACAGTCCTTTTCTATGATCTTGCTGCTAGGGTCATTCACAGTAGAAACATTATATCCACTTAAATGAAACAAAGCTTTTGTGTGTATTGGAGAGGAAGAGGGAAGATTCTTTTCCTTTCTCTATAAACATAGAAGCTAGCTCAGCAACAGAAGGGATGAGATTTCAACTGATTAATTTCTGTACTATGGAAACAGCAAGACTATTTTAAAAAACCCATAAAATTGTGGTCAAATATTATGTTTATGTAGGTGATATTTCAAGAAACCCCATCCTTGTTCATCTTGGTAGGTAATTGTTATTCAAGAATATTAGAACTATTAAATTAATCGGAAAAAGAAGAAAAAAAAAAAGAAAAGAAAAAATATTGTCCTTGCCTGAGTGACTAGAAAGTGATGACTTCTTCTTTTTCACCAAAAAAATGTTTTTCTTTGATGAGCAATAAGAAAAGAATGCTGATGAGAAATGTTTTTTTTCTCTGATTCATTTTTCAAATAAGTTTCTCAAAGAAGTTTCCGGCTTTTTCAAAATAATGCAGAACATCATACTAAATAATTACTAATAAAAATGTATTATCTGTTTCTACAACTTGAGCATAAATTAGTTGTTTGACTGTAAAGAAACATTATAAAGAAACATGGTTAGATTACTGCAAAGCTTCAAAACAAACCAAAGTTTTTGTATAGCATGTACATTCTGCAGGTTTCATATACCTGTTTCATAAGTATATTAAAAGAGAGAGAACTAAAGTTAGGAAAAATTAGGCAAAGACAAAGATGAAAAAAATGTATAAATACCTTTCTGCATATAATAATAATTGCAAAATTTTGGTTCTCTTAGAATTTGGCAAGAGCATTTGATTCACCTTCAGACTTATTCTCACTTTTCCATCTAACAGGCATACATTACACACATTTCAATTAGGTTATATTTTTCAGAAGAGGAAAATAAAGTAGCTGATATCCACATCTGTGATTACATGCCACAGCCAGGAGTCACTTGAGAGCCATAACCAAAGAAGACATTTGTCTGGATCTGTCCATATACTAAATATTTGCTCAGAATGAAATAAATACTGTCAGAGAGTATAACCAAAACAGCAACGGGAGCAGCCTGCAGGAGAAAAAAGATCATACTCAAGTGTTTTTGAAATTGGATGTTTGAGGTTAAGCACTGGAGAAATACCCATTTAGGCTGTGGGAAATTAATTCTTTAGGTTACAGATGACTGAGTGCTCATGGACCAGTGGCACAGCTATCAAGTCAGTTTTACAGATGCAGGATGACCTGAGGCCAGAACACTCAAAATCCCTGAGCCCTGAAGTTGGGCAAGGTTAAACACTGAATTAAGGGCACTGGTTCGTTCTCTGCATCACATTCCTGGTCTGTCAGCCTGGGCCATTCATTCCAGATAAAGACAATATCTCCACATACTCCACACTTCTGAAATCTTACTGGAATATCACTGCTGGTGCCTCTGCTTTGCTTCTCCCAAACTCCAGCCATGGCCTGACAGCTTTCTTGGAGCTTCACTTTTCTTCTGCAAGCCAAAAAGACAGAATCACAGAATGGTTAAGGTTGGAAGAGACTACTGGAGGTGACCTAGTGCCTTCTCAAGAAGGGGTTCTTAGAGCACATTACTCAGGATTGTTTCCAGTCAGCTTTTGAGCATTTCTGGGTAAGACCCACAACATCTCTGGGCAACCTGTTCCTGTCATCCTCTGTAGAGAAGTTATTCCTCGTGTTCAGGTGGAATTTCCTGTGCATCAGTTTCTGCTCTTTGCCTCTATCCTATTGCTCAGCCAAGAAGAGCCTGTCTCCATCCTCTTGACAAAGACAGCTGAATAGGGTCCTAAGTGCCTTATTCTTCACAAATGAAATACAATTTCAGTCTCAGCAGTTAGAAAATATCTTTCCAAACTTTACAGAGAAGGGGTATTTTTTACAGCCTCCTTATTAGGTGGCATTTGATTCTGATTTATGAGTGGATGCGTTTGTGTCAAGTCATGCAAAGTCTGTTCTTCATACTTGAATTTCATTTTCTGCCACTTTCCTTTAATGATTTTGGAATCTCTTAAAATTTTACAGGAGCTGGCATTTTTCTGATACAGCATAAAAATCTCAGCATGATATAACAAGGACATATCTTTGCTTTTAGACTGAAATAAGTATTCAGAATTGGTATTTGTCTTCCTCACTGCTGTCTAATTACTTTGATTAGGTCTAGTGTGTGGTTTCACTGTTCATTATAAATTGTGATCTGTTTTTATAACACAGATGTCTTCTTGATCCTTTTCTTTCAAAACTAAATTCTGTACATTTAGCACCCAACTGACAGCCTCTTACTGCTTTCAGTGAATAATTTTCCATCAACAGTCTCATTGATCTGCTGACCAGAGAGAGTAAGTGGATATTTACATACTAATGCTTTTATAAAATGATTCATAGCTTAAGTAGCAAGGGGGCACATTCAGATATGGTAAATGTGGTGCTACTGTCCTCAGTACCTCCACTGAGTCTTAGCTCTTTGATGGAAAAATATTCAACCCAAGTACTTGTGTCAGAACATACCCCTGACACCTTAAAGGCTCCAAGATGTATCCATCCCTGCACTAATGTAAGAGGGATGTGGGAGTGGACAAAGCCACCCAGCCTAAACAGGCAACACATTCCTGCCAGCTGCTCACAGACTGGACAGATTGCCCTGAAGCCAAAAAGAAGCAAAGATGTTTTGAGCTATCATCAGCCTTCAGAGCTTCTTCATCTCCAGAAGGAAAACACAAACAAAAGAGCAGTTCTCCAGGTTCCACGGAGTAGAAAGCACGTATGACAGATCATCAAATTGTACTGACAGGTCTGGTACTGCAGGCACAATCTTACCAGGTAAAGCAACTGCTTCCTCAGACAGCTGGAATACTCTGCAGAAAAGCAGCTGATTGCTCTGAGAAAAGATGTGCCAAGTATCATCCTTAAAACAGGCTGGGAATTAGATACCTACTAGAGAGCAGCCTGTACAGAGAGTTTATGAAATCTCTGTTCTTCCCTGGTGGATCAAAGTCTTATCAGCTGACACCTGTGGACTCATGCCTTGAAACACAACTGTTTACAGACATGTTTGTAAATAAATAACCAGCAAACCATGTCCCTGTGTGCATTTTCCAGATGTTTTTCTGAGGAGATGACTTGTAGTTACACTTGGAATTTATGCTGGAGCTTATATGAGGCCCATCATGGGCAAAAAGCAACAGCTACACTTCCAATTTCATCCATCTCAGTGACCAGCCCATGACTGGACAGCCCAACCCATTATTTCACAGCACCTACCTGCTGATTTAATCTTCCTGCCACTTGATCTCCCAAGGCTTTCTCTCTGCACTAAGACTTTGGCCAGCACTACAACATGCCATTTCCCTTCATCTGTTTAATGAAATAAAATAGATCACTTTTCTGATGACTGCTGGAAGGATGAACAAAGGGAAATTGACCCATTAGATCAGAGAGGCACCAAGCATAAGTGGGCACAGGCTCAAGAAATCTGTCTCAAACCTTCCACAGATATGGAGAAGGACTAACAACATCAGGTAGGGTAATGTACTACAAGCACCACTTAGTTATAACCCATAAACACTACTGAACATGCTGAATGAGAATTTTTCAGGAAGTAATTCATCCATTTCCCAGTTTTTGGACTTTCTGGAGAACAGAAGAGCTGTACTGAAAGTTCCTACATAGTAATGATCAACTATTGAATAAAATACGCACAAACCCTCCTTCCTTTTTCCATCAAATTACTCACATCAATGCAATGTCATTTTGTACAAGCACCTCATAAGTGAGATGGGTCTTCTTTTAGGGAGAACATTTTAGACTGATAAAAAAATCTAAAACAACAGCATACACAAAAAAATCTAAAAAAATCTAAAACAACAACAAACACAATTATGAGTTTGCAAGACTAAGCTGCAGAGCTTATGTGGGGTAGCCAGTTTCAACAGGTAACACACAGATAATGGAAGACAAAAGGTAGCACATATAGCAAAGGTTTGTCATGCTTTACATTGATCAGTGGTGGCTGTTTACTTAGGTCTTGTATCTCTGTACTATTTCTAAGCTGGATGTGACATATTCTGTTTAATCTCTGGAGCTCTGGAGCAGGTCCAGAGTTTTAAACAGATTCCAAAAGCAAAATTTCTGCTTCTCAAATGAATTTATAACCAATAAACAAACCCAATCTGCAGGTGAAAATGAAATATATTAAGTTCTTGGCTATGTTATGTAGACTGTGACTCTATGGTGTAGTAGAAAGTACAAAGCAGATCCACTTGTTGTCTTATATCCTCATAGTGCTGAGCCTTTACCTCTCCTTGATTTAAAATTAAATGCAAATTTAAACATGTGCCTAATTGTGCTGAGAAGAATAGCAAAATCAGCAGAAGAACTTGAAACAGAAATGATGAGTGCAGTTATTCCATCTGACATTGTACTTCTGTTTTTCTAAGCCTGCAAAATCCCCTGTGAACGGTATGCATTTTTCTACTGCTAATAAATATATAAATAAATAACAACTAATCATCCTGTCTATCTTAGATAATCATATTCAAGTGATCAGGAGTCAGACACTTGCAGCCATATCAGGGTCTTTGAGTTGTCCAAGCCTGTTGCAGGTTTAGGAAACACAGACTAACATGATTGCTGACTTCACACCGGTGCCTGGGAAAGGCAGGTGCCATGGATTGCCAACCAACAGGAATTCCCACACATGAGACTGTGATCCAGTGGGAAATCCCACACTGGAACTGGGTGTCTAAAAATAGTACCACACTTCACATCTGCCTTGCTTCATACAATGTCCTTAAAGCCATGCAAAATGTAACATAATCAGCCATGGTGTCTTTTTAAAACAAAACACAGTGGTTATGCCCAACCTGTGTTGAGCAGTCCTTGGGAAGAAGCTGTCACAGCAGATGGTGCTGTGATACTTTTCCTGAGCCAGGTTGCAGAAATGGCAGAGAGCAGTGTGACTATTGTGTAAAGGCTGTAAATGTCACAGTTGGTTGTTGCCTGGGCACCTGTGCAGAGCAGGTGTCAGTGCTGCAAAACCTGCCCATCCTGCCACACCACTTTCCTGAAAGGGGCAGGGGGTGTGCACTGGAAACCACTGTGCTTCCTTTGGTTACTCATCTTGAGCTCAAAATGGGCAACAGGAGCAGTCAGAAAAGGTTAAACCATTCATCAGCTCCAACTGAATGACAAATAACTTTCTCTAGCAAGACACCAGAAAGAAATAAAATAGCAAAATGTGATGTGGGTGAATACAAACAGTGAATCCAGCTCAGCCAACTCCACCTGCAAACAGTGCTGCTTTCTAATGCAGAATTGAACAGGGGGACATGGTGAAGGAAAATTTTAACTTAAGATGGGTATTATTATTATTCTTTATTTCTTCAAGACACGTTCAAACCTTGCAGTAATAAAAGGCCTGTAAGCATCATGCTATACCATGCTATAAAACTAAAGGTGTTGAACATTTAATTCTAAAGATCACAAACTGCTCGTGGCTTCAGCTTGGGCAACCAATCTCCTGCATGAGGAGAAACATATTTCTAAGTCTCAAATTCATTTAACTGCCAAATGATGCATGATGTTCTTTTCACAAATGTTTGTGCATTAATACTATGACACCAGACATATAAGACAGTTGAATGCAATATTACAGTAATATTACAGTTGGTTACTGTAAGAACTGAAGACTTACAGCTGAATACTGTAAGATTTGCTTTATTTCATGTATGGAAAAGACAAGAGGTCCATCAAAATCAATAACACCACAAAGATATGCACTAAGGGAAATCCAGCACCTAAGTTTACTTCAGAGTTACTTTTGGATTGTTTTCAGTAACAATGATGCTTAATAGTGTTCTTGTTAATCTAATTTTCATTAGCCTTTTTGAGTTTTTCAGATATTCATATTTGGGTGAAAACTGACCAATATGTAGTTTCTTTGCAGGACAGGGTGCATTTTTAGGAAGCTGGAAGGAAAATAATTAGTGAATAAGCCATGGTTGCAAATCAGATAGCAAGGTTTGGAGCAGTTTTGTCATCTGCATTTTGGATGCTTGATTGCACAGGGATCAAAAGTTGGAATCATAGAATCATGGAATCTTCAAGGTTGGGAAAGACCTCTAAGGTCATCAAGTCCAACTATTGATTAATTAAGGTCTACACAGGACTGTGATCATTTATTTAAAGAAAATTCATGGCTCAGAGGACGTGAGCTATTCTAAAATATAATTTTCACTGTATTCTCAGCCACTAGGTGCCACACTGTGTTGTGGGATCTCAGCATCCCTGATAAACTAAAGAGACAATGTCCAGTTTCAAGCTATATGGAAGCCTGGTTTTATTTCCTGAAGATACAGATTTTCTGTATGATCCCTGTTACAGTTTACAATATCATGACATGTTCTGACAAGCAGAATTAACTCTCAAAAGTTAGATTTTGCTTCTCAATTTCTGAACACTTAGTTCTGCAGCCTTCAAGTCCTATTACTGTGGAGGAATAAAACTAAGGCATAAAATATATGTGTGCTAGTAAAGCATAAGATTACTGAGTCAATACAATTATTCTTTCACCCAGGCAGCTGAAAGGGGGATGCAGGAACACTAAAAGGTAAATCAACATTGTATCAATATATAAAAGTGCTGATGGTGCAAAGGGAATGGAAACCAATCAACAGACTAATTGTTATCAAGAAAAATACTAATAGCTTCTCATTATCACAACTACAATGTATCTATTAAAATGGACTGTATCACTGTCTTCACCTGCTCATTAGGATGGTGCATCTCTTATTAACACTCAATTAGAAGAAAACCTATTCTGAGTTTACTTCTGTGTGTAATCTCCTGAGAGCTTCTTGCTGTTTCCAAAAAGGAGTTTATAATAACATTCTGTTTTCTTCTGTTTATTTCCCTGAAGTAAAAACAAAAAAACAAAAAAAAAAAAAAAAAAAAAAAAAAAAAAAAAAAAAAAAAGAACCTTCTTCATAATCCAACTTTTATCCAACTTTTACTTTGTATTCAGCTCAGTTGCTTGAAGTTCATTCATTGCTGCAATATGACTCACCTCCTGTTGAAGAATGACACCAAAACAGAGCACACTGTTTATACTTACAGTCTCATTAAGACTTTGCTCCTGAGGATGGCTTGACAGGGTATTGCCATTACCCTTTCCCTTCACAGTTCTTGCCATGAAGAATTAGATCATGAGTATATCTATAGAAACAGGAGCAGACAGACATTGACCCAACAGATAGTCCTTATGCTTTTCATTGTCTGGATGTATAGTTCTAAAGTACGTGAGATGAAACTCACCATATTGCTCAGAGTTTAATTTCTAGTGTCCAAAATTACTCTCGAACTGCCTATACAGTGTTTTTGCAACTGGCCAGACTGATGCTTCTGGCCAGACTTCAAAGCTCTTTCTGAAAACAAAATGCACTTTAAGGTTAAGAGGGGAAGCGTTGATCTCTCCCTGCCACTCAACTCAAACATCTCTTGAACTGAATGACCACATGAATTATCCTGCTGTGAGAAATTAATGGACCTGCTTTCAGCAAAGCCTCTACATGATACTTTAAGCCGTCTTCTAGGAAACTTTAGCTTGGCCATACACAAATATTAGCTCTGGACATTGCCAGAGTCTTATTTGAACAGTGAGATATTTTCTGATTATTCCTTGTATTTTAGATCTTCACAGTCCAACTCTCAACATCAACTAAAGCAACTGGTTGCTTGGAGACCTTACTTTGGTAGTCAGTCTGACTCTGTTATATAACCAAAGTTTTCCCTTTCAATATCCAGGAACAAGTGTTAATGAGCCCCCAATTTTAATAAACCTTCTCACGAATGAGATATCAGACTCGAGTACACTGCATTCCAGCCTGTTTGTCTTCACTGGTATTCCTTGTTTCTGAGCATATTTTGGCATATTAAAAGCCCTAGCAATGATCTTACATGGGTAGAGCATTTATTATAAATTAAAATTAAAATCCCAGAAAAAAAAACAAACAAGTATGCACTGGATTTACAGGTATTCAATGATCATTTTGCCAGTGTGCTTTTTCTCTGTAGCCTTCTGTAGAAATTAATGCTCAACTAGGTTGTGCATTTGGTTCCTTTCCTCTTTACTGCATATTAAACAATAAAAGCTCTCCCAGACAAAGGTCATCCTTCCTGCTAAATTCCATGTCATGGTCTTCCAGCTTTCATGCTAGCCAACGGTATTCCAAAAATCCATTATTCAAGCTCTGCACAGTCCCCAGGCTCAGTAAATGCACAAACCCAGTAATGAGACTGGCTCTCTCATGACATTGGGGTTGTATATCAGGGTTTCTAGTAAAAGCAACCTCCGGTTTTCCTATTCATTTCTCACCTAACATGGCTGAGTTTGAAATAAATGCACAAAAGTTACTTGTTTACTGACATCTAACACCTGATCTCTGCACAAGACCATGGCTTGTATGCAAACCAGGTACATGCCACATAAATGGTCAGGTCATAGATGTAAGAAGAGTTACTATAAATATTAGGACCTCAGCAATGCGCAGGCAGTGAGTATAGTCATCCTCACTAATACCTCACAGATGAAGCAAGTTCTGAATTATTTTCTTCCATCTACCTGCAGCATGAGGGGTGGTCACACAGTAAGAAAACTCTTCAGACATACTGTGAAAAAGTGCTCCTAGGTAAGAACATTTTGTTCAATTTAAGACAGTCCAGTTATTAAACCTGATATTTTCCTTATTTACAGATTGTTAAGGATTATTGACACATGAAAAAACATACTAATGGCTTTTTTCATCACAGTGGTGGCACATTCTTGTCTAGTTTGCCTGAGAGGTTTCAATGTATAATTCAGTAAGCCTGCAGACACCCCAATTACCCAAACATGTTTGCTTAAATAGAATGGTCACCTACTGCTTGTGTCCCAGCCTTCATATAAGGACATCATAAAATACTGTCTTGAATACCAAGAGACCTTCCAATCTATGGGATGAACTATTCTGGTTCAGTGGAAATGGATTCCAACAAACAAAAAGTTAATGCTGTTCTCATCCCAGGACAGTAAATCATTATCTTCACCCAATACTGATTCTCCAAGAAGGCCTTTATTTTCATCAACTATTTTCTGAGGTCCTTTGCTTAAGGGACAGAAATGTTAGCCACACTACATGAAGTCAGAAGAAACATAATACATTTTACAAAGTTTCAACAGTAAGGTTCCATTACTGGTCTACAGCCTTCCTATTCCTGCTGAAGCTGCTGAAGCTGCCAAACAAGTCTCCAAGGAGTTATCTAGCAACTATCTTGGGTGTTAAGCTGCTTCATCAATTCTGAGTGCCTAAAAACCTCTGCAGAACACAGGAGAACTCCCAAGGTGAATTATGGTCCTTCACTAAAAAGAGTGTTGATATTTGGAAAGCCTTTCCACACAGAACGACTTTGTTTATGGACATTGCTCGTGACTATCAGCCCACAACACAGCTTCATGTCCAGACTTTGATACAGCCAGGAGCCCTGAACACCCAGCAGGACTGCTAAAATGAACTGAACCTTATTATTTCACACTTAACACAGGACCCATGGACAATTAAGGTCAACTTCAATCAAAAGAGATAGAGTGTCACTTGAAGAAAAAAACCCCTTAAAACCCATTAGAATCCAAGAAACCCATGGCATCCAGATGTGTTATATTTATTCATAGCCATAGCCAATTTACATTCAGTTCCAAGCTTGATATGATTTAGATTCAAACTAGGACTCGGAACTAAAGCCACAGATGGAAGATTTTAAAATTTCTATACATAAATGCATTTCCCTTGGCACCTCTGGAACTTTCAATACTTGAGACTTGCCCAAAAGAGGGGGAAGGCACAAATCTGCTAAAATTCCT
Organism: Muscicapa striata striata; assembly: GCA_030060385.1. Taxonomy (NCBI): domain Eukaryota; kingdom Metazoa; phylum Chordata; class Aves; order Passeriformes; family Muscicapidae; genus Muscicapa; species Muscicapa striata. The sequence goes on along the minus strand of JAREIS010000195.1, from coordinate 46,057 downwards.
AAAAATATTCATATTCTTCCTGTTATTTTTTATTAGATCTCTTCTTGCTAGAACTGAGTCCTCCATCAGTGTTTAGATAAGGTCCAGTTTTCTCTTTGATACTTTTTAATGCACACATGGAAGCACCAAGTTAATTGCTGAGGAAATTTGAGCTCAAGGTGACGTGTGTAGATTAAGTTCAGGAACTGTGCAAAGACATGTAACTCCCATACTTCACAGTCACAGAATATACAATCATTTCTGAAAAAGAGTCCTTGCTAGGTGAGGTCAGGTAATGGGAATGCACATTTGGCTGAAGCTAAATGCCATCAAGTGGATGGATACAGGTGAACATCTACAGCCATAATGCAGCCAGTGAAATTAAACATACATGCATGAACATTTTATGACAGGCTTGTAGTGCTCATGGATTCCTAACTGATTTTATTGGTGCTAAAAAACCTGCTTCCACCTGTTTTTATCAGATGTTTTAAACTAGGACATTCTGGAGGATCCTGCTGTAAGATGAGACAACAATTTTTAATGCCCTATTTTTCTGTTGGTGGTGCCCCACTGATGAAACTGGACATGAAAGTTTCTGAGGCCTGTATTTAAATATCCAGAACTAAGACCACCACAGATATTGCAACCATCTGTCCAGAAACAATGAACTTATCTTCAGTTTTATCTATATTTCATATAGAAAATCCCAAAAATCTTCAAAAGGAAAGTATCACAAAAGTTTTCCTTTTTCTATCTCTCTAGAAGGACTGACAAACACTGGCAGAAGGCATAATCATATATTTGACGGATACTGATAGAAAAACACTTCAAAAGTTCACAAAGTAGGCTGACTTAGGTCACCTGGAATGGCCATCATTGTCTGAGGCCTGCAGAGTTCAGATGTACAAATAAGAAGTAAAAATTTAAAGCATTCATTCTATCAGCAGATTCAACTCTGTAAACACAATGATCAAAGTTGTGAAGATAATGAGACTTTAACATTTTCATTTTAACCTTTATTCTCTGTTTTCTACTTCTGTAGTTCTTTTGTGAACCCAGAATTCTGAATACTCATGTAAGATCTGCCAGCTCATCAACACACATAAAAACACATTTCTAAGTCATTTACTTTATTGATCCAAGGTTTATCAAAAAAGCAAATTCCTTGAAACCTAGATAATATGTATATATATATATGTTTTATTACAATTGTTCTGATTTCCTTCTGCTCCAGGCATATTTACCACAATCAAAAGCTAATAAACCTTGACCCAAAAGATATGACCATCACAAAGTATTGTGAAAGCAGGAAAATATGAAGCTGGGTAGCAGCACTCTCTTTAGTTAAAAGTATTTTTAATGACTTCATCCTTCATGGTTGCCCAAAGCACCCTGTGAAATAAACCTTTAACTCTTACATCGTTTCTGTCTTAAGGGTAATGAGCCATATGTGAAGACATCTGCAATGCCTGAAAGGAATGATCATTAATTAGAGAGAAGACAGGACACTTTCTGATTGCTGATATGGGATGGGGAGATGGGAGAAAGCCTTTCAAAAAGTCACTGGAATTAAGAAAGAAAATTAGTCCTTTAGCTGACATGAATCACTGTAGATATCACAAATGTGAATACTGTAGTAATGATTTGTATTTTTTGTATCTACTGGAGAGAAAAATTGCTACACTGTGGGAGCAGGACACCAGAGAGAGCCAAGAGAGGGGAATTCTGTGAAAAAGGCTAAGACAACAGCATATGTTGTTTGTATAGAAATCTCTTTCTGGAAGGTCTGGAGGAAGATGAAAAAGCAGGACACAGATTGTATGCTTAACCTCTTATTTTCCCTGCTCTAATTGCCCTTAGTTTACAAATTACTAGGTCAGGTACTCTCATCTTGCAGGTTTCTCTGGAAGTAGGTGAAGCCTTGGCATCTCCTCCTGACTGAATATCCATTTTGAGTCACCTTCCTCTAGACCCTTCTGTGGCACCATGTGGTGTCAGGCACAGCATCATGCAGGCACAGCCTTATTTGCCTTCTCAAAGAAGCTTATGAGCCTGGACTTGCAGCAGGGTGAGGGCTTTTTATAAGTGTGCGATTTCTTCACTGGTAGAAATCCCTGGCTTTTTTCTGGCTTGGAGAAAAACAGCTGGAAGTGTTTTGCAACTGAAAGAACAGAAGACACACATAGGATAGAGAAAATAATTTATAGGGAGAAGTAAAAGAGTGATTCATGCCAGCCAGAGATAAGAGGAATGAATCATCACCTTGCTGCTCTATCCCCATTGATCATAAAGGGAAATGAGACAGCTAGTGCAGAACAGATGCCTGACTTTTAGACTCCTGAAGTCAGACAGCCGTAATCCCTGTCAAACTTGAGAGATTAGTGGTCTAGGGCCCCAAGTTTGACGTGTTCTTGGAGGTAGCTCCAGGCTAGAAGTTTCTCTTGTGCTCAGGTTTAGTGCTTTTGGTCTCCATCTCTTGTTCTCTATCAAAAATACCTACTTGGCTGTTACATGTTCTGAGGAGGGGTATATTTTACAGGAAAGTTGCACTTTTTATAGACTTGCAAGTACAGTCTTCTTTATAAGAGCTATATATTTTATATTTATAAATACCACTGATTTTACAGGATTTCTTATCTGCTGCTCTGTCTGCATAAATCCATGGTTAATATTTCCTGAGTTATATGAAAACAAAAAAAACCTAAGTTAATGGCTATAGCACTTGCACATTGAGAGTGTTAACTGTTCTGTAAATACCATACCTCACCTATTGTGAGAAATACCAGTATACAAGGTACAAACTATCTAAGCAGCCATAACAGACTTGGTATCCAAGTACAGGAATAAAAAGGCACAAATTGAACATAAATCACCTTGGATTAGCATGGCTCTGAGTATGAATTAATAAACTCTGTTGTTATATCTAAACGAGAACTACTTGATGTCATGTCACTTTGTAACAGGGAGCACGAGTGCTCCAGTCATTCACTTCCAGCTAGACAGGCTACTGAAGCATATCTTTTCTCAGCTGAAACAAGCCCTCAGGACAGACATTTATTCATTTTTTGCAGTTTTGGGGTTTTTGGCCATTTTGCTGTTATTATCTACAGTTTTTTATTTTTTCATTTCAGTGACCCAACAAATTATAATTCATTGATTTCCATGAGTGATTGAAGACTTTGCAGGAAGGGAATGAATTGAAATTTAAGAAAACTTGTTTAATGTTTTCTATAAAATAATCATTTTTTGATAGGGAGTTCTACTGCGTCCAATGCAGGAAGCACAACTTATCCTTAATTCCCTGTTTTTAGATTAGTATTTAAATGGAAGATGTGGGCTTCATGAACAATTACTCTCTATTTTTTCTGAGTCTGCTCAGCTAAGGAGTTTTTTTCCATGCACCTCAGCTTTTCCCCAGGTAAACATACCCCTGGAAGCATGACAGTTACTAACTGAGGATTTAGGTCCATTCTGGGAATTTCTAGACTGTAAACTCTTGGCAGATGGAGACATCCAAAGAGATTTCTACCAGAACTGAGCCACCATTATGATTAATGTTTACACGTGACCTGTGGAAGTTAGAAAGAACATCTAAAACAAAAACAAAAAAAAAAAAACAAACAAACAAAAAAAAAATGCTAGCAAGAAATCTCCAAGAAGATCAGCCTCCTCCTGATGCTGCTGTTAACACTAATTACATAGACAGTTTCTCCTAGATTCTTCAGAAATAGAGTTGGCTGCTGAATAACTATTACACTTTTTTCCAACAGAGGAGGATAGTGCCAGCTCAAGAGTTTATCAGGTATAACACGTTTCACAGTTTAGCACATTGGATCTACAGATTGCTTCCTTCTTGAAAGTAAGACACAGCAACACCATGCATAACATGGCAGCTCCTCAAAGGAGTTCCTCATGGGAAAGGGGAGATGCAAGTCTGCACTTCTCTTTCTTCTATGTCTTCACTCATCCAAAACAGTAAGTATTGTAGCTTATTTTTTTAACAAAAATTAATGTGTGCTTAAACAACACTAACATTTATACTGTGGGAAAGAAAGCTAATATGATCCTAGTACACAGTATTGACATCCTAGTAACTGACATGGAGGAAATCACGACCATCAGACAAGGAGATAGACCTCAGGTGATAAAAGCCTCTCTTGAACTGTCAGAAGATTGCTTTAAATGCAGGGTTTTGCTCCAAACAACAGCTTGGCAATTTCTGATTTTTAGAAGGAAAATCTGTTTCCTTTTACTTGAAACACTTATAGATCACAGCCCAGCCCTCAGTGGCAGATGTTGATAACACAAAAACTACATCTGACAGAAATTCTCATAATGAAAAAAAATATTATGACTAAGACATCCATCCTGCCAACAGGATGGCCTTAACTCATAACAGACAAGCATTTTGATGTTTGTAAACACCAGGAAGCAAATTTAACTGGATTTTTTATCCTATTTTCCTTCAATAGCACAGCCTGTTTGACATTTCTCCACAAGTCTTACTAGGGACAGCAGAAGCTGAATTATTGGTTGCAGGAACAAGAGATAAGCAGTCAGCAATTTTCAGGCTTGAGGTTGTAAGCCTGGAAACGTCAATAGAATCAGAAGTGTAGTCCTGAAAGGAGTCAAAAGAAGAAAAAAAAATGGAGGTCTCTAAAAAAAATCCTTGAATTCTGCTTCAAAAGGGGTATGATAAATCTCCCTAGGTATTTACACCTTCCAAACACTTTTGTAAAATAACATAATGTATTTATCAGTGCCCATCTGGGGAAACAGGTTCCTGGAGGAAAACAGCCCTGACTGATCATATCCAGAACTACATCCTTGGATTTTAAATAGAGGTATTTTTGGTATGCTCCACCGGGAGAGCAAGGCTTGTCTCAAGAGAGGGATTCACCTCACCTGTCCAGGCAAACAGACACATCCTCTTCAGTCCCCTCTCAGCTCAGTGAAGAGAAGCAAGGACTCATGAGACACAATCCACCTGAGCTCTTTTAGGTGACTGCTGCAGACCCAGGAGAGCTGGAGATTGTTCTATTCCTACATCTGTACAGGGATCTGAGGGTTATCACTGCAGGCTGAACTCAATGTTCTAAAGTGAGGAGAGATGCAGCAATGGGTTGAGGAAGCATACATAATTTGGTGCCCTAAAAGGATTTGGAAGTCAGAACTTCTCTGAAAAAAACTTGCATAGCCATTGATATGTCTGTTTTGGCATCTGTAACAGCTGCATTTGCACCTGGGGATTCTCGCTGCTGGAGATCACACAGAGACATTTATACCTGCATGTTTAGTATCATCCTGCCTTGCAGAAGCACTTCATCCTTATATAACTATCTGCTTTTCTTGCCCTGCACCTCCTCCACAGAAGAAGCTACTACCTTCCTCCTCCTCTTCCTCACACTAGAGCTACCACTTCCTCACCCAGGTCTCACAACCACCTTTCCTTGTCCCTTTAACTCAGCTTTTCAGTACAGCTAAGAGGACTTTTATTGACAGAAATTTAAAGTCCATTTAAATATATTTTATTTATTTTAAAAATGTTGAGAAAAACCCCACTTCAATTTAAAATGGGTATCTGCCATCCTGACACTGGAATAGCAAACAGAAACTTGAGGCTAAAGCATCCTATCCTTTCTGTGTGCTGCTAGTGTGTCTTCACAATTCCTGTCCTATGGATGCCCTGGAGTTTTGGCTAATCTTTTATAGAAGCATTTGAAAATATCTCTGTAAGTGGGGCAGGGGAAGTTCGACTTCCTTTTTCCTAAAATAGTGGTATTTTCTTATTCATCCCTTGTTGTCCTAAGAATAGTAAAATTGCCTGGATGTATGTGCTTCACATGGCATTTTTATCCTTTGAGCAATGCGGTCCAATTGCCCTCCCCACTCCCATCTACTGAATCATAAATTGGCAAGCTCATCAAGTGAGGAACCATAAGTGTAATTGCATTTTAGTGACAGGACATCAGACATAGCAAACTGAAAGTTCAGGGGCAGAAACTTCAATGACAGCTGCATGTATATACAGTGACTGTCATTTTTTTATCAGGAATAGAATGCATAGATGTTTTAATGACATAATGTTATACTTGCTGAGCTACATTTAACCTGTTGGGAAGCTGGTGCACAGGTTGCACAGAGTTTAACAAATTAGTGCTGCATGTGGTTCCAATGTGATTCTCAATTCCAGCTGCACTTCACAAATACTCATCATTTACTTAGTGAGGGAAACAATGCTTGTCTTGTTAACTTTTCTTACACTTCAACAAAGGTGACATGATTATTTTTTTCAAGGTGATTCGCCTCAGGTCCCAGTATTGTTCTCATGGTCTCAGTTAGTTGCAGAGAAAGCATATTAGGCAGAAGTGTGCATAACCTTCAGGACTCTGTATTGCCTATCTAGGCCATGCCTTCTTCACAGCTCAGAGATCACACACTCTGTTGGTTCATCTCTAATGGGCAGCTATCACTGGCTGTGCCTTTAATGTTCTTCTGCTAATGGAAAACAATTAAGGGCAATAGTTTTTAAGAGGGCCAGCCAAAGAGCTTGATTATGGCTTAAAAGAGGCCTGATTTTCAGCCAGTGCTTACAAAGTGCTTAAAATTGGCTGGGGAAAAAATATTGTAAAACACAGAAATGATCAGCAGGATTTGAGAAATTCTGCCCTAAAAAGTAATTGCAGAATTTGATAGGATTTGGTACAACAAAGGTCTGTATAGTCACTGTTCAGTATAGGTGCATTTCAGACAGGCATCTATGCTTTACGTTTATGTTCTGGTCCTAAATCCCTTATTTCCAAATGCACAGTCTGTGCTCACAAATGGCCACAATATTGTTCATATTCAGGGGCAGAAGAGTGTCCACAGAGTTATGTGTTTATTCATTGCCATTTTCTAAAGGGATAAAACCTTCAGTCCCACTCCCTACATAGCTTGTTCCACTTCCATGCACACACCACCTTATCTGAGGAGTCATTTAGTACAGAAATGTTTTGAGTCACAGCTTCAAATTTTGCTCTCCTGTCTTTATGCTAGCTGTTATCAAACAGGCCTTTATACGAATTAACAGGAGCCAATTAGCAGGAGCTGCAGATAAGCCTTTGTGTGTTTGATTGTAGAGCAAAGAAATTAAATGACTGATGTTTTATCTTAAAGTTACAAAACCAAAATAGCTAACTGGTATAATAAGCACAGACATATCCTTACAGGACTGACACATTCAGAACATCACTGTAATTAATGTTTAAAAGAGTGGAAGTTAATTCAAAGAATCTACATAGTAGTGGGCTTGTTCTTCAGATATCTGATAGATATATTATGAATACCAAAAAAATATACATATAAACAAAGAAATAATATTACAGTAGCTTTTAAAATATTTTCTCCTGTTACCTTGATTTTTCCACACATTAGCTTTGAAACATTGTTTAAGACCTACATTTGTTTATCTCCTGCAACAGTGGTAATGACAGAACACCCACAGAAGCAAGTTAATATCAAAAGATTAAGCAGAAACATCTTCTCTGCATAGAAATTTACAATCAAAATTGTACTCACAGCTTGTTTTCTTCTGTGCTTGAGTGCTCATCTGTCCTTTTACTCAGACCCATACATTCAAAGGAATATATGTTTTCTTAATAGTGGCAGTACCCATATCTGCCTTCCAGGACTGGTGCAAGAGGACAATCCAAATTACTTTGTTTTTCCACTCACTCACTGTTGTGTATCTCAGAGTTTACAGAGGAGGTATTTGGCCTTTTAAGAACCCATATTAATTCTGCCATTGATTTCCTGGTTTCAGCTCAGTTATACAGTAAAGGAAGATGGCACGGTGTCACAGAAACATCCATCTCCATAATTCACATTACGGAGAGCTATGTCACATTTTATCTTTGTGGACAGTTTCATGCAGGTAGGTGACAAAGGTTCAACACATTTCTTAACCAGACATGACTGACTACAGTTGAAAACACAAAACAACAACAGAATTCCATCAATCAAATAAAACAGAGATATATAGAGAGAGAGATCAGGAAGAGCAACAGGAAGGATCAGAGGTCTGAAATAGTCTGTGACAAAAGACAGTAAGTATTAGGGTTGTGATGAGACAAAAAGCAGCAGCTTTAAGTCACCAGAGAGATCTAGGTCAGACCTGCAAAAAGCTTTGTAAAGATAAAGCACATATAGCCCAGGGAAGACTTTCCTGGGGAGACTGCAGAACCCCCATCACTGAAAGTCTCAAACACATGTCAGACAAATATCTGTCAAGAGGAACAGATGTATTGCTGACTCTACCTTCTTATTACAGGCTGTGTTATAAGATTTTTATACAGTACTTACACACATACTCATCTAAACAGTACTGAAAAAAAATAGCAAGTTAGATGTACAAGAAGAACAAGCATGGCTTAAGAATAGACAGAAATTAATTTCATAGTAATTACAAAGTAGATGGAGGTACTAAAAATGTAAGCATGAATCTTAATAAATTAAATTACCTTTAGAAACTAATAAATCTAAAAAGTAATTATCTGTTCTGCTGAAAAAAACTTTTTTAAAAAACAAAATATGGATAATTAAAAATAATAACTTGGAGAACTGCAAGTTAGGGGAAAAGTTATGAACAAAAAGAGCTATGCTAATATATGAAATATTCCCAGTGCTGAAATTCTCTGGCATAGAATGGCGGCTCTTCTTCATCTTCTTCTTCTTCTTCTTTCTTTCTTTCTTTCTTTCTTTCTTTCTTTCTTCCTTTCTTCCTTTCTTCCTTTCTTCTTCTCCTTCTTTTTTTCCTTCTTCTTCTTCTTCTTCTTCTTCTTCTTCTTCTTCTTCTTCTTCTTCTTCTTCTTCTTTCTTTCTTTCTTTCTTCTTCTTTTTCTTTTTCTTCTTCTTCTTCTTCTTCTTCTTATTATTATTATTATTATTCTCAGGCACAGAATGCCCATCTTCTTATCCTACAAAACTGAGTTTCTGTGTATGGACTCCCTCTTTGGAATGGTGTTTGGAAGCAGGTTTTCCTTCAAAAAACATCCCTAGCCATAAGTAACTGCAGGCCAAAACTGTGCTGAGAACTACCTTAGAGTTTAATAGAGGGAACTCAAGTTCCAGTGCAGAGGAATGTTTTCTGTCAAAGTTTAATTTACTGGCATAAACAGTGATAGCAGTGCCACAGTTGAGTAATTCCCAAGATTCTCAAGGCTGACAGTACCACATGAGAATAAATACCAGGTGCCAGGACCCAGAAGATACTGTTTGAGGGCTGTTTGGGGCCATCATTTTAAGATTACAGTCCCTGAAGAACATGGAGCAAAATGGTAAATGTGGTTTGGATGTTGCCTTTTCAACCTGAGATTAAAGAGAATCACGTGAATTTTGTCTCCTGAACTACAAAAGGTAGGGAAGGGATTATATTTAGTTTCCAAATGAATATAGGATTTCAAGTGGAAAAAAAATAGAAAAAAATAGAAAAAAAAAATAACATGCACACTATGTCATTGGTGTTCCTAGGCTGCTCCCATTGTTTCTAGCCCTAGCCAATCTGAGAAAATTAGGATATGGAAAGTTAAACTTATAGATGTGACTGGACTTTGTACAGATTTTTGTTAGTATGGTTTGGGTCTAGTCTACCACACTATAGGCATTATTACTAAGTACCAGTATCTGTCTAGAAACCAGGAACATTCCTGCATCCCAGAGTTTGCCTTTAATTTTATTGATAGGTGAGTGAATAGGTGAAGTTTGAAAGTTGAGGTTTTGGTCTGCTCTCCTGACTGACAAGCACCTTAAGCACACAGGGCTTATAAGAAGAGTTGCCTTTATTCGAAATCAGAGCAGAGAAGCCAAAGAACTTAAAGGCAAAGAGCAAGCCCTCTTAGCCCTCAGCCCCACAGTCCTGCCTTTCAGATTGATGTTCTTGGGCTTCCCTCTTAGTCTCATGGTCTCTCTGAAGCAGTGGAAATTATCCTGCTTTACATTAGAGCAGTCAGAATTTCAAATCCTGGTACAACTGTCATGCAGTTCATTAATATTTTTTTCCTGCACCTTGCAGGAACACTAAATTCAGACAGAAAATTAAAAGAGAAAAAATTCATAGTTAGTGAAGCCATGCTGCAATATCTAATAAGAACACAGCCTTTATTCCAATAAAAGCTCTTTGTGTTAACTCTTTTATTAAGAGGAACCATGCAAATTTCTCTGTACACATGGCAGATCAGAAGGGGCTTTCATAATGCAAAGCCTTAGAGTATCTTCTGAATGTACCTGGCATTGCTCTGAATTTGCACTGCCTACTGTTCCTCTTCATCTCAATCAAAGAGAATAGCTCTGAATAAAGATTAATGAAAATCATTATTAAGGTGATTATTGGCAGATATTATTTTGCTGTTAGTGTCTGAGGCATTCATAATGTTATGTGTAGAGGTGAGAGCCATTTTCATTAAATCTCTCTCACACGCACACATATTTTCTTTTTTAAGATTAAAAACCAGCCTTAAATTAAAGGGACAAATGCTGGCATCCTGGGTACAACTGTTATTCCAGTCCCTCTGCTCAAAGGAAAAAGATTAAATGAACTGATACTATTTCTTATTCCAGGCAGAAATTAATCACAGATCATACAGTCTCTCTGCAGTGTTTTTCTTAATTATATTTATTAAAATCAAAAGCATTCACATCCCACTTTATAGAGAAGAGCCTGCTTCTTAGACCAAACTTTCCTCCAGTCTCAAATCTGACAGGGTGACACACCAGAGATGACATAATTTACTCACAGAAAAAGCTTTGTCATTTATGGTCTATATAATTTCACACTTGCCAGTCATCTGGTTCAAAAAATATTTGAAAGACCTTATTTTTTGTTGTGGTTAGCAATTTTTATTCCCAAATAATGCAAGCACATAACCAGCACTCATCTCTAATTTAATGTCCACAGCCACTGCTGATGTAATTATGGATGAGACACTACTTGCTTGATTTTAGGTTTTGTCCTGCACATCTGTGCTAGTCACCCTAGGTTCCATTTCACAAAGACTGAGAATATGAATCATCTAATATACTTCAGATGTCTGTTGTAGGGTGAATCCTGTCCAGAATTTCATTCCTCTGAGCAAGTGCAGATACCTAAAATTTAGAAAGAATAATTGTGCCCTGTGTCTGCTAGTCCAGCCTGTATCTCACAGGTATCACACATGGTCAGGGCCTCTCTGGCTTTCTGGATGACCACTACACAAGAAATGAAAGACCACAAGACCCTGGTGCAGAAGTTGCATCATGAAACCTATCAAGACAGACATATACCATTTCAAATAAGAATAATTATATGAGCTAATTTAAGAGTCCTTTCTGCCTTCTCTCAAGCCATCAGCCCTCTCCCTGAAGGAATGTAAATCACTAACTCTTCTAAATTGTCCAAATATTTTTTTAAAAAGCCCTGACCAGTAGCAAAGCCCACTCCAGTTAGTGGAAAGTAGGCACTATCTTCTCACAGGTTTAATGCTAAACAAAAGATCTGACTGGCCTCACTTGAAAGGAGCCAGAAAATAAAGATCTGGTTTATGACAGCCTGCAGGCTACCAAAACAATAAAACATGGGCGAACCAGAAATGAAATCCTAATCCTGTTCCAGCAGGAGTATATGAACACAAGGTCATATCCTTAGATGCTGCTGTTACTGGGCTTTTAATTATGTGTTGACTTAGAGCCATCACAAGGCATTTCAGCAGTTTAGTTTCTTCTTCCTCAAGAGTGAGGGGGTAGACAGGAGAAAAGCTCAAGCTGCTGCTGCTGCTGCTGCTGCTGCTGAGATTTTCAGGAGGATATTGCTACTGCAGTGGGTGATCATGCAGCCAGTGCCCTGCAACCATCCAACACACACCTCTCCCTCAGCATTTCACACATCCTGAGAGCAAAGCTTCCATGGACTGTCATGTGCTTCCCCTGGGAAATGCCTGCAGATGGGCTCCAAAATATTTCTCCATTGCCTGCTTTTCTCTTAACCATGGCATAGCAATAGATCAACTGTGACAGCTAATGAGAGCATTTGGGAAATCATGAGTGTTCAGTGGGAGTCAATCCAAATTAAATATATCATTGGATATATGTAGGATTCTTTATGTGCTAACAAAACCTCTCCAGTTCTGATCTCTGAGTGTTAGTCTTAACATAATTTTGCAATGTTGCTGTAAATTCCTTAAAGACAGGCAGATGATTGATACATTGTAAATTGCAATACCTGTAAAAGATGGGGTGACTGCACAAGATTTGGGTTTATCTCTCCACTGAAGCGATGAATTATCCAAGGAGATATGACAAGCAATTCATCAAAATATAAACCACACAGTCAAGCAAGAGTATATATTCCTTAAAAACCTAGGCAAAAGCCCATCAGAATTCAACATCAGGCTTTCTACTGACTTCAGGAGGCTTTTGATGCAGACCAAAGGAAAATTCATGGCTAAACTGGAAGGTGGGGTGTAAAGTACATAAAGTGATAAGCTGGAATAATACATTTTTATCCTAATTAATTAATTCTTTTCCTCTGTAAAATTTATATGTGTTATTATTTTATGTTTGAGGTCAGTGCCTTAATAAGGGAAGTTTCAGGGAGGGGAAGTTTCAGGGAAGTTTCAGGGAAGGGAAGTTTCAGGGAAGTTTCAGGAAGGAAGTTTCAGGAAGGGAAGTTTCAGGGAAGTTTCAGGAAGTTTCAGGGAAGTTTTAGGAAGGGAAAAAGGAAAGGGAAGGAAAGGAAGTTTCAGGAAAGGAAAGGAAAGGAAGTTTCAGGGAAAGGAAGTTTCAGGAAGTTTCAAAGTTTCAGGGAAAGGAAAGGAAGTTTCAGGAAGGAAAGGAAAGGAAAGGAAAGGAAAGGAAAGGAAAGGAAAGGAAAGGAAAGGAAAGGAAAGGAAAGGAAAGGAAAGGAAAGGAAAGGAAAGGAAAGGAAAGGAAAGGAAAGAAAGGAAAGGAAAGGAAAGGAAAGGAAAGGAAAGGAAAGGAAAGGAAAGGAAAGGAAAGGAAAGGAAAGGAAAGGAAAGGAAAGGAAAGGAAAGGAAAGGAAAGGAAAGGGAAAGGAAAGGAAAGGAAAGGAAAGGAAAGGAAAGGAAAGGAAAGGAAAGGAAAGGAAAGGAAAGGAAAGGAAAGGAAAGGAAAGGAAAGGAAAGGAAAGGAAAGGAAAGGAAAGGAAAGGAAAGGAAAGGAAAGGAAAGGAAAGGAAAGGAAAGGAAAGGAAAGGAAAGGAAAGGAAAGGAAAGGAAAGGAAAGGAAAGGAAAGGAAAGGAAAGGAAAGGAAAGGAAAGGAAAGGAAAGGAAAGGAAAGGAAAGATTCTCCTTTAAAATAATGAAATACTGTGCACAGTAAATACTGGACATATAAATTTCAGAATGAAAGAGCATTATTCTTCCCTGGAGCAGCACATTTGCCTCATCATCCATGGATTTCCTTTTTGTATAACCTCTTGTGCAAAAATGCAATTCTTTTCCAAAGTGAGCATATGTGGCTTTATGGTGGAAGAAGGACGTAAACATTAAAGAATTGTGATATTTCCCACTAGAGAGAGAGAAAAGGTTATGTTTCTCTATGAGCCCTGTCATCTGCACAATTCTTGGTATGTTTTTATGTCACTCTGTTTTGGTTTAACCCCAGCTGACAACTGAGTACCATGCTGCAGCTTGCTCACTCCCTTCCCAGTGGGATGGTGAGGAGAACTGGAAAAATAAAACCCATGGGTTGAAATAACAACAGTTTAATAATTGAAACAAAGAAAATTAAATAATGAAGATGATGATGATCATTATGATTGATGATGATGGTGATGGCAATATTAATAACAATGAAAAGGAAAATAAAAAGGACAATGAAAAGGAAAATGGAAGTTACAAAAAGAAGAGAGAAATAAAACCCAAAGAGAAATAAGTGATGTAGCATTGCTCACCCACTGACTGATACCCAGTGCATCACCCAGCAGTGATGGGCCTCTCCTGGCCAAATCCCCCCAATTTCTATACTGGGCAAGATGTTCTCAGGTATTGAATATTACTTTATCCAGTTCAGGTCAGCTGTCCTGGCCATGCTCCCTCCTGGTTTCTTGTGCACCTCTTGGTTGGCAGAGCATAAGAAACTGAAAAATCCTTGACTTTGAATAAACACTATCCAGAAACTACAATATGTTAACAGCACTACAACAGAAATATCAATATATTAACAACATTATTCTCTTACTACACCCAAAACCCACAGACTGTACCATCTACTAGGATGAAAATTAACTCCATCCCAGAAAAAATCAGGACACACTGATGCCTCCATACAACTGCAAACAACTTGATAACTTCTCCTGGTTCATCAACGAGACGTGATATCTTTTGGAGATGCAGAAGAGGACAAGAAATTTTTTCCAACATCAGAAGTCAAGATGAGGAAAAAATCTCCAGCCTATCTCAAAGACAAAAAACCAGAAGCGCCATCTGATTGTCAGACATGTCTTTCAAGAAAAGTAGTGCCGCATTTTTATTAGCAAAAGCAGACTCCTACACTTGAGAGCTTTAATATAACTTGATTTTAAATCCTGACTGATGTTGTGTGTTCTGCTCTGCCTGTTTATGTGACATTTGCCCAGCTGCAGACTGCATTAGCTGGTAAAACAAAAGATTCTCACTGCAGTATGTAAGGCAGAGCTATATGAAGTGCTTTTTACCAAAAGCCTGATGAACTGAAATCCTTCTGTCGTGCACAGAAAAAACACAGCAGAGACAGCTCTAGCAGCAGCTCATCTGTTGTGCCTTAGTCCAAGAGATCCCAGTACTGTTTTCTTGGCTAGTCTTCCCTCCCTCTCTGATTCCACCTCCTGCATTAAAGGCTGTCAGAAATGCTCTGAGATAGGGTTGCTTGTCCAGAACAGAGGATGTTGCCTGAATGATTTCATAGGGAAAATGGCCCTCAAAAGCAGCAAACAAAACTAACAATAATTTTGAATTGGCACCTGTATGAGAGAGCACAGCCTTTCCCCAGGGCTCAGGGCCACCATCTTCAAAGCTTTTCAGGAAAAGCTTTTTTATTTGAGTTTTTCAGACTGTATGCACAATCTCAGGCAAGCAATAACAAACATCAGAAGGGAAATTGTTCTGAGATACGGCAGGAACTTAATTGAAAGCATTGCAAATGTGTGCACACAAGTATAAAGAAACTGTCTGAGTACTTGAAGGGAGAGTTTACTGTACAAACATTTCTCTTGTTATTCAGTCTAAAGAAACTCGACAAAATGTATTCAGAAAGGGGCTTTGTCAATAAGAATTACAAAGACAGTGATAAATTGTAAGATAAATTTATCCATCAAGCTGAAACCAAAGAACAGAGCCTTTCAGCAGCAGCAGCAACAGCAGCATGAGAGCCAAAGAATTATACAGAGTACATCAAAATGGTACTATGGCCAAGCTTAGCTCACTGTAGAACATAAACAGCTAATTATTTAATCCCAGTTTTGGAGCTCATTTAAATGCCCTGGAGCTCATTTAGCAACAGGGCAACAACCTTTCACTGTGTTCCTAAATTGTTAGGCTCTAAACACCATTTGTCAAGTGGATTTAAGTTATTTAAATTCACAGGAACTATTTAATCTTGATTATTAGAGATTTCTTTCATAGAGATGAGTTTTTATACACTCAGAATTTATAGAAATTATTCCTAAGTTCTTAATGTTTTAACATTTAAATAAATGCCATGGATGTGGTGGAGATACATGTTCTCCTTCTATGATACACAGAACTTTCTTCATAGGCTGCTTGTTGCATCTGTGGGTAAAGAATCCCATCTTCTGAATGCAGCTGAGATGTTAGCCTGCAGGGATCTTTTCACCCAAGTCAAGATTGCAAAAGAGTGATTCTTCCCTGGTCTACCTAAAGGTAACTCCTAGGTACAACATTTCCTTGATCCCCCAGGAGAATCCAGGTTTGTCACTGAAAATAGTAGAGGCAGGGCTTTTCAGAAAGCCAATGTGTTACATTTAAAATACAGCAATGCACTGGTTCTTCCACCCTCACCTCCCCAGAGGTAGGGCTGGTATTCCAGGGCTCCCTGGCCACAGCAAGATGGTAAAGCAGCAGAAGTTCAGTGGCTTGTGGTGCTGGGGTTGCCCAGATCACAGTTCCTCATTGAACATGCACAGTGATATAAATTTATCATGTTATGAATATAGATTGAATATCTTAATAATCAAATTTAATATCCATTTCTTTCAGTGCACCATGTCACTTGGTGGGCACCTTCAATGATATTCCAGCGTTGTGGCTTATGCTGACCTACCTTACCTTCTGCTGAGGCCAGCTTCTCACTCAAACTCTGAGGACATCCCCAGTAAAAAGAGTAGCTATGGGAAGAAACAGATTACTAAAATAAGCTGTCTTGACCCTTTTTTTATCTCTTTTTAAAAGCTTAAGAAGACAGTTGTCCTCACTAAGGCTTGTCAGAAACTCAGCATTTTTCTCTTGCAGATCATGTAGTTGTATGTCAAAATAGACACGTTTCAATGTCTTCTTTAATGTTTTGTTTGCACATTGTTATTTTGAATAGTGGACATACATACATGATTTAACTTTATTCTCAATTCTTGATTAGAGTAAAAATTTGAAGAATAAAACAAGAGAACGAAGGAAAAAATGAAAAAATTGATGAGCACCATAAGAAGCATATAAAGAAATGCATTGCAGGGCAGGGTTGAGTGAATGTTTTTCTCTCTTAGGAGAATATTTTTGAAAACTGTAAGGAGTATTTGAGTGAGCTCTGAAGTCTGACAGTTTTTTGCAAGTTAAAGTAGCCAAGGAAAATACTTTATATAAGTAGAGCATATCCTCACTGCTTTCATTCCTTGCTAGCATTAATGGACATTAAATACCTTACAGCAACAGGTTCATAATAGCAGAAACCAAATCAACAAATCAAACAACCAATAAATGAATGTTGATATGTGTGCATTTAGATATGTAATATTATCTACATTCTGCACAAGAAAAACACCAAAAATAAAGGCTTGTCATCATGCCTACAGAAAGACACCATCCTTTGGTTTTGATATATGGTAATGTATTTCCATGTATCAACGGGCTACTACTGAGTTATAGCACTCTGTCTTGTTATCATCTGCTGCCTGATCAGTCAAGATCAGGATCCAACCATTTCAGTGTTATGAATAGATGGGGCAGTTTAGATAAGTCCTTGCCTTTTACCCAAGCCTCTGGCAGCAGGCAGTAGCTTTATTGAGGCACCCAGCACCTCAAAACCCACTCTCATTCACAAATTCTTTAATTGCTGATTTGGTCTATCATAGAATGAATTATTTATTTAATAGAGAGAAAACTAACAGATATAAGACTTAAACTAATACTTCACAGGAATAAGGCTAAAAAGAGAAACTACTGGTAGATACATACAGCACGAGGTTAAAGGTAGCTATTAATGTTACAGCTAGAGGAGAAATAATATAATTTAGGATTCAGTGTATCTCACCATCCAGCTGCTGGGGTGGCACACATCGAGATCCCTTCCCTCAATCCCCAGGGAATAACCACAGAACCTGAGTCCAGGCTCCAGGAAGAGGTCTCCTGTACTTTCAGGGTATGCGTATGTGTAGGAGGCTTTTTGTTTGTTTTCAGGTAAGTACAAGTGACACAAATAACACACTAAATTGAAGGGCTAGGGAGTGCAGTGATAAAACAGCTCAAAATCAGCCATTGAGGAGGAGGGTAGTAGAAACCTGGACTATAGCAAACTGAAAAGAGAGTGGACAGAAAAAATGAAAGGAAATATCCTCATGATGTTGACCTTGGCTTTTACAACTGTGCTTTGTAGCTGTAGGTAGAAATAATAGCAATAACAATTCTGATGGCATAATTTTTATTTAACTTTTCCTGTTTCCCTTACAAAGACTAAATAGGTATAATAGGTTGGAATTTCTCTAGGTGTAATAATTTCTTATATGAGGTTTGCCTTAGCAACACTAAACAAAGTCCTTACCTCAGTGTTTGGGAGCAGTGCAGAGGGAAGCATTCCAGCAAAGGCAGTGCTACCTTTTTCTGTTCTGCCAGCATCAAGCTCTGTATGGGAGACTGTTGTAGCTCACATTAGGGCATAATTTATTTACCTATGACCCAGAGATGCAAGGCGAAATCAGCCCATTTCTCATGCTGTCCCTTCCAAGATCCTTATATGATAGAAAGACTGTGCTTGCAATGTGGATTTGTCTCAGAGGTTTAAGAAATTATACCTCTTGTTCTGCTGGATGTCAACAATAATCTGGTTAAGACTTGACATCAAAAGACACTTTTCCTAAATAGGCAGATAGAACATCAATCCCCAGAAAAGCTTTCACAACTTACTGGAGGAGCATTCACAAATTTGACATGAAATTAGTGGTGCTGTGTGGGGACTCAGAGTACTGTGAGGATGATGGAGTCTGTTCCTTTTGATGAGTCTATTCTTGGAAGAATGGGACACTTCCAATTTCTTCCAGCTGTCAAAATTACTCTGAAAAACAGACAGTCAATTAAAAGGAAAGAAAAATTTAATAAGGTGAAAAACTTAAGAAATAAGTATGTTTGAAAGTGGATACAAAGATATGAAGCACAATGTGTAGCTCCCTACTAGTTACACTTCACAAGGTTTTCATTTAGCTATAAAACTGTCTCAATACTTCACACTTCTGCAAGATAGGTTGTTATCTTTACTCAAGGTGCTGGCTGCTGTTTGAAGAATGTTGTTGTCCTTTAGGAATCCTTCTGTACTTGAAACACAGGACACCCATGGAAACCACTGAGAGGTGATTTAAAAATATATAAAAGGGTGTTCTTTACATGCTTCTGGAATTTGTTGTTGCAGAAAGTGGGGGAGCCAGGTAGCATCAGCAGGTTCGAAATAAGTTTAGGCAAATTCACAGCCAGGACATCCATGAGCAAAAGTAGGAAATAGGAAAGCATGCCTATCCAATGATTACAGCTGTTGCAGGGAATATGAGGGGATAGGACTGCAGAAGGTGGCCAGGCTCACGTTATCACTCAATGGCATCTTCTATTGGCACTTCTGGGGACAGAGTATTGGGCTAGACAGACTCATTGGCTGGATCTTAACCCTGTCATTTCAAGTATCTGGACATCTTCTAAAGATGAAAGCAAGGTCTATGTATATACTTGATATTTACCTTGATTGTAAGGAGTTCATTTACTCACTGTAGGTGGAGTCATCCATGAAAACAGGAATGTTGGCTTTAAACTTTAGTTGTAAAACTTTGTAGCAAGCATATTGGGAGCCATATTTTGTGCAAACATCATAAAAGCAACAAGAATGTTTATTCTTCTTCTCCCCATTCCTAAAAGAGAGAGCCCTAAATTACAGGCGAGCAAGTAAGTGGGAAGACATCTCATTTCTTCTTACTGCATTGCTACACTTAATAAAATAGGATGGAATTTAGCCCTCAGTCATCTTTAAGCTGACAAGTGTGAATTCAGATAAATTCTGAAGGAAGAGAAGTACTTCAGCTGATAAACAGAGAGAAACTTTCAGACAGTATGCTTCAAGACAAACAAATTTGAACTCAATGCAAAAATTTACTGCTGGGAGTTTCATTTTAATCAGTCATTTTCTTCTTGTTTTTATTTGCACAGCAGTTCTGAACAAATTGGATAGTATTTTTTTCTCCTTTAGTGCAGGCTGGGATTCTAGCACTTCCACTGTAAAGGAGAATTCAATTTTGCAGTGATAAGTTCAAGAATACACCGATAAGAAACTTGAAGGAAGTGGGGGGGGGGGGGGGATGCAGAAAGGCAGGAATGGAGAATACTGAGAAAATACAGGAAAAGGAGAATTTTTCAGCTGCACTTTACATGCTGAACCTAGACATTTCTCCAATCTAAAATCTTCAGACAGAGAGAAAGTAGTGAGCTTTGCTAACTTCATCTCTTCGTTGTTTTAGAAAGATGCATTCACATTTTCTGTGTGGATAAGCAGGACTAGACAGCTTGTGGGGAGAGATAACGTAAGCACTGAGCTCTGCTGAACCTTAGCAGCTTACTAATCTTTCAGGTTTTAATCTCAACTCATTGTCCAAACTCTATCTCTCTAATGGCCAGAGTAAATCCAGATTTAAATAAAGAAATGTATGGGTTCAGCTGAAACCCTGGTGGAGGCTGGATGCTGTGTTCTGAGGTGGAGGCAGCAGGAGCCTTAGCAAGGCAGACAGGGAAGTTTTAACCTCTGCAGCCATCACTGCTGTGAATGTGCAGCATGCAGTAGTGGTGACTGAGGATGGGTGGCTTGTGACACAGAATAAGCACAGACAAGAGGGCAGCTGCCCAGGGTCAGCTATCTTAGCATGCTTCCATCAGACATGGCCAGCAACAGCTTCCTTGGGAGGAAAATAGAGACTGTACAACAAGATATCCCAGAATAGTCCTCTACTCCTCAAAAAAGTACACACAAACACTTACAGAAGGGAATTTCAGAGGTGAGCCAAATATTTTCTTGCTTTGTTTGCTATGAAGTTACCAACTACCTTAACTTGAAGTTTCTATGTTCTGTGTGGGTAGAGACAGTGGAAAATTGTTGCCTACAAGCCCTTTGTGCATCCCACAAGAATTTATACAGCCTCTTTTTTTATACAACTCTCTTTCTATTTCCAGTTTTTCCCTGAAGAGCTGCATCCTGTTCAGTCTACTCTTATGTGCAATCTGCATCCCACCTGTGCTACTGTTCACTTGGCCTTTTCTAGGAGCTTTATGCCCTTGAAACTGAGACTAGAACTGCAGACAGCATTTAAGATGCAGGCACGCCAGACCTTTGCACAGTGATATAATGGTATTTTCTCTTTTATTTTCTTTCATAACAATTTTTAACATTGTTTGCATTTTTTTACTAGAGCTGGGCACAGAGTTCAATAAAACTATGTATTATAACCCCAAGATTTCATTTCAGTGTAATAGCAGTTAGCTCAGAGCCCATAATTTTATATGTGAAGTTTGGATTGTTTTTCCCTATGTATGTCATTTCACATTTATCTGTTCTGAATTTCATCTGCCACTTAATCATCAAGTCTTTTAGTCTCTAACAATCTTTCTGCAATTCTCCACACTGGTTCTCACTTTTAACTCAGCAATTTGACTTAGACTTCCCACTACTTATGGCACACCCACACTTGTTCTTACATCCTTGGAATAAAACACCCACTCTGATTAGGATGAGGTGAATAATTGAGTTGAATTGTGTTACCATTTCCACTCTACATTTTAAAGACGTGTCTTCTTGCCTATTCCTGAGAACTTTTGAACCATTGGAAACTTATGCAAGCAGTGTTGCTCTCAAGGAAGAGTGAAAGAGGGAGTGAAACAAAGCAAATTCAGTTATCAAGAATATCAATATTGTTACCTATAGAGCTGTAGAAGATAACCAGACAATGGATTTCATTATAGCCTCTCAAAATAGTTATTTTCATGCCACTAAACTTGATGTCATGGTATAGGCTTTGCATATTTATAGCCTAAGCTAGTTCAATATTACCATTCCTGTTCTGACCAGAGCTAAGGTCCAGCCCTGAAGGATTACAGACCAATGCACTGATTTAAGAAATTAGTTGAGGACATGTGTAGGCCAATTAGGTACTTCCCTAATATGTCTGTTTTCCAGAGTTGTGGGTCAACCTGGATGATCTGGACTGGGAAGTAAATCACAGCCCCTAGTTAGCGTTCCCCAGTTATGTTTTCCCAGCCCCTAAAATTCTCCCCAGGAAAAAAAAAAAAAAACCAAAAAAACAAACAAACAAACAAACAAACAAACAAAAAAAAAAACCAAACCCACCATAGAAAAAAAAAATATTAGTGTTTTAAGGTGGAATCTTAAATCCGTAAGTTACATTTAAAGAGATGGGAGCAAGAGAAGGCTTTAATAGCCTCTCACCATCACAGTCTCCAGTCCTGCCACATTTGCTGAGTGCTTAATGGCATTAGAGTAGCTCCAAACTGTACCTTGAGAAGCTCCTTATTTAAGTCACAAGAAAGCAAACAAACAAGCAAACAAAAAGAGTCTTGACAACAAGCCATTCATGGTTTGAGAAATGCAGCTAAATTGCATGTAATGCTTTATTGCTTTGAATGAGAATATTTGGCTTCAAAAGTTGGAAATGTATTATACTGTAAATCTTCTCATTAATTACATTTCATTTTGAATTCAAAGCCAGGCCAGCATCAATTTATTTCACTCAATTGCATCAGCTCTGTAATGTTATTCTTCAGTTTTACTTTCAATCTGGCTCTGACTGATAACATTTTGAGATCAATAAAAGGCAGAGGTTGTTACCAAAAATAATGGTATGGTTTAAAGCTGCTGTAGTCCAACAATTAAGAACGTTTTATTATGCAATAAAGCCTTTGCTATTTTTTTCACCGAAGCTACACAACATTAATTCAGACACTAATTTACACAAGGTATATTATTGATGGGGCAAAAATTCATTAGTTTATATCAAGTTCAAAAATCATGTATCTTTTAATATATTAAAATCAGAGTCCTCAGGAAGCTACAATGTGATCTTTCTTATTTGAAACAAAATGTATGCATAGATTACTATAGATTGTATAGATTAGATTTACTTCTCAGAGTGATCCTTCCTGAGCTGGATGGTATGGAAAAAAGGTAGAAACCACACTCTGCTCTATAGAACTTACCAGCACTGCATTAAAAAGTGTTACTAAAAGTTTATTCTCACTGCTACTATCTAGTCTGAGAAATGTATTCAGAGGAGAGGTTGTCACTGCCAGGAGTTTGTTACTGTTTTTAGGAGCACATTTCTCTCACTTCCCATTATAGACTGGGGAATATGCACCTGGCATAACAAGCAGAAAAAGAATCTTTGTGTCCTATAAGACATCCCTGCCCAGTTTTAGCCTTGCCCAAAACCAAAATGCTTCTTGAGCAGGGGAACAATATATGCATGATAGGTAATTGTGCTGTGTCTGAGAAGTGGAGCACTTCTGGATCCTCCAGTGACATTTTAGATAAACTGTAGACAGATCATAGCCATGCAGATTTCTTCTGAGGTTGATTCACATCCAGTAGGAAGCCTGGAAGAATACAGAAGATTTGAGAGAGCAGCACATCCTTCCTGAAGCCTTCTGAGGAGTGAAAGCTATGACTAAGTGCATATTTCATGGATGGATTGTAAAATTTAGGAATTCAAATGTGTAGTTGGGTCTTTAACATATCTGAGTATGTGCTCATAGCTGCCACCAGTGATAGTTACTGAGCTGCTTTGGTTGAATATGAGCTGGTAGTGTTAAAATCCAGCTTTGTAAGTGTAACTGTCAAAAGCAAACAATTCTAGAAAAAATAGTCATGCTTCAGAACTTTATTAATCACAAAAACTTTGCTTCAGATATTTATTCGTCACAAAAGTTTTGGAGAATTCTTTTCCTAGTGATTGGATGAGTAAACATCTTACTTCAGAGTGTCTGCTTCTGAATTAGATCCTCAAAGGTAATTTTTAGTGATAGGCTTCTGAATGAGATGGAGGACTGGCCTGATTCACTGGGACTCTCTCTGTTTCAAAAGCTAGAAGGATCCTCAGCTCATTACAGAGTTATTTGCATCTGCCAAAGGTTCATGCTGTGTTAAAGACAAAGAACTCATAGTCTGGGACACATTTTTTTCCATTCTAAATTATTCTATAGATCTTCACCATGATCTTTGTCAGGTCACAAATTAGACCTCATTTCCTCAGCCCTTGTTCTTTTTGAATAGTGATAATAGTACTTACTTACCTCATGGGGCTGTAGTAGATCTTCATAACCCAGAATCTGCAAAGCACCAGTAGTATACAAGTGAGAATCCACAGAGAAAAAGGCTGCCATTAGGCACCTTTCAAATTAAACCAGATGAGGCAAATGAAAAGATGAAGGACCAAAACAACACTCTCCTGCCTCACAAGGGCATTGGCCAAAGTGATCAATGTCATTGTGATTTCCAGCAGCCTGTCCAGTGTATGAATGTATAAGAGCCAAGACACAGATTTATGAAATCTCTAGAAAGCATGAGTCCTATATAAATCCCAATTTCAGAAGGAAAGAAAATTTACTCTGTCTACTTCTGTAACAAAACATTCCAGATCCTTTTAAGACTGTTATTAAAGTAGTTAAGGTCAGAAGTGAAAAGCAAATAAATAAAAAGGATATAATCTCTGAAAACTAATAGATCATGGTGGTATGCAGGGATAATCATGCTGAGTTGACCATCATTTTTACTACTGGATGACAAGCTCCTTATTAATGACTGTCTATGATTATGGGATCCCCTGACAGAGGGCCATATGTATCACAAAATCTCAGGCTCTTGAATGAGGGATTGAGGATGTGGAGTTCAAAATTCCCTTATCAGTCATGCATTTCTTCATGGTGTGGTGGTTTGTTTTTTATGGCTTTTTTTTTTTTTTTTTTTTTTTGTCCCCCATTTCACCAAAGTCAGCTTTGAAATCACTTAAGCTCCTAAAATGTCCCTAGGTTAAAAGGGAGAGGCTCTATCTATTCCATCATGGAGAGGGTACCAACTTTCTCCATTAAATTAAAGAAAGAAGAAAAAGCAATAATCAAGGTATCTGAAGGATGGGAGAAAGATCAGGTTGCTTAGAATTGGAATTTAGTCCAAAAATATCTGAGAAGAAACTTCTGCAGAGGGATGGACCTTGCAGCCTACTCTTGTACAGGGCATGCATAGGGCAAAATGACACAGACTTGGAGAACTGCTCCAAAGAAACACTCACATGGAAAGAAAGAAAAGAGAGAGCTGGTAGCCATTAAAATAAGTTGTGCCCACAGCTCACACTTGAAAAGGAGACACTCAGCATCAGCAGAACAGAAAAGTCTGCAACTGGTGCACTCAGGGGCAGAACCTGTGTTTGAAGGGATCTTGCCAACCAGCTGCTCAGCCAGTGGCTCTGAAACAGGATTTGTAAAGGGACAGTGACCATGACAGTTCACACCCAGTGTTCACATGTGGATTGACTGTAGAGGGATTCTTCTGTGCAGTGAGAACAAGCCCTGCACCTTGACCACAGTGAGATCACCTCCTGCTTTTAATGGGGAATGAAAGGGTCCCTTGTTCTCTTCAGAGAGAGACAGGATTCCTCATTACATGCACAGTCACACACTACAGTCACACAGGCCAATAATCAAAGAGCTTAAGTGTCTCATCTCAAAGCCTCAAATCAAGGGGGAAAGGGATAAAAACAGAGCCCAGAGACAAACCTGGGGGTAGCACACCAGTGTTAATGGGATGGTGTCCTAGCAAGGTCCCTCATTCTGCTATCACACTCTCCAAAATATTTATGCAAGAAAAGAGTGGCAGTATGGTTCTGGCACCACCCCTGGAGGTCTTTAAAAGTTGTATGGGTGTGACACTTAGGGACAGGGTTTAGTGGTGAGCCAGGCAGTCCTGGATTAATGATTGAACTTGATGATCTTACATGTCTTTTCCAACCTAAAGGATTCTATGATTCTGCACTGTAAAGAAATTTTCATCTTGAGTCTTAGAAGCACTGACCTGTTGTAGAGTTACATCTCTCAGCTATCTGCAACAAAAAAGATTGTTTCTGATTTTATGCAACTGTGCTAACCTTGGTCTATTATGGAAAAGGCTGTGTTTTGGTGTCTGTTGGCAAGACTGACTGTTAGCATTGCCTGTTGAGTCCTCCTTCTTCCAGAAATAATCCAGGTCTGGGCATCCCAAAGTTTCACTACTCTATGCAAGGAAGCATCTGCCTTGCAGAGTGGAAATGGCAGAGAACACCAGGAAAGGATGACAAGTATGGCATAAGAAGGATTCAGAGACCCACATAAATAGTGTGTTGAAGGCACACTTCATCCTATGGCAAGCCTGATTACTTCTGGCTGCTAGATGTGAAATTGCAGTTGGGACAGTCTGACTACTGTTGTGGATTGTATTTTTAAATGTGTGTCTCTGCAGTCCATGGTACTCTGTCTTATCTTTATCTCTGCTTAGTCTTACATTTTTTCCTAAAATATAGCTAAGTATTTTAAAATGTCATTTTAGCAATGATTGCTTTCATTCCTAGAGTTTTAGATATAGGGGAATCTTAATTTATGCATCTGATCATTAGATATCTCTAGTCCATACTGGGACTCAATTTGACTGAGCCAACAACAAACTAAAGTCTGTGACCTTCATCTGCCTCAGGCATAACCCAAGAATGATTGATTTCCAGTGGGCCCTTTGCGAATGTGAAATTAAACAGCACAAACTCTTTTGAGGTAAGCTGGCTCTTTGAAGAATGATCATGTATTCATTTGATCATCCCTTTAATCCTTGTCTACAATTTTTCATGAGGATTGTGTCCCAGCATAAGAAGCACAGTGGACTCAGCAATGACTGTGGTACCCACACACTCAAGAGGGGACATGAGAAAGAAAGTACACCTGCCTACTTCACCTTCCATGTCTAGCAACAGGTGGAGAGTTAGTTTTAAAAATAATTATTATTCCCCTCACACATTATTGGACACAACATCTGGAATTCAATTCTCTGGATAATAAGGAGCCACAGGGGATCTATCACACTGTGATGCTTTCTTTGAGGAAGTGTGAAAAGTATTTTAGATAATACATTCATCTGAGAGTTCAAAATCATTTGATCTTTTATAAATAGCAAAATATGATAAATTATTCCATTACTTGCCTCACTAACACTTTGGTGAAAATAAGGTTTGGCATGGTGTCCTTTTTGTCTACAGCTAGAGAACACAGAACCTGATAAAACAGCAGAATAAAATTTAAAAAACATGTAAGTTATGTAAATGGATAAGAAAGTTTTTGTTGATAAGGCTTTAACTTCTAAATTTCTCATAGACTTTGTCAATAACCCTACTTTTCAAAAATGCTAGTGTTATCTTTTTCCTGACACCAAAAACCTAATACGGCACAACTATAGGAATTATAATATATAAAAATATAGCAAAAACCTGCAATTTCAAATGGAGACATAATGTTTTCTGTCTTTCTCACATATTTTCTGATTATACCAGCATACAAGTACAAGGCAGTTTTGGTTTCAGTAGCAATCTTTTACAGTTATATGCTCATTTGAGGTAAATTTGAGTAGCATTCATGGAAGAATATAAATGGGATAGAATTCTGCAGATCACAGTGAAGTCATCTTATTTATACCTCATACATAGATAAGAAAAATTAGTGTTTCAAGATTAACTAATGATACAAACAGATCATGCTGGATTTTGGAATGGAATGGAATGGAATGGAATGGAATGGAATGGAATGGAATGGAATGGAATAATGGAATGGAATGGAATACAATAGAATAGAATAATTTCAGTTGGAATGGACCTACAGTGGTCATCCAGTTCAAGTGTGATGGGAAATTCAGCTAGCTTGTATAGCAAGCACAATGTCATTGACAAAATCTTAAACTTGGATGAAGGTTACAGCCCAGCAATTTAAACTGTTTCACTTAGGACTTCTAAGTAGCTAGGATGGAAAAAAAAACTCAGGCTAAAAATTAACATAGATAATAAAGTAATCATGGTAAATATTGAAAATAGATGTAAAGTTAACTAGACATAATTGTGGATTCTTGTGATTCCTAAATTAGAAAATAAAATGATGTGACAGAAAAGAAAAACTATTTATTTCTTCTCTCATCACCTTGAAATCTGGAAGGAACATTTTACCACCCTCTTTATTGGCTGGGATATGTTTATGAACACAATTTCTTTATTTCTTGCCTTTTGGTTATCATAGAGTCATATAAACATGGAATACCTTGGATTGGAAGGGAATCTTTAGAGGCCATCTAGTCCAACTCCCCTGCAATTAGCAGAAATGTTTTCCACTTGATCAGGTTGCTTGAGACCCACTTATCCATGTTTGACACCAGGATGATAGATGGCAAACACTTTTTGCAAAACCCAGTAAATTACTCACTGATTAGGTAACTAATAGCATGGTAAAGACAAAAAAATTAAAACCTTTGCTGAATAAAGGTGTTTAAATCTGTGTTCCATACAGTTCATCTTGTGAATTCACTGCTGAAGAATGCCAGAGTGCTAGTAACCAATCTGTATTGCAGGGTTAGTCAGATATTCAGAGGGATTTGTTTTGCAGTCAATTCAATCACAAATGTTACCAGGGAGTAAGAAAGCTGAAGGAAATTGCATCTCCTATCTTCATGAAGTAATTTTCTGAACAACAAACATTTCAGCATAATCCACTTAAACAGTAATTAAACTTTCCATATTCCAGTCCTTCTATATTCAGTGCTGTTTATGTAGGAAAAAAAAATAAAAATCACTCCATAATAAACTATCTAAAATCAGTAGCAACTTATGTACATCTTCATTAACTGGTGGGGGAACACCCTGAACTCCTTTACCATCTGCATGAAAATCTAACCTTCAGGAGTATGGTAGTTCTTTCAGTTGAGGGTTTTCAAGTAGTAGGAAATTCAGCTGTAAAGTAAGAAGCTTGAATTATCTTTGTGTA
This sequence comes from Muscicapa striata striata, assembly GCA_030060385.1. Taxonomy (NCBI): domain Eukaryota; kingdom Metazoa; phylum Chordata; class Aves; order Passeriformes; family Muscicapidae; genus Muscicapa; species Muscicapa striata. Next base: position 17,545 of record JAREIS010000195.1, on the reverse strand, counting down.
GATACCCTCCAGTGAACAGAAGTTTTCAGCTCTCCTTATATTCTGGCCTGTCTTCTAGTTAATGTAATTAAGAGTCTTGGAGAAATTACCCCACTCTAGATTATACATTAGTGTTATTATTATTATTACTACTCATCATCAGCTGAATTGTTTTCCAGGATTCACTGACAGCAATGACAGATTTGGCAACACAGACACACGAAGGTACCTATAGCTAGATACAAATGGAGATGCTTTTATCTAGAGTCTAATCAATCCTTGCAATTTAACATGATTTCAAGTAGACTGTGAATTAAAAATAGAAGAGCGCTTCCTGATTAAGTCTGTATGGCAATTCTTTTATTTTGTGATAAGTCTTTAATATAAGATTAGTTTGATTCCTGTATAAAGGAAAAAAAAAAAAAGACCTCTTCAAAAGGTTCATCATACTTTTATTGAGCTGTCGAGCCAGCAGAAACATTCAGGAACATTTATCCTGCCTCTTTTGTCTGGAAGCTGGAGACAAAGAGTAAGACAGAAAGTGCTACAAAGAGAATGGAAAATGTAGATAATTTCAAACTGCTCTAGAGTGGGATTTTGCCACTAAGGACTCCATAATAAGCTGGCACACAACCTGGATATAATTTCCTATTTCAGACAGAAAATATATTTACACCTGTACTCATGCCAGGTTCCCTGCATTAGAACTGGAAAGACATAGACATTTTTGGGGTGCAATTAATCTGAAATATGGAAAATAATTGCTACTTGAAAGTGTCTATTCCTTTCCACTGAATATGGGGGGCATTGATCCAAGCCAATAATTCATATGTAGATAATTGTATCTGATCAGAGGTGTCCCTGATGCAGTACTGAATGCCAAGAAAACATGGAGAGTCTGTGCTAAACCAAGGAAAAGATTAATGAGATTTACTAATTCATTAACTTTCTATTTTATTAAAAAGCAGACACACATATTCCAGCTGTAACAAAGAACAACTGCCCTTCCCCCCAAAAAAATCCACAACAACTCTCCTTCCTCACCTTGGGAAAAAAAAAAAAAAAAAAACACCAAAAAAACCAAACCACATAGATGCACAGAAACAGCAACAATAACAACAACATGCCAGAAAACTCTGCAAGGACAAAGTTTTCTGTGAAAGCCCAGCCTCAATCAGATTTTATCCTAATAAAAACAAGACATTAAAATCCTGCACTATCATAGTGTAAAGGTGCTCCCCACAGACTTTCAAAGGCAGAATGGCCGCTCACTGATCCTATTGCAGGACAAACTCTAGTACTACTACTTCCAGTATTTTTCTTCCAGTTTTCTGAACCTTCTATCTAGCCTAAAACATGTAGATAGCTGCTTCCCAACAGCCACATCACAGAGTGAAAATGAAGTGAAAAGAACACAAAAGTGCTAGGAGTTACCCCCATCACCCATAATATCTCTGCACGTTTAGAAAAGAAAATGCCTGAGAGAACAGAATGTCAGACCTTTAATTTTCTGTCTTGTAGCTCATGTCACAGGGAAATAATTTTATTTCATTCCCTTTTTAAATAATAAGTTGTCTCAGGATCTCCATTTTCTGAGTCACATTAATTGTGTCACCCTTTCGTCACACCCCTGCAGAGAGTATTCTGCATTCACAGACAGTGGACAAGGCACGTTACAATAGAGCAGATCTTACTGAATATTTGTCACTAGAATAAATATTTGTCTTTCAATTGAAAATCTGGTTTTATACACTATGTGCAATTATTTTTAACAAATAATGTGCTTTTCTGCTGTCAGTTTTATTCACATATGGCCATCACAGAAGGACTACCAAGGCAGTCACTAAGCTGAACTATGAAGGCTGCTGGTATCCCATAGGCTGCTAGCAGCCAGAATATTCAAAAGTGGAGTTCACAGCTCTCTTAAGAGGCAAAATATGTCTTTTGTGTGGTAACATAGAAATACTCATACACAAACCAGAGAATAATGGATACTTGCAGGCAGGTACCAGGAAGGTCCTGTGAGGTACTCAGGCAGGAGGGTAAACAAGTGGATGCTGGACCAATTCTTATGTCTTGTGGCCAAGAAAGAAAGTTGTAGGCAGCAAAATAAAGTTTTTGAGTCGGATTGATCAACTGGGTGTCAAGACTCAACGCCAGCTCCAGAAGCTGCACGATTTCACAGAACATATTCATGTATCTCTCTGCAGAAAAAGCAGAGTGATTGATATGAGCAAGCTTTTATGATGTTAACATCATGATCTACAAGGTTAATCTGTCCTGATTGCCCTACCAGGATAGTCACAGTGTTACTTTCTTACCCTCAGCATATGGGTCACTAAGACAGTATCCAGGTCATTGCTGATCCTTTAGTTTTTTAGCCAACTAAAAGCATGGGAGTCTAATACACTCAGTGAATCCTCTCAAGCACTCTGAAAATCTCAAGGATAAAAAGACCTTCAGCTTTTTTTTTTGCTCATTTTGTTGTTTTCAGCTTTTAGATTCCTTTGGGGTTTTCATATCTTTCCTTCCCTTTTGCAATCCTTGCCATAAACCAAAAACTATATTCAAGTATTAGAAGCTAGAAGCAGTTTTTTGACAACCTATTGAGAAGGAAATGAATAATTTAAGATTTACAATAGCTTTAAATTGGTTTTGCTTGTTGTAGTGTGTAAACTTCATTACAGAGGGGGGATTTATTCTCTGTTTGCTTGCAATGAAATGATACAAAATCCTGTCTTATATTTTCTTTGTGTTAATTGGGGATTTAACTGTTGCTTCCTTTGCTTACAGTTATGTACATCAAAGCCCTTAAAATCCATTTTAATTGTGCTGTGTGGATTTGGTCAATTACACTAGTAATCTTCTATTAATAATCATGTGAAAGGGAGACTGTTCTGTATGTAAATTAATAGAGCTAATAAGTTGTCCTCCCTTTGTAATACATATTACAACATTTGGCAGTACTTCAATAGGAAGCAAAAGTTTTGTGGCTTATGCTCAGGGTCATGTTTTGGCAGCATACATGCAGACAAGAAATTGAGGTTTTTTCCACATCCTGTCAAAAATTCCAGAACTTATCTGGTCACAACTTAAATATCAGAATTTGAGACTTTGGCTTGGAAGAATCCTCAGAATGAGAACTGTAATGACTATACATTTTGGAAGTTGATCAAGGCACTTATTTTTTGTTACATTGCACTTACCAGCCCTACTTATGATAAGACCTTATAGCTTGGTCATGACAGACAAACAATAAGGCAATTTCTGGCCCTGTCTAAGAAAAGACAAAAATTTAAAATAAAAAGATCCAAAAAAGACAATGTGAGAAAACAGAGATTATCTTGCTCAGTGTCAGTGGGTCTCATAACGAGTGTACTACTACTGCTATTCAGCTGAGTACTTTTACCACACAAATAGCAGTTTTAGAGGAGACATGGTGTAGTTCATTAAATTACTAGTAAGTAGTATTTCTGTGAAACCTTTGAACTTGGCCAGACACCAGATGACCACCAAAGGGAATCTATCTCTTCTCTCCTCAGCTGGGCAAGGGAGAGAAATATAACAAAAGACTCACAGTCAACATAAGGGCAGGGAGAGATCACTCACCAGTTACCAACCAGCCAAAACAGACTCAGCTTGGGGACAAAAGTTTCATTAAATATCAACCAGAACAGGATAGTAAAAATCAAACTAAACCTTAGAACATGTTGACCCCATCCCTCCCCTTTTCCTGGACTTAGCTTCACTCATGATTACCTCTTCCCCACCAGTGGCACAGGGAGATGGGAAATGAGAGTTGCTGCCAGTTCATCACAAGTTATTACTGCTGCTCCTTCCTCCTCACACTCTTCCCGTGTTCCTCTGAGTCCTTCTACAAGGTTGTGATTCTCCACAAACTGCTCCAGCATAGACCTCCACAGGGTGCAGGGGAGTCTGCTCAGGCACTGAAGCACTTCCTCCCCTCCTTTTTCACTGACCTTGGTGTCAGCAGAGTTGTATCTCATGCCTTGCTTTGTCTGCAGATTTTTATGCCTTTTTTTGCCCCTTCTTAGAGATATTGTCTATATTGTCCCAGAGGTGCTACCACCACCACCAATGGGCTTTGTCTTGGACAGTGGACCTATCTTGGAGCCTGCTGACAGTGGCTCTGTTGGACACAGGGCAAGGTTCTAGCAATGTCTCACAGGAGCCACTCCTGCAGCCCACCTGCTACCAAAACCTACACAAATCAAATACATTGTCACGAAGGAGTAATTGTTAAAAGTTTCTGGGAAACTCCTATAAATTAGAAAATCCCCATGGGACGAGGTTCTGTTAGCTCATGAAGTGAGCAGGTCAGTGATGCAAGAAAGGAAGACAAGCAGACTAAAGACTGGAGTCACTATTCACATACTGAATGGAATATGATAGGTACTAAGAGAAAAACTTTCAGCATTTAAAGATATTTGCCAATGAATTTGATGAGAACATAATATAGCTGAAGTGCTTTCAGAAATTCTCCTTTTAATATATTCATCTCTGAGTGGTGGTTTCCCAGAATCTGGAGGTATAACAGGGGCATTCCTTTTTCTGGGCCCTCCTTTCCCCACGAAACTCAAGCTCCCTCACTATAATTTCCCAGGATGGGATTTCATTGTCTAAACATTTTTTGCAGGCAGTTGTGGGGTTCTGAGATTTTCAAGACACCAACATGACAATCAATGAAAGAATTATAAGGCACCTGCACTGTTGTGCAGAGGCAGCTGCAGGCTGGGCAGGACATCAAATTAACCACCTGTGCTTACACAATGAAATTCCGCCCTTCCTGCAGCCATACACACTGTGTGCCAGTAATGTCCACTTATCTCCTCTAACTGCAGAGCAAAGCACAGGACTGAGCTGAGGTGGAAACAACTTTTTTGGTTCTAAACAAAGTCTAATGAATTCCACCCGCAGTTGCTTCATGCACAGACATGTTCCTTCAGGATATGTGGGGCATAATGTGTACAGAATGAGCTGCTGATCTGTCTGGGCATCCTATGTGTCTCATAGATCAGGTTACAGGTACTAAACTGTAATTCTATCAGAGCTTAGCCAGAGGTTAAAAAAAAAAAAATTCTTCAGACTTTGCTCAGGTCGATTCTGTGGACAGAAAAGTAAGACATAGCTACTTGAAAACTTGGTTGTGGGACAATTCAGAGCATGATACTTCTGGGTGCAGTACTATGACTTAACAGCAGTTTAAGTCTAAATTTCTAAAACAGAGGAAAATCAGGACTCATTTAATTAAAAATTAAAATGAGAGAGATTTAAGGGACCTAAGTTATAATTTAATTTATGAGTTAAATGCCACATTGTATATTTGGACACTCTCCAGTTCTGAACCTGCTTTCTGCTCATGTTAATAATTTCTGGAAGAAAAAAAAATAAGATCATTAAAACTGTATCTCTGCCATTTTCAGGGTAACTCAAAGCATTGGCACACTGTTGAGAGTCTATATTTTATCTTCTATTGACATGCAACCAATGTGAAAGAATGTAATTTTCATTCAGTCAGAAAATGTTAAGCAAACAGTGAATTGGGGAAGACAGGATCTGCTCTCTTTTTAAGACCACAGACTGCCTTCTCCTGTACAAACAGGCTTGCAGTTCCTCCATTTCAATTCTAAGCAGTCCTCATTTCTACTCAGATTCACTAAGGTGCTGAGTATGCACAACTTCAGCTGAAGTCCACCGAGACACATTGCTTAGCCAATCTGCTTCCACTGTGAGCTTCCTGAAATATCTTCCAATTCTGTAACTCCAAATTTAGAGGCAGCTAAACTTCATCAGAGTTAATCAAATCAGCAATTTGCACAATAATGTGCAGAACCTATTAAGTAAGGCTAATGGTTTACTAAGTCAATAAAAATTGCTGCCCATCCTATTGTTTTATTTTTGAGAGAGTTTTTATTAAAAGAGCAGCTGATCATGACCAGTGCTTGACAGATAACTCTCTGTGGACATTGCTGAAGGCCTAGGCAGATTTCAGCCAGGCCTTTTCTCAGGTTCTGAGTCTTTTTCTCAGGCCATGAAACTTTCTCAGCTCCAGCCAGGATTTTTCCCAGGCTAGAGGCTTTTTCTGTACTATAAACATAAGAGAAAGAATTATAGCCAAAGATAAACACCTGCTGGATCCATGAGAAAGCCTGGGACAACAGGTGTCTCTTTCTCTGACCAATGAACTGACTGTGTTTTGTTTTTCATGAGCTGTCTTATTTAAAGTCATGGCTTCCTTCAATTAACTGTTAGATTCTTTCTTGCAACATGCAGGAACAAAAAACAAAAAGAAACTACTATTGGAGTAGTTTCGATGAAGGAGACCTTATTCTAATTGGAATTTTCTCAGAATATAAAAGTTAAGAAACACAGGAAACCAAAATTTAAAAAAAAAAAAAAAAAAAAAGCAGCAGATTCCTGAAGCAGAGAAACTAAATGAAAATAAGTAATTTGCAGAGCACAGCTCTTCAGAACCTTCATTTGTTTGATGATATTCAGAAGGAGGAGCAGCCTCCTGGAAAAAGCAGTCAGTAACAGCACCTCGTTCAGGGATTCTGAGCACTGACAGCAAGCAGCAACTGAGTTAACACATAATTATAAAGATAATATTATCTAGCTCAGTCAAGTCTCATAAGCAGCTGGAGTTCTGTTCAGACCATCAAGATGAATTTTAGGATCCTCTTCACTCAATTTCCCTTTCCTGTTACTGTGGTTGATTTTGCTGAAGTTAAACTACTGTAAAACTAGACTCATGCAGGGCAGGTTAGGCCTCAATACTCAGTATCATTGTTCCTCCCTGCAACAATTGTTTCCATAATTGTTCTTGTCATTGTAGTAGATGATCTGCACAGAAGCAGCCAAAAAAAAAAAAAAACAAAAAGGTTGTGTCCTTTCCTGCTACTTTATAAGGCATGATGATAGCTTCATAAAATTTTATTGTTTTACTATACCAAGACTATAATACAATTCTCATACTTTATTATCACACCAAGAGCTGGAAGTTGAACTCAGACAAATTCAACATTGAAATAAGATGTAACTTGCTACCACTGAAGGCAGGAAAACATAGGAATGATTTGTTGCAGGGTCTAAAGGAACAGAAGGAAAATAGATGCTCCTCAGGATTGTTCTCTTTTGAATTTAGCAGTTCCTCACTCCAGTTTCACCATAGCTCTGTGCACAGGAATCCTTCTTTCTGCAGTACTCCTGTAGGAGATATCTCAGTCATCTGCATGATGTTACCAGTTAAACTATTCATACTGTTCACCTGAGTCAGAAAAAATTTCTCCATTACCTCAGTACAGTTGAGAGCTTGTTGAGAGTTTTGCTTTTGTCTGCCTCATGAGGTACGTTTTGCCAGCTGAAATAGGACATTTTTAACCTAATTGATTTGGTGTCCTTAAGGCCTTTTGGCACTACCATCAGCTAGTGTCTCCTGTTTCATAAATGTGACTTATATTTGCCCAAAAAAAATGTTTAATTTAACTGAAGCTAGATAAAAGTAATGGTTTGTGACAAATTACAGTGTAAATAGTACCTTACAGACTTAAATGTTGTGAAAATGGCCTAATGTTCTGCTTGTGCATTGGGTTTACGTGGCCAGGTTTTGGCAGTGGAGGGACTGATGAAGTGGCTTCTGTACAAAGAGATCAGGAGCTGCCTCCATGTCGGGCAGAGCCTGCTCCATTTGGCTCCAAGACAAACCCAACCCTGGCCAAAGCCAAGCCCATCAGCAGCCCCAGTGGTGCCTCTGTGACAACATAATGAAGAAAGGGTGGAAAATAGAGCAGTGCAGCTGTGAAAGAGAGGAGTGAGGAAAAAATGGGAGAGAAAAAACTCTGCAGACACCCAAGTCAGTGAAGGAGAAGCTGGAAGTACTCCAGGTGCCAGAGCAGAGATTCCCTGCAGCCATGGGGAAGCACATTCCCTTCCTGCAGCACAGAGCACCCACACTGCAGCCCATGGGCACCCCATGCCCTGGCAGGCAGGGGTGCTGTGAGGATGCAGTCTGTGGAGAGCCCCTGCAGAAGGAGGCTCCTGGCAGGGGCTGCAGCCCATGCAGAGGAGCCCATGCTGGAGCAGGTTTTCTGGCAAGACCTGTGGCCCTGTGGGTATCCACACTGGAGCAGTCTGCTCCTGAAGATTTGCAGCCTGTGTTGAAAGTACCACATGGGACCAGTTCATGAAGAACTCTCCCCCTTGGGAAAGAGCCTACTCTGCAGCAGGGAAACAGTGTGAAAAGGAAGGAGCAGTCAAAGCAAAGTATTATGAACTAACCATAAACCCCATTCCCCATGTCTATCTTCATTCCCTATTTCCCCATTCCTCCTAAGGGAATAGAAAGATGAAATGGAAGAGTTGGAAGTAAAGGAACCAATTTGAGCCTAGGAAGAGTCTGTAAAATGTAAGAGTCTTCAGTTTCATCTCTTTTTCTCACCATCCTACTTTATTTTAATTGGCAATAAGTTAACTTAATCTTTCCCAAGATGAGTCTGTTTTTCCCATGCTGGTAACTGGTAAATAATTTTCCTGTCCTTATCTTGAACCAGAAGATTTATCTTATTTTTGTCCCCTCATCTTCTTGAGAATGGGGAATAATAGAACTGATGGGTGGGGTTTGGCAACTGGCAAAGGTCAACTCACTGCATCTTGTTCAGTAGTTTGCCTTTGGGGTTTTAACTCCTGAGATTTGAGATTTGCCTTCTTTTTTTTTTTTTCCCCATAAGATGTAGAACTTTCATAGATTTAGACAATGAATATCTTAATCTTTTTGCAAGCTCATTGCACCTAATCCAAATTAACCATCTTTTATGAAATGTGCTCCATGCAAATCATAGAATTACAGAATCATTTGGGTAGGAAAGGACCTGAAAGATCATTTAGTTCCAGCATCACCAGCATGGGCTGGATATTACCCACTAGATCAGATTGCTCAGGATCCCATCAAACCTGGTGTTGAACACCTCCAAGGGCAGTGGCAGCTTCTCTGGGGAACCTGTTCCAGTGCTTTACTACTATCTGGGTAAAATTTTCTTCCTAACACTCAATCTAAAGCTCTTATGTTTTAGTCTAAAACCTTACTAGGGAAAAACCTTGAAAAACTCTCAAAAATGGTCAAACCTGGACTCTTCTATTCTACAACATCTGATGGAAAGACACTACCCTGTTTCCACATGGTACAACATCTCCAATCCCAACTCATTGCTTACACTTTCAGAGTGGAAACTCACATTACAGCTTCATCCTCAGATGCTTTGCTCCCAAGAACTCCATGCACTAAGATGAGTAAAACTAGGTTGCTTGGAAAAAAGAAAATACTGTCATTGCAACCCCCCTCCCCCTCAAATATACAGTTACAGCATCACCTTGATATATCTAAAAAGTGCAACAGGCACAATAAAAGCATGGTAGGTCCTTGCTTTGCAGTTACCCAATAGCATTCAGTTCCAAAATAAACCAAGTCTGAAAGGTTATCAGTGATGTAGCCCTGTGCAAAATATTCTGCCCTATGTGGGAATCATACTCCGCTTCACCTCTCACAAAGTTACAGGTCCCTGATATTCTCTACTTGTCCTCATTCCACCTGCCAATATTACTCTGAAAGCTGAGCAAATGCAAAAGAAATCAGTTCTTAAAGTCTATATCATACCTTATTTTGCACAATAAACAGCATTTTTGATGTGGGCAAAAAGTGAAAGAATAAAACAAACCTTTGATCTTCTTCCATAAAAGCCACATTATAATTTTTTTTCATGTCCCTTCTCTTTTTTCCCCTCCGCAGTCCCTGGAGCATCAGCACAGGGTTTTCTTCATAAACGGATCTCAGACTTGAAAATGTCACTGTTAACAATGAATTATCTCAGATGTACAGAGAGCACTGTGGTCATCAATAGCTCCTTCTGTAAGCCCTCAAGGCTCTGAACTACTGATAAAAAAGGAAATCAGGGGGAGAAAAAGATTACACAGTAAATAAATCTGACTACTACTATGAATTTAATTGTTGACCAGCTATGGAATGGTCTGCCACACAACCCACTCTCACTCCACTGTATTCTTCTGTCTGTAGCTAACATTTACAAGAAACACTAAATCATAGGTGTCAGTATCTAATAGATTTGTCAGCCTGAACAGTTTTTCTTTCAAGGTAAATGAAGAAAATTCAGTTCACTTTAGAATGACAAAAACCTCACAGTTTTGAAGTTTCTAGCACTTCCAGTTAAATGTTAACAAGCACTATAACCAGCTTGAGCAACAGGATAAATGAAAAAATATTAATACAAATATCTGTGGTTTATATATTTATTGAAGATTCAACTCAAATCTGAATATTATTGAACTCTACTGCTTGTGGAGTTCAATAATATTTTTAAATGTAAAGACTATATTTCACAACTCTCTTCCCTTAAACCATTTACTTTTTTAAACAGAGATCATAAAAATACTTTAAATAGTCAAAACAGCAGCTTTGAAATAATTCAAACCATTTTACTTAATACAGTGTCTTGTTCCCCAAGACATTGTGGAATTTCAATGATTCTGTTGTTTAATAATGCCTCACAATGTCTCAGCAGTGGGTGTGAAAGGAGTCTGGAAGGGAATAAATATTACTATTCCTTTTTAATAGAGAGAGAAACTGAGGCACTGAAACTCCTTGCTGGGGAGATTGTCTTGTTCAATAAGCAAATCCAGGAAAATGAAACAAAACCTTGAATTTCAGTCCAGGAAATGACCATAGATATTGAAAAGATGACTGGCTGAGGCAGTCCTTTTAAAAGTAAACATTAAATTCAGAAATAAAAATTCTTGCTTTGCAGTGGGAAAAGAACATGATGTGCTTGGAAAGCTGAAAAGCTTTCTGGCTGGCAAGCTGCCCAGAGTAAAAGGATCTGAGGGAGCTGGTCAACAGTGGCTGACCCTGAGCCAGCATGTGCCCAGGTGGCCAAGAAGGCCAATGGCATCCTGGCCTCTGTCAGGAAGAAGAGGCCAGCAGGAGCAGGGCATTGTCTGCACTCAGCACTGGTGAGGCCACACCTCAGATCCTGTGTCCCTCAGGACAACAAAGACACTGAGATGCTGGAGCATGTCCAGAGAAGGGCAATGGAGCTGGGGAAGGGTCTGGAGCACCAGTCTGATGAGGAGCAGCTGAGGGAGCTGGGAGTGTTTAGCCTGGGAAAAAGGAGGGTCAGGGGGAACTTAGCATCCTTCTACAACTACCTGAAAGGAAGCTGTAGCCAGTCAGGGTCAGTCTCTTCTTGCAGGTAACAAGTGATAGGACAAGAGGGAACAGTCTTAAGTTGCACTGGTGAAGATTTAGATTGGATGTCAGGAAAAATTTCTTCATGGAATAAGTTGTAAAGCATGGTAACAGCCTGCCAGGGAAGCGGTAGGGTCACCATTTGTGAGTGAAGAAAAGAAAAATGAAGTGACAACCTTCAAAGTGGGAGAAAAAAACAAGAATAGGGAAGCTTTAAGTCCCAAGAAAGTACCATCATAAATAAACTCTTTGTAAATACTTAGATGAGAACAGGAAGACAAATTTTTGTTTACAAACAGGGGATTTCTCTTTACAGAGAGGGGGAAAAAGCAAAAGATAACCTGTATCTTCATTTTAGCCAGACTCTCTTGCTACTTGATGAACTGTTCTCAGAAGGAAGCTTAGGGAAAGTCTGTAAATTTGGTATAAACATGTCAGGAAAGTCATATTCAAAGAGCAGCTAAGAAGGGTATGCCTTTAAAGTGGAATGAGGCATAAGGTGGAGTTCCTGAGGAGTTTTTCTTTAGCCTAATACACTTATGTATCTGCTCAAAGGAATACAAACCATGTTTATTAAATACAGAGATGACTAAGCTGCAAATACATTGGAAAACAGGATTGAAATTCCAAAGGGATAAAGTGTTTGCGGAAAAAATAAAAGAAACCCAGTTGCAATGTAATGAGAACAATTAGAGGACATAAGTATTACCAACCAAATAAAAACAGATTGGAAAAAAGATGGCTTAGGTAACCAATAACTGAGAAAAAGATGTGGGATTCTGGTGGATCAACACTGGCTGTATATGTGTGCATGATGTAGTGAAATAGCTCTGATACGTGCTACACAACATATGTGTGTTATCACTTCCACTACACTCATTGCTGATAGAATCCCTAATAAAACCTTGTGTTCAGTTCTGAGTATTGAATATTAGGAGAAGTATGTGTGAATTAGAGACTGCTGAGGGGAAAGTACAAAGTTATTAGTGGTCTGGAACTCATGATCTATACAGAAATATTGATGGAATAGTGATTTTTTTTGTTTGTTTGTTTGTTTGTTTGGACTAGAGAAGAATGACAAATATAAATGTTCTCAAAGCCTGAAAGTCTTGAAAATGGACAAGATATCCATGATACACAGGACATAAATTAAGGCAGAAACTGCAACCTGAAAAAAATCATTTTAGACACTTCAATAGGTCAGTGAGGATAGTGGAGCACTGGAGCAGATTTCCTGGCAGCTTTTGGAACTCCAGGCATCTGACCATTCTAAGAAAAAGTTATACAAACAGGGGAGCATGAGGCTTCTGGAGGGGCCCGGCTGCTTTCCGGGAGAGAGAGGGGGAGGGGAACTCTCCAGTCTGCTCGGCGGGTGAGGAGGCTGGAGACCCGGGGCTCCGGACAGCTGCCCAGCATCTGCCCTGCTACCTCGGAGGCCTGCTGACCACCAAAGACCAATACTTCCTACCTCTGGGAATACACTGCTCATCTGGACACAGGATCGGAGTGAAGAGCTCCCACCTGAGCCAGCCCGCCGCGCTGTTCCACTCCACTCCCTGGCCCGCCTGCGCCTGCAGCTGTGCCGGCCCTGCTACAGTTCCACTCCCAGGAACGGACACAGACCGAGTGTGCCGCCTAAGAAAGGACTACAACTGACTTTTCTTCTGTTTTTCGCGTAATTTTAATAATTACTGTTGTTTTCTACTTGTGCTGTGAGTTAGATAGTAAAGAGCTGTTACTTTTACCTCCTTATCTCGCCTTAGTCCTTGATTTGAAACAATTATAACACTGAGGGGGTGACATTGATTTCTCTATTTCAGCGGGAACTTCTGCCGTTTTTATCAGAACTCTGTCCTAAAACCAGGACAATTTTGGGCTCCAACGTGGGGCTGAGGGCATTAAAAGGCAGTTAAGAGAGGAGTAGCAGGCTTAAGGCAACATGTTGTTAGTTTAATCTGGTTTGCTCACGTGTCACAGATATTTCTCGCCATTTGCAAGCTCCTTTTGAATATGGGCCCTTCACCAAATTTATTGTAGCTATGATCCGATTTGTGTTTTGATTGATTTTTGTCGGAATTCATGGGTTTAGTTTTTCTGGAAATTTGCCACATGGATCCTGAGCTATCGTATCTAACTGCGTGTTTCTGGGGTTATTTCAACAATGGTACTTACTGTGAGGCAATGAATGCAAGGGAAATTTTCTCCCAACCTGTCACCCAGTTTTTGAGGCTACCCCACCAGTTTTCAAGGATTTCAGATTTGCTTTAATTGCTAGTATTATTATTCCGTGGCTGGTGTTGCTGATGGGCCTGCTTTACTTAGCATTCAGAAACAAGGGAATACTGGCTTGGATAACAACCGTGAGGGATGCTGCCCCAGAGCCTGCCCCCTGTCCCTGAGACTAGAGATGCTGCCCCAGAGCCTGGTGTTGCCCCACAGCCCACTGCAGAAATGAACCAGCCAGAGTGGGTGGGGGTTCTAGTGAAGGAGATACGGACATGGGCCAGGTGTTGAAGGAGCACCTTTCCCAGCTAGTGAGAAACCCTCCCCTGCCCTAAAGAGGAGAGTCTGATGGTGCTGCAGTGAAACCCGTAGATGTTACATCTGTCCAGGTTCCAGCTGGATCACAGGGGCAGCCACAGCCAGCAGCAGTTGCCCCTGTGGAAACTCGGAAATCTAAGATTAAACAAAGCACCTAGATAGTGGGGATCAGCCAGGAGGGTCCTCACAGTCAGCAAGGAGCCAGAGGTTGAGATTGTCACCGAGTCTCTCTCATATGACACTCTCCGTAACCTGCGAAAAGACATTGTGCGACGGGGCCGTGAGCCTTTACAACCTGGTTACTTCGTGTCTGGGACCTTATGGGGAGAGGTGTACAACTGGATGGCACTGAGGCCAGGAATTTGGGATCCTTGTCCCAGGACTCAGTGTGGACCAGACAGTTGAAGGGAGCAAGGCCTCCTTTCCCTTTGGGAACGGCTTCTAATGAGTGTGAGAGAGAAGTTTATCCACAAAGAGAGAATGCAGGAGCACACATTAGAATGCGCTGGAAGACCATTGATGAAGGGATCCAGCAGCTGAGGGAAGTGGCAGTATTAGAGGTACTCTTGGGATGGATGGACAGCATGACAATGACCTGACAAGGTCAGGTGCACAGGGCAGATGTTGTGGATCTGGCAACCCTGGGGCCATCTGAATTTGCTACCTACATTGCACTGATTAGGCTGATGACCACCGAGAGACAGTAGGTCTGTTGCCACCAAGCAGTAAATTTTGACAGTATGATTAATGGCCCAGTGCAGGCCAAGGTCTCGTTGGGCCAGGACCTCCAACAGGTCCAGAGGAGAATGAAGGGAGAGAGGGGTTGAAAGGAGAGGTGAGGGAGATTATAAGGGAGGAGATAAGGAAGATCAATGCAGCACCAGTACTGAGTCACAGGCCCCAAATTCACACCCAACGCCCCCAGCTAGGGACAGAGGATACCCTCACGAACTGACCTGTGGTTCTTCCTCGAGACCATGGGGAAGACATGGAAAATGGGATGGGAAGCCCACTTCTGTCCTGGCAGCACGGGTGCGCCAGCTCGGGGAGGGAAATGCCAACCGAGGGAACCACGCTAAAATGAAGGTAGCCTCGACCTCCCACAACCAAGGTGCAGGGTACTACAGAAGGGAGGATGATCTGTCAGATCCCCTGGAAGGGACCTCCACTATGTATGCCCAGGAAGGAAATAATAACCAGGGCTAGAGGGGCCCTGCCTCTAGCCAGGGAGAGGCATGGGATAACAGGATCTACTGGGCAGTGTGGGTGCGATGGCTCAAGTACATCAAAGCCACAAAAACATAGAACGTTAGTTGGATACTGGTTCAGAATGCACCTCTGATACCATCAGAACATGTGGGGAAGGTACCTGTTTCCATTGTTAGGGTGACAGGGGATCACAGGAATTTACTTTGCTGGAAGCTGAGATTAGCCTGACAGGGAAGGGGTGGCAGAAAACATCCGATTGTAACTGGCCCAGGGGCACTCAGTGCATTCTAGGCATAGACTTCCAGAATGGCTACTACAAAGATCCAAGATTCAGGTGGGTTTTGGAATAGCTGCTGTATCGGCAGAGAGTATTAAGTTGAACACCTTGCCTGACCGTCAGAAAATCCATCTGCAGTGGACCCTGAAAGTGACAGAGCAACAGGTACCAATTGCCACCATGACAGTGCACCGGGTACGTGGACAAAATCGAGATGTGTTGTGATCCCATCCACAAGATGATCCGGGAGCTGAGAGCCAAGGGGTAGTGAGCAAAACCCACTCACCCTTCAACAGCCCCATCTGCCCAGCAAGTCTGAGGGAGAATGGAGATTGACTGTGGACTATCGTGCCTTGAATGAAGTGACTCCACCGCTGGAGCGCAGCTGCGCTGGACATGCTGGAGCTGCAGTACCAGCCAGAGTCCAAGTGCAGCGAAGTGGTATGCTACCATTGACATTGCCAATGCATTTTTCTCCATTCCTTCTGCAGCAGAGTGCAGGCCTCAGTTTGCTTTCACCTGGAGGGGTGCAGTACACCTGAAACCGACTGCCCCAGGGTGGAAACACAGCCCTACCATCTGCCATGGGCTGATCCATTTTCTGCACTGGAAAAGGGTGAGGCACCAGAACATTTGCAATACATTGATGACATCATTGTGTGGGGGAACATGGCAACAGAGGTCTTTGAGAAGGGAGAGAAATCATCCATATTTTGTTGTGGTTGGCCTTTGCCATCAAGAAAAGCAAAGTCAAAGGACCTGCCCGAGAGATCCAGCTCCTGGGAGGAAGTGGCAAGACAGACGGCGCCAGGTCCCCACTGAGGTCATTAATAAGATCACTGCAATGTCAGCACTAACAAGCAAGAAAGGAAACACAAGCTTTCCTAGGTGCTGTAGGCTTTGGAGAATGCATATCCCTGAGTACAGCCAGATTGTGAGCCCTCTCTACCTGGTCACCCGCAAGAAGAACCATTTCCACTGGGGCCATGAACAACAGCAAGCCTTCGCTCAGATCAAACAAGAGATCGCTCATGTTGTGAAAGCCCTTGGCCCAGTCAGGACAAGACCAGAGGTAAAGAATGTGCTCTACTCTGCAGCCAGGAACCATGGTCTGTCCTAGAGCCTTTGGCAGAAGGTGCCTGGGTGAAACTCGAGGCCGACCTGAGATTCTGAGCAGAGGCTAGAAGTTCTGAAGCCACCACACCTCACACAGAGAAGGAAATCTTTGGCTGCCTATGAAGGAGTTCAAGCTGCCTCAGAGGTGATTGGCACAGAAGCACAACTTCCTCCTGGCACCCTGATCACCAGTGCTGGGGTGGGATGTTCAAAGGAAAGGTTCCTTCTACCCACCATGACAATCGATGCCACACATGGAGCAAGTGATTGCCCTCATCACGAAGCGCCTCCCGTATTAGTAACCCAAATCGCCCTGGGATTTTGGAGATAATTACAAACTGGCCAGAAGGTGAAGATTTTGGTCTCGCCGAGGAGGAGGAGCAGAAGCAAGTGACCCGAGCTGAAGAAGCCCCACCGTACAACCAGCTGCCAGCAGATGAAACGTGCTACGCCTTTTCACCGACGGTTCCTGTCGCATCGGGGAATGAATCGGAAGTGGAAAGCAGCCGCCTGGAGCCCCACACGACAGGTTGCACAAGCCACCGAAGGAGAAGGTGGATCAAGCCAACTTGCTGAACCCAAAGCTGTTCAGCTGGCCTTGGACATTGCTGAGAGAGAGAAATGGCCAAAGCTCTACCCTACACTGATTCATGGATGGTAGCCAATGCTCTGTGGGGCTGGCTGGAAAGGTAGAAAAGGCTGACTGGCAACGTAGAGGAAAGCCAATCTGGGCTGCTGATGAGTGAAAAGACATTGCCATCGGATAGAGAAGCTACTCATGAAAGTCCCCATGTGGATGCCCATGTTCCTGGGAGTCGGGCTAGTGAAGAACACCGCACAACGAGCGGTAGATCAGGGCTGCACAGATAGAAGTGTCAAAGATAGACTTAATTAGGGAACACAAGGGAGAATTGTTCCTGGCTCGATGGGCCCATGATGCCTCAGGTCACAGGGCAGAGACGCCACCTATAAGTGGGCACGAGACTGAGGGGGTGGATCTAACCATGGGATGGTATTCCAGGTTATCCATGACTGTGAGACGTGTGCTGCCATCACAAGCCAAGCGGTGAAGCCCTCTGGTATGGTGGGCGATGGTCCAAATACAAGTACGGAGAGGCCTGGCAGATTGACTACATCACACTGCCTCA